>JAUIMM010000064.1:13782500-14982500 GCA_031769625.1 Taudactylus pleione | reverse complement strand
AACTGCGGTCTGGCTGGCAGTGTCACTGAACAATAATAGCATAACTAGTTACTAACTACTAGTAACTACCTAGCACACACGCAAAAAAAAAAGAAAAAAAATAAGATTTCAACTTTAACTTTTATTTTGTTTATACAGAGGAAGAGCACCCCTGGATTGACAGAGCACCCTTGGATGACACAGCACCCCTTTATGAACTGCAGCCCTAGCCCCATGATGAACAGAACAACACAGAAGCACCCCTTTAGTAATGCAGCCCAAGCCCCTTTACGGACCGCACAGCAGCAGCCCCTGCCCCTTGAAAGACAGGATAACAGTGACTGACACAGGTGCACCCCCCACTTTATGTACTGCAGCCCCAGCCTGACAACGCTGCACCCTTGAACAACACTGACTGCATCCTAAAAGAACAGAGCACATCTGCTCTATACACTCTCCACAGTCGGAGTGAAAATGGCCCCGATCACCAGGACCTTTATACAATCCAAAACCTGAATAGCACAAAGAAAAAAGGTTATTCCTTTATGGGGCACTCTCGAACCTAATATTTATACAATTTGACAAAACTGATGTAAACTAAATTGAGGAGATTATCACAAATATTAAACTATAGCTTTTATTAATGTTTGAAATAAAATTGTTGTCTGCGAAATACAAACTTTAGTAATGTGCAATCATATAAGAATCAAATGTAACAATCAAAAATTATAATTAAAAAGAAAATATATAAAAGTTATGTAACCACTATATGGACCTCATTCAGAGTCGGTCGAAGCGGCCGCACGGTCGTACGCCACCGATGTTCGCTATACTGCGCATGCGTAAAGTTTGCAATGCGCGTGCGCAAACTAGCTGCTACGATCAGAAATTTCTCTCTCTTTGAGCACAGCCAGGTCGGTAGTTTGAGTGACAGATTGAGGCGTTTGTGGGTGGTAACAGAGGAAGGTGCTTGAAAACGGGGGAGTGGAGATCCGGACGCAGGCGTGCCTAATTATGCGAACGGCGTTTTATGGGAGTGCATACGGTTTATGGGAGTGCATAATTAACAAAGTAGCGTCATGGCACATGTGACATGGGAGGTTTTTACACTGACATGATCGTAGAGCTTAAGAGAGGGTATGGTCAACCTTAAGCTCTACGACCAGTTCCGATGGTTCTCGATGGTCTCGATTAATCCTTATATGCCCGGAGATGACGTGTAATGCGTACGAGAAGGGGGCATATTTTTTTGTATTCCGGCCGCTTCCTCCCCTTGGTCGGCCAGCTACCGATCCGAACTTAGGGACGCAACTTGCGAGGGAATCATTTACATATCCGGCCCCTTTTCCCGTACGACCGTGCAGCCGCTTCAACCGACTCTGAATGAGATCCTATGTCTCCTGTGTGTTTTATTTCTTAGTAAATATGATGATATTTCAGAATTAATAAGAAAAATATAGCTAGGGAATAGATAGAAAAGAGACTGGAAAGGCGCTGTCAAAGCAGCTCGTTCGAAAGGAGTGTGTCAAAACCCCAAATATACACAGAGAAGAAAGAAAAGGATCGAACAGCGCTAATAATAGGGGTAGTATTGATACCAATCTATATATACTAGATAGCTCCAAATCTAATGGAAAGACACTTGGATGTTGTACTCAAATATAAAAAATATATAAAATATAGTATAAATAATTCCCTTGATTTAGAATTCAATACGGCTTGGTTCAAAATGTAAACATTTAACATTAATAAATGGTGCTTAAAAATAATAGTAACAATCACAAAAATATTAAAAAACAGCAGCACATAGAATAATGATATTCCAACATAAAAATGGATGAGTTAACTCAATTCATGAGAGTCTCTTGTCCACGTAATCCACTGAAAGTGTGGAAATCAGATAATATTGTCACAAAGTCACAAAAGGAAAGCAACTTGCAGAGAACCAACACAAATTCGATGCCATGATTCAGAAAGACCGTTGTGTGACCATCAGAGATATCAGTGATGAACTTGAATGTAGCCATGGCACTATAAAACACTAATAAATGATTTGGGATATCGTAAAGTGTGTGCTAAATGGGTTCCAAAGCCAGGGATCATAAGGCTCAGAGGGTGGAAGTGTGCAATGACCTTTTGACCAACTTTGAAGCCAACCCTGAGACGTTTTTGAAAAATGTCATTATAGGAGATGAGACCTGGGTATTCCTTTATTGCCCAGGAACAAAGGCCCAATCAAAGCAATGGAAACACCCAAGTTCACCTAGGCCAAAAAAGTTTAAATCACAGCAATCCGTAAACAAAGTCATGGCCACATTCTTCTGGGATTGCCGAGGTGTTATTCTCATTGATTACTTGGAACCAAACCAATCAATCAACAGTGATCAATACATTATTACACTTAAGAAGCTGAAAGAAACCATCTGCAAACAAAGGTCAACAATTCCACTGTCAAATGTCATCTTACACCATGACAATGCCAGACCTCACACTTCGATGGCAACATCTGCGACCATTGCCAAAATGGGGTTGGCAATAATGCCACATCCACCATACAGTCCTGATTTGGCCCATTCTGACTTTCATCTGTTTGGCTCTCTCAAATACTGTCTCCGGGGTCAACATTTTGAAGACATAGAGGTTGTTAAAAACGCCATACGTTCCTGGGTCAAACACTGGAATTTTTCCAAAGTGGATTCACAGCTTGGGTTGAGAGGTGGAGAAAATGTTTGAGGGCAGATGGTGAATTTTTTGAGTAGAGGCATTCTGTTACTAAGACTTCAAAGTATTTTACTGCAAATTTTCAAGTCTGTATCTACAATAAAATTTAAGTTGTGAGCATTTAGGCATTACTTTTTGAACAACCCTCGTAACTTCAAATCAATGTCACCTCTGTCAACAGAAAATAAAGCTGTATGTTCAGGATCAGGGATGTCTTATATGAGACAGACATTATACTGTATTAAACAGTGCCATATGTGTTCAATTGTGATGACCTATGCCTCTTGTTGAAATTACCATAGTACTCTGTGTCAAATTAATATAACCCAATATAGGGCATAATTCATGAGGATTACTATTAATAATGACTCTTGATATACGGAAGAGAATACCAAAATCAAGACAATAAATGAGTGCCCCTAGCATAGGCTGATAGACCGGGGCTATCCCCGCCACCCCTGGGCAATGGGTGGCGGGTTGATAGTGTAAGTGTAGTGTAAAAATTGATAAGTATAAACATTGTCTTTAAAGTAGAACTGCAGGTCCCAGCAAGCCTTCCCCGCATGCTGGTGCTTGGGGAACAACAAGTACCAGCATGTGGGGCATTAAGGGCCCGCTGGTACCTGTAGTTCACCTGTAAAGAAACGTTTAAAAAAACACAAGACACACACACTGTGAAATTAAATACTCACCTACATTACCTGGACTGGTCCGCTTCTCATCCATGGTCTTCTTAAAATAAAAAAATGATAACACACAAACCACGCACTAAGTAACAACCATGATGGTTGTCACTTCCTGAATATAGTGCTCATACGTGGCTTCTGCCTTTGTAGAGCCGTATCTGAGCGTTCATTGGCTGAGAGAGTTCAGCCCCCGGCTCCCTCAATTGAAGTCAATGGCGGGAACCGCAAAAAAAATTTAGTTATCCTGCAGCTGTCCATTGACTTTAATGGAGGGAGCTGTTCATTAGCTGAGAGATGCAGGGCTGACCTTCTCAGCTTTGCTCTACAAAGGGAGATGCCGCATCTGAGCTCTTCATTTGGGAGATAACAACCATCATGGTTGTTATCTGTTGCGTGGCTCATGTTTATTAGTTTATTTATTTTAAGAAGACCATGGATGCCTACTTTGGACCGAAGAGGACTGATCCAGGCATAGGAGAAGGTGAGTATGTTTTTTTTTACCACAGGTACCCTATGGATAATCTACTGGAGAAGGGGACCGATGCTACAGGGATACATAGGTGAGTATGAGTACATGTATGTGTGCATGTGTGAGTGCATGTATGTTTAATAAACTTATACTGTGTACGGTGTGTGTGTCCTATGTTTTTTTAATATTGCTTTTGCAGTGGAACTACAGGTACCAGCAGGCCCGTAATGGCCCGAATGCCGGTACTTGTGGTTCTCCAAGTACCAGTATGTGGGGGAGGCTTGCTGAGACCTGCAGTTCCAAGGCAAAAGACAATATTTAAAACTATTTCAAATGCACTACACTTACACTATCAACCCGCCACTCACCACCCAAGGGAGGTGGGGATAGCCCGGGCTATCAACCTAGGCTAGGGTTGCCCTGGAGAGGGGGACCCCTTTATTGGGGAGTCCTCAACTCCCCAGGGATCCCTGTCCTGGGCTGACTAGCGGTCAAGGCTGATGCTATGGCTGGGGGGCCCTGGCTGTGGCATCAGCCCCCCACTAGAAAGGAACCGGTGCTGGTACTGGAGATTACAGGGGTCCCTGCGCAATATTTTCCCCTGTAATTCCAGAACCAGGACAGGATCAGAATCCAGTGCTGGTTGTGCTAAGAACAGGGGGAACCCATGCAATTTTTCCTCTGTACTTAGATAAACAGAACTGGCTATGAAAAGTCCGGGGCTGGTTCTGTTTCAGGGGACGACAACATGTAATATTTTTTTTTAAATGTAACTCTTTCTAAGCTTGTTACAGTAAGATACATGCATGCATCTCACTGATGTATGCATGTATCTGTGTCAAAACGAACTGCTGATGCTGAAAGTGAAAGCATGAAGCAGTTCTATTCAGTTGGGGATTTGAACTTTCGATTTGATTTGGTTTGATGTGAGCTAAATCGAACATCAAATCGAATGCAAAAAGGAACTTTGATAAAAAATACCCAACAGAGTGCAATTACATGTGTAGCCTGTCATTAACATATCAAGGGTGATCACCATCGTCTGACTAGTTAGCATCTATAGCTTGCCGTTATTTATAATGGCATGTTTACAAACTTATCTATTAGATTAATCATGATAATTGTGCAGATTATACTGAGCGGAGGATTTTAAAAACTCCTTTGCTGGATATATCAGGAACAGGAAGAATAAACTGTGCCTATTGAAAAGGGAATGACCTATGATTATATAGGAGGATAAATACTATTCTGCAGTCCCCATGAATTAGGATATCTATGGGATTTGCACAAAAAAAGGTTATCTTTAAAAATACCAACAATTAGAAGTGACTTTGTAAAATGTCAGTGTTTGAGACATGATTATTGTTAGAAATATTGGAATTTGCATAAATTCCTAACACTTTATCTCCAGCAACTTATACAGGGAGAGATTACTCACTTATGTCACTTAGTTGGTATGATACGGAAGAACGGTATGATACGGAATTTATGAATAAACCATGAGTCACATACTTTGTGGGATTTGCAACAATTCCTAAGTGAGTTTGGTATTCTCTTCCGTATATCGAGAGTCATTGTTAATTGTAATCCTCATGAATTATACCCTATATTGGGTTATATTAATTTGACACGGAGGAGGCATAGGTCATCACAATTGAACATATATGGCACTGTTTAATACAGTATAACGTCTGTCTGATATAAAGACATCCCTGAACCTGAATATACAGCTTTATTGTCTGTTGACAGGGGTGAAATTGGGGGTCAATGATTTGAATTAACATTTACTTATTGGAATAAATGTGATATGTCCTCAGTTCTACAGACATCCTACTGACATTTTTATTATTAATTATGAAATATCATTATATTTACTAAGAAATAAAACACATAGGAGACATATAGTGGTTACACAACTTTTATTTATTTTCTTTTGAATTATAATTTTTGATTCTTATATTTGATTCTTATATGATTGCACATTACTAAAGTTTGTATTTCGCGGACAACAATTTTATTTAAAACATTAATAAATGTAAAATTTTAATATTTGTGATAATCTCCTCAATTTAGTTGACATCAATTTTGTCAAAGTGTATAAATATTTGGTCTGACAGTGCCCCATAAAGGAATAACCTTTTTTCTTTGTGCTATTCAATACTATTAATTGTATTCCAGGGTGCACCTCCTTTACGCATTACTCTATATTTAGCAATCTACAATGATATTATCAATATGATTTCCATGAGGAAGGACTAATGATACATTTATCTGTGCGGGTAGCTCAGTTTTTCAGTTTACAATCCAAGACTTTCAAGAATCCGAAAGTGGGAAGATGACGTTTTGCATTGTTTTCAGATCCGAGTCACACAGGAAACCCCGAGCCGGACTCGGATCTCGCCTCGTATCACAAAGTTCGGGTGGGTCCGGTTCTCGGAGAACCGGACCCTCTCATCTCACAGTCACTGACTTGACTTAATTTAGTCCTTGATGTAGTACTGAAGGGAATGCTTCTTATTTGCCAACTTCTCATCCTATATATCTTTTCCATTTTAATGCAGTATTTTTCTGGTTTTATTACATCTCCCAATGAATATTCTCCACAATAAGAACACAAAATTTTTAGCATGACTGAGATAGTGAAACCTTTGCTTTTTGATGGGTCGATGTACACAAACTTTGTTTAGGCACAAAATTATTAAAAATAAAATATAAAATTACCTATAGACTATGTGTATAAGGTGTATATGAAACATAAATTAATTTCATGTATGTACACAAACTTTGTTTGAGCCACAAAATTATTGAAAATATTGTAGAAAATGATCTTCAGGCTGTGTGTATAAGGTGTATATGAAACATAAATGCATGCTTTGTATAGATTTGGGCCATATTCTTAAGACATTTCAATATGGTATACGAATATTCCAAAATACGTAATATTCCAATATCTAAAGTACCCCTGGCCCCAAGCATGTTCATATGGGAGACTCAACCTGTACATACAATTTTCCTGCTGAATCCACCATCGATAAAACAGAGCAGCATACCGGATTAGGCGGTGTATAATGCACATTCTGTCACGTCAGAACAAAAATCCTCCAAGTGCCTCCCAGAAATAGGGACCTGGAATACTGTGCTCTGTGTCCATTCAAATGGACCAATCCTGATATTCTGTTTTCCTGCCTGACGCGATTCAACTCCTACAGAGTCTTTATCAAGGTGCATATTTTAGGTAGTGAGATCTCCTTTTTATCCCCTCTTAGATCATCACATTCTTTAATACAAGGGGAGGGTCACAGCTCCATCAGTTTAACAAAATTAACCTACACAGTGTACCCTATTAATTCATAGACAGGAGGTTGCACCTATACAATGCTTATACTGTACATATGGAGAAGTATATGTTTACACATTCCAATCACCTCTAGCAAAACAGTCCACATGTACAATTTAATAAAAAATAAATTAAGAAGTAGACATTGTGCCCCTCGGTGGCCTGGACACATGAGGGAGCAGATACATGACTCTCCAGTGTCACCACCATAATGTCTTGTGAGACCTTGTCCCGTACCCCTGGAGCAAACATCCATCACATTTAACACCTTGTTATGGACCATCGCCTGCTAGGGGCCTACCATGCTGCTCCCCCTCCCTCCTATTACTTTGTCCCATCTGCAGACACTGCCACAACCCACTTCTTTCTGTTGTGTGGAAGTTATATAGGAGGTCTCCTGCCATGCTGTGTGACTAGCCCTGGCCACAATCCTCTCCCTGAGCTGAGCCTTGATCTGCACCACCCGCCTATTTGCCTCCTCCACTCTGGTCTCACTGGCAGGCCAGTTTTGTTTCTCGGCTGTGTGCACTGCATCCTCCAGGGCCCTGCTGCTGTGCTCCATTCCATGGTGGTGTTCAAGCTTGGGCCCTGTGCTCATTTATATGCTGGCACCCTTCCAAATGACCATCTTGGGGACATATCCTCAGTGCTGCAACTGCCTCTCCCTATAAACTCCATGAACAGGTAAGACCACTCACCACTCAGAACTGTACCCTGTATTCAAGCACTGCAACCAGACTATCTAAGACATGCTAGAGCTAGGGAACTTGCATGCCTTCCATCTACAGGCACACATTGTGCACTTTGTGGGCTTTCCCATCTGCAAGTGTCTTCTGAACTCCATCCCACCATTATAGAGGTGGAAACACTCTTTGTCCCATACCTTGATCTTCTACCCTCACGTATGCTTGGGGATTCTTCTCCCTTCATCAGTTACTTCCTGAACAAAGCCCCTCTCCCCCTTCAGTTACAGTTGTTAGGGGTTTGTGCTCCCCTGTCCCACACCCACTATGGAGGCTTGAGCGCCCAGTGACATATCCCCTGAGTGTTTTCTGGATCTTCCTCCCTCCTGTTTTTCTTTCTCTACAACACCCCAGCCTCTCTTTATGAAAGTTCTACACTGTCTCCGTGACTCAAACCACGGCCTTCCCTACAGGATCACCTCCTTGACACTGTGCCATTTTATTCCTGTGATGATTTGGAATTTTGTTTCTACAGGGGAACTCATCAAAGATGGTATAACTGTGATATTCATTGAGGTGGTAACCACAGGATTCCCTGAGGTGGTTAACACAGGAAGCACAAAAGCCATAGGTACAGCTGAGTACCCAAAGTGTGGGAGTTTGGTAATGTGCAACAAGGATCATGGATGTGTTGGCACTGTTTGTACAGTGTGTAGCATGCAATGAGAGTCATGGATGTGTTGACACTATTTGTACTGCATGTAACGTGTAATAAGATACATGGAAGTGTTGCCACTGGTGTAACATGAAATACACAAAAGTGTTGCCACTTTTTGAATAATGTGTTGGCACTGTAGGAACAGCGCTTAGCATGCAGTGAGAGGCACGGATGTGTTGGCATTGTGGGAACAGTGCGTAGTGTGCAGTGAGAAGCACGGATGTGTTGGCATTGTGGGAACAGCAGGTAGCGTGCAATGAGAGGAATGGAGTTTAAAATCAGAGAGTGTATCAGATTAAACACATGCGCATAGATCATAAATGCAAACAGGTGAAATTGGCACAACCAAATACACTGGAGTCTAAGACCCCCACCGGACTTCACCAGGGATGGACTTTACTCAGTGATGACCCTGGTTGTGGCCCAGTGTAGTTGGTTCCCATCGTGAAAGTAACAGTACTTAGCTGGTATGAGGAATCTGCCTGGAAAACCCGCAGATGGAAATGTGGGTATGGATGTCTTGCTAGGAGAACATTGGAGCTGAAACAACACTGGAAGCAATCTATACTGGAAAGTATAGTTCTGAAGCAGGAGCATTTATGAAAACACAATTGATACGCAGGCACTGTAGATATTAGCTGAGCGGGTTTATACAGTGGCTGACTGATGGGAAATTTCCTTCATGAGTCGTCAGTGCTGCGGGTTATTGATAACAACTGAGAGAGATGTTATGTCATCTCTAGCCTGAGGTTGAACCCAGCTGGGTTCTGTTAAGAATTCTAATTCAGAAGTACAGCAATTAGTAACCTGCTGAGTGTTGGAGGCAGGCCATTGATGTCTAAGACTGCTGGTACTGGCAATACCTCTCCACGCCATGCTGAGTTCTTGATCGAAATACAAAGAGCAGACAGATAGTGACATTATTCAGTATTTATCCAGAGGTGAAAGGTATTCCCTGGTCCAGTACCCACCTACTTCTGTTTCGACTTCCTCTGACACCAATGAAACACAGCTCCATGCATCCTCTACAAAAGAGGATATCCTAGCACTTTGTTCTCCCTTCACAAAATTTAAAGACTTTCCAGAAACCAAGCCGGACAGTGCTGTGGCTTCCATCAAATCTTATATCCCCTCTCGTGCTGCAAGAAACTCCCTCCAGAAGGTTCAGAATGAGACTAACCGAGTCTTGGACCATATTATTAATTGACTGTCTGACCTTTGTACTAATCATGATGATCTAGAGAACCGGGAGCTCTCGTTTAACCCTGGTCCCAGACCATGGTTCATGTTCCCTAACCGGGCCCTCGAACCACCTAGAGACATTGTAATGAGATTTCTCAGCTACAAAGACAAGGAATTTATCCTAGTGCAAATGCACGGCAAGTCTTATATCATTTATGATGGTGTTTAAGTCCAATTTTACCAAGACCTGGCTCCTGTGACAATAGCTTAGAGGAGGGTACTCCGGGACTTAACCAAGGCTCTCCAGCATTGAGGCATCTGCTACCATTGGGGCTTCCCATTTCAGATTTTCATTGATCTCAATAGCAAGTCCATTTCAAAAGTCACCCCAGAGAGGGTAAGAAGCTGATTTTTCCTCCTGCCTGGATTCTGGTGGTACCTGATGCTTTGTCTGTGTTTGTTCCCCGGGTTTTTGTAATCTACTGTCATCTTTCCGTGGTCCCCATATTGTGATTGTCACAAGCTGCCGCTGCGGTTTCGCACCGTGTCCTCCTGCCGCAGGGTCTGACAACCTCCCTGATCACCGGGCAATGTGGATGACGGCCATGGTTGCTGGGAAACCAAGACATTGGATGGACACAGGTGCTGCTGGTTCTGCTTGATTGACATGCAGTATTTCAGCTGTCAACCATCACTCACTCTTGGTGGAGGATCTTTTATTAGTCTGTGTGGACCAGTGCCCCGCTGCCAGTGATAGTTTACAGTGTGAATCATGGTTCTTGTCAGTCTGTCGGAGTCACTGTCTGCCGGTATCCTGCCAGTTCATGTCCTAGACTACACTGTCCTGGCCGTCTTTACCATCCTGCTGTCATCTTCAGCCTGTAGCCTCACCACACCTATGGCATTCACCTCTGAGTGGTGACATCCATCCCTGGTTAACAGCCATCTAATATTGCCGGTCACGCTACCATCACCTGCAGTGCCTGCCTGCAGCCTACTTACCTGTACCACCAAGGTGGCATCTTGGCCCTCAAGGTCACACCTAAACCTTCAAGGTCGCATCGTGCAGTCTAAGTCGCACCTCTGCTCTCAAGGTTGCACCACTGACATCAAGGTCACACCTCGGCCCTCAAGGTTGCATTCCAGCCCCTAAGGCCACATCATAACATTCAGACTACATTTTGGCCCTCAAAGCCGCACTACGGCCCTCAAGATCGCACCTTGCTGTCTAAGTCGTACATTGGCTCTCGAAGCCTCAGCACCACCCTCAAGGTCGCACAGTGCAGTGTAAGTTGCACCTCTGCCCTCAAGGCCACAACATATTGTTGGAGCCGCTACTCGGCCCTCAAGCCATATCTCGGCCCTCAAGGCCGCGTAATATCTTCTGAGCCACGTCTCGGCCCTCAAGGCCGCATTATTTCCTTGGAGTTGCACCTCGGCCCTCAAGGTCACAGCTCAACCCTCAAGGCTGCACCTCAGTTCTCAAAGCTGCAGCTTGCCCTTCTAGTCACATCTCAGCTCTCAAAGTTGCATCTAGTCATTCAGGTCACTAAACAGTGACTATTCCAGCGTAGTGACTTTCACTGTGACCTGTTCCATCCAGTACCACCATCTTCTGCATAACATCTTGGGATCTGCAGGATTGCCGTGTAAGACCCTATTGTCCCGAGTTTAAAACTAGGTGGCCACATAAGTACCGGTGAGTGTATCCAGCTCAAAGGGAACAGCGGGTGGCTGTTACTGGCAGAAGACCTCACCACCTGGACTCTAGGGGTCTTAAACGGTGGCTTCTTGTTGATCTTAACAGTGATTTAGTTCCTGTTTGATGCCACCCCATCTCAATACTTGACTCTCAGGTTATTTGGCTATCCTCCCTGGGAGCTCCTTTAAATCCTTTTCTCATTGTAAATTAATATGTTGCTTTTCATTGCTCTTTTATACTACTACCCTCGTATTGCATTTTGTTATGAGTATAATTCCAGTCTGTTCATGTATGCTCAATTGTTATAGTACATTACTCATATTTACTGTAAGGCTGGTTTAGAGAGACCTGGCACACTGTTATAAGCAGCCTCCCCTGAAGTCACCTTCATATTAGCTCCTACTGCCCCCTTATATCATTATATTGTTGTGGATCCCCTTTAATTGCATTTCCTACTCGCTTTGACCTTCTCACACCATTGGTTGCTTACCCCTTGCCCATTTCTTACCCACATTTGGGCCACAAGTCCCATGTCTCTCAGATTTGTTTGTGTCTTTTGGGCTGTTTTAGATTTCTAAGTATCTCCTCAGAGCTTTACACTGTCAAGTTTTGGTCTTTCATATTGCCCTTGCTTTGTCTTTATGTTCTATTGCTCCAGCTGTCTGGGTCTCTCTATCAACTTAACTTTCTTTCTTCCTTGTTTGCTGCTGTTGATCCTCTCCCTCCCTTCCTTCTATCCTGATATACTTGGGGGATATTGTATTTGTTCTGTCATTTACTTTATCATTTTCTTCTGCCTACTTTTCTCCTTTTTAATTTTTCTTATTTCCGTTCTTTTTTTTTCTTTCCATCTATTTCTCTGAACATTTTTTACCTTGGGGTGTTCTGCATATATTTGCCAGCACCTCTTTGGACAACCCTGCCCTACGTTCTGGGTGTGACTTCTCTTGAGTGTTTTCTAACAACTTGCACACAGATCCCTTGGACCCTTTCCATCCCTTCTTCTCATGTATGCAAACCAGGGCATACCTCTCAGCAATCCAAACATTGTTCAACTGTATTGTATTCTTCCTGTCTGTCTAAACATAATGGCATTGCTATTATGGTGAGCAATACATTGCCCTTTATACAACAGTCCATCATTATGGACTCACTATTGCTAATGTCTTTGCCCCATATACAGGCCAGATGCAATTCCTTAACTCCTTTTTCTCTGCCCTAAGTGTAGGGTTAGGTATCTTCTATTAGGTGGGGACTTTAATGCCATCTTTGAACAAAGCCTTGAAAAGTCCTCTACTTCTGTCCACTCTCAGTCAATTACTCAACAAGCATATTAGAGAATCTGGGCTTTTTTACACTTGGCATGCTGTTAATCCTTCTTTGAAAGGCTACACCTTATTTTCTCCCCCACACTGTACATAATCCAGAATTGACCTACTTCTATGTTCAACATACCTGGTAGACTCCTCTATTGTACTCGACCCTTGGTCTGACCAACATTCAGTATTCTACCTGCACTACTCTCATCTGGGAGATCCATAAATTGGTTATTCATAGCCAAATCATTAATTACACTTTGCATAGGAATGAGTGATGAGCTGAAGTAGAGGCTCCAGAGCCTGGAGAAGATTCACAAACGTAATCCCACTAGAAAACATTATAACATCCTAAATTTAGCCAGGGGAAAACTTGATGCAATTCTCTCAGAAAAGAAACTGAGAGATCTCTCAGTTAGCTTAGCCAACATTTATGAAAAGAGAAATAAGGCAGATCCTAGAGAAAAAGTAAGTAAAGTTACCATTTCTTCTATCCTGGACTAGACTGGTACCTGCCAGTATAACCCGGCCAAATGAATAATGTATTTAAAGTCTATTATGAATATTATATAATATTTTAAAGCAGGCTCTGATAAGTGGCGATTTCCCTTCTCACACTAGGGGCTATCTCTCTTCATGTGGCCTACCGATCTGGATTTCTCTACCTCTATCAAGCTTAGGCTCCCTATTTCAGATGAAGAAACCCACAATACCCTTAAGTCTCTTAAACTCTCTAGAGACATGGTACCCAATGGCTTTTTCCATTTCATATTGTAAAACCTTATAAATAATATATACAGTATATTCTTACCATTTTTAGGACACGTAGTGAAGATATATTATCTGTCCAAATAAGAGAGTACCCCCCAGATGTAAGCAGCTACTCATGTGTCTCTGGGATGTTCTTACTGAACCATTATTTTCCGGTTTAATATGCATGTGGATCCCAGAGCCAGAACAAACATAGACTGGCAGCTGTTTGCAGGTATCGGCGCTTTATCACTGACGCATTTCGCTTTGGTTTAGGAAGCTTTATCAAAGCATTCTAGGAGCAGTCAGATCTCCTAGATCTTGTACACAGGTAATATCTACAAAAAAGTCTAATTTGTACTGGTAATAAAGGCTCCTGTTTCTCTCTCTCCCAAGCAGAAAACTAAACGCTCAATTATTCACTCTAAAAGATTTAATAACTGATACAGACCTAACAGTTTAAACAAATTTGGGACTTATAATTTCTAGCCATTTTGGTTACACAATATTATTTTTATTTAACTTTTTTGTATATTTTTATATACTTTATGTGTTACAGATTGAATGTCTTAGTGATGCGAGTGTTAATAGCTATGTGCACATACTAATTGTTATGCATCTATATTAGATATTCAAAGATTATTAATTAATTGCTGAATAACAAAAATGTTATTATACATTTAAAGTTGTATCTTGATGGTTTTAATTTCTGCCATATCAAGTAAGAATGTTTTTAATAAGCGCAGTACTATTTTCTATTTTTTAGTCTTGTATTCTCCTTGGTGTGAGGCTCAGTAGGTAACTGCAGCTGATCATTATTATTTTAATCAATTTATAAGATAAGTGCCTGAAATTGGCAATCAATTTCCCTTCATATTGCTTTATTCCATACTCATCAATGTAATACAACCTGATCAGATGGGCTTTGTCACGTGCAGGCAAGAATTTGAAATTACGGTGTGCACTGTCGACCTTCTTCCCAAAAATGTGAATAAACTTCCTTCACTGGTGCTCTACCTGCAATTCATGATTCAAACCCTCCGTACATTAGGTTGTTGTGGCAAATTGTTGCACGGGGTCAGCACCCTTTACAATTACCCTTCTACTTCAGTCCTAGCTGATAGTTTGCTCTCCGATTCTTTTAATGTGACCAGTGGCACCAGACAGGCTGCCCCCATTTTCCCCTTATATTTGCCCTTATCATTGAACCACTCACCTGTCAAATTAGAGCTATTCCAGGTATCTCTGACATTTCTGTTGGTTACTCCCAATCAATGACGTGTGGTGAGGTCATGGCTGGGGAGTACACATGGAGATGGGTCTGAGTGCTGGGAGGCCTTCTCACTGTAACCCTCCCCTCACTACACTAAGCTTCAGTGTCCATTGATTATACTATCTGTATCACTGTGTCTTCTCTTGCTTCTGTTGGCTGAGCTCCATCTCTAAACACTGCAGTACACTTCCTGGTCACATGACACATCCAAGGTGTCCATCAGTGCTCAAGGCACACTGCTATACTCAGTGTGGCCCCGTCCCAGCTCTGCAAGCAAAGTCTGACTATACAAAATTGAGACTGTGTTGTTACTGCCTCATCTCTCATCTCCCTACAGTCCCAGGGAGCTCCACAAAGCTGGTGAGTGTTATAAACATTATTACAATAAACAAAGATGTTTAAAAGCTATAAATATCTTTATTGTATAATTCTAATAATTTTTATATCAAATCTCAGGAGTATGACAGGGGGGTCTGCCAGAGCTGATCTGCAGCCCCAGTCCTTCACTGTTTGTGGGTGTATTGTTTTCCTACATGGACTATAATGGGTCAAGAAAGAAGAAAACATCCTTTATTTTCATTTCAAATAATATGGATCAAGAATAAACTTTTGTATTTAATGAAGTGATGTAAAAGGCTTTTGTTTTTCTTTTAAGGAATTGTTTATAAAATTACATTTGAAAAATGTGTGTGTATTTATCGTAGAATCTTGGAACTTTGGGATGGCAAAGATGTTTATTCCCCAGATTGCAGAACTTGGATCCTTTGGGGGGGGGTTTCTCTGTGCACACCCCAACCCCGTTAGGAGTCAAGCCCTACACTGATCAGCTTTGGGCTGGTCCTCACTGTAACAGAGGGAGCCCATGCCTGTAATCTTACTGTTGAAGTGGAAAAAGCCCAAGCTGCCTAATGTAGGACTAGCTGAGCGTGTGGCAGTTATGCTGGCGATTTATTTATTTTTTTAAATGATTTATTGATATATTTATTTACTACACAGCCCAATAACTATGTAATTTATTTGGTGTTATTATATGTATGGGATGATACAAGATCTACTAGCTTTGGGCTGGCATATGATTCAAGTCATTTTGCTGAGGGGAATGGCCGTGCTTGGTGCTATGCCAAAAAATGTGTTCTCTCATCGCTTTCATCCCCTATGGTAACCTTACTCTGCAAAATAATATCTTGTTCTGCATAACAAGGCGAATCAATGTGCTGTTATTCTCCCTCCACAGTCAGTGGGAATTTCATATCTGCCCATAAGGCCAGCCATTTTGCTACACAAGCCTACAGGTGCATATACACAAATCGAGGTCCACAGCAGGTGAAAGCTCCATTCTTGCTGTTGGATGATAGTTTTTCCGTTGGTAAAAAAATCATGTTTATTAATCATAGATAACAAACAAAATATGTTCTTGCTTTATTTGTACACTTATTCATCAATTCAAATTGCCAAAGATGGGTACTTATGATAACTCTCAAATTCTCCTTACATGTTTGCATGTACTGACACAAAGGGAAATAGATAATCTGATAATGGTGCATATATGCATATACCATAATGACACATAAATATGTATATAATAAGTATGTGCAGTATTGTACTCTGCAGGGAGAAGTCATCAACAAGCAGGTGCACTATACCTTTAAGCATAAAATAAGCAGAGACATATACAATATGGAAAGATAATAATGTGGTAAAATATGTAGTTGCTATTAAAATTATACCCACCTGCCTCTATCCATACATTTGGGGGAAACGTAATAGAGTGCGACTTTTAAAAAGGTGCAAGTTTGCGTCAAAAAACATGCAAGTTTGCTCTCACTGGATGTAATATTGAGAGAGAAGGTACAAATTTGCATGAAACTCGCATCAACCCTTCTCGTCTTGTCCAAAGTCACATCCAGATGTTTGCCCATGTACAACATAGAACTCGCAGGATGTAAAAGGGTGCAAGTTGTAAACTGACACAGAACTAGTATAAAAAAACCTTGCTAAATAATAGTCCTGCTTCAGGCTAGCGAGTTTAGCTTGAGCAGCAGCATGTATAACAGAAGCCTGCAGAGATCAGTGAGATCCTCTGTATGTTGAAAGGGAATTTAATCATTATTTAAAAAAAATGAAAAAAATTACATGGGATCCCCTCCCCAAAAAGCACAACCAACACTGGGCTTTGTGAGCAGGTCCTGGTTGTGAAAATATGGGGGAAAAGACGTAGGGGGTCTTCCATATTTTTATCAACCTGAACCAGGCTCTGTGAGCTGTTCCTGGTTGTGGAGATGTGGTGGACAAAATTAATAGGGGTCCCCGTATTATCCACAACCAGCACCAGGCTCTTACTAGCTGGGGTGTAATGAGGCAGCCGGGGGACATGCTTCATGGGGTCCCCCGGCCAAAGCATTCAGCACCCCGCACTAGTCAGCCCAGATCAGGGATCCCTGGGTAGGTGGGGTTCCCCTCTCAGGGTAGCGCAGGCCAGGGCAGAAGCCCGGGACTATCCCCTGCATTCCTGGCAGGTGGATGTGGGATTGATTGTGTAAAATAATATTGTCTTTTACAGGAGGACTAGAGGTCCCAGCAAGCCTGCCTCGCATGCTGGTACTTGGAGAACCACAAGTACCAGCATGCGGGGCATTAAGGGCCCACTGGTACCTCTAGTCCCCCTGCAAAAGAAATGTTAAAATAATGAAAAGACACACACACCATAGGTTGTATTTTTTCAATACACATTCACTCACACTACATACTTATCTTGTCCTTTGCATCGGTCTGTCCCCTTGTCCAGTAGATTCTCTGATAGCTGTAAAAAAAAAAAAACATACCCACCCCTTGGTTCAGGACCTCTTTGGTCCATGTATACTTCCAGGGTCTTGGTAAAATTTAAAATGAATATGCAGAGCCCACGGACACAGTATTGTCCTCTAAGAACAGTACTTCCCGAATGATGGGTCAGCCATTCCCATAGAAATGCATTGGCTGAATGTTCATTGGCTGAGCGAGGTGAGCCACCAGCTCTATTAGCCAATAAATGCTTCCCCCATAGACTTCAAAGGTGGGAACGAACTTGAATAACCCTGCAGTTCCCACCATTATATAACATTTGCGGAGTTTGACTGCGGGAACAAATGGCATCTTCAGATGCCGCTTGTTCCTGCACCCTACTATTTCCCTATGGGAAGGAGTCCCGAGTTGCAAAGAGGGGTCCATTCGGATCCCTCTGTCACTGTCCAGTTCTTTCATCGGACGCTTCAAGCAGGCGCACTAGCACTGACGAGTCAGACTCTGCAGTGCTAACTTTCGCTGTTACTAAAGTAGCGGTGAAGGCATTTACAGTTGAATTGTTGAATTATTGCACTGATATAATATAGTGTTTTTAATTGTGAAGACTTGTAAAATAAGAAAAGTCAGCAACACACTCAACACATCCTGAATGAGAGCTCTTACAGCAAAAGTGTTTCCTCTTAGTCCCCATAAATAACAATACTCTTTAGTCTGTCAACTGACCACCACAAGGATGTCATCCATATAGTGAGGATAAACAAGTAATGAAAAAGAGTAAAAAATGTAAGTAGAATAAATTGTGGGAATGAAACCTCTACCATTAAATTAGGTGGGTGATGTAAAAACATCTCTGTGGTTTTATAGAGGATGGGTGGGTGATGCAATTATCTGTATACTTATACTTAGTGTTCTTCTCAGCAGAATAGTGAAAGCTGCACATTCTCTTCTTGTTGTATAGAAATAAAAACAGCAGCACAATATTTATGGTTGGGAATAATTTAATAAGGAACTGATTTGCAAGACATGTTCTCTATGCACAGTTTAGTTTTAGAACTTGTCTGAACACTTATGTCGGATTCATCTCACTTTGTGGCTGTAAAAAGTGAGAGTTAGTACACAGCGCATACGCAGACGGGCATTTGCACATTGCTGGTCTATCTCTGTCAGGTGGATCTTTGGCCCAGATTTATCAACTAGTGATATTCTTGTTATCACTAGGGATGAACGGGTTCGGATTTATGAAATCCGAACCCCCCTGAACCCCCGATCCGAGCCGGGAACCGAGTCCGGCTCGGATTTTCCCACCTGATTCGGATCTGAAATCGAGGCAAAACATCATCATCCCGCTGCCAGATCTAGCGGGTTTTGGATTCTATAAAAGGTACCCGTGTCGGTGCCATTTTTCACTCCGGCTCTGGACAGTGAAGAGGGAAGGTGGGAGTTAGGACTGGCTGGGCTGTGTTGTGCTGCTGTTGTCCATAGGGGCTGTGTCCACTCCAAAGTCCATAGGGGCTGGCTGGACTGTGTTGTGCTGCGGTTGTCCATAGGGCCTGGCTGGGCTGTGTTGTGCTGCTGTTGTCCATAGGGGCTGTGTCCACTCAGTCCATAGGGGCTGGTTGGGCTGTGTTGTGCTGCTGTTGTCCATAGGGGCTGGCTGGGCTGTGTTGTGCTGCTGTTGTCCATAGGGGCTGGCTGGGCTGTGTCGTGCAGTCAGTTGTCCATAGGGGCTGTGTCCATTCCAAATTCCATAGGGGCTGGCTGGGCTATGTTGTGCAGAGTCCCTTAAAGGCTGTAGTCCTAAAGGGGTGCTGTAGTGTTGTCCAGGCTGTGATCTGTCCATCAGGGGTGCTCCCCCCAAGTGCAAATAAAAAACAATTCTTTTTTTCTGTGTTTGTGAATTGTGTGCGCAGTAGCCACACTTGCATCAACATTGTAGCAGCGCCAAGCGTGTGCCTTTGTCATAAGTAAAGGACCGTCTGGCTTGTCTGTTGAAGTGTGGTGTAACCCCCAAAGTGCGCTCCAAAAAAATAAAAACATATTTTTTTCTGTGTTTGTGAATTGTGTGCGCAGTAGCCGCACGTGCATCAACAAAGTAGCAGCACCAAGCGTGCGCCTGTGTCATAAGTCAAGGGCCGACTGGCTCATCTTTTGAAGTGTGGTGTAACCCCCAAAGTCTGCTCCAAAAAATGTTTTTTCAATTATTTTTTTCTGTGTTTGTGAATTGTGTGCGCAGTAACCGCACGTGCATCAACAAAGTAGCAGGACCAAGCGTGCACCTGTGTCATAAGTAAAGGGCCGGCTGGCTCATCTGTTGAAGGGTTGTGTAACCCCCAAAGTGTGTGAAAAAAAATTTTTAAAATATTTTTCTGTGTTTGTGAATTGTGGGCCTGATTCAGAGCTGGACGCTCTTGAAGAGCGCTCGCTCTGAATCAGGGCGTATTTTGTTTTTTTTGTTGCAGCCTCCTGGCCGCTCGCTAAGCTGTGGGTGACCACCCACAGCTTTTACGAGCGGCCAGGTGATAGTCGCGATGGTCGCGACCATCGGGGCTTGCGACGAGACCCTTGTGGTAGGGTCTTGGCCGTCGCAAGCCCCAGAGAGCTTCCTGCTCTAACAGAGCAGGAAGCTCTCCACTGACATCCACTGACATCACTGTCAGTGGTGCCTCCCACAAATGGCAGGTGTTCCTTCGGGAACGCCTGTTTGTGTAGCCACCCCCCCTCCCCGCCTACAAAACGGGGCGAGCTGTCGATCGACATCGACAGCCGCCCCATTTGTAGAGAGCCCCAGCGCAAGAGAATTTCTCTCTCACTCCGGGGCTTGCGCATGTGCGCTATATGCTCATGAGCGGGTCTGCATCAGGCCCTGTGTGCGCTGTAGCTGCACCTGCATCAACAAAGTAGCAGCACCAAGCGTGCATCTGTGTCATAAGTCAAGGGCCGGTTTGGACATCTGGTCCGGACTGAAGGACCTGCCAACAATTTCTGACATGTGTACTGTCACTGCATATGATACTGTCACCATTGACAGAATGGTGGAGGATTACATCGATGACAGCATCCAAGTAGGCATAGAAAAAAAAGAGATTTGCCCCCCAGCACACTGCAGCAAAAACAATACTTAAATCCTACATGATAATAGCGATTCAGAGGTATTAGTTACATACATTTGCAAATATATGAATAAGCGCCAGGCCAATCGTCAAGGCTCCTCTATACTGGCGTCCCTAGCATTAAGGGGTTCACGTCCGAGAAGCAAGGCACCCCAAAAAAATTCCAACCAAGGGCCATCCCCAGGGCATCACACGAAAAAGGGAAAAAGGTGATAGTGAAGTATAAAGAAAAGATGTGTAAGTATAAATCAATAAGTGTTAATGAAATGAGAAAGAATTAAAATGACATAAATAATATACAAACAAATAGAAAAGTGATAAAAGT
This sequence comes from Taudactylus pleione, assembly GCA_031769625.1. Classification (NCBI taxonomy): domain Eukaryota; kingdom Metazoa; phylum Chordata; class Amphibia; order Anura; family Myobatrachidae; genus Taudactylus; species Taudactylus pleione. The sequence goes on along the minus strand of JAUIMM010000064.1, from coordinate 14,961,468 downwards.
ATTCTATGTGAATTAAGTGGTGATGCCATGAGAAAGGCCCAGTCAGAACCCCCCCCGGGGCCCCACTCCCAAACGCTCACCCCAAAATAATTATTGCTACATAATAGTAGCACCCACTCTGGGTCATATAATTACAGTTGATGTACTGCATGATAACAGTACATATAAAAGCTGAGAGCTAACTTACCTTGGAGGTACCCCAAAAAACCTCCACATGGCACTATAAGCATCAGCACATCCTCCTAATGCTGACTGCCTTCATGCCTCTCCAAACTTGCAAAAGAAATGGTAGTTGCTCAGATCAGCTTAATTGCATAACACAGGTGCTTGTAAAGGGCGGGGTTTACACTGAACACAGAAAAAAAGAGATTTGCCCCCCAGCACACTGCAGCAAAAACAATACTTAAATCCTACATGATAATAGCGATTCAGAGGTATTAGTTACATACATTTGCAAATATATGAATAAGCGCCAGGCCAATCGTCAAGGCTCCCCTATACTGGCGTCCCTAGCATTAAGGGGTTCACGTCCGAGAAGCAAGGCACCCCAAAAAAATTCCAACCAAGGGCCATCCCCAGGGCATCACACGAAAAAGGGAAAAAGGTGATAGTGAAGTATAAAGAAAAGATGTGTAAGTATAAATCAATAAGTGTTAATGAAATGAGAAAGAATTAAAATGACATAAATAATATACAAACAAATAGAAAAGTGATAAAAGTACTCTATGTGAATTAAGTGGTGATGCCATGAGAAAGGCCCAGTCAGAACCCCCCCGGGGGCCCCACTCCCAAACGCTCACCCCAAAATAATTATTGCTACATAATAGTAGCACCCACTCTGGGTCATATAATTACAATTGATGTACTGCATGATAACAGTACATATAAAAGCTGAGAGCTAACTTACCTTGGAGGTACCCCAAAAAACCTCCACATGGCACTATAAGCATCAGCACATCCTCCTAATGCTCACTGCCTTCATGCCTCTCCAAACTTGCAAAAGAAATGGTAGTTGCTCAGATCAGCTTAATTGCATAACACAGGTGCTTGTAAAGGGCGGGGTTTACACTGAACACAGAAAAAAAGAGATTTGCCCCCCAGCACACTGCAGCAAAAACAATACTTAAATCCTACATGATAATAGCGATTCAGAGGTATTAGTTACATACATTTGCAAATATATGAATAAGCGCCAGGCCAATCGTCAAGGCTCCTCTATACTGGCGTCCCTAGCATTAAGGGGTTCACGTCTGAGAAGCAAGGCACCCCAAAAAAATTCCAACCAAGGGCCATCCCCAGGGCATCACACGAAAAAGGGAAAAAGGTGATAGTGAAGTATAAAGAAAAGATGTGTAAGTATAAATCAATAAGTGTTAATGAAATGAGAAAGAATTAAAATGACATAAATAATATACAAACAAATAGAAAAGTGATAAAAGTATTCTATGTGAATTAAGTGGTGATGCCATGAGAAAGGCCCAGTCAGAACCCCCCCGGGGGCCCCACTCCCAAACGCTCACCCCAAAATAATTATTGCTACATAATAGTAGCACCCACTCTGGGTCATATAATTACAATTGATGTACTGCATGATAACAGTACATATAAAAGCTGAGAGCTAACTTACCTTGGAGGTACCCCAAAAAACCTCCACATGGCACTATAAGCATCAGCACATCCTCCTAATGCTGACTGCCTTCATGCCTCTCCAAACTTGCAAAAGAAATGGTCAGACAGTCCGTACCTGTACTGGCAGGAAAAAGAGGAAATTTGGAGGCCCCTGTACAAACTGGCTCTATTTTACCTAAGTTGCCCCCCCTCCAGTGTGTACTCAAAAAGAGTTTTTAGTGCAGCCGGGAACCTTGTCAGCAAAAGGCGTAGGAGGTTGCTTCCACAAAATGTGGAGAAGATGATGTTCATCAAAATGAATTATCAATTCTTCCAGGAAGACCAGCCTCCAGAAAGTACAGAAGGACCTGTGGTGGTGGATTCCAGCGGGGATGAACTAATACTCTGTGAGGATGAGGACAACACAAAAGAGGGTGAGGAATTGGTGGATGAGGAGGATGAGGACGACATCTTGCCTCTGTAGAGCCAGTTTGTGCAGGGACAGATTAATTGCCAGCTTGTTTTGTGGGGGCCCAAACGAACCAATCATTTCAGCCACAGTGGTGTGGCAGACCCTGGCACTGAGCTGATTGGTTAGTTAAAGTGTGCATGTCCTGTTTATTCAACATAAGGGTGGGAGGGAGGGCCCAAGGACAATTCCATCTTGCATCTCTTTTTTTTTCTTTGCAGTATATACTCTTTGGGGCCTAGTTTTTCAAACTGCCATCCTATCTGCCACTGTAGTGCCACTCCTAGATGGGCCACGTGTCTGTGCCGCCCACTTGTGTCACTTAGCATAGTCACCCAGCTACCTCGGAGCAACCTTTTGGCCTAAAAACAATATTGTGAGGTGTAAAGTGTTCAGAATAGACTGGAAATGAGTGGAAATTGATGTTATTGAGGTTAATAATAGCGTAGGAAAAAAAAATATTCGTGGAATTTAGCTGTTTTTATGCTTTTTCCAAAAAAATCCAGATCCAAAACACAAAACCCAGAACCCAAAACACAGAAGGGTGGTTTTGGCTAAACCAATCCAGATCCAAAACACGAAGAAAGATCCAGATCCAAAACTAAAACACGAAAAGTGGCCGGTGCACACCCCTAGTTATCACCCGTTACTAATCGTAAATGGTGCTCCAACCAATCATCTCCTAACTGTAATTTTTCAAACACATGACAGTTAGGAGCTGATTGTTTGGAGCACCATATAAGATTAATAATGGGTGATTACAAGAATATCACTTATTGATAAATCTGGGCCTTTGTCGGATCTTGATTTGCATGAAATGGGCATTTCTGAGAGGGAACTGGGTGATGACAATGAGATCTCACCAAACTTTTCTGCCTTGTGGGAGTGCCATGGGGGAGTCATGGTCGTATAGCTAGAGATCCGTGCTGTTCTGAGTTTAGAGAAGAGAAGCCTGTTTATGGCGGATCTCTTGCACCTAACAAGTGCAGATATTAATGATGACGGTGGCAGTTGTAGGTGCTGTAGACAGAAAAACAGTGGGTGGAGTCTCTTTATGCATGAAGCCACACGGATCCTCGCATTAGCTCTATGGACACTCACATTAGCAGGTTGTACATCTGTTTTCCACAGTATCATGCAAACACAACCACTTTGCATCCGACTCCCCGGAATCTGTGCTGGCTGTCACTATTCTCACCTGCAGGCGGCAGGCCAGCTCAGTTTGGTGCTACTTGCCCCAGAGGTGCAGGGTCTGTTACAGGATCCAATATTTTGCATATCATATTCATATATCCACATGGAAACATGGCAGATATTGTATAACAGACACGTAGCTCCCAACATCCCATACAAAATATAGAAAAACCTGTTTGCTTAATTAGTATTTAACCTGTCATTTCTATTATGTTATCAAACGTCTGAAGGCCAGATCACTTTAGGAACAGCAGCCGCTTTATCAAGTGCCGCAGTTGCCAGACTGATGTTTATTCTTTGAAGAATTAAGAATTTACTCTTAATTTATTTTTAAGATGGGGGTTCTATTAAGAAGTGATGTTGCCCATAGCAACCAATCAGAGTCCAAGTATTATCTTCTAGAAGGTGCTAGATAAGTGAGAAGTAGAATTTGATTGGTTGCTATGGGCACATCACTTCTTAACTAGAACTCCCATCTTAGTAAATTTACCCTCTCCTGTCCTCTGTCCACTCTGATAACAAATTTAGAAGTACGGATGCAGGAGATATTTTTATTTAGTTTACAAACACCCAACAATTGTTTCTGTGTTTCAAATTTCAATACTAAAAAGTATTTAATTCTTATCTCATTGGTGCATATAACAAGGTGAAATGAGCAAAGAGGCAGTCATTAACTCCAGCATTTATGGGAATAATTCCTTCTGTGGCTGATTTTTAATGCAACCATATTCTCAAATAACATTTATTATGAAAAAACAAACAAAAAATGTTATATGCACAAATTAATAACGTTAAGGATATCGGGGTTAATGCTAATGCAAATGAAGGATAAATCTTGCTGAAATGTGAATAGAGGAAACAAATAGTATAAGTTCATTATGTTCTACGCGATAATGTTTTGTGAGAAGCAAAATGGAGGGCAGAGGGCCTGATTCAGCAAGGGTCACATTTGCAAAGACACACGTAATTGCATAGCGCATGAGTATGCATCGCAGTGTGCGAACAAGCAATGGGAAATGCGTTTGCAGAGGCTACGCAGACCCCGAGCACAGTGATTGACAGGAAGTGCCGTTTGTGGGTGGAGACAGAGGACTGGTCAGGTGAACACAGGCGTGCCAGTGCATTGGGACAGCGTTGCAGGGGCGTGCATAAATTATCCACTGCAATACCATACACAGCCTGAGGCCTCATAGCGTGACCTGAAGTTAGCAATTCCTGAGTGAGGTCTGACCTGCCTTAACTGTGCGTATGGGTCCGATGTTACTCGATGTTACCGATTGTTTCACTTAGTTGGCCAAGTATACGGATGTGTGTAAGTGGAAGTGGGCGTCCTTATGGTAAGCTGTGATTGCAATACAATTGCAAACATTTGCATTTCACCGCTAATATTAGCAACTGTGGTGCGTGCGTTCTAGCAGAATAGCGATCCTTGCTGAATCAGGCCCAGAGTGTGCTTATATCATGCATTTATACATAGTATAATATGAAGTTTACATTTTACATGTATCTTAGCAAACAATAAATTCTACAAGGCAGGATGTTGGGACACAGTGACACCTCCCACAACACACACACCCTCACACAAATGCACCTACTCCTTACATGCACATGATATAGAAGTCACCCTAAACCCGTCTCTCCCTTGTCCCCTCACACAGACACACACATGTGCAGGTACTTAAACATATATAAAATAGATAAATAAATATTGTATTCTGTTTTATGATATAATATAGAATATATATGGAGAATTATATCATAAAACAGAATACAATTCCAGGGAATGTTCCAAAGTATTGTAATAATTTGTCAAGCTGACTAACCATGTCACACACACACACATATATACCTGGATCAAAGTTCTGCCCAGCGTACACCAATGGGAGGTCCAATCGAGACCTCAACACCCTATTATGTCTTCTGGGATCCAATGTTACCACTCTGTGAAGTTTTCATCCAAATTCATATAGTGGAAGGCTCAAAACAGGCTCCCTGGGTCAAAGTTCTGCCCAACGTATACCAACTTCCCTAAAACCTGGCCAGGATCTAACTGGACCACCTTGTGTTGGTTTCATCGCAATCGGTGCAGGGGTGTCCGAATGCATAACCAGACAAACGTTCAAACAAACCAATTAATTATATATATAAAGAGAGAGAGAGAGAGAGAGAGAGAGAGAGAGAGAGAGTGTGTGGTACCCCGCAATTAGGGGAACCAACCAGTGGGGCACCAGAATGCTGTTGTCATTTTTAATATAAATTATCTTAACCTATGATGGACTGGTGTAAGGAGAATAGGTTGGAGGACTGACCCCTATTAAGGGAGAAACTTGGTGCTGTCCAGTCAGACTACCCTGTGAACTATGGGGGGAGCGCGAGGAAAGGATGATACCAAGGGCATTCAGTAGGGAGGAACATGCCCTGTGTGAACATGTGGAAGTGTGGAGAGGCAGCACGGGGACAAAAGGGTGCCCGTTAGCAACAGCACGAGGAGAGAGGGTGATATAAAAAGCCGGGGGCGCGGGACTGTGGCGCAGTTGTCCCCGAGTGTGTGGAGCTAAGCATTACACAGCAGAACGGGTGTACCTGCAGGAGACGGGAGACGTCTGGGAGGCGTTCACCGGCAGTCGGAAGGCAAGGAGCGGCTTCCGCGGCATCTGGGAGGTGCCCAGGTTGCAAGAGTCAGCAGCCGGAGAGGAAGAGGGAAGTTCCGGTCAGGAGACGGAGGCGTGGTCCAGGCGGGGACTCGGAGGCTGACGCCCACGGATGGTGGAGTGAGCCGGGACTCCTCAGAACTAGTAGGCGGACCCTATAAGTGCGGAGAGAGAGAGGATTTGAGCCTGATGCAGCGGGGGTAAGAGGCTTGATCGCCTAAAAGTTCCCGCAGTCAGTACCCATTCACAGTGACCCCCCACTAACAGACAGCTCCCAATTGCAAAGCGCAGGGTTCAACATCAGCCCCAGCCACCAGTGCAGGAAAGACTGTAAGTGCAAAATATAAGTGCCTACGGGGTGCAAGTTCATAGCCAGATACAGCCGCCCCAAATCACAATATCTACCCGTTGGTAGGATACCTTAAAACGAGTCCCGCAATATTTGAGTGACACCATTTTAAATAAACCCTCAGAAAGGTATACCCTTGGGAAAAGTCAGCAGTAGACGTTTTTCAGTAGCCATTGGAGGAACAGAGCAGCTAGCTTACAGGCTGCTACAACAGACGGAGTATAGCAACAAGGTTGCAGTCCCATTGATATTACCAGCAATTTCCCCCCCCCCCCAGTACAGTTTGGTATTGCAAAGACAGTAACTGTGTCTAAGGGTCAGGCATACGGCCAGAATCTAAGGCAATCTTCAGAAAAGGCTATTGAGTATTGGGAGTAACAGGAAAAGCTGAACCACTTACAGGATATTGCAGCAGACTGAGCCTAAGGACTAAATTTATAGATTCAGTGACTTTAGCAGCAACGTGTCCAGTTCCCCCCCCCCCCCCCCAGTGTTGTTTAGGATTACACAGACATTAACTGCGTCTCAGTGTCTGGCAGCCGTCTAGGATTTAAGAAGGGGAAAGCCAGTGCAATTAGGACTAACTCAGCCCTGCATTACTTACAAGTGGAGTCAGTCTTGTTACAAAACCAGTTCAGGACAAACTTATTAACCAGCTTCACGGGCAACGGAGTGTACACTTAGCAAGACTTGAGACTTTATTAATTTATTAAAGTGTAGCTTCTGGCCAGCAAGCATTAGGATAGTTAACATATATAAGGATTCATTTATAAACTGTTATCCATTATTGTTGCTGTTTCGCTATAGTGTTTAAGGTAAAATCCACCGTTATATGTTATTGCATGCAATAACCTTTTAAAATCCATAGGAGCAGAGTGATACTAATCGTAGCCAGGAGGCTAAGTTCCTGCATAATAAAAACTTGTGTCATTGTTTCGTTAATCTGAATTGACATTGTAAAAGCAATTGGTACCGTAATTCCCATTCAAAGTGAACCTGTAATTTATGTTACATGAATGTTATGTAATAATATAGAACTTCTGTGTTGCAATAAAATTACCTCTTTACCTCTCTGTGTTGAATGTGAACCGAGAAACCCCATTTGTACGCCTAACCGGTGCTAGGGTATCACATCCAGGATCTAACTGGACCACCTTGTGTTGTTCATCGCAATCGGTGCAGGGGTGTCCGAATGCATAACCAGACAGACGTTCAAACAAACCAATTAATTATATATATAAAGAGAGAGAGAGAGAGAGAGAGAGAGAGAGAGAGAGAGAAACACAGATACACATACACATTACTTGTCTTCTTACATATCCTGGTGTCAGAGGCAGCAGCAGCAACAGCAGCAGAGACCAGGAAGTACAGGTCACTGATGAGATTTGTGGGTCTTTGAAGATGAGGTGGAGCCAAACGCCATGAGGGGCAGGGCTTAATTACTACATGGTTGCCACATGTAAAACTGATATATTCACCCGAAGTTTACTTGAGGAAACATAAACTTTGAACTAAAAAAGCAATAAGGGGTAATCACTGCTTAGAGAGGCCCATTGTCCCCTGTGTTTACCATTCATTGTTAAACTCTCGTCCAAAAAAAGGACATTTGGGAGCTGGATCCAGCAGGGAGTACCTGGATCAGGACACCTGGGGATGGATCCTGGTATTGGCTCCTCCAATTGGAACTGCTATTCCACTTATGGGAAGAGTCTTTCCATGAGAGAGTGGGGAGAAGAGTTAAACAGAAGGGTAATGCCAGGCTCTATGAGCTATTATTGGGAACTAAGAGGCAATACACAGATATTTTGCTGTGAATTGTATTGCCATGGAAACCAGTGGATTGTTCAGGACCTTGGACTTTATATGGGACCCCCTTCATTATCCTTTCTGTAAGCATTTGGGACCTCATTCTGAGTCTGTCGAAGCGGCCGCACGGTCGTACGCCACCGATGTTCGCTATACTGCGCATGCGTAAAGTTTGCAATACGCGTGTGCAAACTAGCCGCTACGATCAGAAATTTCTCTCTCCTTGAACACAGCCAGGTCGGTAGTTTGAGTCACAGATGGAGGTGTTTGTGGGTGGTAACAGGGGAAGGTGCTTGAAAACGGGGGAGTGGAGATCCGAACGCAGGCGTGCCTCATTATGCGAACAGCGTTTTATGGGAGTGCATACGGATTATGGGAGTGCATAATTAACAAAGTAGCGTCATGGCACATGTGACATGGGTGGTTTTTACACTGACATGATCGTAGAGCTTAAGAGAGGGTATGGTCAACCTTAAGCTCTACGACCAGTGCCGATGGTTCCCGATGGTCTCGATTAATCCTTATATGCCCGGAGATGACGTGCAAAGCGTACGAGAAGGGGGCGTATTTTTTAGTCTTCCGACCGCTTCCTCCCCTTGGTCGGCCAACTACCGATCCGAACTTAGGGACGCAACTTGCGAGGGAATCATTTGAATATCCGGTCCCTTTTTCCGTACGACCGTGCGGCCGCTTCGACCGACTCTGAATGAGGTCCTTGATACCTGAGACCTTATTCAGCATAATAGGCTACCAAGGAATAGCTGGTCAGAGATGTTGCAAACGTGTCTGTTAAAATCCCCGATCTCCTCACAGAATGTGAAGTACAGTAGAAATTCTTTCCGTTTTCCTTAATGATTGATTATTTTATTACAATAATAACCCCTACTGCTCTTCTGCTCCATGGGAGGTTTCTGCCCTCCAAGAGCTCGCCTTAGGATACTGTACATTTTGACAGCTAGGTTTACTAGAATGACTGCCACAGAGAAGGATACCATGATCTTTATCATGGTATCCTCAGGAGACCCTGTATAATCCGCAGATTTTTGCTTGGGGCTCAGGAGCTGATTCAGACCCGCTCGCTAGGATGCGATCGCTCGTAGCTGGCCGATATTTGCAATCTGCGCATGCGTATGCATCGCAATGCGCGTGCGTGAACCATCGGGAAGCGTTCGCTCGCTGTGCATAGACAGCCAAGCAGAGTGAGTGACAGGAGAGGCCGTTTGTGGGTGGTAACAGGGGCAGGCCACTAAAAACGGGGGAGTGGAGGTGCAAACGCAACCATGCCTGAGTGTCTCAATGATGTTTCAGAGGCGTGCATAATTAAGAGGCAGCGTCATAGTACATGTCACTTGGTCTTATTTCACACTGAAGTGATCGCAGTGTTGCGGCAGGGTAAAGTCAACCTCAAGCGCTGTGATCGCATACGATGGCGCTCGATGTACCAATGGTTTCATCCACTTCCAGGAGATGACGTGCGCAAGTGGGCGTCTTATGAATGGCTGCTGGGCGTCTGCATACACATAGTGATCGCACGCCAAAACATAATGGGCGTGGTAATGCCTTGCTGTGCGATCGCCTGCCTTGCTGGGCGTGCGCTGGATTATCATATAGAGGGTGCAAGCAAACGTATCTAGCGAGCAGGTCTGAATGAGCTCCTCAGTCCACAATATATTGTTTGTACCAGCTTTTATGCAAACGTATATTTCCTTGTACACATGACCTGGGGCATAGGAGTATTGGTGAGTAGACTCCTCTCTATGGGAAGGGTGAAGATCAGAGGGGGTAAATAGGACATACTTAAAACCGTACTAACATATATTTATTATTTAGTAAACATTTTTTGTTGTCAGGAGAGAACTGTTTTGCCTTCCTTGTTTTCTTTCTTTCCCTCTTCTCCTGACCTGCCCATAGTAGATCCCAAGAGTATGGTAAGATAACTAAAGACACTATGGAAAGTTATCACTTAACCTGTTGTGCACAGGTGTCCAGTAGTCTGTGATGGAGGGTTGGTAAAATTATTTGAATTCCTCATAACTTTAATAATCTCTTCCCAGCATCGGATTATAATAGCACATGTGAATGCGATATCCAATGCTTTCAGTGTGCACTAATATTGTAAAACTGTAGCAAGTGGATAAAGAAATTTGTAGGAGATTTCAAACTCAGTTTGTAGATCATTCACACAAAAATGACGTGATTAGGTGGCAATTAAACTGGATAATTATAATCTTTATTGAACAAGTAATGTACTTTGGTCTGCACATTTCCCTCCAGTTCACATAAGTGGCATCATTATGTTGAGTGCAGGTGACATAATCGCTAACTACAATTAAAACTACTTTAGGTTTAAAAGAAAAGCATATCACAAGCAAAGGAAGGTTACGTTGGGCCTGACCCTGAATCAGATGCACCTGCTTTTACTAACCGGCCGCAGCAGCCTGCTTGCTGACGTAGCTAATAGCTATGCTAATGCAGCATTCACCCGTCTATGCTGATTTTCCCTCCACCTGATTTTCCCTCCATTTGTGGATGGCAGGCCCTCCCACAGTGTTTCCCCTCCTCAGTCGTTGTCATCAGTATCGGGATTTACACCCACTGGATGCAAAAGATCCGTCATTCGTCAAGAAACAGGCATCCCATCTCCATCCACGCGCTGTGAGTGAGTACCCATGTTGGCCTACATGCCCAAGACAGGATATAGTTATTAGACCGCCGGACAAGATGCCGGCGGTCTAAATGCCAACGGTTCAAGCCCGACACAGCGCCTATCTTAATCCTGACGCCGGAATCCTGACAGACGCCATCCCGTACAAGGTAAGTTTGGGGTGTCATAGTAGCCGCTGAGGGGAAATTTTAGGCTGGGGCACCCCCGGGGGGACTTAGGGTTAGGCACCCCCTGGGGAGGGTTAGGGTTAGGCTAGGGAAAGGGGGGATTAGGCGCCACTGGGGGGAGGTTAGGCACCCCCTCCGGGAGGGTTAGATTTAAGGTGAGGGAAGAGGAGGGCTAGGTTTAGGGTGAGGGAAGGGGGGGTTAGGTTTAGGCACCCCTGGGGGGACTTAAGGTGTCCATACATGGTGCAATTTTTTACATGATTTGGCTGTTTTTTGATCATTCGTAACGACCAATCGTGTAAAAAGTGGTGTTTTCCGGGACAGTTACGACTTGCATCATGTATCGGCATCGTAGATCAACTGAACCTGCAGTAAGATTTCGACCTATCGTGCACACATCGTTTTGTGTTTTTTGCACAGAAGAATGATGTCATGCACGATAGAGATGCATGTAGTACGGACCAGGGAGATCCGTGCTACATGCATCTGTGTCATTGACACAGAGCATGGACGGGTCAGAGAGACCCGTTTGTGCTGCCTTAAAAAAAATAAAAAAAACCCCTGTGTACAAAAACAAAAAATGGCAGGCTCCCCCCCTAAAGAGCAACTAGCCCAGGGATTTTAGTGACCCAGTGCTGGTTGTGCTTAAATACAAGGGACAAACGAGGTAGGGGTCCCCTGTACTTAAGCACAACCAGCACCAGGCTAGTCAGAACCAGCCCTGGTTGCCAAAATACGTGGGACAAATGATGTAGGGGTCCTCCGTACTTTGTGCAACCAGCACTGGGCTCTGATCCGGTCCTGGTTCTGGAAATACAGGGGAAAAAATTAGTAGGGTCCCCCTGTATTATCCAGAACTAGCACTGGTCTTTATCTAGCGGGGGGCTAATTCCACAGCCAGGGGAGTCCTTTCACTGAGCCCCCCAGCCGAAGCATTAACCCTGATCACTAGTCAGCCCAAGCCAGGGATACTTGGAGAGCTGGGGACCCCCCCAATTAAGGGGTCCCCCTCTCCAGGACACCCCAGGCCTAGGCTGATAGTCCGGGGCTATCCCCGACACCCCTGGAGCGGTGGGTGCCGGGTTGATAATGTAGTGTAGTGTATTTGATAATAGTAAAAATATAGGGTCTCATTCAGACCCGGTCGCAAGCGCTGATCGCTCACAACCGGGTCGATGTTAAGGCCCTGCGCACGCGCAGCTGCCGCACTGCGCATGCGAAAATTCCTGAGCGAGAGAGCAATTCTCTCGCTCCGGAGCTCACTACAAAAGGGGTGGCTGTAGATGTTGATCGACAGCTCACTCTGTTTTGTAGGCGGGGCGAGGGAGTGGCTACACAAACTGAGGCATTCCTGACGGAACGCCTGCCATTTTGTGGGCGGCCACACCGACATCAACAGTGATGTCAGTGGGGAGCTTCCTGCTCGATCAGAGCAGGAAGCTCCCTGGGGCTTGCGGATGCCTAGACCCAACCTTAGGATCTCGTCGTAAGGCCCAATGGTCAAGACCATCACCCTGGTTGGTCGCTAAAGCTGTGGGGGGTAATCCACAGCTTAGCTAGCGACCAGGAGGCCGCACTACAAAAACAAGCGGCCGCCCTCATTCAGAACGAGAGCTCGCTTCTTGCGATCAGCTCTGAATGAGGGCCATTGGGGGTCATTCAGACCCGGTCGTTAGCGCTGATGCGCTCGGACCGGGTCGATGGCCCCCCACAGAGCATGCGCACGATGGCGCCGGCAACGTCGTGCGCATGCGTGAGACCCGCTACGACCGACAGCGCTGGTCATAGCGGGTCTCGATCCAAAGGGGGCGAGGTGTCGATGTTGATTAACAGCTCGCCACGTTTGGAAGGTGGGCCAGGGGGGTGGCAGCCCAAACGGAGGCATTCCCATGGGAACGCCTACCGTTTTGGGGAGGCCCCACTGACATCACTAGTGATGTCAGTGGAGAGCTTCGGGCTCTGACAGAGCCAGAAGGTCTCCGGGGCTTACGACAAGTGAGACCCTACCCTAGGGTCTCGTCGTAAGCCCCGATGGTCAATGACCATCGCGACCATCACCCTAGCGGTCGTTAGAGCTGTGGGTGTTAACCCACAGCCTAACGACCACAACAGAGGCGGCCGGTCAGGATGCAAGTGGCCGCCCAGTTTCTGAGCGACCGCTTGCATCCTCCGACCGCCTCTGAATGAGGCCCATTGTCCTTTGCTGTGGAACTGCAGGTCCTAGCAAGCCTCCCCCACTTGCTGGTACTGGGAGAACCACAAGTACCAGCATGCGGGGCATTAGGGGCCCGCTGGTACCTATAGTTCCACAGCAAAAGCAATATTAAAATAAACACAAGACACATACACCGTACAAATATATATATATATATATATATATATATACTAAAGTGAGAGTTTTTAGAAATGGAGATGTTGCCCATTGCAACCAATCATATTGTAGCTATTATCTTCTACAAGGGCAACATCTCCATTTCTAAAAACTCTCACTTTAGTAAATATACTGTAGCCCCTTGTCTGAGTCGTACTTAGGACCTGATTAAATTTCAGAGTTACATGTACTGTAGCTAAGAATACAGATGGATCAAGCAATTGTTTGCATACTGGTACTGCGCATGTATTTGTAGCATACGCATCTCTGTGTGTACACGTGCAATTCCAAGTCAGATGGGTCTCTGCAGTATTTCTCTCTCCTGCACCCAACATAGGGTAAGTGTAAATGCCGATGATAGGGATAATGCTGCATCTACAGATGGTCCTGCTGGGCTTTTGCACACACCAGGATGTGTCCAGATCAGAATACTGTTGTAGAATTGCATTTGAATACTGTCCATAATACTTATGCAATGTGCAGATGTGCATACAATTCACAATAAGACCCTTATATACTATCTGCAACAGTGTACTGTGCTGCAGCCAGGATCATATGTGCCAGCAGCTCAGACAACTGAGAAAAAGGCAAAACTGAATGCATGCTCTGCTAGATCATCTTCAGGGTTAAAATACCACACACATTTCCAGGGACACAAAAACTAGCTTTACTTATGGATATAATGTAATATTTGAAGGATTTACTGTATATATTCAAGGAGATTGCATATCGATTGATAAATGGAAGTCTGATAAGACAGGATCTTTAATAATTGTCTCTTGACCTTTGTCTGGATATCTGTAAATGTCAACAAAGCTAAATTCTCATTAGTCTGCATGTCATATAGCCTTCAGCCTCAGGGGCAAACACAGGATTATCTACAGACAGAGTTTCCGAATGCCTGATTTAGGAACACAAAGAAAAAATTTCACAATACGACTAAAAAAAGAAACTTTTTGTAGCAAAATTGTTTCACTTACATGTGATGTTGCTTATTCACACAGTCAGAGGTGGATGCAACGCCAAGATGGTGGATCTGAGCGATTTGTTTTTGTACTGCGCAGAGTCACACTGCACGTGCGCCAATTTTGATCAATGACAGCAGTTGCAGTGATTGACCGTCAGTGAGCGTTTGTGGGATGTAATGTGGGGTGGTGAGTCAAATGAAAGTATGCTGCGACCATTTTGGGGGGAGTCTTGGCCAACAGCTGTGTCTATATACGCAGTTGCAATTGCTCCAGCGGATCAGAGAAGCTGCTGATGGGCGTCTCTGCACACACTCACAGTACTAGAGTACAGTTCTATCAAATATGGTTTGTCCAGGTGCACAGTTACTTGCTCGTTTTTGCTTTACTTCAAACTCAAAATCAGGCCCTTGTACTCTTTCCCCTGCAGACCAGACATCTACAGTCTCCTCTAGGTGCTCTGACTTCCTCCCACACGGCCTGATTCAGAAATGGACGCAGTGTGATTTTATACTACTGCACATACGCAAAAGGTCAGAGACACGTCTATGGCGCATGCGCACGACTGAGGGAGTGTCAAGGACATGTCACTAAAAGTGGCTACATTTTCAAATGCAGAGTCGCAGCTACAGAGGTCATGTTTAGAGAAAGTTCAGAATAAGACACTGCATTAGCCATAGGGCATCATAAGTATCGATGGTCGTTACGGTGCACCGATGGCGGAGTGTTTGAGTACATGGTGGATCTGCACTGTTCACGGACACTGAAAGTGGGCATCTCAGGGCTTGCAATCTCCGGTGCTTGCAATCACACAAGGGGAAGGCTGAGATTAGCAAATCAAAAGAAATTGCACACACATTATCATCCAACTCTGAATCAGGCTCACACAGGGCCTGATTCAGACCCGGTCACAAGTGCTGAGCGCTCGCAACCAGGTCAATGGTGGCCCACAAAGCATGCGCACGATAGAGCCAGCTCCGTCGTGTGCATGCGCGAGACCCAGCTAGCGACGGGCAATCCGTCGCTCTGGGTCTCGCACCGAAGGGGGCGAGCTGTCGATGTTGAGTGACAGCTCGCCCATTTTGGTGGGCGGGCCGGGGGGGGGTGGCTGCCCAAACGCCTGCCGTTTGGGGGGCGGCCCCACTGACATGAGTGATGTCAGTGGAGAGATTCCGGCTCTGTTAGAGCTGAAATCTCTCTGGGGCTTGCGGCCACAAAACCCTACCACAAGGGTCTCGTTGCAAGCCCGATGGTCACGATGGTCTTGACCATCGCGACCATCATCATGGCTGCTCGCAATAGCTGTGGGTGGTCACCCACAGCTATGCGAGCGGCCAAGAGGCCGATCCAAAAAAAAAAAAAAACGGGCCTGATTCAGAACGAGCGCTCTGTCAGAGCGAGCGGCTCTAAATCAGGACCACAGTCCCAAGGCTTTATTAGGTTATGCCCCTTTCATATCGCAAAAATAACTCGGTCGAGGTGCAGTGTGAATGCACCACTAAAATATGTCACAGGTCCGTCGGCCCGGCATTTCAAGCCTGCAATCGAGCAGGGTTGAACTCGGAAACAAGCCGGGTTGAAGTGCAACTCAGCAAACAACGCTGATTGGATGTTCGTGTGTCTCCCTTGATGATATCAGCAGCCAGAGCCTTGGACACATGCCTAGCACACTGCAGACAACAATTGGCAGCATTCCTGCAGTTAAAAGCTTTATTTCCAAAATCAGCACTACAGCCATGTCCATTTGGAGTGATGAAGAGGTGACGGAGTTGCTGGCCATAAGGGGCGAGGAGGAAATTAGATGACAGATGACAGATACAGTCAAAGACCCTGTTGTTTACAAAAATACATCAAGATACTGGAAGCAGCAGGTGGTAAATAAACTTAAGGCACTCAGGAAAATATTTATGAAAGTACATGACCACAATAGAAATAGAAGTGGAGCTGCCCGCTTAGATTGGCAGTACTATGACCTATGTGCCCGTGTTTTTGGACACACAGTGTTATGTACACCTGTCAGCCTGTCATCCAGCTTAGCAACAGGGGAAAGTAGCCAGGCCTGTGCCACAGAAACCACCAGCAGCGTGCCATCCTCACCAGGGGCGGATTGGGATGGAAAACCAGTCCGGGAAATTTCTGGAAACAGCCTTATGGGAGCGGGTCTGTTGAGGGGTTGGGGTCTGTGGAGGTAGGGCAGGATACTCCATCCTCTTAGGGCCTGGAGGGGCTTTTGCAAGCTGCTGAGGGGAGCAGGATCGGCAAAAGAAATCTTGTGAATGATAAACTCTTTTTAGGGCCCCCCATCCCTTTGAACTAAGTACAGGCCAGTCAGTTTGGAAGTCTTTTTTCTTACCTATATTGTGGTTTCTCTGCAAAGGGGGAACCTCTGAAGAATTTGAGCCTCACTGGACAGCATCTTCAGCCGGTATTCACTATTCATGTAGATCACACTGTCTGGAAGATGCCTGTTTACATAGAAGTTTAACCAATGTCATCATCATAACAAGATAATATATAGTAACAGAAGTTTTTGTGCAGGGCAAAATGTGAATTTCCCTGATCAAACAATTTCTGTGTCTTTCCAGGCCCCAGTGTTACTCCAGACCCCCTTATGTCTCTCCATCCTCAGGCCCCCTGTGGTTCTCCAGGCTCATGTGTCCCTCCATCTCCAGGCCTCCATTTCTCTCTCCAGGACCCCCTGCATCTCTCCATACCCAGGCCCACCTGCAGCCTCATTCTCCCAGCCCCAGTGTGTCTCAGCCCCATTCCCCCAGACCCAGTTTCTCTCAACCCCATTCCCTCAGACCCAGTGTGTCTCTCATCCTCATTCATCCAGCGTGTCTCAGCCTCACTCCTCTGAGCCAGTGTGTCTTAGCCCCATTCCCTCAGACCCAGTGTGTCTCTCATCCTCATTCCCCCAGCATGTCTCAGCCTCATTCCTCAGACCCAGTGTGCCTCAGCCCTATTCCTCAGACCAGTGTGTCTCTCAACCCCATTCCCTCAGACCCAGTGTGTGTCTCTCAGACCCATTCCCCCAGCCTGTGTCTCAGCCCCAGTGTGTCTCAACCCCATTCTCTCAGACCCAGTGTGTGTCTCCACAGACCTATTCCTCCCAGCCTGTGCTTGTCTCAACCCCATTCCCCTGCCCCAGTGTGTGTCTCAGCCCCAGTGTGTGCCTGCCTCATTCCCCCCAACCCCAGTGTGTCTCAGTCCATGTGTCAGCCTCATTCCCCCCAGTCCCAGTGTTTCTCAGCCCCAGTGTGTCAACCTCATTCCCCCCAGCAGCAGTGTGTGTCAGCCCCAGTGTGTCAGCCTCATTCCCCCAGCACCAGTGTGTCTCAGTCCCAGTGTGTGTCTCAGCCCCAGTGTGTGTCTCAGCCCCAGTGTGTCAGCCTCATTCCCCCCAGCACCAATGTTTCTACCAATTGGTAAAATTGTTTCCCTGGATCATGTGTTTCTACCAATTGATACAATTGTTTCCCTGGGTCATGTGTTTCTACCAATTGATACAATTGTTGCCCTGGAGCATGTGTTTCTACCAACTGATACAATGATTTCCATGGAGCATGTGTTTCTACCAATTGATACAATTGTTTCCCTGGGGTACGTGTTTCTACCAATTGATACAACTGTTTCCCAGGAGCATGTGTCTCTACCAACTGATACAATTGTTTCCCTGGAGCATGTGTTTCTACCAATTGATACAATTGTTTCCCTGGAGCATGTGTTTCTACCTACTAATACAATTGTTTCCTTGGAGTACGTGTTTCTACCAATTGATACAATTGTTTCCCTGGAACATGTGTTCTACCAATTGATACAATTGTTTCCCTGGAGCATGTGTTTCTACCTACTAATACAATTGTTTCCTTGGAGCACGTGTTTCTACCAATTGATGCAATTGTTTCCCTGGAGCATGTGTTTCTACCAATTGATACAATGGTTTCCCTGGGTCATGTGTTTCTACCAACTGATACAATTGTTTCCCTGGAGCATGTGTTTCTACCAATTGATACAATTGTTTCCATGGAGCATGTGTTTCTACCTACTAATACAATTGTTTCCTTGGAGCATGTGTTTCTACCAATTGATACAATTGTTTCCCTGGAGCATGTGTTTCTACCAATTGATACAATTGTTTCCCTGGGTCATGTGTTTCTACCAACTGATACAATTGTTTCCCTGGAGCATGTGTTTCTACCAGTCGATACAATTGTGTCCCTGGAGCATGTGTTTCTACCTACTAATACAATTGTTTCCTTGGAGGATGTGTTTCTACCAATTGATATAATTGTTTCCCTGGAGCATGTGTTTCTACCAATTGATACAATTGTTTCCCTGGGTCATGTGTTTCTACCAATTGATACAATTGTTTCTCTGGAGCATGTGTTTCTACCAATTGATACAATAGTTTCCCTGGAGCATGTGTTTCTACCAATTGATACAATGGTTTCCCTGGAGCATGTGTTTCTACCAATTGATACAATTGTTTCCCTGGAACACGTGTTTCTACCAATTGGTAAAATTGTTTCCCTGGAGCATGTGTTTCTACCAATTGATACAATGGTTTCCCTGGAGCATGTGTTTCTACCAATTGATACAATTATTTCCCTGGGGTGGGTGTTTCTACCAATTGATACAATTGTTTCCCTGGGGTACGTGTTTCTACCAATTGATACAATTGTTTCCCTGGGGTACGTGTTTCTACCAATTGATACAATTGTTTCCCTGGAGCATGTGTTTCTACCAATTGATACAATTGTTTCCCTGTGTCATGTGTTTCTACCAATTGATACAATTGTTTCCCTGGAGCATGTGTTTCTACCAATTGGTAAAATTGTTTCCCTGGAGCATGTGTTTCTACCAATTGATACAATGGTTTCCCTGGAGCATGTGTTTCTACCAATTGATACAATTATTTCCCTGGGGTGGGTGTTTCTACCAATTGATACAACTGTTTCCCAGGAGCATGTGTTTCTACCAACCGATACAATTGTTTCCCTGGAGCATGTGTTTCTACCAATTGATACAATTGTTTCCCTGGAGCATGTGTTTCTACCTGCTAATACAATTGTTTCCTTGGAGCATGTGTTTCTACCAATTTATACAATTCTTTCCCTGGAGCATGTGTTTCTACCAATTGATACAATTGTTTTTCTGGGTCATGTGTTTCTACCAATTGATACAATTGTTTCCCTGGAACATGTGTTTCTACCAACTGGTAAAATTGTTTCCCTGGGTCATGTGTTTCTACCAATTGATACAATTGTTTCCCTGGAGCATGTGTTTCTATCAATTGATACAATTGTTTCCCTGTGGTACGTGTTTCTACCAATTGACACAACTGTTTCCCAGGAGCATGTGTTTCTACCAACTGATACAATTGTTTCCCTGGAGCATGTGTTTCTACCAATTGATTCAATTGTTTCCCTGGAGCATGTGTTTCTACCAATTGATACAATTCTTTCCCTGGAGCACGTTTTTCTACCAATTGATACAATTGTTTCCCTGGGGTACATGTTTCTACCAATTGATACATTTGTTTCCCTGGAGCACGTGTTTCTACCAATTGATACAATTGTTTCCCTGGAGCATGTGTTTCTACCAATTGATACAATTGTTTCCCTGTGTCATGTGTTTCTACCAATTGATACAATTGTTTCTCTGGAGCATGTGTTTCTACCAATTGATACAATTGTTTTCCTGGAGCACGTGTTTCTACCAATTGATACAATTGTTTTCCTGGAGCACGTGTTTCTACCAATTGATACAATTGTTTCCCTGGGGTACGTGTTTCTACCAATTGATACAATTGTTTCCATGGAGCACGTATTTCTACCAATTGATACAATTGTTTCCCTGGAGCACGTGTTTCTACCAATTGATACATTTGTTTCTCTGGGATACGTGTTTCTATCAATTGATACATTTGTTTCCCTGAGCATGTGAAACTGATAGTATTGTATCTTTTTATTCCCACCTGGTATAATAATTTATATATCCTGATGAAACTCCTAATATTTGAAAATAACAGTCTACAGCTATCTTATGAATACTTTGCTTTAACCTTTCCATCCAGTTAAATGTACATTGGTGGAATAAGTGGTATTATTGGAGAAAGTCATATGATTTATAGCTTATTGGTTGGGTACGGGATACCGGCACTCAAGATTATAGTGGTCAGAATCCTGATGCCGGCATCCTGACCAGGTTACAATACCGACATCCCTAGGTATGTAATCCTAACCTAACCCCTGCCCTTAACCCTCCCTCCCCAGTGCCTGAACCTAACCTCCCCCCTAGTGCCTAAACCTAACCCTCCATCCCCGCAGCTTAAATCTAACCTCTCCCCGCAGCCTAAACCTAACCCTCTCCCTAGTGCCTAACCCTAACCCCTTTCCCTAACCCTCAGCCCCAGGACTTACCTTCGGGGTTCCAGCATTGGCATTCTGACTGCCGGAATTGTAACCGCATCCCATAGCTTATTTCCTGCATCATGCACTCATTTTGACAGCATATATATTATATATTACCCTTGCGTTAGGGGGTTTGCCGTACTTCTTTGTGGGAAAAAATTTCTCTCATATTTACTATTTATTATATTTCACCACATGACGTTTTAGTCATCTTTGTTTTATTTATTTTATTATAATTAACATAGCTATATAATTAGATTGAGTTATTCTCATTGAAATGTACAAATACCATACTTTATTACTCATCTTAATTTTACCTTTGTGTATTTTTGTGTATTTTATGTGTTAGTTATCTTACAATGTTTTAATATATAGAATCCAAGTTATATTTTAGTTATATTTTAATACATTCATATAGATTGAGTGCCCCTTACTTTTTCCCTACAATTGATACTTATTTACTCTCAAGAGAGCACCTCCACATGGGTTACTGTCTGTTTGCTACATTATCAACTTCATTCTACTTCATTTGTGGATCTAATCTATATCACTCTTCTATTAACCTTTTTCTCGAAATCCATGCTTACAAGGGGGTTCCAGCCTTGGGGTCTCCTCTTTCCCCCTTTCCTGGGTTTTGTAACTTCTTGTAAATGTAAGAAATAAATGCCTGTTTTACTTTGCTTGATATATTGTAACCTTGCTGATGACATCTGTAACCGCGGTGGATGGTCTCCCAGAACGCGCTTCGTCAGTCACACGCTGTCACGACCCTGTCTAGTTGTCACCTTTTTGCCTTGAGACTTATCCCTGTCAGCTTCCCCATGGAGCTGTGTGTGTAATTTGCCTGGAGGATTTGCTCTGATTATTGCACCTGGTCTCTCCTCTGTCTGTGAGCACTGCTAGCCCTGATTGGAATCACAGGTGTGGTTCTGATTCTCAGAGCTGCAGAGATGAATACTCCCTCTGCATGTTGTGCCTTCAACCACTCAGAATGCTACTACCAGACCACCTGTCCGTATCCACCAATTGCTGCCAGACCCATGATATATATATCCTCTCCTGATAGCATTCTGGGCCTGAACATCTCGTCTTCCCGTGGTGTATGGTTCATGCATTCAAGTCTGTCCCTGTAACCTGCTACAGCAATCCCTGGCACTATCCAGAAAACCTGTTTCAACTGTACCTGGCAATCCAGTAAATCTGCTGGCAGCAACCCCCGGTGCTTCCAGAAAACCTGTTACAGCCAAACCTGGCAATCCAGTAAGCCTGCTGACAGCAACCCCTGGTGCATCCCGAAAACCTGCTACAGTAATACCTGGCATCCAGACGTCCTGTTACAGCATACCTGGCCTGTGCTCTGCTGTTAGTCCTACTCCTGGTTGGTCCCTGGCACTCTGTAACCTGCATCGTGTCTCCCTGCCTTGCTTCCTGCTGTGGATCAACTCCTGCCCCTGTTACCTACCTATTCCCTCCCTGAACCTAAAATTCCCAAACCAACCCATTCCTTCCCGAAACCTGTTATTTCCAATTATCCTGTCCAGCCTGCAAATTCCCAAACCTACCCAATCCTTCCTGAAACCTGTTATTTCCAATTATCCTGTCCAGCCTGCACCTGAGTTCTAGCCTTTGTCATAGTAATTCCAGATTACCCTGTTTAGCCCTCGTCTCAGCATTACCTGACTTTCCTTCAGCCATTGTCACATTCCAATCCTGAGTCAAGTTCCAAGCTCATCATTTCAGTCCACGTTGTTCCAGTCCAGAGTCAAGTTCTCAGTTCATCAGTTCACTTCACAAGTCTTTCTGCCGGTCCCAGTCCGGTCCCTCCAGTTCCTGTCATTTATCATCAAAGGCAGTTTTCACTGCTACCCAAGTCTTGTAAATAGAGCTATTTACATTCTCTGTGATTCCAGTCATGCCGGCCTCCGTTGAAACCCGATCACCACCTGAGACAGGTAACTCGCAGACACCAATCATGACAGAAAGTTCAGGCCCAACGATGGTGGCGGATCAAGCACCTATTAAGGGACTAGATGCTTTCCGTAACCTGGTCACTCGCTTGGATTCACAGGAGGCCGTACAGCATCAAGTGCTACAGCTTTTGAAAATCCTGAATAACCGGCTAGATGTTACCCAAACCTTACCTGAACCCCTAACTACCTTCCATCGACTGCTGGAACAGCTTCAGGCTCTACTCACCAAAATTTTTCAGATCATTCCTGAATTTCTTAGAGCTGCCTCTGTCTCGACTAAAACCTCTGCCTTGGAATCCCTAAGAAACAAGGATTCTTCTGAACCAAGTACTGTCAGACATCGTAGTTACCCACGCCCCAAGCTCTCTGTGGCCGAACGCCAGCGGCGCAAAGATTTACAGCTCTGTCTCTATTGTGGGAGTTCTGACCACTTCATTAAAGACTGTTTCCTTTGCAACTCCAGCAGTGGTTCTAAGTGTCAACGTCTCAGTGCCCGTTCCAGTTCCAGCCCGGATTCTGCCCGTTCCGGTCCCTGCCCGGATTCTGCCCGTTCCGGTCCCTCCCCGGATTCTGCCCGTTCCGGTCCCTGCCCAGATTCTGCCCGTTCCGGTCCCTGCCCAGATTCTGCCCGTTCCGGTCCCTGCCCGGATTCTGCCCGTTCCGGTCCCTGCCCGGATTCTGCCCGTCCCAGCAGGGGACTCCAGTCAGCAGCCCCAGGAGGGGTTTCAAGTCTCGTACCCCAGGAGGGGGTTTCAAGTCCCATACCCCAGGAAGGGGCTTCAAGTCTCGTACCCCAGGAGGGGGTTTCAAGTCTCGTACCCCAGGAGGGGGTTTCAAGTCTTGTACCCCAGCAAGGGGTCTCAAGTCCCATTCCCCAGAAGGGGATCTCAAGTCTGGCACCCCAGCAAGGGGTTTCTAGTCTCGTACCCCAGGAGGGGGTTTCTAGTCTCGTACCCCAGGAGGGGGTTTCAAGTCTCGTACCCCAGGAAGGGGCTTCAAGTCTCGTACCCCAGGAGGGGGTTTCAAGTCTCGCGCCCCAAGAGGGGTTCTCAAGTCTCGCGCCCCAGGAGGGGGTCTCAAGTTCTTGTTATCAGGGAGAAGTGTCTTGTGCTACAAAATCTGATTATGGTTCCTGTTCACCGTCTCCTGCATATATTGTTCCAGAAGATGACAATCTCTGTAGTCTGTTCTCAGCTTTGATTGTTGATGCTACTGTCTCTAGCTCCCCAGGACTCCTTCCAGTTCCATCAATTGGTCCGAATTCCGAACATCGGTCAGCTTCAGTTATTTTGACTCCTCATCAATCGGAGCATCCTCAAATTTCCTCCTGCCAGGCACCTGAAAGTGCTCCACAATCCTTGAACACACAGGATTCGTCAGATACTTCACCATGCATTTATTTTGATGGGGACTTAACTCAATACTATGCCTTATTGAAACAATTCTTCGGTATGATGAATTCTTCCCTGCCATGTGGAGTCAAGTCTACTAATATTGTAGAGTTTGTTATCTCATCTTTTCAAGGTAAAGCTTGGGACTGGGTTGCTCCTATTTACAACACCAAAGATCCAATGCTTCAAAATATAAAGACTTTCAGTGAAGCTGTTGTCAAAGAATTTGGTCCTTACCCTGTAAACCAAAATTCTAGCGAAGTTCTCAGTTCCAAAATATTGTCCAAGCACTCTGTTTGTGATACCAAGAATTTGTCCTCCACTCCTCTGAAATCTGAACAAGGTCAAGTTTTCAAGGGCCAGCGTGCCGAATTCCAGGCATCCCAAGAGAGCAGTACTTTTGAATCTGTAACCCAGAACATGACTTGTGCACACACCTCCTTGTCCCCTTTCTGCTACTGTTCCTCCCAAAAATCTGATCCTGTCCTTCCCAGCCACATATTTCCACAGGAGTTGCCAAAGATTCCTGGTCCGTTGGTTGGCACAAAACGTTCTCGCAGCAAAAAGAAGAATCGTCGAAGGTCTTGAACTATCTCCTTTGTAGACTTTCCACTCCAAGTATCCCAAGAAATTGAGAATTGGGAAGATGTCTGAAAGTTTTTGTTTTGGTGTCCGGAGTCCACCCATAAAGAGGGGGGTACTGTCACGACCCTGTCTAGTTGTCACCTTTTTGCCTTGAGACTTATCCCTGTCAGCTTCCCCATGGAGCTGTGTGTGTAATTTGCCTGGAGGATTTGCTCTGATTATTGCACCTGGCCTCTCCTCTGTCTGTGAGCACTGCTAGCCCTGATTGGAATCACAGGTGTGGTTCTGATTCTCAGAGCTGCAGAGATGAATACTCCCTCTGCATGTTGTGCCTTCCACCACTCAGAATGCTACTACCAGACCACCTGTCCGTATCCACCAATTGCTGCCAGACCCATGATATATATATCCTCTCCTGATAGCATTCTGGGCCTGAACATCTCGTCTTCCCGTGTATGTCCCTGTAACCTGCTACAGCAATCCCTGGCACTATCCAGAAAACCTGTTTCAGCTGTACCTGGCAATCCAGTAAATCTGCTGGCAGCAACCCCCGGTGCTTCCAGAAAACCTGTTACAGCCAAACCTGGCAATCCAGTAAGCCTGCTGACAGCAACCCCTGGTGCATCCCGAAAACCTGCTACAGTAATACCTGGCATCCAGACGTCCTGTTACACCATACCTGGCCTGTGCTCTGCTGTTAGTCCTACTCCTGGTTGGTCCCTGGCACTCTGTAACCTGCATCATGTCTCCCTGCCTTGCTTCCTGCTGTGGATCAACTCCTGCCCCTGTTACCTACCTATTCCCTCCCTGAACCTAAAATTCCCAAACCAACCCATTCCTTCCTGAAACCTGTTATTTCCAATTATCCTGTCCAGCCTGCAAATTCCCAAACCTACCCAATCCTTCCTGAAACCTGTTATTTCCAATTATCCTGTCCAGCCTGCACCTGAGTTCTAGCCTTTGTCATAGTAATTCCAGATTACCCTGTTTAGCCCTCGTCTCAGCATTACCTGACTTTCCTTCAGCCATTGTCACATTCCAATCCTGAGTCAAGTTCCAAGCTCATTAGTTCAGTCCACGTTGTTCCAGTCCAGAGTCAAGTTCTCAGTTCATCAGTTCACTTCACAAGTCTTCCTGCCGGTCCCAGTCCGGTCCCTCCAGTTCCTGTCATTTATCATCAAAGGCAGTTTTCACTGCTACCCAAGTCTTGTAAATAGAGCTATTTACATTCTCTGTGATTCCAGTCATGCCGGCCTCCGTTGAAACCCGATCACCACCTGAGACAGGTAACTCGCAGACACCAATCATGACACACGCGTATCACCCTCTGTGAAGTGCTTCCACCACCGAAATACTGCAGCACGGCTAATTGTTTCTCCACCGTATGCTTGCCGTAACATTTCATGAGTTTCATTTCCGCTTTTTCCAAGTTTAACACAAAATTCAATCACACATCTCTGACATAGGGGTCTATTTACTAAGCCTTGAATGGAGATAAAGTAACAGCCACCTAGCTCCTGTCATTTTTCAAACACAGCCTGTGACATGGCAGTTAGGAGCTTAATGGCTGCTACCTTATCTCCGTTCACTTTATCTCCATCCAAGGCTTAGTAAATAGACTCCATAATCTCACAGACACGACTTCCTCATACAATGATACGTACAAAGATCTTCCACTCGCTGAGCCCAAACAAAGAAGACTATGGCAGTCCAACCGCAGGTTCAGACACATCGATGTATGAGCTTCACAATTACCAGCATAGGGTTGCCAAGTCTACCTATGGGACAGAAAAACAGAGGCAGTCTCATTACTTTTCAATCAGCCCTCATATATCTTAGGCTATATGAATATCATCCTGGCCTGATTAACAACTAATATGTAAACAAGTTAGCGAATCATTCCATATCTACAGCACTATCAGTGGCGGAACTCCCGGAGACAATGGAGTCAGTTGCCGCCGGGCGCCAGCCCTGAAGGGGGCATCTGGCTCCATAGTCTCCAGGGTCCCGGCCGTTCCACCTGCACCTACCGCTGGCTTCATTCTAATTATGGTAAAAAGAAAGCCAGAGGAGCCGCTGAGCTGAGCACCAATCAGCATCAGCGGCGCTCCTCCTCCGGCTCCAGTGCACTCTGTGGTCTCGGCGCCGGCAGGTCGCGGACGTCACGTATCATGTGACCGCCCGCGACCTCACCCTGTGCCTGCCCCTTCTGTCTGAGGAGCCTTCGACGACACTGCTCCTGCGGCTGAGTCCGGACCAGAGTGGAGAGTGGCCGGGAACCAGGGGAGAGAGGATGCCGCTAGCCAAGGGCAGCGGTACTCACGCAGCACTGCAGCTTCCCAACTCACACCGCCAGGGATCTCATGGCCTGGATGAAGTTGTTCCAACGATAGGCGGGGGCTGGACTTGGGGTTTCTTCATTGAGCCCGACCAGAACAGCTGCTATCTGAACAGCCACATACAGGTGAGCCACATCTCTCTAAATGCTGTGTGTGCGCTGCTGTGCTTGCCACCCCTGGCCTCCCTGTGTCTGTATGTCACTCCTTGTGTGTGATCCTTCCCTGCTGCCATGTGTGTATGTGCTGTATGTAGTGTGTGTGATCCTTCCCTGCTGCCATGTGTGGGGTGCTGTATGTAGTGTGTGTGATCCTTCCCTGCTGCCATGTGTGGGGTGCTGTATGTAGTGTGTGTGATCCTTCCCTGCTGCCATGTGTGGGGTGCTGTATGTAGTGTGTGTGATCCTTCCCTGCTGCCATGTGTGGGGTACTGTATGTAGTGTGTGTGATCCTTCCCTGCTGCCATGTGTGTGCTGTGCTGTATGTAGTGTGTGTGATCCTTCCCTGCTGCCATGTGTGGGGTACTGTATGTAGTGTGTGTGATCCTTCCCTGCTGCCATGTGTGGGGTGCTGTATCATACTTGCCTACATTGCTGGGCAGCTTTCCAGGAGCAGCAGGAGGGGACCTGCTGCTCTCTTCGGGGGCGGGACAGACGATAGACGGCATTAGGCCCCGCCCCCTTTACAGAAAACACCCGTGATTCGCGGGTCCATGAGGAGGGGGCGGGGCTAAATGATGCGATTTGCCTAATTTAGCCCCGCCCCTTCCCGACAGACCCGATAATTTCAGGTAAAATCTCTCCATCCTGCCCACTGCACTAGGAAGTGGGCGGGATGCGGGAGATATGCCTACTCTTCCGGGATCACGGGGGGTTACCCAAAAAACGGGAGCCTCCCGCGATTCCCGGGAGAGTAGGCATGTATGTGCTGTATGTAGTGTGTGCGATCCTTCCCTGCTGCCATGTGTGTGCTGTGCTGTATGTAGTGTGTGATCCTTCCCTGCTGCCATGTGTGTGGTGCTGTATGTAGTGTGTGTGATCCTTCCCTGCTGCCATGTGTGTGCTGTGCTGTATGTAGTGTGTGTGATCCTTCCCTGCTGCCATGTGTGCTGTGCTGTATGTAGTGTGTGTGATCCTTCCCTGCTGCCATGTGTGTGCTGTGTTGTATGTAGTGTGTGTGATGCTTCCCTGCTGCCATGTGTGTGCTGTGCTGTATGTAGTGTGTGTGATCCTTCCCTGCTGCCATGTGTGTGCTGTGCTGTATGTAGTGTGTGTGATCCTTCCCTGCTGCCATGTGTGTGCTGTGCTGTATGCAGACTTGCCTACTTTTGAAAAAGCATTTCAGGGAGATTGTGATAGCAGCACCTATGAGCGCGGCGGTAAAGTGGGCGTGTACTGCTATATCTGAGAGGCGTGTCATAAAATTGATTTACATCCACATGTAAATGAGCCCCAAAGCAGCTAGTAACATCTACTTATTGATGAAAACACACTGATACTTCTCAGAAAATACATGTAGGCATGTATTTTCCTGACAATGAGGGAGAGTTGGCAAGTATGGCTGTATGTAGTGTGTGTGATCCTTCCCTGCTGCCATGTGTGTGCTGTGCTGTATGTAGTGTGTGTGATCCTTCCCTGCTGCCATGTGTGTGCTGTGCTGTATGTAGTGTGTGTGATCCTTCCCCACTGCCATGTGTGGGGTGCTGTATGTAGTGTGTGTGATCCTTCCCTGCTGCCATGTGTGTGCTGTGCTGTATGTAGTGTGTGTGATCCTTGCCTGCTGCCATGTGTGCTGTGCTGTATGTAGTGTGTGTGATCCTTCCCTGCTGCCATGTGTGCTGTATGTAGTGTGTGTGATCCTTCCCTGCTGCCATGTGTGTGCTGTGCTGTATGTAGTGTGTGTGATCCTTCCCTGCTGCCATGTGTGTGCTGTGCTGTATGTAGTGTGTGTGATCCTTCCCTGCTGCCATGTGTGTGCTGTGCTGTATGTAGTATGTGTGATCCTTCCCTGCTGCCATGTGTGGGGTGCTGTATGTAGTGTGTGTGATCCTTCCCTGCTGCCATGTGTGTGCGGTGCTGTATGTAGTGTGTGTGATCCTTCCCTGCTGCCATGTGTGTGGGGTGCTGTATGTAGTGTGTGTGATCCTTCCCCGCTGCCATGTGTGTGCGGTCCTGTATGTAGTGTGTGTGATGCTTCCCTGCTGCCATGTGTGGGGTGCTGTATGTAGTGTGTGTGATCCTTCCCTGCTGCCATGTGTGCTGTGCTGTATGTAGTGTGTGTGATCCTTCCCTGCTGCCATGTGTGGGGTGCTGTATGTAGTGTGTGTGATCCTTCCCTGCTGCCATGTGTGTGCGATGCTGTGGGGTTCTTGCTAGAGAGAAACTCAGGGATGGCTGGAGCTAGATACACACGGGGGCTGGAGCAAGCCAAAGCCTACGGGGGGGGAAAGGGCACCACCACTTATTTTGCCTCCGGGCACCTGACATAAACTTACGCCACTGAGCACTATCCCTGCAGCCTGACCAACTTTGGTGCATAAAAGGCTTAATAAAGGGTTAAGGCATAGATATTTATGAAATGACAATTTGATAGATATGATATGCTCAATATCACAAATACTAAGGTGGAAGCATATTACAAACAACATATTTGACCACTGAAATCCATAACTGTGAGATTGCTTTTATAATAGATTTTGTCCTAACATCAAGCAACTAAATAGAATAGACTACTATGTACAATGAAATTGATCTGGGTAGAACACAGAGAAGTAAGGTGTGTGAGTCTGGTACTTACTGGTAACTGAAACATTCTCCCCTGGGCACGAGTTGCAGGGCTGTGAGTGGGGTGCTAGCAGGGGCACCAAAACAAGGTGAGAGCTGTGGTACTGAAGGAATCCATATGATATACCGGAGGACGGGATACTGGCGATATTCACCGATGGTGAATATCCTGACAGGGGCCGATAAGTAACATAACCCTCCCCCGGTGGTGCCTAACCCTAACCTCCCCTGGTGGTGCCTAAACCTAAACCCTCCTTCCGGCATCCTAAACCTAACCCTCCCTGGACGGTGCCTTACTCTAACCTCCCCCCAGTGGTGCCTGAACCTAACCACCTCTCCCCACAGCCTAACCCTAACCATCCCCGGTCGGTGCCTACTCAGGCAGGTCCCTAAACCTAACCCCCCCATTCCCGGCCTAAACCTAACCTTAACCCTCATACTTACATCCGGGATGCCGACGTCGGTATCTTAATCCCTTTGGGGTGCCGGTGTCGGCATTCTGACAGGCGTCGGGATTCTGGCGTCATTATCCTGACATCCAGCATCCCGTCTGCCGGCATCTTGACTGGATCCCGGTACAAAATTCTGGTGCCCACAACCTAGGGCAGCATGCCTTGGTCTTCGTGCTGTCTACCTCCACATACAGGTACAAGACCAGTCTGCCTTTATAGGGAGGGGAAGAGGGGGGAGGGGGTGGATGAGGTAGTTCCACCTCTGGGCAACAGGATTGGAGTTCACCATTGATGATGTGACAAATAATTGACAACTTGTTACATATCTAAAAATACATTGTTGGATTGTTATATACAATGTTACACATATAATTCCTATATGAAAAAAATTATAATTACACTGACAATCATTCAATGAAAAGACTGAGGACCTCATTCAGTGTCGGTCGTTGCGGCCGCTCGGTCGTACGCCACCGATGTTCGTTAAACTGCGCATGCGTAAAATTTGCAATGCGTGTACGCAAACTAGCTATTATGATCAGAAATTGATCTCTCCTTGAACACAGCCAGGTCATTAGTTTGAGTGACAGGATGGGGCGTTTGTGGGTGGTAACAGGGGAAGGTGCTTGTGAACGGGGGAGTGGAGATCTGAACGCAGGCGTGCCTGACTATGCAAACAACATTTTATGGGAGTGCATAATTAACTAAGTAGTGTCATGGCACATGTGACATGGGAGGTTTTTACACTGACTAGATCGTAGTGCTTAAGAGAGGGTATGGTCAACCTTAAGCTCTACGAGCAGCTCCGATGGTTCCCGATGGTCTCGATTAATCCTTATATACCCGGAGATGACATGTAATGCGAACGAGAAGGGGGCATATTTTTAGTCTCACGGCCGCATCCTCCCCTCGCTCATCCAGCTAACGATCCCTTCTTAACGACGCAACTTGTGAGCGCTTCATTTGCATATCCAGCCCCTTTTACCTTACGACCGTGCAGCCGCAACGACCGACTCTGAATGAGGTCCTGAGAGCTGTAGAACTTATTTTATGTAACATCAACTGAATTATTTGTAAACATATTTCACAAGGAATTAACTTTAGTGGTAATATTATAGTTCCATAATAAAGCAGAACAGGATTCTCTCAATCACAGTTCCTGTGGCAGGCTAATGTAGGACCTGCAATCTGGTTACTAATGTGACGGATTTAGGTCACTGATATTTATTATATTGGGCTAATGGGGAGATGTATCAGGCCTTAGAGTATTGTAAAGTGGAGAAGTTTCCCAAAGCAACTAATCAGCTTCTGTCATTTATCTAGCACAGTGGGCCTGATTCAGAGCCGTTCGCTATTTGCGGTCGTTCGTTCAGTAAAAGGGGGTGGCTATTCAAATGAACCGTACGCTCCTTGCGGTCTGTTGACGCCTCCATGTCTGAACGAGCGAGCAAAACATACGCTCGTTTATTTGTTAAAAACGCCCCCTGGCCGCTCGCATCATACGTCATGTCCGCTATTTATTAGATTAATCTAGTACATCGAACAGCGTATGAACTGCTCGCTATTCTTGTGGTTGGTTTTTCCTACCACTATATTGCGAGCAGTTCTGGCTATAAAACAACCAAGTGACGTGGTCAATGACGCTGCTGTTTTAATTATGCACACCCTTAAAACGCCCGCTTTGACCTTTAAGCATGCCTGCGATCTGATCTCCACTCCCTGTTTTCAAGCACCTTCCCCTGTTACCACCCACATACGCCTCATTCTGTCACTCAAAATAGCAGGCACTCGCTATATAGCGAACAAACGATTTTCGGCCGCACTGACTGGTTCGCGCATGCGTACTAAAAACCATACGCATGCGCAGATTGGCGAACATCGCTCGGAACGAGCGTACTGCCGCTAACGAGCGGCTCTGAATGAGGGCCAGTATTTGCTATGACCAGGGTCGGCTCTTGGGGTGTTTGACCAGTGTGGTCGAACAGGGGTGCCACCCTATAGAGAGTGCACCCCTCCCAACCATCCCGATTTCAGCGGGACAGTCACATTTTTCAGGCACTGTCCCACCCACAGGCCGAAGTGCCCCGCGGGCAGTCGGGAGGTTGGGGACCACCACTGCCGCAGCTC
This sequence comes from Taudactylus pleione, assembly GCA_031769625.1. NCBI lineage: Eukaryota > Metazoa > Chordata > Amphibia > Anura > Myobatrachidae > Taudactylus > Taudactylus pleione. The sequence goes on along the minus strand of JAUIMM010000064.1, from coordinate 14,929,163 downwards.
TGCTTTAGTGAGTGTCCCCCTGCTATAGTGTCATTTGCCCTGGCTGGTCCAGCCTTGTGTTGGTTATTGGAAAAAAGGGGGGGCTCCATGCCGCCTCCCCACTAACTCCCTATTTTTCAAAAGCAACCTAGGCTCAGAGGCCTGGGGCTGGTTAATGACCTTTTTTGGGGGGGGAGGGGGGGGAATATCCCTTATAATTTTTTTTATATTTATAATTTTTAAAGCTATTAACAAAAAGAAAACCTTCACAGATCATAGTGTTGTGCTTCACATGAACTCACCTTCCACAGGCTGGTCTATTATTTTGGTGGGATTGTCATTGGCTTTGCGGCAGGTTCTAAACCCGACGCACAGTAAATCCAGGGTTTTTTATTCTACTATTAAAAAAAATATTAATACAGATGTTCTCTTATGTTCTAAAGTCGACATTTTCAGCGTATTCCCATTGGATTTGACTTTAGTAAATCAGCAGATTGCAAACCTGCTGAGAATATGTTGAAAAAGTCAAATCCGATGCTTAGTAAATTTGCCCCTGATGTTTTTCATGAACCCCAAAAACCTGCATTACTGGATAATACTTGGATTAACATAGAGGGCCTGATTCAGAGCCACACGCAATCCGCATGCAATGCCGATGTTCATGTGCTGAGCGTTTATTTGTAACTGTGCATGTGTAAAAATTTCTGAAAACCCTATGACGCATGCACTACACAATGTGTAGGCACTAAGGTGCTGTTGCCATCGATTCAGACAGTATCAGAAATTTGTCAAAAAAGTGTTGCGCGTTCTTGAGCGGTGTCTGGGAATTTTGAATGTGCGACCGATGGTACCAATTGGTATTACAGTGTGCACATGCGCTAAAAATGGGTGTTTCAGTCCTTACACATTCACCTGCATGGATATACACAAGGAAGAAGAAGTCTGCAGGCCATTTGCATAAACTCGCAGACGGGCGACCGCCAATAGATGCTGCTGCGTGCGCTAATACGTGTGACTCAAAATCAGGCCAGGGTTATCTAGATTGAATTCCAAGTTGTTTAATGTTTTTCTTGCTCTCGTCAGCCTGTTATAGAATTATCACAGAAGCAGCAGAATGGAACAAAAAAATAAGAGAGAACTGATGGGGAAATTCCATAGTCAATGGGGGGAAATTCCACCACAGAAATGTGCAAAATTCCAGAGCCAAGTACAGAATTAGATGAATATTCCATGGAATTGTTATTAAAATCCTGCTGTTGTGTCTGGTTCACAGCAAAGATAAAGTATCAGGGAAAATCTAAAAGTATATCTAGTTCAAGTAAGCAATACATTTCAGGTTACAGTACCATACAACCACACACAACCACACACAACCACAAAATGAATGGTGTATCAAAAAGAAAAAAACATTCTCTCTCTGTGAAATAAGATGGTGTGCTTTTTGATTCAGTGCTATATTAAGGTGAAGACATCTTGATAGTTATCTGCAAAATAATTTATCTTGAATTGGTAAAACTCTATATTTAAAATAGAACAAAAATAAGTCTGCAGCAATTTAGATTATTTGGAAGCAAGGACAATGTACTGTACATCAGCACTGTGACAGGGCAATATTCTGCCCTGTGTCAGCCCCAACACCATGAAGAAGAGAACAGAGTGCTCCATATGGCTCTACAAGCTGCAGGGTGCGTGATAGGAGGCATCCTGTGGTAGCTCTGGGCAGCACTGTGGCAGCTCCACTGAATGCAGGTTGCCGTTGCAGGCACTGTGGGGCACCGATCATACACCCCTAGTTACGGCCCTGCTGTTAGTGTCCCAAAAGAAAAGAGTACAAAGTGAAAAGCTCATACATGTGAAGGAAATTCCGTAGGCAACAGTGACAGTTAACAGGGTACAGGGGATATAGTCACTATACCGGCTGTCGATACTCAGAATGCCGGTTACGGAATCCCGACACCAGTCAGAATCTCAGTGCCAGCATCCAGACCGCCTGCATCCTAACGGTAAGTAGTGGGGGAGGATTAGAGTTAGGCACTAGAGGGAGGGTTAGGTTTAGGCTGTGAGGGGTGTAGGTTAGGTTTAGGCTGGGGGGGTTATTTAGACTGCAGGGAGGGAGGGTTAGGTTTAGGTGTGAGAGTAGGTTTAGGATACTAACCGACAGGTGTCGGTATCCTAACGCTGTTCTGACTGCTAGGATACCTAACCCAGATACAGGGGTCTATTTACTAAGCTGTGTTAGGAGATAAAGTGAACAGTGATAAGGTATTAGCCAATCAGCTCCTAACTGCCATTTTTCAAACACAGCCTGTGACATGGCAGTTTATCTGATTGGCTCTTACCTTATCACTGTTCACTTTATCTCCTAACACAGCTCAGTAAATAGACCCCACAGAATTCTTCACCAAGACACTAGCTAGGTAAAATTACAGATGCGTCCTCATATGTTGTGGCTCAGGTCACACCATACACCATACAGGCATCTTAGTCATGGCATTAAAATACTGTGGGGAGGCACAGTGATATACAACAGGATCCATGGCATGCAATGCACAGCTTAACCGCTGGGTGGCCAGTACTCCACTGATGACAACTACAATTGTGAATACAAAAGCAGTGGACAGAGATGGCACTACAGTATAGCAAGCCCTGACAGACAGACCAATCATGTACTGTACAGTGTAAACAGTCCCGCTGTCTGTACAGCACGGCAATCCACCGGAGCATCAGTGAACAGGGATTTATTTCCTGCGTAAAAGCCGCATACCCCACTGCAGTGCTAATATGTTGCACGCACAGCGCCCTCATTCAGAGGCGCTCGCAAGAAGCGAGCGCTCGTTCTTGATGAGGGCAGCTGCTTCATTTTTGAAGTGCGGCCTCCTGGTCGTTAGGTAAGCTGTGGGTTACCACCCACAGCTTAACGACCGACCAGGTTGATGGTCGTGATGGTGAACAACATCGCGACCATCGGGGCTTGCAACGAGACCCTAAGGTTGGGTTTCGGCAGCTGCAAGTCCCAGGGAGCTTCCTGCTCTGAAAGAGCAGGAAACTCCCCACTGACATCACTGCTGATGTCAGTGCGGCCGCTCACAATACGGTAGGCGGAACGCCTCCATTTTGGAAACCACCCCCCCGGCCCGCCTACAAAACGGGGCGAGCTGTCGATCAACAGAAACTCTCTCACTCCGGGGCTTGCGCATGCGCAGTGAGGCCGCTGTGCGTGCGCAGGTCTAACTATCGACACATTGGTGCTTGCGACTGGGTCTGAATCAGACCCAGTCTTTAACTCTTTGATAAAATTAGATGTTTTCAGGATATAACTTTAGTTAAATGCTGACATATCGTCTAACAGCTCACAGTGCTTCCAACAATGGCGCAGAGGCCTTAGTAGGCACTGGTGCCTATGCAAAAGCAGTGCCAATAATCAGGGCTATTACAAAGGAGTGTGCAGCACCTGACTAGGTGGCAGCTTAGTGATATGGTAATTGCCTAACATAGCGTTCAACTGGGGTTTGATTCCCATTGAGGACAGGGCCACTGAAGAATCATTTTGATTTTGTTATCAATATTATATTATATACAGTATTTTGTTTTGCATGTTCGCAAACCCGCTGTGTAGCTTGTACAGTATATTTGGTGTAGTTAATCACTGCATTATTAAAACTGTTTACTATACTGAACTGTACTGTATATTATAGTTAAGTACTGCACTGTAGTTTCTTACTGTACTGTTGGTGAATAATGAATCAATAATGTATCAATAAATAGAGGAACCTTTGTGTCTGTTTTTTTGCAAAGTACAGTACTGTATTAGAGGAAACATTGTTTACTCAAAGTACTGTACTGTATGATAATCACAACAGTGTAATGTTTTATTTTTTTAGCAAATAAATTTGGTACTAAAGTATACTACTATTAGTTTTTTTTAAAGTACTGTAGTAAATAATAAAGATTTTTTTTTTAAATAATGTGCAGTACTTATTTTTATTTTTTCTAAATCATAGCAGCCATGGCTAACCTGCTAGTGGTAATGTACAGTGATTTCTCAGGGATGTACAATGCATACAGTACAATATAGCATAACAAAATACAGTATGAAGCCTTGAATTGCTGAAACCTGTGTTGGCCAGTAGCACACCAGTATAGAACAATATGGGCTCTATGTATTAACATTATTTTTACTAAAATAAAGTGAAAAAGGGTGTTTTCACACCCTTTTCACATTATTTTAGTTTCACCTGTAGTTATTACAGGGCAATTGGAGTAGAATTAGTAAAATTCTACTCCAACCCCTAAGTATCACTTATTTTTAGTAAAGCAGATCGCATTTCCCATAATTGTAATGGGAAATGTGATCCGTCCATAGTTACTAAAAATAAATTTTAAAAAAATTCTGGGGGAAGCCCTGTGATAATAACGCCACCTGGAGGTGGCGTTATCCAGGGTCTCCCCCGGTTACCGGGCTCCCACTCTGCTCTAACGGGGAGAGCAAAGGCGGGAGTCGGTACCAGTAATCAGCTATGTGGTCTAAATAGACCGCAAGCTGATTGCTGTAAAAAAAAAGAAAAAAAAAATGAAACATTTTTTTTTTACTTACCTGACTCCAGGGACCGGTGATCGGGCCTCCGGTGATGGCTCCTCTCCGGTCAGCTGGTCTCCCACAGTGCACTGCTGCCCGGTCATCAGGTGATCGGGCCCCAGTGCAGTATGGGAGATCACCTGATTGGGAAGCCCGGAGAAGATCACCGGAGGCCAGGAGGATGCAGGTAAGTGTAATGAAGGGAGGGGGGGTTGCGGAGGGGAGGGGGGGTCCGCGATCGCGGGGGGTGGGGGCTAGTGCCAGGGGGCGGGGCTTAGCACCGGTGGAGGGGCAGCAGCGATGGTGGGTCGGCGCATGCGCGGGCTCTTAGTCGCGGTATTTTTACGAAAATACCGCGACTAGAGTGCGGATGGGATCCGCAGGGACAGAGCTTTATCGCAAGCTCTGTCCCTGCAAGGAATTTGTAGTAAATCCCTGTGATATTGCCTGAATTCGCAATGCGAATTCACTCGGTAATATCACACTACAATCCGCATTCAATATGCGGATTGTAGTAAATAGAGCCCAATATGACTTAAAAATTGTTATTGCAACTTTTATTGTGTGTTTGGGTATATTTATATGCAGAGGTGTCTTAAGAGAGGAGGGGGACCCGGATGGGGAATGCACACGGGCCCCCTCCTCTCTCTCCCCGGCGGCTGGACGCATCACCACAGCAGTAAACTCTGGGCACTAGAGTGTGCACAGAGACTACTGCACATGCGCAGGTCCCCGGAAAAATGGTGCATGCTTGGTAGTGCCTGTAGTAAGTAGCAGCTTAGCAGGCAGGGATATACAACGCTACAAGTGTCCTTTCATTGAAAGGGCATCTCTACACCACCTCAGTTCTGTAATATAGATTGGCATCAGGTTTACCAATCTCCTAGCGGCAATGTACTGTATGTAGAGGTTAGCAGCAATGTCTGTAGCGGTTAGCGGCAAAGTCACCTTTGTGGCATTGCATACAAATAAAGGATGGGGGGATGCAAAGCATGGCGTGAGTTAAGCAGCAGGACCCTACAAATGGTCACCATGAATTTATCTCCTTTTGTTGAAAGCTGAGAGTGCATTTTTATTACCGAGGTGTATTGTGACTTGCACTGTGTGTTTGCGGATTTTTCCTATATATATTTACATGCGTGCGGGTGGCTTGCGTAGAAACAGGATGGTAGAAAAAAGAAGAAAATCTTTGTATGTCCTGATTGCCAAATGTTCCAAGTGCAGAGCAATGCATAAGTAAAATTTAAAAAATATTTACTGTAGATAAAATTATATTGGTTACAAAATCACATTGCTCAATGCCACTGGCCTTAATGAGAATCGACCCCCAAGTGATGGCTATGGTAAGAATTCACATTAACCACTAACCCACATTAGTACTGCCTGTAGTACGGGCGTGCCGTATATCCACTAGGCGATTAAAATGAACGATTGAACGATAACGACATCATTATAACGACATTTATTGCAAGACTCCTGTATACCATCAATCAATATTCCAGCCTTATCACGCTTGCCTACATTTCCCTGCTATTGTATCATATCTTTATATGTTCCATCATACTCTGTGACTTATGGTTTAACTGCACCCAGCAGTTAACAATCTTGCTCCTTTATTTGGATATGTAGGGTGTTGGATCATAGAGAAATGATTCAACAGAGTGCAAAGAATTTTCCTTGGTGGGTGCACTCATTACATATGAAAGAATTTATATAAAACTTAACTTTTACTTGTATCTTATTAAAACATGTGAATAAAAATATTGTACATACAAAACAAATCTGCAGACAATGTAAGCATATCTATTGCTACAGTAATTTTGGAAATTATGGCTCAATTAGTATATAGGGTCTGTTATTTTGACAACATGCTTATCTCTTTATTTTATTATTAATTAATCATTGTAGAGCTCATGTCACCTAATAACACAACCCTAAAACACAAGAGTGAAATATAATATTTAGACCACTTCAAGTAATCTGTCCTATCCCAGATTGTGACACTGTTCAGTACCTCTTATAAGATCTAATCATGCATCTTATTTACTTGTTATCACAATAGAGAAATGTTATTAAGTATATTGGACCTTATTCAGAGGCGGCCGTACGGTCTACGACCGCATGGCCGCTTCGATGTTTTGCCAGTGCGCATGCACACGAGGGATCCGGCTCCCTCGTGCGCATGCGTGAGACCCGCTACGACCGACAGCGCCGGTCGTAGCGGGTCTTTTTCCAAAGGGGGCGAGCTGTCGATGTTGATTGACAGCTCGCCCCGTTTAGAAGGCGGGCCGGGGGGGTGGCAGCCCAAACGGAGGCGTTCCCATGGGAACGCCTGCCATTTGGGGGAGGCCCCACTGACATCACTAGTGATGTCAGTGCAGAGCTTCCGGCTCTGACAGAGCCAGAAGCTCTCCGGGGCTTATGACAAGTGAGACCCTACCCTAGGGTCTCGTCGTAAGACCCGATGGTCTCTGACCATCACGACCATCACCCGAGCGGTCGTTAGAGCTGTGGGTGTTAACCCACAGCCTAACGACCGCAACAGAGGCGGGCAGTCAGGATGCAAGTGGCCGCCCAGTTTCTGAGCGACCACTTGCATCCTCCGACCGCCTCTGAATGAGGCCCATAGTCTCTGAGTCACAGTCTGTGTGTAGGAGTGGTTTTAGTGCAGCAAAATAATCACATCCCGATAATTGACCCCTATAAATATTAGGCAAATAATCCCTCACATAAATTATGCGGGTATAATCCCTTAATAGTGTCCTCCCTCAGTAAATAACCCTTGTGCTACTGGTCTCAGAACGGAGAGGAGTTGTTAGCCTCGCCGGTTGAATCAGATATAAGGTGAACTGTAATAATCAATGCCCTGTATTTATTACACAATAGGAATCTGCAATTATTGTCAAGTGGGGCATTGGATATTAATTCACATTTAACACGTGTAAATCTACATATTATTTATCTGAATAAAGATATGGTTATTAAAACATTAACATGAATCAGTTGCAGTAAGATAAATATTATAGAGAGCCAATTCCTATGTAATCAGATAGAGAGAGATAGTACTCTGCCCTATTGGGGGAAGACCTCTCACCCCTGTCCCTGTTTACCAGTGGGTATTGAACGGGTCAGAGGGAGACAGAGATCCCCCTGGGTGCAGAGTGGAAGTGAGGGAGAGAGAGGGGGAGAGCGTAGAGTCGGTTTCTACTGTCCCAGCTAGCTCCGGTATCCCCCTGTTGTGGGAACACAGTGCAGGGCGGAACCACCAGAGAGAGGGGGATGAGAGAGCCGACAGAGGTACCTTAGTGTCCTTGTGAGGTGTCCGGACAAGAGTGGGGTGTGCGGGAGCGATATCCCGTAGTGCAGACTGGTAGGGCCGTCGGCAGCCGGGTCACATGGGCGCCCTTGTGAGACCGAGGAATCTGGCGCTGACTGATGACGTGCATTTCACTGGAGAGCTTGTTCACATCAGAGCCTAAAATCTCCCTGTGACAGCTCCCCCTTAAGTAGCCAAAAGGGGGTGTACTAATTACATGATTATGCTTAGTCTTTGATAAGAAATTTCTATTTCATTTAATAAATGGAGAGAACTTAACTATGTTTAGATAGTGCTAGTTAATAATTAAGCATATAAGAAAACTGGGAATATATCGGAAAGATACAATTATATTAACAATTATTAAAGAACAGGGAAATATACCGATTGGCCAATCAAAGTTATCAATTTACTAAGGTTTAAATTTATATAAGAACTTAGCCCAACACATGCTGATCATAAACATATTTAAAACAAAATTGTAATAGACAATCATACAGTATAACCTATTAAAATAAATAACATATTTAAAAGTAGTGTTAATCTATTGAAAATATTAAAAATTTGTGACTATTAATTTAAATATTTTTTTTTTTTAATTATTATTTGTCAAAATAACAGACCCTATATACTAATTGAGCCATAATTTCCAAAAATACTGTAGCAATAGATATGCTTACATTGTCTGCAGATTTGTTTTGTATGTACAAATTTTTATTCACATGTTTTAATAAGATACAAGTAAAAGTTAAGTTTTATATAAATTCTTTCATATGTAAGTGCACCCACCAAGGAAAATTCTTTACTCTCTGTTGAATCATTTCTCTATGATCAAACACCCTACATATAAGTACTCTGTACTTTTCCTGTGGTGCACCACCGCCCACATTTTCTGAACTGATAGGGAATAGAACCTCGCTTCAAATGTCATTAAAGCTGGTTATGAATTGTTATAACTTCAATAATTATCTCTAGATAAAAACATTTTTTCCTGTGTGGAATCAACAAACCCCTCCCCTCCTTTATTTGGATGTCTGCAGCCTAGAAAGCCATCATCTGAAGTGTCCTCAGCACGCTCTGGGCAGTCAGCTTCTCCCTGGTCCTAGTGGCTCTGGGTATACAATCGGGAAGCTGGCTGCCGGAATCCCGACAGCTGGCTTCCCGACTGCTTTATCCCGGCATGGGATAAATGACTGGGCATCTATATCTAGACGCCTGTCATTTCCCCAACGCCGGGAGACCAGCGCCCGGCATCCCGATCGAAGGGATGCAGGGTGCCGCGAGCGGACAGCTGCGAGGGGGGTGGGTGAGGTTTAGGGCACCCGGGGGGAGCTTAGGGGTACGCACCCTCCGGGGGGGGTTAGGGTTAGGCACCCCCGGGGGGACTTAGGGTTAGGCACCCCCCCGGGGGACATAGGTTTAGGCAGCGGGGAAGGGGGGGTTAGGGTTAGACACTTAGGGGGGATTAGGGTTAGGCATTTGGGGGGAAGGTTAGGGTTAGGCACCCCTAAGGAGTGTTAGGGTTAGGGGTTTAGGTTAGTTTATACTTACCTTAGCAACGATCGGGATTTCCAGTGCTGTCGGCTTCCGCTGCCGGGAACTCTGCTTTTGTCGGCCAGACGCTGCCAGGAATCGGCCAGCGGTATTTCATACCGACTCTGTGGCTCTGTCTCCTTGTTGTGATTTCACATGTTTGGGGGTGGGGCCAGCACAGGGCGCATTATTGCCCTGCCTACAGCAGATATCACAGCAGGTAGGAACCTCTGAGGCAGAAGGCTTGGGATAAGTGAAAAGGGGTGAATGGTAGGGAGCATATGTGACAAGAGAAATCTTTCTTCCCCCACCATTCTCCCTATGTCTCATTTTTTCTATTGTTACTAGTCTGTTTATAGTATACTAGGTGACTACTAGGTTTTTATGACTGCAGAGAGGTGTATATATCCAACATTTAAAACATTTTAGTATTTTCACTATATAATTTATTATATGCTTTTTAATTATAATTTTTTATCTAAAGTGACATTTGACAGCGCCTATGTTTTTTATTTAATACCTTTCTCTGATGCTGGGAGGTCCCGTCCTTCTTTTCAGTAGTAGTTCCTCCACTCCTGGCTGTCTGTCTGCTGTATTTTATTCAGCCATATCTGGAGTTCAGCAAGGAAAATCTCCAACCACTGAAGAGCATCTCGGGGATGTGTATGTAACCAGCTGGTCCCGATGCAGCAATAAACGCACTTCCCCGCTTACTAAGAAAGCCGCTGATACTTGGCACAATTAACAAAGTTGCTACTAACCTGGAAGCTTGTATAAATTGGGCAGCACAGACGGTGTAATGGTTAGCATTACTGCCTCACAGCACTGAGGTCATGGGTTTGATTCCCTCTGCGGCCCTAACTGTGTGGAGTATGTATATTGCTTGCGTGGGTTTTCTCTGGGTGCTCTGGTTTCCTCCCACACTCCAAAACTATACTGGTATGCTAATTGGCTCCCAACACAAATCAACCCTAGTTTGTAATTGTATGTGTGTGCACATGTGATAGGGAATATAGATTGTAAGCTCCACTGGGGCAGGGACTGATGTGAATGGCCAAATATTCTCTGTAAAGCGCTGCGGAATATGGGTGCACTATATAAATAACTGGTAATAAATAATAATAAATTACTAAGAAGTGCATGATGCAAAAATGTTTATAATTGAAAGTGCATGCCTTTTTAAGATATTGTATGGTTTGTTTTATTAATGTATATTGATATGAATATTTGCTCATGGAATATTGAAAAAAATCATAATTGCTGGTATTATTTAAAATGATTAAATATATAGGGTAGATTAATAAATCTTTCTTTATATGAAAATACTGTCGGCCAGCCAGTGGTGGAACATGAGAGTGGTGGGCCCAGGAGCAAGAATATGCTTTGGGCCCCCCTATGCAGTGTCCCCAGTAGTGGTCCCCCTATGCAGTGCCCCCAGTAGTAGTCCCCCTATGCATTGCCCCCAGTAGGGTCCCCTCTATGCATTGCCCCCAGTAGTAGTCCCCCCCTACACAGTTCCCCCCCGTAGTAGTCCCCCCTATACAGTGACCCCAGTAGTGCCCCCCTATACAGTGCCCCTAGCAGCGGCTACCCCCCTATACAGTGCCCCCAGTAGCGCCATCCCTATGCAGTGCCAGTGCCCGTGCCCCTTACACACAAAAAAACACCACACAACTTACCTGAATTCCTGCTCCCGCTGCGACCGCCGCTGTCCTCTCCTCCCGGCTCGCTCTGCACTATGGGAGAGATGTCATGACAGAGCCATAACTTGACTTTGGTGCCCTGTGCCAGAATGAGCATTGGTGCCCCCCAATATTTGAAATAGGGAGATAACACACCCGAAAAAGGGCCATGGCCTCATGGGGAAAGGCCAGGGAAAAGATAGGGGAGGCCAGGAGATGCTGGGGATAGAAGAAGAGGAAGCTACAAGTGAGAATGATAATAAACAGAAAATTGACAGGCCCAAACAACGCCCCCTGCCCTGTGGTGTCCTGTGCCATGGCACAGGTTGCACTACCCCAGTTACGGCCCTGCATCATTACGTCTCTCCCATCACCCGCTGTGGGGGAAGCTGGAAGGCATAGCTCATGAGTGAGCTCCAGCCGGCTCCCTCCATGGACTCAGCAGCCAATGAGAGTGTCTGGCTGGTGGCGGTGTGTTTGTTACTGTGTAGTGCGGTCCTGTGGACCGCTCTCACTGCGGTCTGCACTACACTTAAATACTGTGGGGCCCAGGGGACACCGGCAGCGGGTGCAGTGGCGCTGTTGGATGCAGGTGGCTATGGGCCCCTGCATTAGAGCAGGCCCCGGTGCAAGCACTTTCTATTATTTTTTTCTGTTATTTTCTAGTTATTTTTTGTGAGGGTTGAGTACTATAATTGGCGCCAGGTATTTCTTCCCAAATGCTTGTCCTACCTAGTTTGAACAGTATATTAAACTGAGTATGTTTAGATATCTGCATCTATCGCAATACGCCGCTCTGCTATGTCCAATTGAGGAGGAATTGGAGTGCTGTTCAGCACCACATAGCTCACACAGCTGCTCCATTTTGTAAGCTGTATGTGCAGAGTGCCAGTATATCAGTGGGAACAACCTGCGCTCTGCTCAGAGTTCCTTTTTACCTGGAGCAGCAGAGAGAGAAATTACAGTACCAAATCCTTCTCCCTTCAAGAGCATAACTATGGATGGGTGAGCGGTGCCACTGCCAAGGGAGCAGGGCTGAAGGGACAGCCCTATTACTCCACGGATGTTAGAACTCTGTAGGTATTGCAATGCCTCCATGCGGTATGATTCCCTACCACCAGGGGTCGCTAGGCCTCTGGTTAAGAGCTACAGTACTGGTCCTTACCAGAGGTGCTGCTCTTTGGACTCTGTTTTGTGCCCAGGTGTCAGGTAATTAATTACTCAATTACAAGCATGGACTACACTTGACAACTGGCTATTTAGTCTGTATGACCCCAGCAATCATTGCTGGGTCATAAATGTTTGGGTTCTGCATCTCCCTGGTTTGCTGTCTGCAAGAACTTGGGATTCAAGTGCCTGTTTTGTTCCTGCAAGCTCCTGTTTCTGCTAAACTAAAGGAACTTCTGCTGTTTATCCTGTGTTCTGTACCTTATCAAAGGAACTTCTGCCATTTACCACATTATCATCCTGCTTTTGTTTCTGGACTATGGTTGCTTCTGTCATTTATTGCAAGTCTCCTGTGTACCAGCATTCAAAATTCCAGCATTATCACGCTTGCCTGCATTTACCTGCTATTGTATCAACCCTCAATAAATATCTTTATATGTTTCACCATACTCTGTGACTTATGGTTTAACTGCACCCAGCAGTTAACAATCATTCTCCTTTATTTGGATGTCTGCAGCCTAGAAAGCCATCATCTGAAGTGTCCTCAGCACGCTCTGGGCAGTCAGCTTCTCCCTGGTCCTATTGGCTCTGTCTCCTTGTTGTGATTTCACATGTCTGGGGTGGGGCCAGCACAGGGTACATTATTGCCCTGCCTACAGCAGATATCACAGCAGGTAGGAACCTCTGAGGCAGAAGGCTTGGGATAAGTGAAAAGTGGTGAATGGTAGGGAGCATATGTCATAAGAGAAATCTTCCCCCACCATTCTCCCTATGTCACATATGTGGGGGGTTCTACTCTTGGACACTGGACAACTAAATTCATCAAACACCTCTGCTACACAACCCCCTCTTTTTTGAGATCTGAGAGGAATGATAGAATGAAGAGAGATTGTGAGTATGGGGATTTTTTTTATATATTTTTTATATACAGCTGAATGAAGATTTAAGAGATAAGGGTAGTTTGACTGACCAGTATTTAGAATTAAAAAAAAAGATAAAGTTGAAATTAGTAAATGAGGTGATTCTAATATGATCATATGCAGGAGACTAATGTCACATTTTTACTCACTTTTTCCATCTTTCCAACATTCATGTTCCGTATGGACCGTAATTCACCTAATGTTTTGGCAGTTGAGGGGAGAGTTTTCACAGGGTAGTTTCAAAAGAGAAATAGGTGAGGAGGCTGCAGCTATTAAAGCACTAGATAGACAAATAGATGCACTATTGCATAAATAAATCATTATAAAGTAACTATAAAGGTGATAGAAAGTCCCTATCATTCACCCCTATAGCTTACCACCACATTTCAAGCTATTGAGAGATTCCCATATAATGTTTGAATTTGTAGATTTTGACCTCCACCATCAGAACCCTGTTCTTTTATTTACTTCTCAGCTTTTGCTTCTGTTTTTATCACTGTAACACTAGCTAAGAGAGGAGACTGTTATCAGTAAGACTTTGCATTAGCAGGGTCAAGGTAAGGAGTCTAAAGAGTGTCGAAGCTGGATAATTGGTTGAGACAAGATCAGTTTAAAAATTGAATCGTAGCAACGCCATCATGGAAATGAGATTGCAAGACGCCATTTTGCGAATGGCTACCCAAGCGCCATTTTAGATAAACTCACAATTAAGTACATATGGCGATAATACTATTAGCACCATGCGATTGCATCTTTCACCATTTCTCATACACATATTAATACGCACAATTGCGCTGTTAACTAGTCGCCTGTTAGCGAACGCATAAGACCTTGTATGAAAATGCTGTTTTATTAGCTTCATGCGCACGCATCTTCCCCAAGTTAACTAGCGTCCTTATATCAAACCCCGCATACTCACACATTACATATCCACATACAAGGTTTAATAAGCTTTAAAGTATAAGGTTTAAGTTTATTCAGTTAGTATAAATGCTATGAAATAAAGATTATTTGGTAACTAAGGTTTTTTACATGCTAAGTATGCCGTGTTTGGGTTTGTTCTGATGCGTACTCTTTCAACAGAATTCCGGTATTATCGGTGTGGAGATCGCATCATGCATTCTCAACTTATGGACCGTAGAGACTTCAAGTAACAAAATGTATATTATATGAACAACTGTTAGGATGTTGCATGGGGCGGGAGGGCAGAGACCCCCAGTTGTTAGAAGCTGGGTTGAGTCTATTTGAACCAGCCTGTTAAACGCTCTGTAACAGATGCTTCCCCCTTGGGAACCAATGGCATAAGCAACAAACTTCTCTATTGTTCTGTCTATTCCGGGGGGGTATAAATATGTGTGCTCCAACACTGGGTTTTTAGTCTTCGTGCTGAATGCTGAATGACGAAGGGGTTTCTTGCTGATGCCTATCATCTGGTCCGGAAGCTCTGCGTATGTATACTGTACATGGGTCTGTATAATTCCTTTGCGCCGAATTGTGTATGGATCAATAGCGTGTAACTGACTGTACTTTTTATTTGAATAATACTTTGTGCTTTGGAACCACATGTTCTAAGTCTGGAGTCTCTATTTACTGTATGACTGCGTACGCAAAGTAGCATCATCCTTAGAGATTTATAGGTAGGATTTTAGAAGGTATAGGCAGGGGTATATAGAGGTTCAATTTCAGTATTCTTAAGAGCTACAGTGTCTTCACTCGAGACCTCCACAAGGCAGTATGGACTTGGCTGCCATACCCTTCAGTGAATACTTTTGCAAAGAATTGAAACCCATTGTGCTTTGTTGCATTATTTTAAAAGTATCTTCAGTCTGGAAAACCCAACTTTTAAATTTCATGTATTATTGGGCCTAAATTCCCCCCAAAAAATGTATTGCATTTATATATATTAATAATTTGGAGTTGTGCACCTGAGATTTGTCTGTTTCTGTGCCTGCAATTAGTCTCATCACAGGGGCAAACGCAGGATTTTTAAGGGGGGGTTTCCATTTATAAAATATATATATATATACATACACATACATATATATCAGCCCCAGCCCCAAACAACCAGTCCCAGCCAGCCCCTGCCGCAGCCAGACAGCCACCCAGCCCCATATAGCCGGCCCCTGCCCCACACTGCCAGTCTCTGTTCCACACAGACAGCCAGCCCCAGCCCGATAGGCAGCCTGCCAGCCCCTGCCCCAGACAGCCAGCCCCAGCCCAATAGCCAGCCTCCCAGCCCCTGCCCCAGACAGCCAGCACCAACCTCACACTTACCTGCTGCTTGTAGTAGCTCCTCAGTCAAAAGCTGCAGCTCAAAGACCTCTGCTCTCAGTTGCGCGGCATAACGTCATGCGCGCCGCCCGCCGGGTCTCACCATCTCTCTCTCCAAAAGAAAAAAAAACCTATCTTGCAGGCTTTGCATTGCAGCATAGCGGGCGCGTGGGTTGGGAGTGGCGGTGCCAGGCGAGCGGGCTCCCCTCTTTGTCCGGGCCTCCAGTCTAGTCCCCGATGGCCTCCTGTCCAGTCCCTGGTGATCACTGCGCACTGCCCGGCCACTGTCGGTTCAGCTGTCAGCGCTTCTGTGTCAGTAGGTATGAAAGCACCTGACGCAGAAGCGCTGAAAGCTGAACAGGCAGCGGCTGGGCAGCTCCGAGGGTGGCCCGCTGATTATGCAGAGATGGAGACAAGTCTGTCTCTGAAAAAAAAAAATTAGTTGGTCAGGGGGGGGTTTCTGGGTGCTCAGAAACCCCCCTGCGTGCGCTAGTGCATCAGGTAGCACCTCCCATCATATATATAGTCAAGTTGTGCAGTCCAGAAATCTTTCCCATATACAGCTACTATGTATATACAGCACCTGCACTCAGATTAGAAAAACTCAACTGGGAGTTGAAAAATTGTCTTGATACTTGCCTTATTTTAGTTAAATTGGACAAGAGCTGACTATTTTTCTAAACTATTTAAACTATTTTAAACTATTTTTCTACACTTTATATAACTTTTATAATGTGGTTTGCACAAAGCACTTATCATATAATGGATTTAGTGATGACCTGACAGTCACATGCTTACAGTAGCCTTCAGGAGATCATGCACTCAGCACTTCTGTTTATAGCCTGAATTTAGAGTGCTTTTTGCTACAGTTTGCATAGTTACATTAAGTATTGTTTTTTCCAAGGCTGTTGTGACTCTGAGCTCTGTAGAGGTTAGCAATAGACTGAAAAGGTTATGGTTAAATTATATAGTAAAAAGAGTAATAATAATAACTGTTATTCCTTCAGTCAACATGTAACTACCATACAGTGGGTGCAACTGCTATGGGGCCCTCCACTGAGGGGGGCCTGTTTTATTTGTCTAGCCCATGTTTCAATGCAAGTGTTTTTTCCATTGGGTAGTATATGGGGCCCTTACAAATGTTGCTGTTGGGCCTACAAATGACTAGTTACACCATAGCCTTCAGCTCTTTTGTTTGTTATATACATTTTTTAATTCTGTGCAAGCTCCAGCGAGTGATCAGCCTGATATTAATAAATTCTGTTCTTCTAAGGCTTCTGTAGTAGCTTGCCAGTGCATCCTGGGTAGGTTATGCTGCAGGGATCCATCTTAGATCCTCATAGTCCACTGCAAACAGGTGCTATATATTCCTCCCCTCAGCACAGCATCAATTTTTTTTACGATTGAATTCATAATTCCAGAGCCATAACACAGGGCTCTGAGCGCCCTGTGCCGGCCCCGTCCTCCTTTGTGTATGACGTTAGGACATTGCGCATAAAAGGCCAGGGCCACAAGCACCCAGAACTGCAGCAGTGCCCGAAGCATCTTCAAAATGCTCCAGGCAGCTGTCATTATGGCAAGGCATCTGTCTGTAGCATTCAGAGGGCGCTACAGGCAGCACTGCCGCAGCGATACTGGCTGCAGGGTGCCATTCCAGGCACTCTGCAGCCAGAAGCAGGGGTTGTGGGGTGGTGACGGTGCCGCACACAGAGCCCAGCACTCTGCGCAGCCGCATTGGTCGCACCACCCATAGTTATGCCCCTGCATCAATCCTCCTATCACTACAATAACACCATTCTTCAGATCATCACATCTAGATTGCATAATTGAAATGTAGGAATGGTTATGCTGTCTAGACAATTGGAATCATACTTGCCCACTTTTAATTTCTCCTTTCAGGGAGAAGCCCAGACAGGAAACACTTTACAGCTGGCCACTTTTAGGGCGGGGCCGGGCTCTTGATGTCATTAGGCACCGCCCATCGCATCAAAAAGTCAAGATTCGCAGGTCCGTGGGGAGAGGTGGGGCTAAAATAACACGATTTGCAACATGTTTGCCCCACCATCTCTCTATGAGTAGGCGATTCAGGATATTATATCCCTATCATGTCCACTTCACTAGGAAGTGGACAGGATGCAGGAAATCCACCCACTCTTCCGGAGGTGCCGGGGACTATCCAAAAATAAGGAGTCTACCACACCTTCCAGGAGAGTGGGTAAGTATGATTTTAATAAGAGGCGATTATAGTGAGGGCAGATCAATTACAATACGTGTAGCCATAGTTAATATATTAGGGTAATGAAGTAATATATATAAGGTAGTTTATTAGTTATTTGGTAGTTCTAATAAGTAATATACAGTATATACTGCCTAGTCTAAGTATATGAGGTAAAATGTATTTTTTGGATACATATGTGTTTAAACTGTTAATTGTATATTGTAGTGAAATGGATGTATTGTAATGGCCAGGCAGGAGTTAGTGAAGATGGGGTTGGAGCATACAAGGTAAAGGACGGGTAGCAGTTAGGCGGGAAAACACTGGCCTCGAGGGAGATTAGAAAGTGGCACAAGGGAGGTAGCTTGCGC
Source organism: Taudactylus pleione (assembly GCA_031769625.1). Classification (NCBI taxonomy): domain Eukaryota; kingdom Metazoa; phylum Chordata; class Amphibia; order Anura; family Myobatrachidae; genus Taudactylus; species Taudactylus pleione. The sequence goes on along the minus strand of JAUIMM010000064.1, from coordinate 14,911,133 downwards.
TACCTAAGAGAGGAGGGGAGCACGCGACCAGGCAAAGGTATATAAAGGGTGAGAGGCCAGTCAGTGGGCGGTTCCCCCCTTGAGTGCGCACCTACCTGACTTGCCGACGCTGCCTTGCTAAGGGTAGTGTCAGCTGCATCCAGGAGTCTGGTAGTGTGAGGCCAGTGAGGGGCTGTCAGGGATCCTGTAAACTACAACAGTGCTGTGGGAGCGCTATTTCTTAAGAGCTCCATAATTAACGATTGCTGGGAGGCAGTGACCATGGAGACCTGAGGTGGCTATCGCCCTCCTGAATATTGTGAGAGCCCTGTTGAGCTGATCCAGAGCACTGCGCTGCTGAAGGTTGGGGGAGTCAGCAGTAGGTCATGACTGATGAATTCATTGCAGCTCTATCATTACAGGGTTATGTTAACCCCTCAAGCCAATAATATACTTTCAGAGACTGCTTAGTTGGATAAAATATACTGTCTAGGAAAAGCACCTATAGGAGATCAGAGTACAGTTTGACTTTACCTGCAAGGAATATACTGCTGGAGTATGACTATTAAATCAATAAAGGCAGTGAAGACAGTGAAGACAGGGTGAACAGGTAGTTATGAGACGGGCGGCCGCAATGTCGCCAGCCTCAGTACCAATAGGGAAATCCCGACTAGGAACTTAAGAAGGCGTCGAAATACTGAAATGGGCTGAGTAATTGACTGGACATGGAGAGACCTGCTGGCTCCCCTACATATGATGAGAGGAAAGGGAGAGCAGGTCCTGAGATAATAGCCTGAGTGAGGGGACAGACTCCAGTGCTGGTGACACACGCAGATGTCACAGATATATGTGAGGGAGAGTGCTGGTGACCCCCAGGAGGAGAATATGAGGAATGTGCTGAAATGGCTGCCAGAATGTGTGTGATATCCCCAACTTTCTGAGTATTACTATTACATGCCTTACAATGTATAACCCCAAGTTGAATGTGTATTTTTAGGGTGCCTTTTTGACACAATATAAGTGTGTTGTACTATATACAAGTGTGACTGAGTTACCAAAGAGGTGGGGGGCCCTGTTTTTTTCATTTGTACTGGGCCCCACATTTTCTGATGGCAGCCCTGCTTCTGAGTACCACATTACTTATGGTACAGTAAAACCTGTATAGACTATGTATGAAAGTTAAATACCACAGGAAAATATCCATCATAGGCAGAGCCAGCCTTCTAGAGGGACAGCTATAGTTTACTTAAAGGACTTCACAGGCCTGGGCTTGCAGCGTCCAAGAGTAATAAGTGTCAGTACTAGCGTAAGGGACAATATCAAGGGGCAGTGCAGTATCACCAGTCATCAGGAGTTTTTAATGTAAAAACTACAACGTATTCAAAGTGCACCAACAAAAGGGGTTTTTGGCTAGACTGTTGGGGACTGTGGCCCTGATTCAGAGCCGGACACTCGGACAGAGTGCTTAGGAGACTGCTGTGTGCTGGGCTGCTGTGAGGGAGGGGGAGTGGCGCCGGACCCGGGCCCCCGCCAGGCCCCTCAGGAAGCCCGGGCCCGGGTAATCTATACCCGCCCCCCCCCTCTCGGCGCCCCTGACAGGGACACAGCACTACAGTATAGAGAGTTAGCCCAATACCAGCTTACCAACACTGACAGGGACACAGCACTACTGTATAGAGAGTTAGCCCAATACCAGCTTACCAGCACTGACAGGGACACAGCACTATAGAGAGGTAGCCCGATACCAGCTTACCAGCGCTGACAGGGACACAGCACTATAGAGAGGTAGTGTGGTACCCCAGATACTAGGAGTACCACTTATAGTAGTGTGCCCTTGTATAGATGTTAAAACATATATTAGAATTGTATATACTGTAAATACGGTACTATTGGCTGTTATAATATGTCCTTGTTTATATTGTTCTTTATTTCCTATGTTGGGGCTCTGGACCCCACAAGGGTAACCCAGAGCCAATAGGGAAAGAGAGGAGTGAATAAAGCAGTGGGGAGCCAGCAGCAGGTCACATGACAGAACCGGCTGGAGACAGCAGCTGGTGGCTGAGGTGGACAGTTAGGGCAGTTACAGGGAGCCCTGAGGAGGCTGTCAGATGGAGAGAGGTCTGCCTTAACCGGACCCGGGGACGTGCGGCAAGTGCGCAGTTGTCCCTGACGGAACGGAGCGGGAGGTAGCCCCTGTCGCGCTGTTTATTACCTGAGGTGATCGGAGAGCGGTCCCGACGGCGAGGGTGCTGCCGCTGTTGATCCGGAGCCATTTCAGCGGCCGGAGGAAGCGTCCGGCAAGAGAAGGAGGAAGGAGTCATCAGGAGGGGGCGCGGCTGAGGCGGAGTCCCGGAGGCTGGCGCTGCAGCAAAGGATGGGCTGGTCCAAGCAGCTGGGGGACAAGCGTTGACTCTGCATAAAGAAAGAGGAGACAGAGCTGAGTAACGGGTGAGCTGGTGAGAAAGGCTGTATGGCACACATTGTACCCACAGTAGTCAGCACAGCTAGCGGCAGACAGTGTGATTAAGCTGCGCCAGTGACTTTACCATAGCTTTCCTAAAAGACCAGCCTAATAGCCAGCCTGCAGAACAGTATGCCCTATCACTGCCCTGTTGCAGTAAATACAGCTAGCGGGAGACAGTGAGATTAAGCTGCGCTAGAGACCTCATCATAGTTTTCCCAGAAACCAGCCCCATACCAAGCCTACATAGCAGTTATGTCCTATCACTGCCACGTCCCTGTAGATACCTGTCAGCCTAGGAAAGGCTAAGGAGACAGCTGAGGGAAAAAGACAGTTCATGGGACTATTATTTCACCGTTCTCAGGGACAATACAGTAATACAGCCGTTTAAAGAGAGCCCTGTAATTACAATTGTTGTAAGTCCACAAGCCAGCTGCCAGCAGGAACATTTAACTAGGGCTGTCTGCAGCAACAAACTGTTACAAAGTAGCCGAGATTGCAAGCCAGCACCGTAGTGGGAGTCAGTGGAGTTCAGGGGAAAAGAGACAGTCAGCACGCAGAAAGAATAAAGTCTACCCGTAGGAGCTAATCGGTGTTAAAACCACTAATAGGGTCATTTGCATCCCCATTGACTTTTGGAAGTGTAACAGAACATTGCTTCTTCAACTAGAGTTACATAGACGTTAGTTGCAATACTGGGCAGGATTATACCCCTTTTACACCGGAGCTAAAACCCGGGTTTTTGAAGGGTTAACCCGGGCAGCTCCCTGGTGTAAAAGGGCAGAGGGTTGGATCGCCGGGTCGAGTGACCCGGCAATCCAACCCAGGTAACTAGCAGGGTTTAACACGGGCGTAGCCCGTGAAACCCTAATATGGGAACAGCGCACTCCGGGTCACGATGACCTGGAGTGCGCTGTTAGCCGGCCGATTGGTCCGGCTTCAGTGGCGCTTGGAGATGACGTCATCTCCAAGCGTCCACTTTCACTCCGCAAAAGCCGGGTCTATGCAGACCCGACTGCGGTGTGAGCGGCGCTGACTCGGGAATATCCCGAGTCAGCGCCGGCAAAATTCCGGATCTGATCCGGATAGGAACTTTGTTCCAACTCCGGGTCAGACCCGGAATTTAGGTGGAAAAGGGGTATTACTAAGGAGAGACTGATCTCACAGCAGCAAGTTCCCTTTAACTAATCTAAGTCACTGTAAGAGAAGCAACAGTATAAAGGACAACTTCAGTCAATGATAGCATAAAAGTGAACTAGCATCCGGGCAACATTGTGTACACCAACGGGACTTATGTGTAAACGAGCTCATGAACTTGTAGTTTTCTGGCCAGAAAAGTGTAGAAAATAGGCTAATTTACTGTCTAAATTAACTGTGTAAGGTAATGTTTATTGTTATCGCTGTATATTTAGGGTCGTTTAAGTAAATCTGCTCTAGGAAAAGTACTGTGTGTAGTATTCTTTGGAATCAGCAGGAGGAGAGGATTCGTGGGCCACTAACCAGGAGGCTGTGTTCCAGTACAATAAAATTCAAACTGTTGGTTATTTTTATTGTGTATTGCAAATAAGAAGAGTTGTTCTGATTGTAATTGAACTTGTAATTGACCCATTAAAGTGTAGACATTGTAATTCACTTGCTTCTACTCTAATAATATACTTACCTCTTGACCTCTCTGTAATCACTTGAGAAAGTACATAGGAACCCCATTCCTCACCTGTACCCAGATAGGGGGGTATCACAGTAGCCCAATACCAGCTTACCACCACTGACAGGGACACAGCACTACTGTATAGAGAGGTAGCCCAATACCAGCTTACCAACACTGACAGGGACACAGCACTATAGAGAGGTAGCCCGATACCAGCTTACCAGAGCTGACAGGGACACAGCACTATAGAGAGGTAGCCCGATACCAGCTTACCAGCGCTGACAGGGAAAAAGCACTATAGAGAGGTAGCCCGAAACCAGCTTACCAGCGCTGACTGGGGCACAGCACTATAGAGAGGTAGCCCGATACCAGCTTACCAGCGCTGACAGGGACACAGCACTATAGAGAGATAGCCCGATACCAGCTTACCAGCGCTGACAGGGACACAGCACTATAGAGAGGTAGCCCGATACCAGCTTTACCAGCGCTGACAGGGACACAGCACTATAGAGAGGTAGCCCGATACCAGCTCACCAGCACTGACAGGGACACAGCACTATAGAGAGGTAGCCCGATACCAGCTTAGCAGCGCTGACAGGGACACAGCACTATAGAGAGGTAGCCCAATACCAGCTTACCAGCGCTGACAGGGAAACAGCACTACTGTATAGAGAGGTAGCCCAATACCAGCATACGAGCACTGACAGGGACACAGCACTACTGTATAGAGAGGTAGCCCAATACCAGCACTGACAGGGACACAGCACTATAGAGAGGTAGCCCGATACCAGCTTACCAGCACTGACAGGGACTCAACACTACTGTATAGAGAGGTATCCCAATACCAGCTTACCAGTGCTGACAGGGACACAGCACTATAGAGAGGTAGCCCAATACCAGCTTACCAGCGCTGACAGGGACACAGCACTATAGAGAGGTGACCCAATACCAGCTTACCAGCACTGACAGGGACACAGCACTATAGAGAGGTAGCCCAATACCAGCTTACCAGCACTGACAGGGACACAGCACTATAGAGAGGTAGCCCAATACCAGCTTACCAGCGCTGCCAGGGACACAGCACTATAGAGAGGTAGCCTAATACCAGCTTACCAGTGCTGACAGGGACACAGCACTATAGAGAGATTGCCCAATACCAGCTTACAAGCGCTGACTGGTGCACAGCACTACTGTATAGAGAGGTAGCCCAATACCACCTTAGCAGCACTGACAGGGACACAGCACTATAGAGAGGTAGCCCGATTCCAGCTTACCAGCGCTGACTGGGACACAGCACTATAGAGAGGTAGCCCAATACCTGCTTACCAGCACTGACAGGGACACAGCACTACTGTATAGAGAGGCAGCCCAATACCAGCTTACCAGGGCAGACAGGGACACAGTACTATAGAGAGATAGCCCGATACCAGCTTACCAGTGCTGACAGGGACACAGCACTATAGAGAGGTAGCCCCATACCAGCTTACCAGCACTGACAGGGACACAGCACTATAGAGAGGTAGCCAGATACCAGCTTACCAGCACTGACAGGACACAACACTACTGTATAGAGAGGTAGGCCAATACCAGCTTACCAGTGCTGACAGGGACACAGCACTATAGAGAGGTAGCCCAATACCAGCTTACCATCGCTGACAGGGACACAGCACTATAGAGAGGTAGCCCGATACCAGCTTACCAGCACTGACAGGGACACAGCACTATAGAGAGGTAGCCCAATACCAGCTTACCAGCGCTGACAGGGACAAAGTACTATAGAGAGATAGCCCAATACCAGCTTACCAGTGCTGACAGGGACACAGCACTATAGAGAGATAGCCCAATACCAGCTTACAAGCGCTGACAGGGGCACAGCACTTCTGTATAGAGAGGTAGCCCAATACCAGCTTACCAGCACTGACAGGGACACAGCACTATAGAGAGGTAGCCCGATACCAGCTTACCAGCGCTGACTGGGACACAGCACTATAGAGAGGTAGCCCAATACCAGCTTACCAGCACTGACAGGGACACAGCACTACTGTATAGAGAGGTAGCCCAATAGCAGCTTACCAGCACTGACAGGGACACAGCACTACTGTATAGAGAGGTAGCCCAATACCAGCTTACCAGCACTGACAGGGACACAACACTACTGTTTTGAGAGGTAGCCCAATACCAGCTTACCAGCGCTGACAGGGACACAGCACTATAGAGAAGTAGCCCAATACCAGCTTAATAGCACTGACAGGGACACAACACTAATGTTTCGAGAGGTAGCCCAATACCAGCTTACCAGCACTGACAGGGACACAGCACTATAGAGAGGTAGCCCAATACCAGCTTACCAGCGCTGACAGGGACACAGCACTATAGAGAGGTAGCCTAATACCAGCTTACCAGTGCTGACAGGGACACAGCACTATAGAGAGATTGCCCAATACCAGCTTACAAGCGCTGACAGGGGCACAGCACTACTGTATAGAGAGGTAGCCCAATACCAGCTTACCAGCACTGACAGGGACACAGCACTATAGAGAAGTAGCCCGATTCCAGCTTACCAGCGCTGACTGGGACACAGCACTATAGAGAGGTAGCCCAATACCTGCTTACCAGCACTGACAGGGACACAGCACTATAGAGAGGTAGCCCAATACCAGCTTACCAGCGCTGACAGGGACACAGTACTATAGAGAGATAGCCCGATACCAGCTTACCAGTGCTGACAGGGACACAACACTATAGAGAGGTAGCCCCATACCAGCTTACCAGCACTGACAGGGACACAGCACTATAGAGAGGTAGCCAGATACCAGCTTACCAGCACTGACAGGACACAACACTACTGTATAGAGAGGTAGGCCAATACCAGCTTACCAGTGCTGACAGGGACACAGCACTATAGAGAGGTAGCCCAATACCAGCTTACCATCGCTGACAGGGACACAGCACTATAGAGAGGTAGCCCGATACCAGCTTACCAGCACTGACAGGGACACAGCACTATAGAGAGGTAGCCCAATACCAGCTTACCAGTGCTGACAGGGACACAGCACTACTGTATAGAGAGGTAGCCCAATACCAGCTTACCAGCACTGACAGGGACACAGCACTATAGAGAGGTAGCCCAATACCAGCTTACCAGCACTGACAGGGACACAGCACTACTGTATAGAGAGGTAGCCCAATACCAGCTTACCAGCACTGACAGGGACACAGCACTACTGTATAGAGAGGTAGCCCAATACCAGCTTACCAGTGCTGACAGGGACACAGCACTATCGAGAGGTAGCCTGATACCAGCTTACCAGCACTGACAGGGACACAGCACTACTGTATAGAGAGGTAGCCCAATACCAGCTTACCAGGGCTGACAGGGACACTGCACTATAAAGAGGTAGCCCGATACCAGCTTACCAGCACTGACAGGGACACAGCACTATAGAGAGGTAGCCCAAAACCAGCTTACCAGCACTGACAGGGACACAGCACTATAGAGAGGTAGCCCAATACCATCTTACCATCACTGACGGGAACACAGCACTATAGAGAGGTAGACCAATACCAACTTAGCAGCGCTGACAGGGACACAGCACTATAGAGAGATAGCCCGATATCAGCTTACCTTCGCTGACAGGGACACAGCACTATAGAGAAGTAGCCCAATACCAGCTTACCAGCGCTGACAGGGACACAGCACTATAGAGAGGTAGCCCAATACCAGCTTACCAGCACTGACAGGGACACAGCACTATAGAGAGATAGCTCGATATCAGCTTACCAGCGCAGACAGGGACACAGCACTATAGAGAAGTAGCCCAATACCAGCTTACCAGCGCTGACAGGGACATAGCACTATCGAGAGGTAGCCCAATACCAGCTTACCAGCACTGACAGGGACACAGCACTACTGTATAGAGAGGTAGCCCAATACCAGCTTACCAGCACTGACAGGGACACAACACTACTGTTTCGAGAGGTAGCCCAATACCAGCTTACCAGCGCTGACAGGGACACAGCACTATAGAGAGGTAGCCCAATACCAGCTTAATAGCACTGACAGGGACACAACACTAATGTTTCGAGAGGTAGCCCAATACCAGCTTACCAGCACTGACAGGGACACAGCACAACAGAGAGGTAGCCCGATACCAGCTTACCAGCACTGACAGGGACACAGCACTATAGAGAGGTAGCCCAATACCAGCTTACCAGCGCTGACAGGGACACAGCACTATAGAGAGGTAGCCTAATACCAGCTTACCAGTGCTGACAGGGACACAGCACTATAGAGAGATTGCCCAATACCAGCTTACAAGCGCTAACTGGTGCACAGCACTACTGTATAGAGAGGTAGCCCAATACCACCTTAGCAGCACTGACAGGGACACAGCACTACAGAGAGGTAGCCCGATACCAGCTTACCAGCACTGACAGGAACACAGCACTATAGAGAGGAAGCCCAATACCAGCTTACCAGTGCTGACAGGGACACAGCACTATCGTGAGGTAGCCCAATACCAGTTTACCATCACTGACATGGACACAGCACTACTGTAGAGAGGTAGCCCAATACCAGCTTACCAGCACTGACAGGGACACAGCACTATAGAGAGGTTGCCCAATACCAGCATTCCAGCGCTGACAGGGACACAGCACTATAGAGAGGAAGCCCAATACCAGCTTACCAGCACTGACAGAGACACAACACTACTGCATAGAGAGGTAGCCCAATACCAGCTTACCAGTGCTGACAGGGACACCTCACTATAGAGTGGTAGCCCAATACCAGCTTACCAGCGCTGACAGGGACACAGCACTATAGAGAGGTAGCCCCATACCAGCTTACCAGCACTGACAGGGACACAGCACTATAGAGAGGTAGCCCGATACCAGCTTACCAGCACTGACAGGGACACAACACTACTGTATAGAGAGGTATCCAAATACCAGCTTACCAGTGCTGACAGGGACATAGCACTATAGAGAGGTAGCCCAATACCAGCTTACCAGCGCTGACAGGGACACAGCACTATAGAGAGGTAGCCCAATACCAGCTTACCAGCGCTGACAGGGACACAGTACTATAGAGAGATAGCTCAATACCAGCTTACCAGTGCTGACAGGGACACAGCACTATAGAGAGATAGCCCTATACCAGCTTACAAGCGCTGACAGGGGCACAGTACTACTGTATAGAGAGGTAGCCCAATACCAGCTTGCCAGTGCTGACAGGGACACAGCACTATAGAGAGGTAGCCCGATACCAGCTTACCAGCACTGACAGGGACACAGCACTATAGAGAGGTAGCCCAATACCAGCTTACCAGCACTGACAGGGACACAGCACTATAGAGAGGTAGCCCGATACCAGCTTACCAGCACTGACAGGGACACAACACTACTGTATAGAGAGGTATCCCAATACCAGCTTACCAGCACTGACAGGGACACAGCACTATAGGGAGGTAGCCCAATAGCAGCTTACCAGCGCTGACAGGGACACAGCACTATAGAGAGGTAGCCCAATACCAGCTTACCAGTGCTGACAGGGACACAGCACTATAGAGAGATAGCCCAATACCAGCTTACAAGCGCTGACAGGGGCACAGCACTACTGTATAGAGACGTAGCCCAATACCAGCTTACCAGTGCAGACAGGGACACAGCACTATAGAGAGGTAGCCCGATACCAGCTTATCAGCACTGACAGGGACACAGCACTATAGAGAGGTAGCCCAATACCCGCTTACTAGCGCTGAAAGGGACACAGCACTATAGAGAGGTAGCCCCATACCAGCTTACCAGCACTGACAGGGACACATCACTATAGAGAGGTAGCCCGATACCTGCTTACCAGCACTGACAGGGACTCAACACTGCTGTATAGAGAGGTGTCCCAATACCAGCTTACCAGTGCTGACAGGGACACAGCACTATAGAGAGGTAGCCCAATACCAGCATACCAGCGCTGACAGGGACACTGCACTATAGAGAGGTAACCCAATACCAGCTTACCAGCGCTGACAGGGACAAAGTACTATAGAGAGATAGCCCAATACCAGCTTACCAGTGCTGACAGGGACACAGCACTATAGAGAGATAGCCCAATACCAGCTTACAAGCGCTGACAGGGGCACAGCACTTCTGTATAGAGAGGTAGCCCAATACCAGCTTACCAGCACTGACAGGGACACAGCACTATAGAGAGGTAGCCCGATACCAGCTTACCAGCGCTGACTGGGACACAGCACTATAGAGAGGTAGCCCAATACCAGCTTACCAGCACTGACAGGGACACAGCACTACTGTATAGAGAGGTAGCCCAATAGCAGCTTACCAGCGCTGACAGGGACACAGTACTATAGAGAGATAGCCCGATACCAGCTTACCAGCGCTGACAGGGACACAGCACTATAGAGAGGTAGCTCCATACCAGCTTACCAGCACTGACAGGGACACAGCACTATAGAGCGGAAGCCCGATACCAACTTACCAGCACTGACAGGACACAACACCACTGTATAGAGAGGTAGCCCAATACCAGCTTACCAGTGCTGACAGGGACACAGCACTATAGAGAGGTAGCCCAATACCAGCTTACCATCGCTGACAGGGACACAGCACTATAGAGAGGTAGCCCGATACCAGCTTACCAGCACTGACAGGGACACAGCACTATAGAGAGGTAGCCCAATACCAGCTTACCAGTGCTGACAGGGACACAGCACTACTGTATAGAGAGGTAGCCCAATACCAGCTTACCAGCACTGACAGGGACACAGCACTATAGAGATGTAGCCCATTACCAGCTTACCAGCACTGACAGGGACACAGCACTACTGTATAGAGAGGTAGCCCAATACCAGCTTACCAGCACTGACAGGGACACAGCACTATAGAGAGGTAGCCTAATACCAGCTTACCAGTGCTGACAGGGACACAGCACTATAGAGAGATTGCCCAATACCAGCTTACAAGCGCTGACTGGTGCACAGCACTACTGTATAGAGAGGTAGCCCAATACCAGCTTAGCAGCACTGACAGGGACACAGCACTACAGAGAGGTAGCCCGATACCAGCTTACTAGCACTGACAGGGACACAGCACTATAGAGAGGTAGCCCAATACCAGCTTACCAGTGCTGACAGGGACACAGCACTATCGTGAGGTAGCCCAATACCAGTTTACCATCACTGACATGGACACAGCACTACTGTAGAGAGGTAGCCCAATACCAGCTTACCAGCACTGACAGGGACACAGCACTATAGAGAGGTTGCCCAATACCAGCATACCAGCGCTGACAGGGACACAGCACTATAGAGAGGAAGCCCAATACCAGCTTACCAGCACTGACAGAGACACAACACTACTGCATAGAGAGGTAGCCCAATACCAGCTTACCAGTGCTGACAGGGACACCTCACTATAGAGTGGTAGCCCAATACCAGCTTACCAGCGCTGACAGAGACACAGCACTATAGAGAGGTAGCCCCATACCAGCTTACCAGCACTGACAGGGACACAGCACTATAGAGAGGTAGCCCGATACCAGCTTACCAGCACTGACAGGGACACAACACTACTGTATAGAGAGGTATCCCAATACCAGCTTACCAGTGCTGACAGGGACACAGCACTATAGAGAGGTAGCCCAATACCAGCTTACCAGCGCTGACAGGGACACAGCACTATAGAGAGGTAGCCCAATACCAGCTTACCAGCGCTGACAGGGACACAGTACTATAGAGAGATAGCTCAATACCAGCTTACCAGAGCTGACAGGGACACAGCACTATAGAGAGATAGCCCTATACCAGCTTACAAGCGCTGACAGGGGCACAGTACTACTGTATAGAGAGGTAGCCCAATACCAGCTTGCCAGTGCTGACAGGGACACAGCACTATAGAGAGGTAGCCCGATACCAGCTTACCAGCACTGACAGGGACACAACACTATAGAGAGGTAGCCCAATACCAGCTTACCAGCACTGACAGGGACACAGCACTATAGAGAGGTAGCCCTATACCAGCTTACCAGCACTGACAGGGACACAACACTACTGTATAGAGAGGTATCCCAATACCAGCTTACCAGCACTGACAGGGACACAGCACTATAGGGAGGTAGCCCAATAGCAGCTTACCAGCGCTGACAGGGACACAGCACTATAGAGAGGTAGCCCAATACCAGCTTACCAGTGCTGACAGGGACACAGCACTATAGAGAGATAGCCCAATACCAGCTTACAAGCGCTGACAGGGGCACAGCACTACTGTATAGAGACGTAGCCCAATACCAGCTTACCAGTGCAGACAGGGACACAGCACTATAGAGAGGTAGCCCGATACCAGCTTATCAGCACTGACAGGGACACAGTACTATAGAGAGATAGCCCGATACCAGCTTACCAGTGCTGACAGGGACACAGCACTATAGAGAGGTAGCTCCATACCAGCCTACCAGCACTGACAGGGACACAGCACTATAGAGCGGAAGCCCGATACCAACTTACCAGCACTGACAGGACACAACACCACTGTATAGAGAGGTAGCCCAATACCAGCTTACCAGTGCTGACAGGGACACAGCACTATAGAGAGGTAGCCCAATACCAGCTTACCGTCGCTGACAGGGACACAGCACTATAGAGAGGTAGCCCGATACCAGCTTACCAGCACTGACAGGGACACAGCACTATAGAGAGGTAGCCCAATACCAGCTTACCAGTGCTGACAGGGACACAGCACTACTGTATAGAGAGGTAGCCCAATACCAGCACTGACAGGGACACAGCACTATAGAGATGTAGCCCATTACCAGCTTACCAGCACTGACAGGGACACAGCACTACTGTATAGAGAGGTAGCCCAATACCAGCTTACCAGCACTGACAGGGACACAGCACTATAGAGAGGTAGCCCAATACCAGCTTACCTGCACTGACAGGGACACAGCACTACTGTATAGAGAGGTAGCCCAATGCCAGCTTACCAGCACTGACAGGGACACAGCACTACTGTATAGAGAGGTAGCCCAATACCAGCTTACCAGTGCTGACAGGGACACAGCACTATCGAGAGGTAGCCCGACACCAGCTTACCAGCACTGACAGGGACACAGCACTATAGAGAGGTAGCCAGATACCAGCTTACCAGCACTGACAGGACACAACACTACTGTATAGAGAGGTAGGCCAATACCAGCTTACCAGTGCTGACAGGGACACAGCACTATAGAGAGGTAGCCCAATACCAGCTTACCATCGCTGACAGGGACACTGCACTATAGAGAGGTAGCCCGATACCAGCTTAACAGCACTGACAGGGACACAGCACTATAGAGAGGTAGCCCAATACCAGCTTACCAGCACTGACAGGGACACAGCACTATAGAGAGGTAGCCCAATACCAGCTTACCATCACTGACGGGAACACAGCACTATAGAGAGGTAGCCCAATACCAGCTTAGCAGCGCTGGCAGGGTCACAGCACTATAGAGAGATAGCCCGATATCAGCTTACCTTCGCTGACAGGGACACAGCACTATAGAGAAGTAGCCCAATACCAGCTTACCAGCGCTGACAGGGACACAGCACTATAGAGAGGTAGCCGAATACCAGCTTACCAGGACTGACAGGGACACAGCACTATAGAGAGATAGACCAATACCAGCTTACCGGCACAGACAGGGACACAGCACTATAGAGAGGTAGCCCAATACCAGCTTACCAGCGCTGACAGAGACAAAGCACTATAGAGAGGTAGCCCGATACCAGCTTACCAGCACTGACAGGGACACAGCACTACTGTATAGAGAGGTAGCCCAATACCAGCTTACCAGCACTGACAGGGACACAGCACTATAGAGAGGTAGCCCAATACCAGCTTGCCAGCGCTGACAGGGACACAGCACTATAGAGAGGTAGCCCAATACCAGCTTACCAGCACTGACAGGGACACAACACTACTGTTTAGAGAGGTAGCCCAATACCAGCTTGCTTACCAGCACTGACAGGGACACAGCACTACAGAGAGGTAGCCTGATACCAGCTTACCAGCACTGACAGGGACACAGCACTATAGAGAGGTAGCCCAATACCAGCTTACCAGCGCTGACAGGGACACAGCACTATAGAGAGGTAGCCTAATACCAGCTTACCAGTGTTGACAGGGACACAGCACTATAGAGAGATTGCCCAATACCAGCTTACAAGCGCTGACAGGGGCACAGCACTAATGTAAAGAGAGGTAGCCCAATACCAGCTTACCAGCACTGACAGGGACACAGCACTACTGTATAGAGAGGTAGCCCAATACCAGCTTACCAGCACTGACAGGGACACAGCACTATAGAGAGGTAGCCTAATACCAGCTTACCAGTGCTGACAGGGACACAGCACTATAGAGAGATTGCCCAATACCAGCTTACAAGCGCTGACTGGTGCACAGCACTACTGTATAGAGAGGTAGCCCAATACCAGCTTAGCAGCACTGACAGGGACACAGCACTACAGAGAGCTAGCCCGATACCAGCTTACTAGCACTGACAGGGACACAGCACTATAGAGAGGTAGCCCAATACCAGCTTACCAGTGCTGACAGGGACACAGCACTATCGTGAGGTAGCCCAATACCAGATTACCATCACTGACTTGGACACAGCACTACTGTAGAGAGGTAGCCCAATACCAGCTTACCAGCACTGACAGGGACACAGCACTATAGAGAGGTTGCCCAATACCAGCATACCAGCGCTGACAGGGACACAGCACTATAGAGAGGAAGCCCAATACCAGCTTACCAGCACTGACAGAGACACAACACTACTGCATAGAGAGGTAGCCCAATACCAGCTTACCAGTGCTGACAGGGACACCTCACTATAGAGTGGTAGCCCAATACCAGCTTACCAGCGCTGACAGGGACACAGCACTATAGAGAGGTAGCCCCATACCAGCTTACCAGCACTGACAGGGACACAGCACTATAGAGAGGTAGCCCGATACCAGCTTACCAGCACTGACAGGGACACAACACTACTGTATAGAGAGGTATCCCAATACCAGCTTACCAGTGCTGACAGGGACACAGCACTATAGAGAGGTAGCCCAATACCAGCTTACCAGCGCTGACAGGGACACAGCACTATAGAGAGGTAGCCCAATACCAGCTTACCAGCGCTGACAGGGACACAGTACTATAGAGAGATAGCTCAATACCAGCTTACCAGTGCTGACAGGGACACAGCACTATAGAGAGATAGCCCTATACCAGCTTACAAGCGCTGACAGGGGCACAGTACTACTGTATATAGAGGTAGCCCAATACCAGCTTGCCAGTGCTGACAGGGACACAGCACTATAGAGAGGTAGCCCGATACCAGCTTACCAGCACTGACAGGGACACAACACTATAGAGAGGTAGCCCAATACCAGCTTACCAGCACTGACAGGGACACAGCACTATAGAGAGGTAGCCCTATACCAGCTTACCAGCACTGACAGGGACACAACACTACTGTATAGAGAGGTATCCCAATACCAGCTTACCAGCACTGACAGGGACACAGCACTATAGGGAGGTAGCCCAATAGCAGCTTACCAGCGCTGACAGGGACACAGCACTATAGAGAGGTAGCCCAATACCAGCTTACCAGTGCTGACAGGGACACAGCACTATAGAGAGATAGCCCAATACCAGCTTACAAGCGCTGACAGGGGCACAGCACTACTGTATAGAGACGTAGCCCAATACCAGCTTACCAGTGCAGACAGGGACACAGCACTATAGAGAGGTAGCCCGATACCAGCTTATCAGCACTGACAGGGACACAGCACTATAGAGAGGTAGCCCAATACCCGCTTACTAGCGCTGAAAGGGACACAGCACTATAGAGAGGTAGCCCCATACCAGCTTACCAGCACTGACAGGGACACATCACTATAGAGAGGTAGCCCGATACCTGCTTACCAGCACTGACAGGGACTCAACACTACTGTATAGAGAGGTATCCCAATACCAGCTTACCAGTGCTGACAGGGACACAGCACTATAGAGAGGTAGCCCAATACCAGCATACCAGCGCTGACAGGGACACTGCACTATAGAGAGGTAACCCAATACCAGCTTACCAGCGCTGACAGGGACACAGCACTATAGAGAGGTAGCCCGATACCAGCTTACCAGCGCTGACTGGGACACAGCACTATAGAGAGGTAGCCCAATACCAGCTTACCAGCACTGACAGGGACACAGCACTACTGTGTAGAGAGGTAGCCCAATAGCAGCTTACCAGCGCTGACAGGGACACAGTACTATAGAGAGATAGCCCGATACCAGCTTACCAGTGCTGACAGGGACACAGCACTATAGAGAGGTAGCTCCATACCAGCCTACCAGCACTGACAGGGACACAGCACTATAGAGCGGAAGCCCGATACCAACTTACCAGCACTGACAGGACACAACACCACTGTATAGAGAGGTAGCCCAATACCAGCTTACCAGTGCTGACAGGGACACAGCACTATAGAGAGGTAGCCCAATACCAGCTTACCGTCGCTGACAGGGACACAGCACTATAGAGAGGTAGCCCGATACCAGCTTACCAGCACTGACAGGGACACAGCACTATAGAGAGGTAGCCCAATACCAGCTTACCAGTGCTGACAGGGACACAGCACTACTGTATAGAGAGGTAGCCCAATACCAGCTTACCAGCACTGACAGGGACACAGCACTATAGAGATGTAGCCCATTACCAGCTTACCAGCACTGACAGGGACACAGCACTACTGTATAGAGAGGTAGCCCAATACCAGCTTACCAGCACTGACAGGGACACAGCACTACTGTATAGAGAGGTAGCCCAATACCAGCTTCCAGCACTGACAGGGACACAGCACTATAGAGAGGTAGCCCAATACCAGCTTGCCAGCGCTGACAGGGACACAGCACTATAGAGAGGTAGCCCAATACCAGCTTACCAGCACTGACAGGGACACAACACTACTGTTTAGAGAGGTAGCCCAATACCAGCTTGCTTACCAGCACTGACAGGGACACAGCACTACAGAGAGGTAGCCTGATACCAGCTTACCAGCACTGACAGGGACACAGCACTATAGAGAGGTAGCCCAATACCAGCTTACCAGCGCTGACAGGGACACAGCACTATAGAGAGGTAGCCCAATACCAGCTTACCATCGCTGACAGGGACACTGCACTATAGAGAGGTAGCCCGATACCAGCTTAACAGCACGGACAGGGACACAGCACTATAGAGAGGTAGCCCGATACCAGCTTACCAGCACTAACAGGGACACAGCACTATAGAGAGGTAGCCCAATACCAGCTTACCAGCACTGACAGGGACACAGCACTATAGAGAGGTAGCCCAATACCAGCTTACCATCACTGACGGGAACACAGCACTATAGAGAGGTAGCCCAATACCAGCTTAGCAGCGCTGGCAGGGTCACAGCACTATAGAGAGATAGCCCGATATCAGCTTACCTTCGCTGACAGGGACACAGCACTATAGAGAAGTAGCCCAATACCAGCTTACCAGCGCTGACAGGGACACAGCACTATAGAGAGGTAGCCGAATACCAGCTTACCAGCACTGACAGGGACACAGCACTATAGAGAGATAGACCAATACCAGCTTACCGGCACAGACAGGGACACAGCACTATAGAGAGGTAGCCCAATACCAGCTTACCAGCGCTGACAGAGACAAAGCACTATAGAGAGGTAGCCCGATACCAGCTTACCAGCACTGACAGGGACACAGCACTACTGTATAGAGAGGTAGCCCAATACCAGCTTACCAGCACTGACAGGGACACAGCACTATAGAGAGGTAGCCCAATACCAGCTTGCCAGCGCTGACAGGGACACAGCACTATAGAGAGGTAGCCCAATACCAGCTTACCAGCACTGACAGGGACACAACACTACTGTTTAGAGAGGTAGCCCAATACCAGCTTGCTTACCAGCACTGACAGGGACACAGCACTACAGAGAGGTAGCCTGATACCAGCTTACCAGCACTGACAGGGACACAGCACTATAGAGAGGTAGCCCAATACCAGCTTACCAGCGCTGACAGGGACACAGCACTATAGAGAGGTAGCCTAATACCAGCTTACCAGTGTTGACAGGGACACAGCACTATAGAGAGATTGCCCAATACCAGCTTACAAGCGCTGACAGGGGCACAGCACTAATGTAAAGAGAGGTAGCCCAATACCAGCTTACCAGCACTGACAGGGACACAGCACTACTGTATAGAGAGGTAGCCCAATACCAGCTTACCAGCGCTGACAGGGACACTGCACTATAGAGAGGTAGCCCGATACCAGCTTACCAGCACTGACAGGGACACAGCACTATAGAGAGGTAGCCCAAAACCAGCTTACCAGCACTGACAGGGACACAGCACTATAGAGAGGTAGCCCAATAACATCTTACCATCACTGACGGGAACACAGCACTATAGAGAGGTAGACCAATACCAACTTAGCAGCGCTGACAGGGACACAGCACTATAGAGAGATAGCCCGATATCAGCTTACCTTCGCTGACAGGGACACAGCACTATAGAGAAGTAGCCCAATACCAGC
The DNA here is from genome assembly GCA_031769625.1 of Taudactylus pleione. Taxonomy (NCBI): domain Eukaryota; kingdom Metazoa; phylum Chordata; class Amphibia; order Anura; family Myobatrachidae; genus Taudactylus; species Taudactylus pleione. Next base: position 14,892,412 of record JAUIMM010000064.1, on the reverse strand, counting down.
TTGCCAGCGCTGACAGGGACACAGCACTATAGAGAGGTAGCCCAATACCAGCTTACCAGCACTGACAGGGACACAGCACTATAGAGAGAAAGCTTGATACCAGCTTACCAGCGCAGAAAGGGACACAGCACTATAGAGAGGTAGCCCAATACCAGCTTACCAGCGCTGACAGAGACAAAGCACTATAGAGAGGTAGCCCGATACCAGCTTACCAGCACTGACAGGGACACAGCACTATAGAGAGGTAGCCCGATACCAGCTTACCAGCACTGACAGGGACACAGCACTATAGAGATGTAGCCCAATACCAGCTTACCAGTGCTGACAGGGACATAGCACTATCGAGAGGTAGCCCAATATCAGCTTACCAGCACTGACAGGGACACAGCACTACTGTATAGAGAGGTAGCCCAATACCAGCTTACCAGCACTGACAGGGACACAACACTACTGTTTCGAGAGGTAGCCCAATACCAGCTTACCAGCGCTGACAGGGACACAGCACTATAGAGAGGTAGCCCAATACCAGCTTACAAGCACTGACAGGGACACAACACTAATGTTTCGAGAGGTAGCCCAATACCAGCTTACCAGCACTGACAGGGACACAGCACAACAGAGAGGTAGCCCGATACCAGCTTACCAGCACTGACAGGGACACAGCACTATAGAGAGGTAGCCCAATACCAGCTTACCAGCGCTGACAGGGACACAGCACTATAGAGAGGTAGCCTAATACCAGCTTACCAGTGCTGACAGGGACACAGCACTATAGAGAGATTGTCCAATACCAGCTTACAAGCTGTGACTGGTGCACAGCACTACTGTATAGAGAGGTAGCCCAATACCAGCTTACCAGCACTGACAGGGACACAGCACTACAGAGAGGTAGCCCGATACCAGCTTACCAGCACTGACAGGGACACAGCACTATAGAGAGGTAGCCCAATACCAGCTTACCAGTGCTGACAGGGACACAGTACTATCGAGAGGTAGCCCAATACCAGTTTACCATCACTGACATGGACACAGCACTACTGTAGAGAGGTAGCCCAATACCAGCTTACCAGCAGTGACAGGGACACAGCACTATAGAGAGGTTGCCCAATACCAGCATACCAGCGCTGACAGGGACACAGCACTATAGAGAGGAAGCCCAATATCAGCTTACCAGCACTGACAGAGACACAACACTACTGTATAGAGAAGTAGCCCAATACCAGCTTACCAGTGCTGACAGGGACACAGCACTATAGAGTGGTAGCAAAATACCAGCTTACCAGCGCTGACAGGGACACAGCACTATAGAGAGGTAGCCCCATACCAGCTTACCAGCACTGACAGGGACACAGCACTATAGAGAGGTAGCCCGATACCAGCTTACCAGCACTGACAGGGACACAACACTACTGTATAGAGAGGTATCCCAATACCAGCTTACCAGTGCTGACAGGGACACAGCACTATAGAGAGGTAGCCCAATACCAGCTTACCAGCGCTGACAGGGACACAGCACTATAGAGAGGTAGCCCAATACCAGCTTACCAGCGCTGACAGGGACACAGTACTATAGAGAGATAGCTCAATACCAGCTTACCAGTGCTGACAGGGACACAGCACTATAGAGAGATAGCCCTATACCAGCTTACAAGCGCTGACAGGGGCACAGTACTACTGTATAGAGAGGTAGCCCAATACCAGCTTGCCAGTGCTGACAGGGACACAGCACTATAGAGAGGTAGCCCGATACCAGCTTACCAGCACTGACAGGGACACAGCACTATAGAGAGGTAGCCCAATACCAGCTTACCAGCACTGACAGGGACACAGCACTATAGATAGGTAGCCCCATACCAACTTACCAGCACTGACAGGGACACAGCACTATAGAGAGGTAGCCCGATACCAGCTTACCAGCACTGACAGGGACACAACACTACTGTATAGAGAGGTATCGCAATACCAGCTTACCAGCACTGACAGGGACACAGCACTATAGGGAGGAAGCCCAATAGCTGCTTACCAGCGCTGACAGGGACACAGCACTATAGAGAGGTAGCCCAATACCAGCTTACCAGTGCTGACAGGGACACAGCACTATAGAGAGATAGCCCAATACCAGCTTACAAGCGCTAACAGGGGCACAGCACTACTGTATAGAGAGGTAGCCGAATACCAGCTTACCAGTGCAGACAGGGACACAGCACTATAGAGAGGTAGCCCGATACCAGCTTATCAGCACTGACAGGGACTCAGCACTATAGAGAGGTAGCCCAATACCCGCTTACCAGCGCTGAAAGGGACACAGCACTATAGAGAGGTAGCCCCATACCAGCTTACCAGCACTGACAGGGACACATCACTATAGAGAGGTAGCCCGATACCAGCTTACCAGCACTGACAGGGACACAGCACTATTGAGGGTTAGCCCAATACCAGCTTGCCAGCGCTGACTGGGACACAGCACTATAGAGAGGTAGCCCAATACCAGCTTACCAGCACTGACAGGGACACAACACTACTGTTTAGAGAGGTAGCCCAATACCAGCTTACCAGCACTGGCAGGGACACAGCACTACAGAGAGGTAGCCTGATACCAGCTTACAAGCACTGACAGGGACACAGCACTATAGAGAGGTAGCCCAATACCAGCTTACCAGCGCTGACAGGGACACAGCACTACAGAGAGGTAGCCTAATACCAGCTTACCAGTGCTGACAGGGAGACAGCACTATAGAGAGATTGCCCAATACCAGCTTACAAGCGCTGACAGGGGCACAGCACTAATGTATAGAGAGGTAGCCCAATACCAGCTTACCAGCACTGACAGGGACACTGCACTACAGAGAGGTAGCCCGATACCAGCTTACCAGCACTGACAGGGACACAGCACTATAGAGAGGTAGCCCAATACCAGCTTACCAGCGCTGACAGGGACACAGCACTATAGAGAGGTAGCCCCATACCAGCTTACCAGCACAGACAGGGACACAGCACTATAGAGAGGTTGCCCGATACCAGCTTACCAGCACTGACAGGGACACAGCACTATAGAGAGGTAGCCCAATACCAGGTTACCAGCGCTGACAGGGACACAGCACTATAGAGAGGTAGCCCAATACCAGCTTATCAGCACTGACAGGGAAACAACACTACTGTATAGAGAGGTAGCCCAATACCAGCTTACCAGTGCTGACAGGGACACAGCACTATAGAGAGGTAGCCCAATACCAGCTACCAGCGCTGACAGGGACACAGCACTATAGAGAGGTAGCCCCATACCAGCTTACCAGCACTGAGAGGGACACAGCACTATAGAGAGGTAGCCCGATACCAGCTTACCAGCACTGACAGGGACACAACACTACTGTATAGAGAGGTATCCCAATACCAGCTTACCAGTGCTGACAGGGACACAGCACTATCGAGAGGTAGCCCAATACCAGTTTACCATCACTGACATGGACACAGCACTACTGTAGAGAGGTAGCCCAATACCAGCTTACCAGCACTGACAGGGACACAGCACTATAGAGAGGAAGCCCAATAACAGCTTACCAGCACTGACAGGGACACAACACTACTGTATAGAGAAGTAGCCCAATACCAGCTTACCAGTGCTGACAGGGACACAGCACTATAGAGTGGTAGCCCAATACCAGCTTACCAGCGCTGACAGGGACACAGCACTATAGAGAGGTAGCCCCATACCAGCTTACCAGCACTGACAGGGACACAGCACTATAGAGAGGTAGCCCGATACCAGCTTACCAGCACTGACAGGGACACAACACTACTGTATAGAAAGGTATCCCAATACCAGCTTACCAGCACTGACAGGGACACAGCACTATAGGGAGGTAGCCCAATAGCAGCTTACCAGCGCTGACAGGGACACAGCACTATAGAGAGGTAGCCCAATACCAGTTTACCAGTGCTGACAGTGACATAGCACTATAGAGAGATAGCCCAATACCAGCTTACAAGCGCTGACAGGGGAACAGCACTACTGTATAGAGAGGTAGCCCAATAACAGCTGACCAGCACTGACAGGGACACAGCACTACTGTATAGAGAGGTAGCCCAATACCAGCTTACCAGCGCTGACAGGGACACTGCACTATAGAGAGGTAGCCCGATACCAGCTTACCAGCACTGACAGGGACACAGCACTATAGAGAGGTAGCCCAAAACCAGCTTACCAGCACTGACAGGGACACAGCACTATAGAGAGGTAGCCCAATACCATCTTACCATCACTGACGGGAACACAGCACTATAGAGAGGTAGACCAATACCAACTTAGCAGCGCTGACAGGGACACAGCACTATAGAGAGATAGCCCAGTATCAGCTTACCTTCGCTGACAGGGACACAGCACTATAGAGAAGTAGCCCAATACCAGCTTACCAGCGCTGACAGGGACACAGCACTATAGAGAGGTAGCCCAATACCAGCTTACCAGCACTGACAGGGACACAGCACTATAGAGAGATAGCTCGATACCAGCTTACCAGCGCAGACAGGGACACAGCACTATAGAGATGTAGCCCAATACCAGCTTACCAGTGCTGACAGGGACATAGCACTATCGTGAGGTAGCCCAATACCAGCTTACCAGCACTGACAGGGACACAGCACTACTGTATAGAGAGGTAGCCCAATACCAGCTTACCAGCACTGACAGGGACACAACAATACTGTTTCGAGAGGTAGCCCAATACCAGCTTACCAGCGCTGACAGGGACACAGCACTATAGAGAGGTAGCCCAATACCAGCTTACAAGCACTGACAGGGACACAACACTAATGTTTCGAGAGGTAGCCCAATACCAGCTTACCAGCACTGACAGGGACACAGCACAACAGAGAGGTAGCCCGATACCAGCTTACCAGCACTGACAGGGACACAGCACTATAGAGAGGTAGCCCAATACCAGCTTACCAGCGCTGACAGGGACACAGCACTATAGAGAGGTAGCCTAATACCAGCTTACCAGTGCTGACAGGGACACAGCACTATAGAGAGATTGCCCAATACCAGCTTACAAGCGCTGACTGGTGCACAGCACTACTGTATAGAGAGGTAGCCCAATACCAGCTTAGCAGCACTGACAGGGACACAGCACTACAGAGAGGTAGCCCGACACCAGCTTACCAGCACTGACAGTGACACAGCACTATAGAGAGGTAGCCCAATACCAGCTTACCAGTGCTGACAGGGACACAGCACTATCGTGAGGTAGCCCAATACCAGTTTACCATCACTGACATGGACACAGCACTACTGTAGAGAGGTAGCCCAATACCAGCTTACCAGCATTGACAGGGACACAGCACTATAGAGAGGTTGCCCAATACCAGCATACCAGCGCTGACAGGGACACAGCACTATAGAGAGGAAGCCCAATACCAGCTTACCAGCACTGACAGAGACACAACACTACTGTATAGAGAGGTAGCCCAATACCAGCTTACCAGTGCTGACAGGGACACAGCACTATAGAGTGGTAGCCCAATACCAGCTTACCAGCGCTGACAGGGACACAGCACTATAGAGAGGTAGCCCCATACCAGCTTACCAGCACTGACAGGGACACAGCACTATAGAGAGGTAGCCCGAAACCAGCTTACGAGCACTGACAGGGACACAACACTACTGTATAGAGAGGTATCCCAATACCAGCTTACCAGTGCTGACAGGGACACAGCACTATAGAGAGGTAGCCCAATACCAGCTTACCAGCGCTGTAAGGGACACAGCACTATAGAGAGGTAGCCCAATACCAGCTTACCAGCACTGACAGGGACACAGCACTATAGAGAGGTAGCCCAATACCAGCTTACCAGCACTGACAGGGACACAGCACTATAGATAGGTAGCCCCATACCAACTTACCAGCACTGACAGGGACACAGCACTATAGAGAGGTAGCCCGATACCAGCTTACCAGCACTGACAGGGACACAACACTACTGTATAGAGAGGTATCCCAATACCAGCTTACCAGCACTGACAGGGACACAGCACTATAGGGAGGTAGCCCAATAGCAGCTTACCAGCGCTGACAGGGACACAGCACTATAGAGAGGTAGCCCAATACCAGCTTACCAGTGCTGACAGGGACACAGCACTATAGAGAGATAGCCCAATACCAGATTACAAGCGCTGACAGGGGCACAGCACTACTGTATAGAGAGGTAGCCCAATACCAGCTTACCAGTGCAGACAGGGACACAGCACTATAGAGAGGTAGCCCGATACCAGCTTATCAGCACTGACAGGGACACAGCACTATAGAGAGGTAGCCCAATACCAGCTTACCAGCACTGACAGGGACACAGTACTATAGAGAGATAGCTCAATACCAGCTTACCAGTGCTGACAGGGACACAGCACTATAGAGAGATAGCCCTATACCAGCTTACAAGCGCTGACAGGGGCACAGTACTACTGTATAGAGAGGTAGCCCAATACCAGCTTGCCAGTGCTGACAGGGACACAGCACTATAGAGAGGTAGCCCAATACCAGCTTACCAGCACTGACAGGGACACAGCACTATAGAGAGGTAGCCCAATACCAGCTTACCAGCACTGACAGGGACACAGCACTATAGATAGGTAGCCCCATACCAACTTACCAGCACTGACAGGGACACAGCACTATAGAGAGGTAGCCCGATACCAGCTTACCAGCACTGACAGGGACACAACACTACTGTATAGAGAGGTATCCCAATACCAGCTTACCAGCACTGACAGGGACACAGCACTATAGGGAGGTAGCCCAATAGCAGCTTACCAGCGCTGACAGGGACACAGCACTATAGAGAGGTAGCCCAATACCAGCTTACCAGTGCTGACAGGGACACAGCACTATAGAGAGATAGCCCAATACCAGTTTACCATCACTGACATGGACACAGCACTACTGTAGAGAGGTAGCCCAATACCAGCTTACCAGCATTGACAGGGACACAGCACTATAGAGAGGTAGCCCAATACCAGCTTACAAGCGCTGACAGGGGCACAGCACTACTGTATAGAGAGGTAGCCCAATACCAGCTTACCAGTGCAGACAGGGACACAGCACTATAGAGAGGTAGCCCGATACCAGCTTATCAGCACTGACAGGGACACAGCACTATAGAGAGGTAGCCCAATACCCGCTTACTAGCGCTGAAAGGGACACAGCACTATAGAGAGGTAGCCCCATACCAGCTTACCAGCACTGACAGGGACACATCACTATCTAGAGGTAGCCCGATACCTGCTTACCAGCACTGACAGGGACTCAACACTACTGTATAGAGAGGTATCTCAATACCAGCTTACCAGTGCTGACAGGGACACAGCACTATAGAGAGGTAGCCCAATACCAGCATACCAGCGCTGACAGGGACACTGCACTATAGAGAGGTAACCCAATACCAGCTTACCAGAACTGACAGGGACACAGCACTACTGTATAGAGAGGTAGCCCAATAGCAGCTTACCAGCGCTGACAGGGACACCGTACTATAGAGAGATAGCCCGATACCAGCTTACCAGTGCTGACAGGGACACAGCACTATAGAGAGGTAGACCCATACCAGCTTACCAGCACTGACAGGGACACAGCACTATAGAGCGGAAGCCCGATACCAACTTACCAGCACTGATAGGACACAACACCACTGTATAGAGAGGTAGCCCAATACCAGCTTACCAGTGCTGACAGGGACACAGCACTATAGAGAGGAAGCCCAATACCAGCTTACCATCGCTGACAGGGACACAGCACTATAGAGAGGTAGCCCGATACATCTTACCTGCACTGACAGGGACACAGCACTATAGAGAGGTAGCCCAATACCAGCTTACCAGTGCTGACAGGGACACAGCACTACTGTATAGAGAGGTAGCCCAATACCAGCTTACCAGCACTGACAGGGACACAGCACTATAGAGAGGTAGTCCATTACCAGCTTACCAGCACTGACAGGGACACAGCACTACTGTATAGAGAGGTAGCCCAATATCAGCTTACCAGCACTGACAGGGACACAGCACTATAGAGAGGTAGCCCAATACCAGCTTACCAGCACTGACAGGGACACAGCACTACTGTATAGAGAGGTAGCCCAATGCCAGTTTACCAGCACTGACAGGGACACAGCACTACTGTATAGAGAGGTAGAACAATACCAGCTTACCAGTACTGACAGGGACACAGCACTATCGAGAGGTAGCCCGACACCAGCTTACCAGCACTGACAGGGACACAGCACTACTGTATAAAGAGGTAGCCCAATACCAACTTACCAGCGCTGACAGGGACACTGCACTATAGAGAGGTAGACCGATACCAGCTTAACAGCACTGACAGGGACACAGCACTATAGAGAGGTAGCCCGATACCAGCTTACCAGCACTGACAGGGACATAGCACTATAGAGAGGTAGCCCAATACCAGCTTACCAGCGCTGACAGGGACACAGCACTATAGAGAGGTAGCCCCATACCAGCTTACCAGCACTGACAGGGACACAGCACTATAGAGAGGTAGCCCGATACCAGCTTACCAGCACTGACAGGGACACAACACTACTGTATAGAGAGGTATCCCAATACCAGCTTACTAGTGCTGACAGGGACACAGCACTATAGAGAGGTAGCCCAATACCAGCTTACCAGCACTGACAGAGACACAGCACTATAGAGAGGTAGCCCAATACCAGCTTACCAGCGCTGACAGGGACACAGTACTATAGAGAGATAGCTCAATACCAGCTTACCAGTGCTGACAGGGACACAGCACTATAGATAGGTAGCCCCATACCAACTTACCAGCACTGACAGGGACACAGCACTATAGAGAGGTAGCCCGATACCAGCTTACCTGCACTGACAGGGACACAACACTACTGTATAGAGAGGTATCCCAATACCAGCTTACCAGCACTGACAGGGACACAGCACTATAGGGAGGTAGCCCAATAGCAGCTTACCAGCGCTGACAGGGACACAGCACTATAGAGAGGTAGCCCAATACCAGCTTACCAGTGCTGACAGTGACACAGCACTATAGAGAGATAGCCCAATACCAGCTTACAAGCGCTGACAGGGGCACAGCACTACTGTATAGAGAGGTAGCCCAATACCAGCTTACCAGCACTGACAGGGGCACAGCACTATAGAGAGATAGCCCGGTACCAGCTTACCAGCACTGACAGGGATACAACACTATTGAGAGGTAGCCCAATACCAGCTTACCGGTGCTGACAGGGACACAGCACTATCGAGAGGTAGCCCAATACCAGCTTAACAGCACTGACAGGGACACAGCACTACTGTATAGAGAGGTAGCCCAATACCAGCTTACCAGCACTGACAGGGACACAGCACTATAGAGAGGTAGCCCAATACCAGCTTACCAGCGCTGACAGGGACACAGCACTATAGAGAGGTAGCCCAATACCAGCTTACCAGCACTGACAGGGACACAACACTACTGTATAGAGAAGTAGCCCAATACCAGCTTACCAGTGCAGACAGGGACACAGCACTATAGAGAGGTAGCCCGATACCAGCTTACCAGCACTGACAGGGACACAGCACTATAGAGAGGTAGCCCAATACCCGCTTACCAGCGCTGAAAGGGACACAGCACTATAGAGAGGTAGCCCCATACCAGCTTACCAGCACTGACAGGGACACATCACTATAGAGAGTTAGCCCGATACCAGCTTACCAGCACTGACAGGGACTCAACACTACTGTATAGAGAGGTATCCCAATACCAGCTTACCAGTGCTGACAGGGACACAGCACTATAGAGAGGTAGCCTAATAGCAGCTTACCAGCGCTGACAGGGACACTGCACTATAGAGAGGAAACCCAATACCAGCTTACCAGCACTGACAGGAACAAAGTACTATAGAGAGATAGCCCAATACCAGCTTACCAGTGCTGACAGGGACACAGCACTATAGAGAGATAGCCCAATACCAGCTTACAAGCGCTGACAGGGGCACAGCACTTCTGTATAGAGAGGTAGCCCAATACCAGCTTACCAGCACTGACAGGGACACAGCACTATAGAGAGGTAGCCCGATACCAGCTTACCAGCGCTGACTGGGACACAGCACTATAGAGATGTAGCCCAATACCAGCTTACCAGCACTGACAGGGACACAGCACTACTGTATAGAGAGGTAGCCCAATACCAGCTTACCAGCGCTGACATGGACACAGTACTATAGAGAGATAGCCCGATACCAGCTTACCAGTGCTGACAGGGACACAGCACTATAGAGAGGTAGCCCCATACCAGTTTACCAGCACTGACAGGGACACAGCACTATAGAGCGGTAGCCCGATACCAACTTACCAGCACTGACAGGACACAACACTACTGTATAGAGAGGTAGCCCAATACCAGCTTATCAGTGCTGACAGGGACACAGCACTATAGAGAGGTAGCCCAATACCAGCTTACCATCGCTGACAGGGACACAGCACTATAGAGAGGTAGCCCAATACCAGCTTACCAGCACTGACAGGGACACAGCACTATAGAGAGGTAGCCCAATACCAGCTTACCAGTGCTGACAGGGACAGAGCACTACAGTATAGAGAGGTAGCCCAATACCAGCTTACCAGCACTGACAGAGACACAGCACTATAGAGAGGTAGCCCATTACCAGCTTACCAGCACTGACAGGGACACAGCACTATTGTATAGAGAGGTAGCCCAATACCAGTTTACCAGCACTGACAGGGACACAGCACTATAGAGAGGTAGCCCAATACCAGCTTACCAGCACTGACAGGGACACAGCACTACTGTATAGAGAGGTAGCCCAATGCCAGCTTACCAGCACTGACAGGGACACAGCACTACTGTATAGAGAGGTAGCCCAATAGCAGCTTACCAGCGCTGACAGGGACACAGCACTATCAAGAGGAAGCCCGATACCAGCTTACCAGCACTGACAGGGACACAGCACTACTGTATAGAGAGGTAGCCAAATATCAGCTTACCAGCACTGACATGGACACAGCACTATAGAGAGATAGACCGATACCAGCTTACCAGCGAAGACAGGGACACAGCACTATAGAGAGGTAGCCCAATACCAGCTTACCAGCGCTGACAGAGACAAAGCACTATAGAGAGGTAGCCCGATACCAGCTTACCAGCACTGACAGGGACACAGCACTACTGTATAGAGAGGTAGCCCAATACCAGCTTACCAGCACTGACAGGGACACAGCACTATAGAGAGGTAGCCCAATACCAGCTTGCCAGCGCTGACAGGGACACAGCACTATAGAGAGGAAGCCCAATACCAACTTACCAGCACTGACAGGGGCACAACACTACTGTTTAGAGAGGTAGCCCAATACCAGCTTACCAGCACTGACAGGGACACAGCACTACAGAGAGGTAGCCTGATACCAGCTTACCAGCACTGACAGGGACACAGCACTATAGAGAGGTAGCCCAATACCAGCTTACCAGCGCTGACAGGGACACAGCACTATAGAGAGGTAGCCTAATACCAGCTTACCAGTGCTGACAGGGACACAGCACTATAGAGAGATTGCCCAATACCAGCTTACAAGTGCTGACAGGGGCACAGCACTACTGAATAGAGAGGTAGCCCAATACCAGCTTACCAGCACTGACAGGGACACAGCACTACAGAGAGGTAGCCCGATACCAGCTTACCAGCACTGACAGGGACACAGCACTATCGAGAGGTAGCCCAATAGCAGCTTACCATCACTGACATGGACACAGCACTACTGTATAGAGAGGTAACCCAATACCAGCTTACCAGCACTGACAGGGACACAGCACTATAGAGAGGTAGCCCAATACCAGCTTACCAGCGCTGAGAGGGACACAGCACTATAGAGAGGTAGACCAATACCAGCTTACCAGCACTGACAGGGAAACAACACTTCTGTATAGAGAGGTAGCCCAATACCAGCTTACCAGTGCTGACAGGGACACAGCACTATAGAGAGGTAGCCCAATACCAGCTTACCAGCGCTGACAGGGACACAGCACTATAGAGAGGTAGCCCCATACCAGCTTACCAGCACTGACAGGGACACAGCACTATAGAGAGGTAGCCCGATACCAGCTTACCAGCACTGACAGGGACACCACACTACTGTATAGAGAGGTATCCCAATATCAGCTTACCAGTGCTGACAGGGACACAGCACTATAGAGAGGTAGCCCAATACCAGCTTACCAGCGCTGACAGGGACACAGAACTATAGAGAGGTAGCCCAATACCAGCTTACCAGCGCTGACAGGGACACAGTACTATAGAGAGATAGCTCAATACCAGCTTACCAGTGCAGACAGGGACACAGCACTATAGAGAGATAGCCCAATACCAGCTTACAAGCGCTGACAGGGGCACAGCACTACTGTATAGTGTGGTAGCCCAATACCAGCTTACCAGCACTAACAGGGACACAGCACTATAGAGAGGTAGCCCGATACCAGCTTACCAGCGCTGACTGGGACTCAGCACTATAGAGAGGTAGCCCAATACCAGCTTACCAGTGCTGACAGGGACACAGCACTACAGTATAGAGAGGTAGCCCAATACCAGCTTACCAGCACTGACAGGGACACAGTACTATAGAGAGATAGCCCAATACCAGCTTACCAGCACTAACAGGGACACAGCACTATAGAGAGGTAGCCCGATACCAGCTTACCAGCGCTGACTGGGACTCAGCATTATAGAGAGGTAGCCCAATACCAGCTTACCAGCACTGTCAGGGACACAGCACTACTGCATAGAGAGCTAGCCCAATACCAGCTTACCAGCGCTGACAGGGACACAGTACTATAGAGAGATAGCCCGATACCAGCTTACCAGAGCTGACAGGGACACAGCACTATAGAGTGGAAGCCCAATACCAGCTTACCAGTGCTGACAGGGACACAGCACTACTGTATAGAGAGGTAGCCCAATACCAGCTTACCAGCGCTGACTGGGACACAGCACTACTGTATAGGTAGGTAACCCTATACCAGCTTAGCAGCACTGACAGGGACACAGCACTATAGAGAGGCAGCCCAATACCAGCTTACCAGCGCTGACAGGGACACAGCACTATAGAGAGGTAGCCTAATACCAGCTTACCAGTGCTGACAGGGACACAGCACTATAGAGAGATTGCCCAATACCAGCTTACAAGCGCTGACAGTGGCACAGCACTACTGAATAGAGAGGTAGCCCAATACCAGCTTACCAGCACTGACAGGGACACAGCACTACAGAGAGGTAGCCCGATACCAGCTTACCAGCACTGACAGGGACACAGCACTATAGAGAGGTAGCCCAATACCAATTTACCAGTTCTGACAGGGACACAGCACTATCGAGAGGTAGCCCAATAGCAGCTTACCATCACTGACATGGACACAGCACTACTGTATAGAGAGGTAACCCAATACCAGCTTACCAGCACTGACAGGGACACAGCACTATAGAGAGGTAGCCCAATACCAGCTTACCAGCGCTGAGAGGGACACAGCACTATAGAGAGGTAGACCAATACCAGCTTACCAGCACTGACAGGGAAACAACACTTCTGTATAGAGAGGTAGCCCAATACCAGCTTACCAGTGCTGACAGGGACACAGCACTATAGAGAGGTAGCCCAATACCAGCTTACCAGCGCTGACAGGGACACAGCACTATAGAGAGGTAGCCCCATACCAGCTTACCAGCACTGACAGGGACACAGCACTATAGAGAGGTAGCCCGATACCAGCTTACCAGCACTGACAGGGACACCACACTACTGTATAGAGAGGTATCCCAATATCAGCTTACCAGTGCTGACAGGGACACAGCACTATAGAGAGGTAGCCCAATACCAGCTTACCAGCACTGACAGGGACACAGAACTATAGAGAGGTAGCCCAATACCAGCTTACCAGCGCTGACAGGGACACAGTACTATAGAGAGATAGCTCAATACCAGCTTACCAGTGCAGACAGGGACACAGCACTATAGAGAGATAGCCCAATACCAGCTTACAAGCACTGACAGGGGCACAGCACTACTGTATAGTGTGGTAGCCCAATACCAGCTTACCAGCACTAACAGGGACACAGCACTATAGAGAGGTAGCCCGATACCAGCTTACCAGCGCTGACTGGGACTCAGCACTATAGAGAGGTAGCCCAATACCAGCTTACCAGTGCTGACAGGGACACAGCACTACAGTATAGAGAGGTAGCCCAATACCAGCTTACCAGCACTGACAGGGACACAGTACTATAGAGAGATAGCCCAATACCAGCTTACCAGCACTAACAGGGACACAGCACTATAGAGAGGTAGCCCGATACCAGCTTACCAGCGCTGACTGGGACTCAGCATTATAGAGAGGTAGCCCAATACCAGCTTACCAGCACTGTCAGGGACACAGCACTACTGCATAGAGAGCTAGCCCAATACCAGCTTACCAGCGCTGACAGGGACACAGTACTATAGAGAGATAGCCCGATACCAGCTTACCAGAGCTGACAGGGACACAGCACTATAGAGTGGTAGCCCAATACCAGCTTACCAGTGCTGACAGGGACACAGCACTACTGTATAGAGAGGTAGCCCAATACCAGCTTACCAGCACTGACAGGGACACAGTACTATAGAGAGATAGCCTGATACCAGCTTACCAGTGCTGACAGGGACACAGCACTATAGAGAGGTAGCCCAATACCAGCTTGCAAGCCCTGACAGGGGCACAGCACTACTGTATAGAGAGGTAGCCCAATACCAGCTTACCAGCGCTGACTGGGACACAGCACTACTGTATAGGTAGGTAGCCCTATACCAGCTTAGCAGCACTGACAGGGACACAGCACTATAGAGAAGTAGCCCAATACCAGCTTACCAGCGCTGACAGGGACACAGCACTATAGAGAGGTAGCCCAATACCAGCTTACCAGCACTGACAGGGACACAGCACTATAGAGAGATAGCCCGATACCAGCTTACCAGCGCAGACAGGGACACAGCACTATAGAGAGGTAGCCCAATACCAGCTTACCAGCGCTGACAGAGACAAAGCACTATAGAGAGGTAGCCCGATACCAGCTTACCAGCACTGACAGGGACACAGCACTATAGAGAGGTAGCCCGATACCAGCTTACCAGCACTGACAGGGACACAGCACTATAGAGATGTAGCCCAGTACCAGCTTACCAGTGCTGACAGGGACACAGCACTATCGAGAGGTAGCCCAATACCTGCTTACCAGCACTGACAGGGACACAGCACTACTGTATAGAGAGGTAGCCCAGTACCAGCTTACCAGTGCTGACAGGGACACAGCACTATAGAGAGGTAGCCCAATACCAGCTTGCGAGCGCTGACAGGGACACAGCACTATAGAGAGGTAGCCCAATACCAGCTTACCAGCACTGACAGGGACACAACACTACTGTTTAGAGAGGTAGCCCAATACCAGCTTACCAGCACTGACAGGGACACAGCACTACAGAGAGGTAGCCTGATACCAGCTTACCAGCACTGACAGGGACACAGCACTATAGAGAGGTAGCCCAATACCAGCTTACCAGCACTGACAGGGACACAGCACTATAGAGTGGTAGCCTAATACCAGCTTACCAGTGTTGACAGGGACACAGCACTATTGAGAGATTGCCCAATACCAGCTTACAAGCGCTGACAGGGGCACAGCACTACTGTATAGAGAGGTAGCCCAATACCAGCTTACCAGCACTGACAGGGACACAGCACTACAGAGAGGTAGCCCGATACCAGCTTACCAGCACTGACAGGGACACAGCACTATAGAGAGGTAGCCCAATACCAGCTTACCAGTGCTGACAGGGACACAGCACTATCGAGAGGTAGCCCAATACCAGCTTACCATCACTGACATGGACACAGCACTACTGTATAGAGAGGTAGCCCAATACCAGCTTACCAGCACTGACAGGGACACAGCACTATAGAGAGGTAGCCCAATACCATCTTAACAGCACTGACAGGGACACAACACTACTGTATAGAGAGGTAGCCCAATACCAGCTTACCAGTGCTGACAGGGACACAGCACTATAGAGAGGTAGCCCAATACCAGCTTACCAGCGCTGACAGGGACACAGCACTATAGAGAGGTAGCCCCATACCAGCTTACCAGCACTGACAGGGACACAGCACTATAGAGAGGTAGCCCGATACCAGCTTACCAGCACTGACAGGGACACAACACTACTGTATAGAGAGGTATCCCATTACCAGCTTACCAGTGCTGACAGGGACACAGCACTATAGAGAGGTAGCCCAATACCAGCTTACCAGCACTGACAGGGACACAGCACTATAGAGAGGTAGCCCAATACCATCTTACCAGCGCTGACAGGGACACAGTACTAAAGAGAGATAGCTCAATACCAGCTTACCAGTGCTGACAGGGACACAGCACTATAGAGAGATAGCCCAATACCAGCTTACAAGCGCTGACAGGGGCACAGCACTACTGTATAGTGTGGTAGCCCAATACCAGCTTACCAGCACTAACAGGGACACAGCACTATAGAGAGGTAGCCCGATACCAGCTTACCAGCGCTGACTGGGACTCAGCACTATAGAGAGGTAGCCCAATACCAGCTTACCAGCACTGTCAGGGACACAGCACTACTGTATAGAGAGCTATCCCAATACCAGCTTACCAGCGCTGACAGGGACACAGTACTGTAGAGAGATAGCCCGATACCAGCTTACCAGTGCTGACAGGGACTCAGCACTATAGAGTGGTAGCCCAATACCAGCTTACCAGTGCTGACAGGGACACAGCACTACTGTATAGAGAGGTAGCCCAATACCAGCTTACCAGCACTGACAGCGACACAGTACTATAGAGAGATAGCCTGATACCAGCTTACCAGTGCTGACAGGGACACAGCACTATAGAGAGGTAGCCCAATACCAGCTTGCAAGCGCTGACAGGGGCACAGCACTACTGTATAGAGAGGTAGCCCAAAACCAGCTTACCAGCACTGACTGGGACACAGTACTATAGAGAGGTAGCCCAATACCAGCTTACCAGCGCTGACAGGGACACAGCACTACTGTATAGGTAGGTAGCCCTATACCAGCTTAGCAGCACTGACAGGGACACAGCACTATAGAGAGGTAGCCCAATACCAGCTTTCCAGCGCTGACAGGGACACAGCACTACTGTATAGGTAGGTAGCCCAATACCAGCTTACCAGCGCTGACAGTGAGGCAGCACTATAGAGAGTTAGCCCAATACCAGCTTACCAGTGCTGAAAGGGACACACTACTATAGAGAGGTAGCCCAATACCAGCTTACCAGCACTGACAGGGACACACTACTATAGAGAGGTAGCCCAATAGCTCCATTACAGTGCCTAAAGTTTTGTCAGAAAGTAGATAGAGATCACCATAGACAATGACTGTTCCATACACTGTATAAGCACCAGTAAAACTCCATTTCATAAGAGAAGAAATAACAGCTACTCTATAATCCTGACTATTTGGCAAAAAAACCAGATACGATTTATTTATAAAGTATTGGTTTAAGTAATCATCACACAATAAACCCAGTCTGCATTAACTATGACTTCTAAGTTCTGACAGTAAGCTAGCCACTTATGTCTGCTGTGCAATCTGTATACAACATCAAAACTAGGAACATATGTGTTATCTACAGTACATCTGAGGAGCAGCCACCAGCCCTGGAAGTATCTATTTGAAAAGTGATATAAAATAAACAATATTAAGTGTCATATATATGCATATATATATATATATTTACAAAGAAGCGGTAAACAAAGGGCAGCTTTTTAAAACTGTATAAGACAGTATACAGTATACCATTGGCATCATAGAACAGGATCATCCTTTAAGGTAGTATCTGCAGTGGATGTCAGGAACCATCTACAGTATGTGCACACCCATAAACATATCCTATAATAATTGTAACTGTTGTCTTTTATAAGTTATGCTCATACTGTTCACAGGTAATACGTGTGAGACGGGCTTTAGTGTATTTACACTGGTGGAGATCACCAGAAAAGGGGCAGGGAAGGTTACTGTAGGTGTTGAATACTAAATTAGCACATCATTCACACCTTAAGTTAATAGGATAATTTAAGTCTCAGTAGTTTAAATAGGATAAAAGTAACTATCCAGAGGTTACAGAAATAGTAGCATTTAACACAGAGTTACAGTTGTGATCGGGAAGATATCCAGATATAGACCTTCTTGATTATTAAGGAAATAAGTTGTTACTCTAGTAAGTAGTTTGTGGATTAAATACTAAATAGGTATACACACGTAACGATTTTATAACCAACGATTATCTGTCAGATTATCTGTCATATTTTCCCTTGAAAAAGTGGATGATTTTTTGAAGTGTAATGAACGATTTTTACAATGATGAAGGTAAAATGTTCCTTACCTTAATGAAAATCGTTATGTTACAGTCTGAAATGGACGATGAACTACAAACTATAAACTACAAATGGGAGCGCGCTTAAACGATTATCGTTCATCGTTATAACTCAGAAACTGAATGATTTTTTGAACGATTGAACGACAACAACATCGTTAATGACAAATCGCTAAAAAAATCGTTACGTGTGTATGCACCTTTAAATTTACAACAAATATCATATGTAAAAAGTTGCTGATTATACTGTTGTCATAAAGCAAAGTTATATTGTTAATTTTACCACTAAACTTACCTTTGAGGGAATCCTTTACACAGATCTTGAGAAAGAGTTCCAGAAATATAAAAGAAAACATTTTTATGTAACATGTGTTGGTTTTTCTAGTGATTGTGTATTGTATTTATATTGAATATTAGTGCATGCTTAATATATCACTAATGGTAGCAAAGTGTTAATTAAGGTTTCCCCAAGCAAGCCTAAAGGCCCCCATACATCAGCAATCGATTGTGGCAATTCTGCAATTTGCAGATGATTGTACTGTATATAAACATCTGCAATATATGGGCTTCACAGATCGCAGATTGCAACCAAAAAGTGATTGGAATTGTTAAATCAGATTGTCCAACACGCTTGTCAGGTTCGGCATGTTCAGAGATAGGAGGTCGGGCTCCTGCACTGAATGACGTTCAGTGAACGCCGTTCAGTGCTGGCACCGCACCTCGGCGACCTGAAGGTCCGAACGCTAGACGTTCAGTATTTCAGGTGGCCTAGTGGATAGGCCTCTTAAGGGAGAGTTACATACAGAATAGATACTTTGTGTCCAGAATCAGCTAAAAGGGGAGAGTATAAACTAATCCAGTGACATTGCCCTACCTGCACTGATCTCTGCTTAGCTAAAGGCTCAGTATAACACTGTATATGCATCCTATGTTGGAATAGTAAACTGTAAAGATTAAGGCCCTGATTCAGAGCCACTCGTAAAAAGCGAGTGCTCGCTCTGAATCAGGGCGGCCGCTTTTTTTTTTTAAAACCGGCCTCCTGGCCGCTCGCTAAGCTGTGGGTGACCACCCACAGCTTTTGCAAGCGGCCAGGTGATGGTCGCTGTGGTCACGACCATCGGGCTTGCAACGAGACCCTTGTGGTAGGGTCTCACCTGCCGCAAGCCCCAGTGGGTTTCCGGCTCTAATAGAGCCGGAAGCTCACTACTGACATCACTCATGATGTTAGTAGGGCCGCCCTCAAACGGCCATTTGACCAGCCACCCCCCCCTCCCCGCCTGCAAAACAGGGCGAGCTGTCGATCAACATTGACAGCCACCCCTTTTCTAGCGAGCCCCGGAGTGAGTGTACGTCGCGCATGCGCAATGCCCCAACATCGACCCGCTTGTGAGCACATAGGTCTGAAACCTAATTGTGGGACACTGCACTCTAATAGGTGTAACTACTTCTCAGAGGGTTTTCTAGGGTTGCATTGGACAATTTTACTTTTCCTCAGGATCCTGTATGATAGACTTACAAGGACTACAAACTAACATAGTTCTTTCTAATATAAAGCAACATTAGGCACAGCCTAAACTACTGGTATGTAGTTATGAGATATTAGGCACCCCTGGGGGAAAATTAGGGTTAGGCACTAGGAGGGGGAGGTTAGGGTTAGGCACCCCTAAGGGACGGTTAGGGTTAGGGGGGGGAGAGGGTTAGGGATAGGAAACATACTTACCTCTGTCGGGATCTTCTCCTTCGGCCATCTGCTGCTGGCATTTCAATCCCATTTAAAACTACTTGCATCCTACTATACTTGGCTAGCTTATAGAAAGCGAGCCAAGTATTGAAAGCGAGCTTGGGATTCAAAAAGAAAAAAATAGATATATAATCGATATGTTACTGTTATATGCATGTATGATTTACAAATGCTAACTGTTGTCTGTGTTATATTGTTATACTGATCCTGATTGTAATTATTCTCAAGTGATATACATGGATTGTAAACGGTAACATATTGTAAGGAAATATAGATGGTTATTGCATAAAAAATAAGAGTAACTTATCGTTGTATAAATTTACTGACCTACAGAGTATCTACTTCCATCCAGACCTAAGGTAAAAATAAATATTATAATTATTTCTTTATGCAACAAGTTATATTAGATAATCTGATTATTTAAAGTACACAGAACTACGGTATTGCTCTTAATAACGTTCTATATAAATAGGCTTTCCCAAGCAAGTTTAGTCAACCATACTTCGAATACTTTGCTTGGATGGAGGCACATTTTTCTAGTTTATTATTTTGAGATATAAATAAGGCAACATTTTTTAAATGCTTTACATATTGTGATAATTAAATATACTGTATCACAATGTATTTAAATGTATAGCACAAGTATGTGCATAATTTGTACCTCACTTGTTTATACCTATAAATCACCATAGCATGATTATTGTTATTATTCTTTTTTATAGGGCGCCAGAAGAGATCAGTGGTGCCTTACAAAGTGATTATATAGAAGCAGTGTAAACATGCCAGGATGTGACGTGCACTAAAATTACAATACAAGTAAAGCAGGATACACTTTGGCCCTGATTCAGAGCCGGACGCTCTGACAGAGCGGTCGCTCTGAATCAGGGCCGTCCCTCCTACCTTTTGGAGCGGCCTCCTGGCCGCTCGTATAGCTGTGGGAGACCACCCACAGCTATAGCGAGCGGCCAAAATTATGGTTGCGATGGTCAAGACTATTGCGACCATCTGGCTTGCGACGAGACCCTTGCGGTACGGCCTCGCTGCCGCAAGCCCTGGAGTGCTTTTGGCTCTGTCAGAGCCAAAAGCACTCCCACTGACATCACTAGTGATGTCAGTGGGGCCGGCCCCAGACGGTAGGCGTTCCAATGGGAACGCCTCTGTCTGGGCAGCCACGCCCTCTTTGGTGGGCGTGCCGGGGGCGTCAACATCGACAGCACGTCCCCTTTGGTGCGAGACCCATAACGATGGCTTGGCCGTCGTTATTTGGGTCTCACGCATGCGCACGACGGAGCCGCCTTTGGCAACATCGACCCGCTTGCGAGCGGGTCTGAATCAGGCCTTTGTTTCTCATAGCAATGTTCTTTCCTGCTACAGTCCAAATGGAAATATCAATTAAGTAATGTGAATAGAGAGCAGTGACTAATTTATTAAGAGCCTGATTCAACAGTGATCACAATTACAATTATGTACGCAGATCGAGCGATTGTTAGCCATTGCGCATTCATATGTACCGCACTGCACGTGCACGGCGATTGCACTGCGATTACGCACACAGACAGGAATCCATCCAAGAGTGAGTGACAGGCCGTGAGCGTTTGGGGATGGTGACGTGGGAGTGGTTGGAGAAACACAGACGTGCCTGTCCGTTTGAACACCGTTGCATGGGCGTGCATAAATTAGCCACTGCAATTGCCTACACAGCTTGAGAGCCTTCTGCTTGCGACGAGACTTGCAATTTCTATGATGTGTCAGAGCTGCTGTAATTGTGCGTGACAGGTGGATGTGCTTTGATGGTACAGATGTATACGCAGGACTGCGAGGTATTACGGATGTGAGAAAGCAGCAGTGGGTGTCTTTATGCTGGCTGAGCTGTGGCAGGTATTAGCATATTTTCGCAGCTGCATTGTGTGCGATTACGCAGCTGCAATCGCAATTGCAATCCGTGCAGAAACAAACCCTAAGTACTGTTAGCTACAGAGGTTAGTCAATTAGAAGTGTTTAGCTTGTGCTGCTGATAATCATCATTATTGTGGTTCTTCGCAGCAGCCCTCCAGCACCAGGGATTCATCTCTTGACAAATTTATCAGCATCCAGACCCGCAATTACATGAACACACCCTAACTGTGCTCGGCTTGGCTTGCCTGTCCCTTCCCTCCACTTATCCTCGTCTCTAATCTTAAGTAGCGCATGTGTAAGAACAGAAGTGACAAAATCTGCATACAGATGTAAGCATAATTATTTTATTGCACATGTATAGAAATGCTTATTTCACGCAAATAAAACATACATACAACTTCACATGAACTTCATTATATGTAAGATTAATCTTTAAGAATCCAGTACAGGCAGCAAAGGGTCAATAACATCTCCCCCATTGTCTTCTTTAATGGCATAAATGAATCCTAAGAATAAGGGGATATTGAGTTTTTTGTAGCACGTGTCACTATTGTGTATGTGTGTGTGTGGGGAGTAAGTTTTAGGTGTCATTGTGTGAGGTTCTGGTTTTGTTGTGGACCCGGGGTGGTGATAGGAGCAGACACAGAAGCAGATTTAAATGAAAAAGTGGAACTTTTAATAAGTGACTTGGTAGACATGGGAATGGCAAAATAAATAGTCCAGGTATAGCACTAAATTGCACTTGATAACTGTAGTGGAGTAAATGGGAGAATGTCCAGAAAGTGACAGGCAGGAACAGTCCAGTATGCAGGTATGGTGAGCTGAAAACAAATGCAGGCAGAGGTGATGTAGTCCAGCTGGGTGTACGTGGAGGCAAGGTACAGGGAGACAGCAGGCTCAGGTACTCAGGCAGGGGAAAGGTAAATGGAGGGTGCAGGGTAAGTCCAGCGGGATGGAGCACGTAAGGTAACAGGCTAGGTAGCGTTTCCAAGGAGGCAGGTAATGAGCACAGGTACTCTCTCTCAGCTGTAGCTGAGAAACACGTTGCACTGGCAAGGAAGGCTCTGGACCTTCCTAAATACCAAGTGCCATGCTATGACTTGCTGGAGAGAGCACATGACCCACCAGGATTGGACAACTGAATCACATGGCCGGAGACAAGATGGCGGCGCCCATGCCGAGCGGAACGGAAACACCGCCAGGCCTCACCAGCCCCTAGTGACAATGTACCCACACAGAACCACGCGCAGCCAATGCCCCTCGCCAAACACCAACGCCGCCGCCAGACACCGCCGCCGCCCCCCGCCGCCAGGCGGGGGGCCACAGTGATCTCACAGGTATTACCCGTTGACCACCATGCCGAGAAACCCTGGCCGTGACACATTGATTGGAAAGCTCCTACAAAGACACCTATCCACTGAATGCTAAGGGTCTTCCTGATCCCACAGAGCTGCCAGAGTAAGCATCACGTCTGAGACCCCCTGAAGAATCAATTTTGCCACCCAGTGGTTACTGTATAATATACATGGGTGCTAAAGATAAATTATACCAAAAGAGTTACAGAATGAAGACACTGTATTAGATTGCAATTTGCATATCACAGATAGATATAAATCAAGTTAGTGTTCATCGCACAGGCAAGAGTATGTGACTGTGATGTAGGAGGAAGATTAAAGGAGATGCTGGACAGTGAGAGAGCCAGTAGCAGAGGCGGAACAGTGCATCTCTGGGCCTCATTGCAGGGTGCTCAGCCAGCACTGTTTAGAAAAAGCCTCTCGGGGACCTCAGAGTGGGTGAGAGTGCTGGGGCATAAGACCTGGTTGGTGACCCAACATTGCAGTCCTCTGTCACATCCCGGTACTGTAACAAGTACTCCCCATGACAAATAAATGGCATTTAACTATTATCATTTATTTATAAGGCTCCACAAGGATTCCATAGCACCAAACAGGGGGAGTACAACTAACAATAACTTACATGAGTTCAGACTAACACAAACAAGTTAACAGTTTCACATAAAGACATAATTATAGTGTGTTGTTAGCATAAGAAGAGCAGGCAAAGGAAAAAGGGTTCTGCTCACACAAGCTTATGATCTATAGGGCATATGGGTGGCCACAATAAGGAGAAAACAGCATAGTAGAAGGGGACAGAGATTGCAGATTTAGAAGGAGGGATGGTAACCTAGAATGCAAATTACTTTTATGAGCCCCTTTAAAGACTGGGAGGCCTGATGAAAGTCTAAAGCCGGCCATACACCAGACCAATTTTCCTCCAACCATCCAAATAGCTGGTTGGTTGGAATGAAAATCCAGTAATGTATGGGAGCAAATGACAATCAGGAATTTGCTCCCAAACACCGGAAAACGGATGAAAGCTGTTGTTCAGGGAAGTTGTTCAAACCAAACAGAATTAACCAACTTGTCTGAACAACTTTTTTTTTTTGTGTTTCCCTAACTTTTACCATAATCTCCTTCCCACTGCCTACAATGGCACTAAACCCTCGGGTTCTGCCACCTTACAGTTTATTTGAGTATTATGACCACTGATGCAGCAATGTTTTTATTTTGTACGTTGTAAGGCGCTGCAGAAATCTTGTGGATCCATATAAATAAAGGATTATAATAATAATAATAATAATTGAGCATAAACCGTATCCAGGGCCGTAACAGGGCTTAACAACAGAAATAAAAAAGACACGTTAATATAAAGGCTAATTTGTTACAGACTAGAGAGACAAGAACATGCTCTATCTGGTAGATTGGAAATATCTCTGCAACAGTGATATGCGGGCCATACACGGTGCGATTTGAAAACGTATGACACCTTGGTACGTTTTCAAATTCAGCCCGATGCATCGCATGCTGCTGTGAATGGTAAACGACGCATCTTACAAGATGCTTCGTTTGCCTATTTAACAGCATGACGGATTACAGATCTTATGGTTTATTCATAAGATCTACGATGCTGATGTACGATGGCAGGGAAGCGCATCGCCGTCATACAGCATGTCAAAACACACATGATATGCACGATTGATCATTGCGATCGATCGAAATCATGCATATCGTGTGTAAAATCGCCCCGTGTATGGGGGCCTATAGTGAGTAAGCAGGTGAACAATGTAATTACAGGCTGAAAACAGATACAACCATAGTATGGTTAAAATGACTTCAAACATCACAGTCTATGTGCCATCTTAGTAATGCCATCTATAATATAGCTTTAAAAATATGGTCTGAAAGAAAGCTTTTAATCTATTATAATTGTTA
Organism: Taudactylus pleione; assembly: GCA_031769625.1. Lineage (NCBI taxonomy): Eukaryota > Metazoa > Chordata > Amphibia > Anura > Myobatrachidae > Taudactylus > Taudactylus pleione. The sequence continues at coordinate 14,867,023 of JAUIMM010000064.1, read as the reverse complement.
ATCATCAGCCTCCACAGAGCAAACTCATATAATCTGTAACATTTATGTAGGTGGGTTAAAAGCTTCAAGCTGGAAAACATACTTTAAAAGGCTGAACGAATTATAGCAACATTCTAAATGACAGAACTATTGCCGAATTGTCAAGGTTTATTATGACTGGAGAATCTACGGTATGCTACACTAATGATATCTTCATGCCGTAGGTGCACTAACTGAACATCTGAGGTCTGTGCAGCTGAACATACGGAATCGGTATGATTTACCGCCGGACCCCTGGCCAGCGGTTCAAATCCTTACAGTGGCAGCCCGACATGGATGAAAATCCCGATCATCCCCTGGAAAGTATTCACTAAGCTATTCTACCCCCTAAGACTAGCCCTTACTTAAGGGTGTTTAACCCTAACCTTCCCCCCCAGTGCCTAACCCTAATCCCCCTCTAAGTGCCTAAACCTAACCCCCCCTTCCCCGCCGCCTAAACCTAAGTCCCCCAGGGGGGTGCCTAACCCTAAGTCCCTCCCCCGGGAGCCCTAAACCTAACCCTCTCCCCTGCGCGGCTATCCGCACTCGTTGCCCGGCATCATTTCGATCGGGATGCCAGGCGCCGGTCTCCCAGCATCGGTAAAATGACAGGCGTCTAGATTTAGACGCCTGTCATTTAACCCTCGCCGGGATTAAGCAGTCGGGAAGCCGGCTGTCGGGATTAGATCCGCCGGCTTCCCGACTGCATACCGAACATACAGTACACATGTCATTTCGTAATGTTTCGGGGAATGTATGACACAGGAACTTTTTTTTTTTTAGATGTTGAACCACAAACATTGATTTAGCTTCTGTTAACTCTCCATAACGTTTAGGGCCCTATTCAATCAGAGACGAAGAGCTTTTTTCGCCTGTTTTTTTGCGAAAATTTTACCTAAATAAATTTAGCAAAATTCAATTCCGGGACAATTTTGCCTAAGCGGAAACTCGATGCATTGATTTCTCCAAAAAAGATTCTCCAATCAATAGCAGGTGAAAAGAAGTACAAAATCTTTATTTTGGGGAGCAAACGTGGGGAAACGACTCTCTGGCCCTGGCACTGGATAGGCAAAGCTAAGCATGTGAACACTTGAGCCTCTGCAGCAGGGGTGTATCTATAATGAGTGCAGGGTGTGCAGTGCACACAGGCCCGTGGGTCCAGGGGGGGCCGACACCGCACACCCTGCACTCATACTGTTTTATACTTACTTCTTTGAAGTCCCACGTCAGCCGGAGTAGCGCTATTCATATGACTGGAAAATGGCTGTCGCAGCATTTTCCCTGTGTCCTGCACATGCGCAGTAGACTCCGGGCAGACTAGTGCCCAGAGTTTAGTGCTGCTGTCAGTTCGCTGGAGGCCACTGGGTAAGTGGAGGGGGACCCGGATGGTGAATGCACACAGGCCCCCTCCTCTTTTAATACACCCCTGCTCTGCAGGATGGGTAGGCCTGGGTACCAGAGAGGCCTGGGTGCTTTTAGCTGTTGGCATATGATTTTCCAGCAAATAGGGTACTGTATCAGTAGTCTCCATCCAGCAGCCTGGAATGTTCACTGAAAACTGCAATAGCACATTAACCACTTGCCTGGCATGCTTGTATCAGAGGTGGCCATGGTAATTTTTCTCTGACATGGGGGGAGATGTACGAAGCCCAGAAGCGGTATCAGCACACGTTATGTGTGGTGAAACCGCTTCTCCCAGATGTATTATCGGCGCTGCTATCTACAAGATAGCAGCGCCGAGCGGCAGGGCCATGTACGAACGGTCATACCGCATGACCGTTCGTCCGGCTGTAGCTGTCTTTATCGACAGCTACAGCCTGGCGCTAGCCTATACCAACAGCAGGGACAGCGCTGTCCCTGCTGCGGCGGCTGCCGGCTCCACGCAGGGATCTCGCGATACTTGCGAGATCCCGCGCATGCTCAATGGAGCCGGCCGGGACAGAGACACAGTGCATCAGCACTAGGCTGATGCGCTGCTGTCTCTAGCGGGTAGCGCCGGAGGGGGGAGTTAACGCTCCCCCTCTCCGGCCGATGAGATGTTTATACATCTCATCGGTAGTGCTTCCTGCTTTTCCTCGGTAAAGAGGCGAAGCGGGAAGTGTTATAGTGGCACGGTAAGTGCCGCTATAATACATCTACCCCATGGTCTCATCTGTGCCTGGACAACCCCACTTGATCCGTAGCTCCGCCCCCCCCAATCTCCTACTTTTCTACCCAGCTGTGGCTGCGGGAGAAGCTCTTCTGAATCCATTTGGATCACTGCAGTCGTGGCTCCCTGCTGCTCTCCACGCCCACAGTGATTGGTGAGGTAACAGAGCAAAGTTTTTTTCAAAAATGTTCCCAATATGATGTATAGTTTTTTTTAATAAAAAATAAATAATCAAATCATGTAAATAGTAACTATTTATGCCTGAATGACTATAATTTTTTTATTAACAAATCTTCATATTTTCTAGTAAAATTATGCTGAATCAGGTCTAATTAGCTTCTATTTGCATAATTTGCTAATGGAAAAAATCAAAAATTTAGGTGACATTTTTAAAAAAATATTAGACTTGTAAGTGGTTAATGTGTTATTTCATCTGATGTGGTCTGTAGATTGTAAATTTACAAGCAGGGCCCTCTTACCTCTTTGTTTGCTTGTTACTACCCAGTCATGTTCTATTACTGTTTTGTTCTGTTTAGTAAAGTGCAAACGAATATGCTGGTGCTAAGTAACTATTAATACATAATAAGAAATAAAAGTGGTTCTCCATATTCTACTTGTGCAATGACAATTTGTTCCTAACCTGAAGTATAAAAACAACATGCTTTGCACATCAGAAGCACTTGGATGGATGTCTTGGATGACTGGGGAACAGATCCCTGAACATGGTTCCAGCCCAGGTCAAACACCGTTTACACAGCACCATCGATCTGGGTTATTCTCAGGTCAGCCCCATTCACACTGAACCTGGCTCTACCCTGCTAAACTTGTGAGGTCATAAAAAGTGGGAGGTAACTGCTCCACAACCACCAATCAGCACATTTTAGGCATGACCCAGGTCGGATAACCCAGGATGTGCTGTTTACACTGCACCATTACCCAAGTCCATTCTGGGTCCAACCCTGGTAGCTTCTTGTGTTGGATTACCAGGTCTCTTGACTCTGGTTATTTTTCAGGGACCCTTTTACATTGAGCTGCAACCCGGGTAGACTCAGCAAAACCCAGGTTTTTGTTCTGGTTTAAAAGGGGTATTATATAAGGAGGGGGTATATTTTAGAATGCTCACGGCGTGAACACCTAGAATATCCGCATGTCTCACCTTCTAGAATGTTCCACATAGATTCCCATATGCACACATAATGGCTAACTTCCCTATTCATTATCTCAAGAACTAGAGCCGATTTAAAAAAAATTATTGTCATTTTTTAATTCAGAAACCCCACAAATACCACAAATTCATTTAAATATCATTGGCAACTAAACAAAAAAAAATTCTGTTGGGATGTGTCATTTATACATTATCATCAACATACTGTAGTCCCTATTTGCAATTAATTAAGGAAAAACATTTTTTATATATTAATTTGACATTTGTGTATTTGTGTCAATTAGTAGTAAGAATTGTATAAACCAGTCTTATGCCATGATGTAACAAATAAAAAATGTAAAAATTATAAAGAGGTTAATATTTTTATAGCTACTGAGTATAGTAGACAGATATTACATAACACATACCCCTATGATACATAGGGGTCTATTTACTAAGCAGTGTTAGGAGACAGTGAAAAGTGATAAGGTGCCAGCCAATTAGCTACCAACTGCCATCTCACAGGCTGTGTTTGAAAAATGACAGTTAGGAGCTGATTGGCTGGCACCTTATCACTTTTCACTCTGTCTCCTATCACTGCTTAGTAAATAGACACCATAGTAATATAATAAAATCACTCTTACTAATTTTCAGAAGAGCATTACTGAATGTTTTTGTTTTCTATTTGGAAAGATTGCATAGTTTGTTTCCATAGCACTCCTTGCAGCTACACATTTTTCTCTGCTGATCTCATCCTCTCTATCCCTAGCACACAATGGGGCTGATTCTGGGTTTAGAACAAATAAAAAAGAGTCCATACTGTAACTGCACCTTGGTAACACCATGCTGCACTGCAGGTGGGGCAGTCTGGGCAGATGTAAAATGTGCAGAGAGATTTAAATTTGGTAGGGGTGTGCCAAGCTCAATTTTACATTTCAGTATAAAAATCAAGCTGCCCAGTATTTGTGGGCTACATGCAAATGTAGCCAGTATTTAACCTGCATGCAAAAAATGTATTTGCACCACTTGCATTGCAATATGATTTGTTCCAGAAACAAAGTTGCTTTTTTTTTTTTACTTGCGCCCAACTCACCCCCTATATGTCCTCAATATACTGAAACTTGACTCAATTATAATCAGATACACAACCAGCATGTTGTATTAAAGCTAGCTGCTTCATTATATGTGAGGATCCTGCTTTAATTGCCCATTTCTTTGAGTATGCCAAATTGTGACTGCTTTATTGTGGGCATGAGGGAGGGGGGAGGGGGCTAGACTGCACACCCTAGTTTTAAACTTAATAAGAGTTGCTACCATGCTGAGACTTATAGTGCTGTCCAGAAAAAAAGAAAATGCAGGTGCACATTGTAAATACTAAGAATATAAACTCTACACTTTTCATGGAGTATAACTAAGGTTTCTTAACATGTTGGCCACAAATACATGCTCACCTACCACGCATGGCCGCAACTAGGGGGGTGCGACATGTGTCATGGCACAGGGCACTGCAGGGCAGCGGGCGCTGCTTGGGCCTGTACATTTTCTGTTTAAAATCATTCTCACTTGTAACTTCCATTACTTTTATGGCATCTCCTGGCCTCCTCTATCTCCTCACTAGCTGACTCCCCCTCCATTTGACCACCTCCCCAAGCACTTTCAGTCACATCCAGGTGTTATCAACACACCTTGAGTACCTTTGCCAGTAAGTTCAACTGCTGGCGCAGGGTACATACATGGATCTCTCTGCCACTGATATTTGCTGCATATATACTACAAATGGCACTTGAAAATAGGAAGGGGGCCACCAATGCTCCTTTTGGCCCAGGGCACCAAAAAATCTAGTTAGGACTATCACATCACAGTGAATCTCATCAGATATTCCCACTCCCTAACATCCCTAATACTAACACATTATATCCGACTTCTGCATCCAGCATCAGGAGCCGGGTCTTCTGCAGCAGGTGAGTATACGGTATGAGCATGTGTGAGTGATTGTAAGTGTATATGTGCGTGACCCCCCCGTGTGTAAGTGTATATGTGCGTGACCCCCCCCGTGTGTAAGTGTATATGTGCGTGACCCCCCCCGTGTGTAAGTGTATATGTGCGTGACCCCCCCCCCCGTGTGTAAGTGTATCCCCCCTATAGCCAGCCATTTTAGAACTACAGCTCCAAGCAGCCCTTGTGCCATCCGGCAACCCCCAAGCCTCCCAGCAGCCCCGACCCCAGTGACAAGATGGATGGAAGGCCACCGGGAGCCGTAGAGACCACCGGGCACATAAGTATTATTTATTTTAGTCTATTTTTACGCGCTGCAGAGATTTCAGCTCTGAAAACCCTGCGACCACTTTTTTTAAATTGGATACCGCAGGTATGGAGTGCATGCATATCCGTGGTATTCCAAAATTGGACGTGAGGGGTGCATGGTTTTTTACCTTGCTAAATCTCACCTCCAATTGAATATACCCCTATAAATTAATCCTGATAAAGATCAAACTTATGCCATTATATATCCCATTAGATATATAAAACACCTCAACCAGTTCTGATGCGTTTCTTTTCTTATTAGTATAGTGCTGTTTCCTCAAAAGGCAAATACAAGTGCTAAGTACAACAGGACAGAGCAATTCTCCAGTTATCAGTATTTTTTGTGTTAGTCCCTAGCCAGTGGGCAAAAATGAAAACTCCCAGTACTAGCTAAAATAATTAAGGTTCACCAAATCAAACCCAATTGCATGAATAGCAGCTACTGTATTTTTTACTCTTGCAACTGTGTACTGTACTAGTCCTATCCTTACTTCTAAACCACAGAATCATTTAAGTAAACATAAATAAAGTACTCTAGAAAGAAATGTACAAATATAGTGAAAAATGTACAATCCACAGAACGGTGACGCAAAAGTGATACTCAAAGAATATTATCAGCAGAACTCTGTGAAACAGCCTGTTCCACTGTAAACCTTCTGGTAGTTTTAAAGTGCCTTTATAGATCTATTGAGAACATGTAGCTTTTAAAAGAAGCTGCTAATACACCACAATCCATTCTTTTTTATACTTTTTTCACTTAATACAAATCAGAACATTCTTCTGTAGAATATGCTACTGCAATCTAAAAGGCATTGGCCCTCATTCAGAGCCGTACGCTCTGAGCAGAGCGCACGCTCTGAATGAGGGCCGGCCTCCATGAAAATGGAGCGTCCTCCTGGACGCTCGTATAGCTGTGGGTCACCACCCACAGGCTATACGAGCGTGCAGTTTGATGGCCGCGATGGTCTTGAACATCGCGACCATCGAAACTGCGAGCCGGAGCCTGCGGTTGAGGTTTTCAACCGCAAGCTCCGGAGTGATTTTGGCTCTATCAGAGCCAAAATCACTCCCACTGACATCACTAGTGATGTCAGTGGGCTGGCTTCTGACGGGAGGCGTTCCCGTGGGAACGCCCCCGTCAGGGAGGCACGCCCCCAGCACGCCCACCAAAGGGGGCATGCTGTCAATCAACATCAACAGCACGCCCCCTTTGATCAGACACAACGAGCGAAGGACTTTCCTTCGCTCGTCGCGTCTGGCGCATGCGCACGACGGAGCTCCCTCCGTCGTGCGCATGCTCAGTGCACACCATCGACCCACTTGCGAGCGGACAGCCGCTTGCGAGTGGGTCTGAATCAGGCCCATTGTCCCCTTAGTGACTTGAAGCCATTCAGGTTCTCTGGCTGCAAAACAGCCACAAACCATGACACTTCATGACTCAGCAAGGAACGCAACTGCGATTATGCACGCAATCGGCTGATTGTTGCCTTCTGTGCATGCGTATTCATCGCAGTGTACGTGCGCGAACCGGTGACTACAGTGACTACGCAGACCCATCGCAGAGTGATTGACAGGAAATGTCGTTTGTAGGTGGTGATGGGGGGTTGGCAAAAAGCAGGTGTGTCAGTGCATTCGAACGCCATTACAGGGGCATGCATAAATTATCCACTGCGATGCCTTACTCAGGAGTACTCATAGCGTGTGATGAAATTAGCAATTCCTGAGTAAGGTCAGAGTTTGTGCAAGTGTGTGTGAGGCTGCAATGTTGTCTTGCTAAGGATTACGGATTGTGTGTAAGGTAATGTGGGCGCCCTAATGTAGTGCTAGCCTGCGACGGCATAGCGATCACAATGGATTAGCTTACTATCGCAGTGAGACTGCGTGCGTAACCGCTATTGCAATCGCAGTCGCGATCGGTAGTGAATCAGGCCCTGTGTCCAGTTTGTTTTGTTGGGAATGTTGGGTTTTCTTTTCTCATATTTGGGGAGATGATCACATTTTTAAAAGTGAACTAAAATGGAGAGATATGGTTGGTTGGTACTTTATCTCACTCCAAGGCTTGATACCTCTCCTCTGGTGTCTCATTGTTTATCACTGATGCTAGAAAAAAAAAAACATCTGCCCATAGAATATTGTTCCATTAGTTTTTTGGGGCATCACGGTTTCTATAGTGAACCTGAATAAAGAAGCAATGTTTTTGTCAGAGAATTGTAGTTTCCTCCATGGTATACTGCCATGCACAATACTCTTATTCAATATTGTTCTTATTGTGAATTCATGATTAGTGACATTGAAAAGTGATAATCATTTACGAAACACAAAAACTGCAGATCCTCATTGCTTCTGTATGTGCACAAGTGTACCTACTAGTCTGTGTAGTGCTCTTTCTAGCCTTTGGAAATCATTTTTGTAAAAATATCATATTAAAGTCCAACCTACTACTGCATTAAGGACCATCCTGTTTGTTACAGTTTGTTACAGTTTTTCTTTTGAAAACATTTTCTGATTTATATTTGTTTAAGTCAAATTAATTACGAGAGTTAGGGGCATTGGGGCCGTCATTATTACATCATGTCTCTTTGTTTACAACTTTTTATTATACACATTTACAGACACATTCTCCCTTGGAGCTGCAACTGGAACGTACAAAGTGCATTAAGGTCTACATCAAAAGCATACCTCCCAACGGTCTCGATTTAAGAGGGACAGTCCCGTTTTTTGGGCTCTTTCCCGCTGTTCCACCCAAGGGTGGTCAGGAGGTTGGGAACGCTCTGGTACCACCACAACTCTGCTCTGTTAAGCAGAGAGAAGCGGTGCCGGTAAAGCTTAAAGGATGCATCCATTTAGTGCAGGGAGGAGGCTGGGGGCAGTCTAGAGGCTGACGGAGTGCTGGGCTCACCTCCTGCATGACGTAAAATTGGGGGAGTGATATACGGACATGCCCCCAAAATGGCATCATGCAGGGGGCGTGGCCTAGCAGCAATGAGGCCATGCCCCTCTTCAGGCAGGCACGCAGGGATCACGACTTTGCAAAAGCGTAGGGAGAAGACACCATCTCCAGACCCTCAGAGGTGGAGAATTCCAGCCCATTGCAGGGAGAAAAAGTCTGTGCACCATCCTGCAAAACATTAAATGCCCCTCTCAATAGACTCTTTACATCTCTTTATTTCATATGAATAATCTAGTCCAGCTAAATTAATTCTTGTTTCTGAACACACAGCAAGGAACTTCCTCAAACATCCCAACATCTCTCATACACTAGTGGTTTTTTAATCTTCTGTAAAATTTTGCAACATCATGACCACAAAATATTGGTAGGGGTGGAGGTGGGGGTGGGGGTCCAGGAGTGTACTGCAGATTCCCATATCCCAGTATAGTGAAGAGCAGCTTTACTGCACCATATGTTCAGTTGCCACATCACAGAGTTAGTTTACACTACAACTGACACAGTGATATTATGACCAACAAGCTGCAATAAGCGGTGAGTTTCCACTTAATGCCATTCAGTGGTCATCACTGAGGAACTGGTGGTTGCTAGGGAAACTTGCAAATGGAGCTGTACCTAGACTGAAGGTGGATAGTGTGGGGGAAATAAACATTAAAGTATCTTCTCATGAACAGTGTTTTGGGAGGTTATAACTAATAAGGGGTATTCACATTGCTCTTATAACCTGGCGGTGGGGGGGGGGTATTGCACCAAGGCTATCATATGCAGGGGCTGGCTGGCAACTTTTAGCCTGGGGGGCAAGTACAGAGCACTGGCCCTTAGGTGACGGCCCATCCTTAAATGGTTTTCACATTCAACAAATATTTATAAAGCAAAATGAGATATAGTATTGCTTAACCCATATAATATATATATATATATATATAAAACCTCCCAGAGGCTTGATGCATCCCAGTCAAAGTGTCACACATATTAAGGGTCATCATGATACCTATTTGCATACCATGCAACAGTGCTTTGATGTGAAAAAATGTAGATACAGCTCCCCCCCCACACACATACAGCACTCAACTCATACAGATCCCCCCTCCCACATATCTCCCCCCCCTCAGATTCCCCACCTCACAGACTCCGTCCCATCTATTCCCATTTACTCAGATTCACTCAGATCACCCCTCACACACATACAGAGCTGCACCCATACAGATCCCCCCACTAACACAGATCACCTTCCCTCACTATCATAGATCACTGTCTGACTCCAAACTGACAGGGGGGCACCACGATAGCAAAAGGTGTGGGAAGGCAGTGTTTCTGGAAAGGTGGGTGTGTTCTCATAGCAAGGGGCGTGGCCTCACAAGGAATGCCATACCCACGTCCTCGTTTTCATCATGCTGAGGGCATGTAGTACATAGGTCAAGACAATTAATGCCCTACCTGCCAGCTGGTGGTCTAAGCTCCGTTAGTAGCTGTCTAAATCTTGGAAAGTTTCAAACCTGTCAGGAATAGGAAATAAACACCTGCATTTAGAAGTGTCAAATAATTTAGATCCATCCCCCTGAATGTGCAACTGCCAGCCAACATAAAGCATTAGAATGCATGGATCTCTCTCATTGCCCTCTTCTTGCCCATATCTACATTACTGAGCCCTCCCTAGCCATCTCATTGCCCCCTCCCTCCATATCACTCTAATTACCCCCTCCATTGTTGTCTCAGTGCCCTTGCATATCTCCCTGATTGCCCCTTCATAGCTGTCTCATCTAGTCATCCCTGCATATATCCCTTATTGCCCCTTCCACAGCTGTCTCACTGCCAGTTCCTTCCATATAACACTAACCCCTCACAGCTCACTCACTGACTCCCTCGCTGCCCCTCTAGCAGCACCCACTGTCCATATCAGAGCACTCACTGTCCCTTTCATTGTCCACCACATGGTACTCCCCCTTCACTGCCACACAGCACCCACCAACCCCTTTAGCAACTACCACACAGCACCCCCTTGGCACATCCTATGGACACCTCACAGCACTCCGCACTTACTAGCACTCTGTGTGAGATATTTTTGAGCGCCCCCATCCAACTACATCCATAACTTTAATATTTAAAAAAGCACACAATATTGGTTTCCACAGGGAAAAAATAAAACACATTTGCCCCCATAGGAAAAAATAATACACCCCAGCACCCTCACAGACAACTGACCTAGCCTGTCAGTTGCAGAAGCTGTGGGCGGCACAGGTCTGGTGTTTGGCAGGGTCTGAGAGTCTTTGGATACAGGTCCGGTGGATGACAGGGTGAGTGTTTGGGGTAGGTCTGGTAGGTGACAGGGTAAGTGTACAGGGACACGTCTGGTAGGTGATAGGGTTAGTGTATTTGGGGCAGATGTTGTGGGTGACAGGGCGGGAGAGTCAGTAGGCAGGTCTGGACACAGCACCCCCTCCCTTCCTCCTTCAATGTTCTCCTTTCACAGCACCCCCTCCACCCTCATTATTCACATCACAGCTCCCTAACCCTTCCTTCAATATTCACCTCACATCGCCACGGGCAGCACCAGCAAACTGCTGACCTTCAAACTAATGCCCCTGCAGTATCGCCCACAGCAGCCTGCCCTGACCGACTGCTGAGGAAAAAGGGAGCTAATGGAAGCAGAGCTCCGAATGTGCTATAAGTGTAATAAATGCAGGGCAACTCCCCCTGTGTTTCTGCAACTCCAGCCATGCAGCCTGCCCCCTTCTCTGTCCCCAGCTCCAGCAGCCCCACTTCTATGTCTCCATCTCCAGCAGTCCCCCTTCTGTGTCCCCAACTCTAGCAGCCCCCCTTCCATGTCTCCACCCTCAGCAGCCCACCTTCTGTCCCTAGCCCCAGTCAGCCCCATTCTGTGTCCCCATCCCCAGCAGTCCCACTTCTATGTCCTCAGACAGCCCCCTGACCCCTTTCTGTTTCCCCAGTCACCTCCCCTTCTGTGTCCCCATCCCCAGCGGTCCCCCTTCTGTGTTCCCAGCCACCCCCTTTCTGTGTCCCCAGCTCCAGCAGCCCCCCTTTTGTGTCTCCATCCCCAGCAGACACCCTTATGTCCCCAGACAATCCCAGCAGCCTCCCTTCTGTGTCCCCAGCAGCACTCTTCTAAGTCTGCATCCAGTCACAGCAGCCCCCCTTCTGTGTCCCCAGTCCCAGCAGCTCCCCTTCTGTGTCCAGAGCCAGCCCCAGCAGCCCCCTTCTATGTGCCCAGCCAGCCCCAGCAGCAACTTTCTATGTCCCCAGCCAGCCCCCCTTCAGTTTCCCCACTCCCCATCCAGCCCCATCCTTATATATGTCCTCACTTCCCCGCCAGCCCCAGCCTTTTATGTCCTCACTCCCCAGCAAGCCCCAGCCTTTTATACCCCCACTCCCCAGCCATCACCAGCCTATTATGCCCCCACTCCCCAGCCAGTCCCAGCCTTTTATGCCCCCACTCCCCAGCCTGCCCCAGCTTTTTATGCCCCCATCCCCAGCCATCCCCAGCCTTTTATGCCCCCACTCCCCAGCCTGCCCCAGCCTTTTATGCCCCCACTCCCCAGCCGGCCCCAGCCTTTTATGCCCCCACTCCCCAGCCAGCCCCAGCTTTTTATGCCCCCACACCCCAGCCAGTCCCAGCCTTTTATGCCCCCACTCCCCAGCCAGCCCCAGCCTTTTATGCCCCAACTCCCCAGCCTTTTATGCCCCAACACTGCAGCCTGCCCCAGCCTTTTATGCCCCCATCCCCAGCCAGCCCCAGCTTGTTATGCCACTACTCCCCAGCCTGCCCCAGTCTTTTATGCCCCCACTCCCCAGCCAGCCCCTGCTTTTTATGCCCCCACTCCCCGGCCTGCCCAAGTCTTTTATGCCTCCATCCCCAGCCTTTTATGCCCCCACTCCCCAGCCAGCCCCAGCCTTTTATGCCCCCACTCCCCAGTCTGCCCCAGCCTTTTATGCCTCCATCCCCAGCCAGCCCCAGCCTTTTATGCCCCCACTCCCCAGCGTGCCCCAGCCTTGATCTCCGAACATGTTTAGGTTTAGCAGGCAATTCCACCCTTCCCCTCATCCTGCTTGGCGTGCTCAGGCTGTCAGCTGTAACTCACTGAGCACAGCCACAGACAACAGTCCTCAGTTGTGATACGGCCGCCTATGCGCGGAACGGAAGCATCACAGTCTTTTTTGACTAAGTTTGTGGAGGAGGCAGCCCAGCACACTAAGTGGCAGTGCGGCCCGGGGAGTACATGGCACCCTGCCCCCTTGCCCAGCCCGCCCTTGATCAAATGCCTCCTGTATTATAATTTCAGCAACCTGAAGGAAACAAAACATTATTGATGTTTTTGGACTTTGAGAGGAATTCTGAGCACCCAGCAAACACGAGCAGAACATACAAACAGCAAATAGATCATGGGATGGATGAAATTGAACCCATGTTCCCAGCCCTGTGTGGCAGCAATGAGAACCACTGTGCTATCGTGCTGTGAATAATAGTCCTGTCCCCTGCATCCTCCCTGGTAGCCACATCCTGAGCTTCAGCACAGGTTGTGTACTTTGAACCACAAACCAAAAATGATGCAATCTGAGGGTTTGTCTGTGTCTTATTTTGTTTATATGCTTGTTTCCTGATCATATGTGTACTGCAAAATTAATTTGTAAGTTTATGGTATTAACTGAAATGTGTTTTGTCGTGGTTCTAGAAACTGAACACCACAGAGAGTGTTCTTATGAAAATATCATATTGTTGATCAAAAAAGGAAAAATTATAGAACAACTGAAATTGGGATAAAGTTGAACCAGAGCAGTCAGGAACGATATACAGAAGTAATTTATATTAATGAGTAATTTTTGAACAGTTACAGTTTAAAATTACAGCGCAAATGTCTTTTATGATATCATACACTATTATCTATAAGTGCACCCGAACTTAGGCGGAAGAGCATTGTTAGTGTGTTGTGATAGGGGGTTCACCATTGCTCCAAATGTTTGTGCCACCCAATGGTAGGAGCTGCGTAGACCAGGAGCTTGTCAGGCCAGGGGTGATGTGTACAATGACATCTGATTTTGCTAGACTGAATTATTTCAATGAGATTGGCAATTATTTCTATACCTTTAATTGGCCACATTTAAATGGTTTCCCTGTTTTCAATCACAATAGCAGCCCCCAAACACTGACTACCTGTCACCCACTCGATGGCTTACCGCGCTTTGCCTTATCAAAGTGCGATCGCAGTGTAGCCCTCGCGCATGCGCACAATGCGATGCATACGCATGTGCAGTACACAACAATCGGCCAACTGTGTGCGTTGTTGCAGTTGCAATCCTTAATGAATCAGGCCCTTTTTCCACTAGCATTTAAATATTGTAACGGACTTGTACTATTGGCACAACTGCATACACAGGGTTGGGTACACAATCCCAGTGCTGATAATGCCAGCGATCTGAATTCTGGCAGTGTAATCTAACCGCACCCCCTCCCCTGCAGCCTGACACTAACCCTCTCCCTAGTGCCTATCCAGTTCATATTTATAATGGGTGCAGGGTGTGTGGTGCACACTGGCCCCTGGGTTCGGGGGGGGGCCCACATCGCACATCCTGCACCCATAAGTTTTAATTACTCACCCCTCTGAAGTTCCATGCCGAGCTATTTGGCCGGAGAAAACACCTGAAAAAAGGCCACCGCAGCCATTTTTTCAGTGTTCTGCACATGCGCACTAGAGAAATAACTCTAGTGCGACCTGCGCATGCGCTGTAGACTACGGGCACACTCTAGTGCCCAGAGTTTACAAGTGCCACTGCACTGAGCGTGTCCACCACAGCAAAGAGAGGAGGGGGTCCGGATAGTGAGTGCACACGGCCCCCCTCCTCTGTAGAAACGCCCCTGTGCCTAACCCTAACCTTAAACCTAACCCTTATACTCATTGTCGGGATTGCAGCAATCATGATGCTGGAGCCGGTATTCCAGAGCTGGGATTCTGACCGCCGACTACATCCCCATATAGAAAACCAGCACAGCCCATTCTGTTCTGTGTCTGAATTTATTTGTGTTCATACTTGCATCTGAGTGCATTTGCATTGCAACATGTTCTTTGGATTCAGGGTCTGATTCAGACCCGCTCGCAAGCGGGTCGATTGTGGGCCAGTGCACACGAGCTGCGTGCGCGAGCCCCGGAGCAAACACTCACTTCGGTGCTCGCAACAAACGGGGCGGCTGTCAATGTTGATCGACAGCTCGCCCCATTTTGTAAGCGGGGAGGCAGGGTGGCTGGGCAAAACGGAGGCGTTCCTGCAGGAATGCCTGCCGTTTGTGGGCGGCCCTACTGACATCACTCGTGATGTCAGTAGGTGGACTTCCTGCTCTATCCTAAGGGAGGGTTAGGGTTAGGGGGGAGAGGGTTAGGTTAGTTAGTTTACTCACCTGTTGGAATCTTCACTGCTGCTGGTCTTCCGGCGTCGGGATTTCAACCGCCGGACATAGGTCCAGCGGTCATTCATACCGATCCCGATGTGTCATCAAAGCAGGAAGTTGCCATTATTACCAGTAGCATAGGAAACAGTTTGTGAATAGCTGAGCAGCAATGACAGTTAATTACTCTGTCATCTTAAGGCAGGGCTTCAGTCCTAGTAAACCATTTGCAAAGGTTATTTCCCTTGGATTACAAATAAATAATATAGATGTGTCCACATACACCTATCTTCTAATCTCTCCAAATTGCCCCATTTGGCTGCCACGGACTTTGCGACTTAGCCAAGCTAAGTGTCCCCCCAGAGTACTGTACTTTTCACACAATATTCATCAAATGTAACAAAAGAATAATGTAGGGGTACCCTGTATAATGACACTGACATTTCAAGTATCTTCTGTGTGCGACTCAGTCGCTTATCTGTGTACAAAAGCAAAAGGCAGTCCGATAAGAGTGACCCGCACCATACCTCATGTCACGTATCGATGTGTTTTATATGCCACACTATACCAATACCTTTGTGGCAAAGGTACTAGTCTAGCGTGCCTAGTACACTGTAAGTGACTTTGTATGCAGCAACATTGCAAATTAGGTGCAAAATTCAGGAAAAAGTATTAAAGTATAAGGTTGCTACCTGTGGTGGAAGTCTAAGCCGCACCAAGTGCCTCAAACCATTCCGCACAAAACCGTAGGTCAGGGCCGCAACTAAGGGGGGGGGGCCTAAGGGGGCACGTGACCAGTGTGCCAGACTTGATGGGGTGCCGGGGAGAGGCTGTCGGAAGGCTAGGTTGCTGATCTTGTGAGTTTAGAGCCGTATCCTGGCCTCAAGAGACACCGTCAGCCTAATGTGGCGCCGGTCACAAGCCAATCAGTGCTCTGCGACCGTAAGCCAATGAGCTGAAGCTGCCGGTCCATGAGCTCCAATTGGTTCGCGAGTGGCTCCAAATTACAATGATGGCAGTACTGACAGTTCCCCAGAGTGCCACTCTGAGCTCACCCACCGCACGGCCCTGGCATGTAAGAAAAGGGAAATGGGGCCTTACTGTGGCTTATTGTAAAAGAGGCCTTACTGTGGCATAATGTGTAAGGAGCCTTACTGTTGCATAATGTGTAGGTGGCCTTACTGTGGCATAATGTATATGGGGCATTAGTGTGCCATAAATGTATAAGGGGCATTACTGGGGCATAATGTATAAGGGGCATTACTGGGGCATAATGTGTTGTAAGGGGCATTACTGTGGCAGAATGTGTTGTAAGGGGCATTACTGTGGCAGAATGTGTTGTAAGGGGCATTACTGTTGCATAATATGTTGTAAAGGACATTACTGTGGCATAATGTGTTATAAGGGGCATTACTGTCGCATAATGTGTTATAAGGGGCATTACTGTGTCACAATACCACACACCCTTTTCATCCTCTATGTTGTATTTTTTGTTGGGCGCCAAATTATGGCCTTTCCCTGGGTGACAAAAATCCTAGTTTCGGCTCTGACTAGGTGAATGAGGACACACATCTGTAATATTTTCCAAGGATTAGTCACTTGGATGCAATTTACCATGACTTTAAATGGATTACATGTCCTGTGGATTACAGTCTAAGGCAGGACAGCAACTAGGAGAGAGCTAGGGGGGGATGTGCTCTGGCCGTAGGATTGAAGCGGTGCCCCAGGGCCAGCTCAAGGGTCAATCGACCCAGGGGTGGAATTAGCGACAATGCAGCTGGTGCACCGTGATGAAGGGGCCTGCAGCCAGCGACAATAACAGCAGGCAAGCCAGGTACTATAATGAGTCAGACTGACTCATTATAGTACGCTGGTGGCTGTAATGGGAGAAGTTAGGAGGCATCTGGGTGGATCAGAAGAGGGAGAGGTCCCTCCCCTTCCCTTTTTTCATCACACCACAGCACCTCTTCTCTGAGCTGGTCTGACTCCTCACTTCCTGCTGCGCCGTGGTGCAAAAACCATGGAGAAGAGCCTCCCTGGCCTCTGCCTTCCAGCCCAGCCCTGGTCATCACAGCCCAGCCCTGCCTGCTCCTGTAGACAGTAAATTAAATCTTCTTATTTGTGTGTGTACAGTATATATATATATATATATATGTATTATATGTAAATCAGGCTTGTTATTCTAGGATGCGCACACCAGCGCTTCAGTATTCCCACCAATAGTTTCGGAAGCCGCTGGGCACAGAGTTGTCCAAACTCAGGGAGTAGATAGTGTAAATTAGGTAGTTGTGTCCAGCGCTAACCTTATATGTCTCTATAGGTATGGAAAAAATGTGTATAATGGTGCAATGGTCGAGTGTAACGATACAAATTTGTGTTAAAACAGTGGATGTTTATTAGGATAAAAGGTATGTTTGTTGAAGGAGTCACAATACTCCTGTGGAAATAAAAAACGAATACTAAATATTCAAATAAATGTCCAGATACTGTCTGATGTAGCAACACATGATAGGCACTGGCTCTTATGGGTAAGTGAGAGAGCTCCTTTAGGGTGCCTCTCTCCGTAGACCACCAATGGGTGTCGTCTACGTATCCCTAAAGCCAGACTGGATTATATCCCTATGTGGTAGGGAATGTCTCTGATTATAGGTGTGCATGTACCTTATGTGCTATACCTATAGAGACATATAAGGTTAGCACTGGACACAACTACCTAATTTACACTATGTAAATCAGGCTGCACACACCAGTTAGTAGAATAGCAAAAATGTGTTGACCAAGGTGAGAAATGTGTTGCTACATGGAGGGGAGGATGAGGGCGCTGTTACTATGAAAGTGATGGCCAGGGCACAAAGTTGTCCTGGAGAGGTGGTGGAACTCATCTCCCCTACTATGAGATTGTGCCTTGCCAAAGGCGCAACTAGGGGTCCAGAGTAAATAAAGAAATATGTTACCCCTTGAAAGCTTTTCTTTAAAATTCTGGCTATATACTGTACATATATTGATGCTGAAATACATATTGGAGACACGAATTAGAGAAGTACAGGACCAAGGAAAAACTTTAATATGGCTGGGATAAATAATACTACCATTGTGAGAACAATGTTAGGTCAAAGAACATTTTCTCTTAATCATTTTCTGGCACTCTCTGAGTTTTTTATGGTGTCCCCAAGTTTTTGTCAATTGGGTGCCCCATGTTTTTTTTTTTTGCAACCCCTATGTATCCCAGGATCTTGTGTCTTTTCTTACCTATATGCTGGTTTCTCTGCAGTGGGGGATCTCTGAAGAAGCAGAACCCCCATAGGCAGACAGTGTCTTGATGACCGAACAAAAGTTGTTTTGAATATACCATTTATTCATCCTATAAACACAGCAGGATATAAGGCTGTTTACAAGCTGGGTTCTATTATTACATATGTTACAATGAAGATTATAAGTGGCAACATTTATATCAGAGTCTAGATGTAGCAACGGATACTAACTGCAGAGAAGAATAAGATAGAGATCCAGGTCTCCTAAGAAAGAATATATAGTGTTACAGTGTGTATATTAAAATCAATAATAATAATTCCTTATACAGCTAAAACCAAAATATATAAATGAGATGTGATAATTTCCCCAGAGCTTAGAGATATCAACAGAGAAACCAGCTCACAATACAATCTAATTAACATTTGTTTACCCTAGCTAAGAGACACAGGCCCTCATTCAGAGCCGTACGCTCTGAGCAGAGCGCACGCTCTGAATGAGGGCCGGGCTTCATTTTCATGGAGCGTCCTCCTGGACGCTCGTATAGCTGTGGGTCACCACCCACAGGCTATACGAGCGTGCATTGTGATGGTCGCGATGGTCGAGACCATCGCGACCATCGAATTTGCGAGCTGGAGCCTGCGGTTGAGGTTTTCAACCGCAAGCTCCGGAGTGATTTTGGCTCTATCAGAGCCAAAATCACTCCCACTGACATCACTAGTGATGTCAGTGGGCCGGCTTCTGACGGGAGGCGTTCCCGTGGGAACGCCCCCATCAGGGAGGCACGCCCCCGGCACGCCCACCAAAGGGGGCGTGCTGTCAATCAACATTGACAGCACGCCCCCTTTGATCGGACACAACGAGCGAAGGACTTTCCTTCGCTCGTCGCGTCTGGCGCATGCGCACGACGGAGCTCCCTCCGTCATGCGCATGCTCAGTCCATAACATCGACCCACTTGCGAGCGGACAGCCGCTCGCGAGTGAGTCTGAATCAGGCCCTCAGTTTCCTGCCTGAAGGCTCTAGATAACACAATAAGGTTTGGGAGGCCTTTGTTTGGGGTATGACACCTTGCAGGTGGGAGGCTTTGAAAATCAAAACACACAGCTGACTCACTGTTGGGACAAGATTGAAACACCCCCTTTTTTGAACATAGCTATCAGGTGTGTTCAAGGTGGAGTTGGGTTCACAAAGAGACTCCAGACCTCAATTATACTAACTGAAGGACATGGTCACTCTGACTGTGGCAACCAGATGAGAAAGATGCAACCTCCATCTCTTGGAGACATGGAGAAACTGGCTGTTTATCTACCTGGAGGCTAAGTATACTGTCTCTCCCACCACACATGGCATACAGGCAAGATGTAGAAATCATGTGTTTTTTAGGGATATGGATTATGTATTAAGTAGTTATTATAGTTTGTAGTCATTTATGAATATTGTGGTTCATAGTGGAATCTTTGTTAGCCGCCAGGTTATCAAGCTGTAATGCTTTGGTTATGCCTTAGTTTGTGTTAATCTGTAGTTAGACGATATGTAAAAGTCTGCAGTGATTTGGGTTCAGTTTTATATATATGGCTGGCTGTGATATATATATATATATATTAAGTTTCTTCTTTCCCCCTTCCTTCCCATGTGTTGTATTCTTGTGGTCTGACTGTATCATTGTGTAGTTAAGATTAAGATGGAAATTGGGTAAAATATTGCAATCTGTAGATATATATTTGTTTGATATCAGCTAGTGGTTGTGGTTCCATGGGAGTTGCAGATTGCTAGCCATATTATGATAGTATTGTGAAGTTAATATATTATCATAGTTTGGGCATTTAAAGATGGCTACTACCTCCATGTGGTGTGAACAAAGGAAATTCCATGTGCTCCATGTTTCCCCATTGAATCATGTGCTTGATTCAATGGAAGTTGTGAATTACTAGTCTCGTGATCATAGTTATAATTCTACCCAGTTTTGGTGTTGTATAGTACAAATAGGTTGTATAGTACAAATAGGTTGTTATAGATATTATAATTATGATCATTAATGGATATATGATTTACATTATGCAAGTTTTCTTACTTTCAAAATGGAGTGTATTATGGGAGTTTTCAATGGGAGTTTTCATAATGGAGTTTGCCTAGGGATCATGAGGCTTGCAAACAAAGGAAGAGCATGTGCTTCGGCCCTTCCCCCCACGGTCTAGTGGGTACTGGATGAGGTCTGTTGTAGGATGGTATTGTTGTATATTGGAATCAGCTTGTGTTGTACATGTTGGAATATTAAATGGTGCAGTGTTTGCCTGATGTGTTGGCATATGATATTCAGCTTGCATATTTAATTAACTATGGCATTATCGGAGATTTCAATGAGGGTTTTTCAAAATGGAGTTTGTGTTCAGAAACCATGCGGTTTGAACAATAGGACAAAGGGTCACAACAACCCCCACACATAATCTCATACAGCAGCCATATTTTCTCTCTCACTTTTTCTCTCTCTCTCTTTCTCTCTCTCTCATCTTTGTATCGTCTATATTGTATTTTAACAAGCATTGATTTTATGAAGATTGATTGGAAGAATATAAAACATTTTACTTATAACACGTTGTGTGCATCGTTATCTTTATGAAAGGAAATTATCCAAATGATTTAAAAGGTATATAATTCTGATTAACACTTTGCGAAGTTCATATTTATGTTACTTATAACCTGATAGTTATTATATGAAAAATAGAATATTTGCTTCAGATATATTGGGATTAAACGAGCTGGCAAAGGCCTGTGTGTACAAATAGAAAAAAGGAAAAAACACCCCTTATCATATAGAAATAAAGGATGAGAATGGGGGATGAATAAGAATATGAATAACCAATAATATGGTACTGGTATAATTTAATATATGAGGCCACAGCCTACAGTATAAAACATATGTATTTCAAATATTATAGGACTAGTATATTCAAAATCCTACAAAGGACAATTCCCCATGATATTTGTACCTCATATATCCCTTGTATGTGATCCCCATGAGACTAATACAGTAGATGAATATTAGGATTTAAATTAATCCAAGCACTTAAATAACCCCTCACATTGGGATGTTCCCATATTGAAGAACTAGAACAGGCATATAGGACGGGATGTAATAGAGATCGAGTCTGCCGGAGGTGAGGGATGCAGACTGATCTCGAACGTTTTATTAAAGTTGCAGTCATTTACAAGGCAAAGCCAGTTCGGCTTTGCCTTGTAAATGACTGCAACCAGTGGCGTAACTAGGGCAAGGCGTGCGGGGTGCGTGCCCTGGGCTCCATTGGACCGGCGGCGTGGGGGGGCGCCGCCGGCCACGGTACCGGCCCGCCCTAGTTAGCCAGTGTAGCGCCGACCGCAATGAGTGCGGTTAGCGCTACACATTTAAACAGGACCGGCGCTAGGCTTCCAGCGCCGGTCCTGTGCTGCACATCTGAGCCCGTTCCCTCCCATTGAGCGCTTGCCCAATAGCGCTAGGGGGCGGGCTCAGGCTGTGCATAACACACGCATCGCCGCCAGTGCTGGCGGCGATGCTTGTGTTAAACAGCAGCCAATGAGAGTTAGATAGACTCTCATTGACTGCTGCAGCACCCACTGCAAGAGCCGGACTTCTGTCCGGCTCCTGCAGTGGGTAATGGAACAGACGTCATGTGGCATCATGACATCTCTCCCATTATGCTGAGCGCGCCAGCCCGGGAGGACTGGCGGGTGGCGGCAGCGGCGGGAGCGGCGTCGCGGACCGGAGCAGCAGCAGTGTGGATTCAGGTAAGTATATTTTTATATATTTTTTTTTAACCTATCTGCACTACTGGGGGCACAACGAGGGAGGGGGGTGGCTACTACTGGGGGGACCTCTACTGGTGGTGGGGGCACAATGGGGGAGGGGTGGCTACTACTGGGGGCACCATTATTGGGAGGACCTCTACTGGGGGGGATTCTACTGGGGGCACTTAATCGGGAGGGGGAACCTCTACTGGGGACTACTACTTGGGGGGGGAACTACCACTGGGGGCATTATAAAAGGGGCCTACTACTAGAGGCACTGCACTCAGGGGACCACTACTGGGGGCAATAATAGGAAGGGCCACTACAAGGGGCACTGGATAGGGGGGATCACTACTGGGTGTCTGCATAAGGGGGACCAGTACTGGGAACACTGCATGGGGGGGATACTGCTGGGGGCACTATATAAAGGGCACTGCAGAGGGGGGGGGACTACTACTGGGGGCACCATATAAAGGGCACTGCATAAGGGGATGCCGCTACTGGGAGCACTGCATTGTGGGGACTGCTACTGGGGGCACTGCATAAGGGGGAACACTACAAAGGGCACTGCATTTGGGGGGCCACTACTGGGGGTACTGAGTAAGGGGAACTAATTGGGGTCTGTATAAGGAGGACCACTACTGGGGATACTGTATAAGGGGCACTACTATGGGCCTGCATAAGAGGGACCACAACTGCATACTGGGGGTACTGTATAAGGGGTACTACTGGGGTTCAGGTGCATATGGATAGGAATGTTCAGTGTGAAAATAAAGGGGTCTGTCATGTTGACACGCCATTTTTTTTGCCGCGCACGCCGCACATCGGGGGGGTGCTCCCTTTTCAAATTTGCCCTGGGCTCCAAATATCCTAGTTACGCAACTGACTGCAACTTTAAAAAAACTACCGAGATCAGTCTGCATCCCGCACCTCCGGCAGACTCGATCTCTATTACATCCCGCCCCCAGAGTTTTTATTTCACACTTAATTTCCTTCTTTCACATTTCTTATAATACTGTCTTTTATATTTTGCTACTTTTAATATTAGATATGTTTTTTATGTAATTCAATAAAAGTTTTATTTTAATTCATATACAGATTATTTTCGTCTCTTAATTAACTTGCATTCTATTTATCTGCATGCCCTATCCCAGGTAGAAAATTATGAATTGAGAATTGGGAATACTTTATTTTGGGGCCTCTGTTATATGCGATAACTGAGAAATTTCCTGTGCAATAGACTCTTCTCCCGCCTCTCTTCAGCATCATCTTCTTATGTCTCACAAGGCTGTGATCCCCCCTGCATCTCTACAACACCAACCCTCCTTGTAACTCTTCAGCACCAACATCCTCTTCTTCTCTTCAGGGCCACCCCCCCCCGTGTTCAAACCAACTCCTCTTGTGTCTCTTCAGCACCAACACCCCTGCGACTCTTCAGCATCATCCCCCTGCGTCTTATCAGCATCATCAGCCCACCTGTGTCCCTCCAGCAGCTCACCCCACCCGTGTCCCTCCAGCAGCTCACCCCACCTGTGCCCCTCCAGCAGCTCACCCCACCTGAGTCCCTCCGCAGCCCACCCCACCTGCATCCCTCTATCATCCCACCCCATCTATGTCCCTTCACATTTCACCCCACTTGTGTCCCTCCACAGCTCACTCCAACTGTGTCCCTCATATCTCCAGCAACTCACCTTAATAAAATAACTTGTATTCAGTGACCAGTCACAGGCTGAGATCCTCTCCTGTCCAATGTCACCTACCAAGTTCCAGAACACTTGTGCAGTGACTGCAGTCACACAACACAAACGCATGGGTCCTCCTTGCAGCTCCTCTCCATCTGTGCATCACAGGAAGGAGACAGACATCTCCTAGTGATGTCACATAGGTGTAACACATTCTCCCTTCAAATACAACTGACGGAACGCAATTCCTCCCCGTTCCAGCCCATTTTAAACCCTGGTGATGACATTGGTGATACTGGACCATACTTTTTACCTGCACATCCAGAAAGGGGACGTGGCCTTGCAGCTTAACTTTTCCCCCCCAGTTTCATCACTTTGCCCCCAGAGACTCTCTCAACACTGCTGACTTATCCTCAGTGGGTGACATCATGTGCGGAAGCCTGTGTGATGCCACTGAGTGATGGAGGTCAATGTGTTACTACATACCTCCTAACTTTTGGGATTTTAAAAGAGGGACCCCTGCGCACTGAAAAGGGAGCATGTCCTAGTTCCTGCTAGGCCATGCCCCTTTGATAATGACATTTCAGGAGGCCTGACTGCATATCACGCCCCCATTTTACGTCATGCGCGGCATCCATTCTCCTTCACCAGCACCGCTGCTCTGTAAACAGAGCAAAGCAGCGGCGGTAACAGTGTATTCCCCAACCTCCCGATCGACTGCAGGACACTGCTGCCCGTGGGTGGGACAGCGGGACAGTCTCTGAAAAGAGGGACTGTCCCAATAATATCGGGAAAGTTGGGAGGTATGTTACTACAATGGTGAGGATGGTAAAAATATTTTACTGCAGGTGTGTGTCAATGTGTTACGAGAGGGAGGAGAGGGAAATGTGTTACTAAAGAGGTGAGAGGAGCGCTGTTAGGGGAAAAGGCTTGGCTTGCTCCCTTTGTGATGTAACCACACCCTAAATGGGCTAGTCATAGCCCATATGCTGGCACACTGATGTACTGTATTCTATATTTACCTGACTACAAGTCTCTACTTTTTGTGTTTTTTTGCAGCAAATAGGAAGATTTAGACTATTAGTTATTCACAGAAGGCAGAAATGGAGTCAAAATATTAACTGTAATACAGTAGTCGAGAACTTAATCATGTGATTAGGATGTTTTTTTTCTTTGTTTGTTTGTATTTTTAAGCAATGTTGGTTAAGCTGCTCTATTTCTAAATCATGTAATTTGTGTTGGCAGCTGTAAGTATAATTTACTAACTTTAGGGTTTAGTGCTTGTTCCAAATATTCATATGCTTCGGAAGAGCTAGTCATAAGATTTCTGGACATGATGTTCCAGCTACAAAAATTGATGTTTAGAGATTAGTTTATATAGCATCAACCCACAGTGCCACTTCTTCAGAGGGAAGTCAGTAAATAATTGAACCCTTTTTATATATAAATAGTATATGGTTATTAACTGCATCAATTCAGTAGGCATCTTGTTGCAAAACTATAAAACAAACATAAAATAATGATTTATTAACGTGTGTTAAAATCAAAACACATTAATCTATATGTAAGTAACTAATTATTCCTTTAACAAATTCTAAATTGACAGGGACGTTCTAATAAAATATTACAAAAATAAGATATGGCTTAGAGTACTATAAATAAGTATTTTGTACAAATATGTATTTTGATTAATATGGTGTTAAATCCAGCTTTAAAAAAGCTGCAAAAATGTATAGTTTATAGGACCATTAAAAATTTAATTGATATTTTTAGAGAGATATCATTAATGTTAAATACATGTATAACCACTGCAGTTATTTCCTGTTTATTATTAAGCATATTACCTGTATTGTCAAACAGAGGCCTCGCTTATTAATGAGTCACTATCGAGATTATACTGTATTTACTTTATTCCATTTTCTGCTTTTCAATACAGAGTACTGATCTGTCAAAAGTAGAGATGTGCGCGGACCCCCATGTTTTGGTTTTGGGATTGGTTTTGTCTCAACCACAATTTTCGTGTTTTGGCTTTGCCCAAAATTCCTTGTGTGTTTTTGGTTTTAATTAAAAATTATCAAAAATAGATAAAATTTAAAAGTTTCTATTAGTTCCTACATTATTATTAATATCCTTAGTGTTCAGTTATAATCATATACAGTCAATTTTATAAGTGAACACCTCAAAACTTTCAATATTCACATTTTTCATCAATAATGTACAAAGGATGCAGGGAGCCGGCTTTCTAAATGCAGTCACAGAGCAGCGGCACAAACACACAGCAGTTTAATATCAGATATGATAGGATCACCTGCTTTGGTGCTATATCTGGCTTCCAGATAAACTTTGGTAAATGCATTGCACTATTGCTGCATGGTTACTCTGTCCGTCCACAGTGGGCCGCCCACCTTCTATTGCTGTTGGTCAAAACAGAATTGCTCTACCTAGGAATTACCCTACCTAAGAACCTCTCTGAACTTTAAAGGTAAGTAAGCCATCCGATCTCTAACAGATGATATACAGAGATGGAAACGCCTACCGTTCTCCTACCTTGGCCAAGCTAACCTGCTTAAAATGGTCTAATTTCCTCGCTTAATATATCCTTTATAATCCCTTCCAATTATTAACTAATGCAGATGTCCAACAGATCAATGCTCTTTTCCACAAATTTATTTGGAAAGGTGGTAGATCCCGTATTGCCCTGCGTAAACTCTCCCAGCCTAAATCCAATGGTAGTATAAGCGTCCAGGATGTGGTGACATAACTTTGCAGCATTGCAACATTTACTCGTCTGGCTGCATAATGAAACAACATAATGGAATACACTTTTAGAACAGGGATTTCTGGGGGACACTGCTTTGGTTTGTTTCCTTCACCAACATGACCAGGAGATATAGGAATCTATTAAAGCTAATCCACTTCTGAGGACAACACGAAAACTTTGGCACATAATGCACCATAAGGTGGGACTCAATGCCTTTCACTCTCTCTCTTTCTACCCCTCATCCATAAGCCTAACTTTCTGGATGGCATGGCTGCTCATACCTTCAGTTTTTGGTGGGTAGCGGGGATTAACACAGTCCGGGCTTTGGTAATGGTGCAAGATAAGAGCCCTATGACCTATTCAGAAATTTCCCATGTGTGTGAGACAGTTAGACCGTATCCTCTAGTTCCTCCAGTCCCAATTCTAGGTGAGCCATGTTATCATACAGTTCTCGGAAGGAGATTGGGATAGTTCACTTGATAAATTACTCTTACAACCACTAAGCTATTTAAATTCATGACACTTTCTTTCGAGAAAGATTGGACTATTCCAAGATGTCTGGGAGGGTGGCTAAATGGGTGACATACTTTCCCTCTCTAGATATCCCAACACTGGAACGTACCCTTATTTTTTCAAGGAAAGCATTTCCAGCTAGTATGTATACGGAACTTTTCCTCAACACATATAATCATGCTATCCCCTCTGAGACGTTTCCACATGGGGACTTCTACAAGTCATCAGTGTCCCAAATGTCACCAGGGAGAGGCAGACATGTACCATTGTTTATGGCAATATGCTGAGGAAAAACTTGTTAATCATGTTCCCTTTCCTCCCAGGAATGGGCTATTTTAAGGATATTTGGCCCTAAACAATAAATAACCACGTAAGGCAAAAAATTGTTACTAGCTCTTAGCGCAGCTGGTCAAAAGACCATATTTCAGGGTTGGATCTGTCACGCTCCAGACTATTAAAACCACTTTCCTACCTCTCTGGTGCCTGTCCAGGATAGAACAGAGGTCCGCTCATCATGCACAACGCTGAGGTCTGTCTGTGCTTCTCCTGCCCCATCTCCTCAGTGTCCTGTTACTAAGCATGGAGATGTCTCTCAGCAGCCTCTTGCTCACAGCGCATTTTCATAGCATAATGGCACACAGGCTGCACGCCAGTGTTCCCTCCTAAACAACAGTATGGGAGCAGCCATATTGGACTCTGTCACCTAACGCTCTTCCTCCACTCTGAGCGCTGCTCCCAGACCAGCTGATCGCAGCATCCAATCTCCAGTTCTCATTCCAACCTGGTGTTTGATAAAGACTTTCAGTCCTCGCCTTCGGGTCCCTCATCCACTGCCGTATCTCTATCTCCTCACATCATTACATGAGGAAGTCCTAGCTCAAGCCACCCAAGTTCCTTCGCACATCTCCAATCTCCCCTTCAGCCTCCCATGCCTGTTCCTACCCAAACCAACCCTTCAGACGTGACAGGATCCATAATGCGCCACAACAATGACCTATTTTTTTGACAAATTTGCTTTTGTTCAGAGTGGACTGCGTAGAAACATTATGTAATAAGGAGGGACATTTATTTACATTATGGGAATCTTATATTGATACCTTATTACTCACAACTAAACAGCAAATTCATAGCAGCTAACACCAGACCACCTGGTACCTCACTGGAATTGTAGCACAGGATCCCCCTATTCATTTCTAGAGACAAATTGTTTAACCGCTGCCTCCCACCAGGAATATTGATCTCGTTTTTCTAATTGCACTCCTGGATTTGTTTGTTTTCACGACAAATGCCTATTTCAGATTCTACTGTTGATCTTAGCTCCTTGGTTTTTATCTTTTAATATCATTATATTATTGTATTACTGGAAATGGTTAGCAAATTTATTGCATTACTGTGTCTTCTCTTCCGATACTGTATCTACAACGTTTTAGTGCTCAGTACTTTTTATTTTTGTGTATTGTAATGCCTCAAATAAAAATTTATTTAAAAAAATGCTGTATATTCTATAGCTTACCATTTTAAGCTATTAAGTTCATACTTGATATTTTTGTCGTCTCATTATCACATTCACTATTTCATTAATAGTGATAGCAATTGAATTCATCATTCCTGTCTTGTTGATAATCTGTCAAAATACATGTATGGCAAAACCATGATCCCAGCAAAGGAATTTTAAGTACTTGTTTTCAGTTAATTTTTTTTTTCTTCTTCATCTTTTTTAGCTATAAATAGTTTTATACTTGATATACTGCAGGAGTGAAAATGTGAAAAGCTTTATAATAGATAACTGACCTGGCCATCCAATGGGAAAAAAAATCTATGTTTTATAAGATGGAATGTGTTTTGCAATTTAATTCTTAGAAATATTACAAAGCCATCGAACATCACTGATGGAAGGTGAACTCTCTTGTATGTAAAGAAAGATATTTGGGAGCACAGAATAATAAGTGCATTTAAAAAGTCTAAAATGTCCGTTTAAACTATGTAAGAAATGTGCATAATGTATGAACAAATATATTATTTTCAAATAAAAATATTTGAACACATTAAAAAAATAATATCAGATATGATATCTATAGAATATAACTAGAAGTGAGGTCCTTTTGTGCAACACACAAACAGGGGTGTATCTAAGGGTCCGAGTGCCCCTGGCAAAGTAAGGGACTGGTGCCCCCCCATATTTGAAATAGGTAAGGCACACGTGACGAAACCCCATATCTATATTTATAATAACTTTACCTGCCCATTAATAACAGCACAGAAAAACCCTCTCACCTCGCAGCCCCCATCACAGCCCCTCGTACCATAGCCCCTCACTGCATAGTGTTCCTCAGCACAGCCTCCCTCACTACACAGCCCATACATTTATACACACACACATCATGAGCACACACATGAGCACACTTACTCACAGCACACATACACACATGAGCACACTTACAGCACACATACACACACGAGCACACTTACTCACAGCACACATACACACACATGAGCACACTTACTCACAGCACACATACACACACATGTGCACACTTACTCACAGCACACATACACACACATGTGCACACTTACTCACAGCACACATACACACACATGAGCACACTTACTCACAGCACACATACATACATATACACAAATAAACACAAACATGATTACACACAGCATATATATATATATATATATATATATATATACACACACACACACACATGATAGCAAGCATACTTACAAAACCAGGGCTGAGGAAGGAGGGTCGCTGCCGGGGTCCAGCGGAGCTGCTGCTGCTACTCAGCAAGCGTAACTGCTGCCGCCTCGGCCAAATCAGTGGTCTCTATCTGAAGAGTGACAGCTCCGCCGCACCCGGTGCATGGCTGTATTCAGAGACGCAGACAGGGCTGTCTCCGTCTCTATGAAACAAATTTAATCCGTCGGGGGGGGAATTGAGTACACGTGCGCATATTCAGCCTCCTCACCTCTCCCCGCCAGCCACAGTAAACTTACCTGTCGGCTCCTGCACAGCGGGGACTGGCAGCTGCAGCGGCGTGTTGGCAGCGGCAGCATAGTCATCATTAGTGTGGATTCGATGGGCGGGCCGGCACTTGCTGCCGGACCAAACGTCGCGGCCATCCTAACGGCTCCTTGGCGCAGGGCAATATGGGAATTGACTGGGAGAGGAGTAATGACGTCTCTCCCAGTCCCAAGAGACCCTACAGGAGGCGGGGGAAAGACTGCTTTGCGTCGTAATAACAAAGCACTCAAGGGGGCTCTCCATGTGACTGGGCACTGATTGAGTTCGCTACCCTCTGGCCGTGGGTGGCACTGCCGGGAGGCGCACCTCCGTTGGCTGGCGCCCCTGGCAAGTGCCATGCTGGCCATAGGGTAGATACGCCCCTGCACACAAATTAAATGATGACAGATTTAGAGGACAGTTCTTTTTACAAAGTAGATACTGATGATACTGAAGACTACATCAAAGATAAATATTAAATAGAGGCCTTGGCGGTGTGTGAGGATGTTGTGACAGTGGAAATATTACTGCATCCTTAACAGAATATTGGAGTAATTATATTAGCCGCGATAATGCGTTTATTTTTTTAGTGCCAAGTTTTTGCACCCTTCGCTTGTGTATTGCACTTATTGCGTCTATGAGCGCACCCGTTTTTTGTGAAAATGAATTTTAAAAGTCACAAAGCGGCATTTGCGTGTAAATTCTTCTTTGTTTTAACCATGATAAGTTTAGGTGAAAAAGGGGAAATCTGGCAGTACCCCAAAAAAAGGGCAAAGTGATATAGAATAACAATATAGAAGTGTATTAGTGGCCCTAATAAATGTATTTGGGGGTCCTAAATTGTGTCAAATGGCTGTTTTATGCATATTTCTAAAATAGTCAAATAATGATAGTAAGCAAGGGGTATATTTACTAAAGTGATAGTTTTTAGAAGTGGAGATGTTTCCCATAGCAACCAATCTTAACATTTATCTAATACCTTCTAGAAGATAACAGCAAGAATCTGATTGGTTGCTATGGGCAACATCTCCACTTTTAAAAAACAACATTTTAGTAAATATATCCCCAAGTGTTTTCTTTGCAAAATAAATGTTCATTTTAAATTGGGGGTACATAAAAATGTCTATAAGTATATCCTTTGTGTCATTTAAAGACTTTTTTTTAATTAAAAAAAACCCTTCAAAATACGCCCACCTGCAATAATAAAAATACCTGTCCCATTCATACAGCTCCCCATATATCTATCCCACATCAATTAACCCATATTCCTGCACTTTGCACTTTTTCAACCCAAAAATGACATGTAATTATTGGATACTCCTTGTCAACGCTTTTCGGTCTATGCAGGACCTTTATCAAGACATCCTGCATAGACCGAAACACGTTGACTAGGAGTGTGGACAGTCATCTATTTGTTTTCATTACAACAAAGTATGCAATACTGGGCTCCATTTTAGGAGATTCCTTTTTTCTGGGACTTTCGTGCACTCCTCTACATGAATTGTGAATTTGTATGTATTTATATATTTAATGGTTCTATGTCCCGATGTTTGGGAATTGATTTAAATTAAAAAACGTTTTTTGTGATTTTTTTGCCTGATTGAAAGGCACAGGCATTTAAGGGGCAGTGTCGGCCACCGTTCCTGGAAACAGAGGCATGTCTGCCCCCTTTTTTTGGGAGTGGCAAGGCCAGGGACTGCGTCTACCGACGCAGTTTCCTGGCCTCGCAAGCCGGTCAGCCACAGCTGGCTGGCGTATATAGTACAAAGAAAGAAAAAGTATTTCTATTATGGGGCAATCATGATCTGATCACTTGTAATCGCGCTTCTCAGAAGACAAGTGTATAGTCTTTAGTGACCCATACTAATATATAATGCTCAAACACTAATTACTGTATAAAATATAACTTTTATTCTATCTTGCCGTCCAGCATCGCGACCATCGATCACCGATGGTCATGATGGTGATCCCAGTCTGCAACCTCAGTAGCAGCGCTTGCATCGCAAATGCAGAAGGGGGAGTCATACACCTCTTGTCATACACCTCCTGCTGCATTTGCATATTTACAATTACGGAATTCCAAAGCTATCACGTGTGCAACTTTTCAATTCCGTTCCAACCTGAATCAGCCCCTCTGTTTCCTAGATGTGCCATGTTTGAAATTAAAAAGGGACAGATGCAAGTGCACACTCTAACTATGCTGAACCTAATAATAATACAGCTAACTTGCATCCAAGAGGTTCTTAGCATAATAATGGCCGTAATTATGGGCCTACCCACCGTGTCCAGGTGACCTCTATCAGGGTGGTCCCTAACACTCCTATGGAACAAATACAGGGCACGGGACCCCCCAGGCCAACCCAGCAGAACCGCCGTATGCCATCACACTAGTGTGAGATTTAAAGTGAGGGTTAAAGAATAATAAAGAAGAAAGCCTATGTGTTAAGTCCTACATAAGTAGGAGGTTATAATAAAAAGTGTATAAAGTGCTACATATACAAAAACAAACTAAAGAAGTGAAAAAGTGTACATTATGATGCCATGAAGCAGTCCAGAAACACCAGCCCAGAGAGTCCCGCACCCCAATACCAGTCCCAAAACTGACACACAGCATATGTATAATAGGTCTTACCCACAGTGTGTCTCATAAGATGTGCAGTCTTGGCGTGCAAGGACTCCTTGCTAATTAAAAACACCCAGGAACAGGTGAGAGGGGTGCTAATCAAGGTGGGAAGAGTCTCGTCCTTCCAGTGTACATACATACACACAGTATAGAATACATAGGCGGAAGGGCTCTAGATCGCACACCCTAAGCACAATGTGAGGTGCTACTTGCTGAGACTTGTAGTGCTGCATGCAAAAAAAAGGGACAGATGCAAGTGCACACTCTAACTATCCTGAACCTAATAATAATACTACTATATTGCATCCAAGAGGTTCTTAGCATAATAATGGCCATAATTATGGGCCTGCCCACCGCGTCCAGGTGACCTCTATCAGGCAGGTCCCTAACACTCCTATGGAACAAATACAGGGCACGGGACCACCCAGGCCAACTCAGCAGAACTGCCCCAGTCAACCACAGTCTTGGAGTGCAAGGACTTCTTGCTAATTAAAAACACACAGGAACAGGTTAGAGGGGTGCTAATCAAGGTGGGAGGAGTCTCGTCTTTCCAGTGTACATACATGTAATTATGTATATTTCCTGTTATCAATTATATCAATTAATTTATTCTAAAAGAGTCCCCCACAAAGGAATCACTTGCTGCACATTGGGCGAGGCCAGTGGAAGGTTTTTTTCTGAGTACGATTAATATCTTGTTATATGTATATGGTGATGTATATGGTGATGTTCTTTTGATTGATATTAAATCTTGCGATGAACAGGCTCTTGATAGTCCAAAGGAAGGGAGTGATATAGGAGCAATTGTATGCTTCAAAGTAACAGACACCATACTTCCTGTATACCATCATCTATGATACAGGTGCCTCTCATCTCAACTCTTCTTCAGAAATATCCTTTTTTTGGGACGCTTTCAGCTCTCACGTAATGTATATGCAGGTAACAGGTGACACAACCTACTTGATAAATGGTCAACACTTGCCATAGGTGTTCTACAGATCCTAAGTGATCATGGAAGATAATTTGGTTTTGAATTATGGCCAATAAGCTGTTTAATGACAATTATCCCAGTACTTCTGAGGGGGGTCAGTGCCGTAAATAGGGCCTGATTCAGAGGTGGACACAGAAGCGCATGAATCAGTGAATGGGAAATTATATTTACAACCAAAGAACACTGTGATGTTTAAAGAGGGTGCATTCACCTCCTTATAAGAACGCAAGTTATGAGGAACATTTTTGTTTTACACGTTACCATCAGTTGTACCCCCCTTAGTAAAACTCCACCACCGCCACCAGTCAGTGCCCAGTGATTGCAGTGGCTTCCCATTGGCAGCACTATCTGCTAATCACATGCTGGACAGGCAGTCTGGCCTGCAATCTACAGATAGTGCTTTCAGTCGGAAACCTCTGTCTCTCTGCCAGCTCTAATGCTTCTAGGAGCTGCAGATGATGCAGTCCCTAGAAGCCGTGGGGTAGAAGGATGGTGGATGCTCATACACAAATTCCCCTGCCAGCTGTAATGGGTTTGTAGGGGCTGCAGCCGATGCAATCCCTAGAAGCTGGGGGTTTGTGCGGGTGTTTTTCTTTTCAACATACACTCAGTCGGCGCTGCGGCTTGTGCACATTTGCAAGTGTTTGCTAGTCCACCCCCTTCTACACACACGGTGCTGCTCAGGCAGACAGCACAGTGGCAGCCACCCTGAAGACAACAGGTAGTAGATGCCACTGGTTACCATATAAGGCAGTCATAAGGTATAAAAATAACCTTCAGGAAAATTGTATTATTTCCTATTTATATTGTTTTTTTGTTTTTTATTTATTCATGTTTATTTTTGTCTTCTTGCTATATTCACCTATAATAAAAACAATGGTCCTGATTCAGCTTCAGACGGAATTGCAAAGCTGTTCGCAAGCAGCTTTGCAATTCCGCCTGCGCAGATATGGTAATTGTAATCACGCCTTCTGCTGTATTACGTATTTACGTATCCGAGCTGCGTTGTCCAACACAGCATCGGATACTCTGCGGGACATCGGCCAGCTAAGGAGACCCATGGAGTTACGCAGTCGGCCGCCGCAGATGAGAGGAAGAAGCCAGGAAATCTCTGTCAGTCAACGGAGATCCTGGCTTCTTCCCTCCCCCCAATGGCGGTGACACGCCTCCGTTTCAGGGAAGAGGGCATCACCACCCCCTCCCCGCTCACAAACGGCAGCAGACTGTCAATCACTAACAGTCTGTTGCTAGTCTCCGTGTGGGATCGCAGACCCGTTCTGTGCAGATTCCCGATCACTGCTGAATAAGGCCCAATGTGTTGTCATTACAGCAATTTTTGTGGCAATCTGTCAGTGTTCCATGTTATACATGATTTAACAACACTCTTACTAACTAGCGGGTTATCAGAGCCCCAATCATGGGCAGCTTTGACCGATGGATTAAAAACGTCAATAAAAAATGCTAAATCAGTTTTGCTTAACAATTATTTCTAAATCTATCAGTCAAAGCCGATGATTGGTGCTTTTGACAACCCACCGGTTAGTAAATATACCCCAATGGTTTAGAGCAGTGGTTCTCAAACTCGGTCCTCAGGACCCCACACAGGTCATGTTTTGCAGGTCACCCAGCAGGTGCACAGGTGTATTCATTACTTACTAACACATTTTAAAGACCCAGTAGGTAGAGCTAGTTATCTAACTTGTAATTCTGCGAAGAGACATGGAAAACATGCACTTTTTGGGATCCTGAGGACCAATTTTGAGAACCTGTGATTTAGAGATATAGTAAATGGAGTGCTGGTTTATATAGCAAGACAAATGCAAAGGAGAAGAGAAAAAAAATCCTATGGATGTTATCCAATAGCGCAGGGATCAATAACTCCCAACACATGTGCCAGAGGAGGTGCATGGACCAGCTTAAGTGGCAAGCCGAGCGTTCTGATGATTTACCAGCTAAAGATTAATAGGTAAGTTCTTAGACTTAGGCCTCAATATTTTATAATTAAAAAAGCAATGTGTTTGTTTATTTATTCAGTTACAGATAGCAAATAATACCAATAAGCCTAAACGATCAATTTACCTATAAGCGGGGTTGGTGAATTGATTTTTCCAGCTACCACTAATGCTGCATACACACGGAAAGATTTTCTGTCCAACCATCCAACTAGTTGATTGGTTGGAATGAAAATCTGGTAAGGTATGAAAGCAAATGACATTCAGCAATTTGCTCCCAAACGCCGGAAAATGGACAAAAACTGTTTGAACAAATTTTTTAGATCAAACATTTAACAAACTTGTCTGACGACCATTTTCATCTGTTTTCTGGCATTTAGGAGCAAATTACTGATCATCATTTACTCCCATACATTACCAGATTATCATTCCAACCAATCAACTAGTTGGATGGTTGGACAGAAAATCTTTAGGTGTTAACTGTTTAATTTCACGTCTCTCTTTACAAAACAGCCCCCCCCAGCCCAGACCCCCCTTTTGCAAACCTATTTCCCAGCCTATTCTGCAAACTCTGCTGGCCTGATTCAGAAGTGGACATAATTAGAATGCAATGCTGGTGTTCACATAGTTAAGCAATTATATGCTACTGCATACATTGAAAATCCTGAGGGCACATACATTACACAGAGTGTACGCTAACAATTCTATTGCGATCGGGAAAGACAGTATCAGAAATGGGGACGGAATGGGAGGTCCTGGGTGGTGACTGGGAGGTGGCCTGAAGTGAATGCAAAAAAAAATCAGTATCTTGGGCTTTTATGGAAGTGTTGCAAGTGTGTCAGTGATAGCGGCTGCATTCTCAGCCACACAGCCGCAGCCACAGAGGTCAAGTTCAGATGGAGTTAGTGTATCTTCCATATGGCTGGTGTAAGTATAGGTGGTGCACATGATGGTGCCCGATGGTGGCGTCAGGGACGTAACTAGGGTAGTGCGGCCTGTGCCATGGCACAGGCCACCACAGGGCAAGGGACACTGTTCAGGCCTGTACATTTTTTGTTTATTATCATTCTAACTTGTAGCTTCATCTTATTTTATCCGCAGCATCTCATGACCTCCCCTATCTCTTCCCTGACCCTTCCCCGTGAGGCCATTACCCCTTTTTGGGTACGTTATGTCCCTATTTGCACCATAAAGTCTAGTTACGACTCTGGGTGGCGTGTCCCTGATCACTGGCACTGTCACAGTGTGCCGAGATATTGAAAGTGGGAGTTTCAGGACTTGCACTAGGGGAAGGCTGATATTAGCATTTACATATTATCACCACCGCAACTTCACAAACAGACGCACCAGTGGATGCAGCAGCATCCACCTCTGAATCAGGCCCAGTATCTTAAGCCGCATACACACGGGACGATGTGCTGTATTAACGATATTGGTGAAAGACTTCCCTTGAACTTTCTGTAGTGCAGGACAAACGATATTGGGTGTACACCCTGATAGCTATCTATGATAGATAGCTTTCAGTGAAGTCATCCTGCCACATCTCTGAACAGGCAATACTTGACGATATCGTCCAAATTGGCCTACATGTACGGACGACCAAAGATATCGTTATCGTACAGCGAGAGCGCGCATCGTTGGTCATTCATTGCATACACATGGAACGATATGAACGGTATATCATTGAACAATATCGTAAGTAATATTGTCTCATGTGTATGCCCCTTTAGTACATACACAGTACATAGCCAAAGGTCCAATGGTAGATGTGAGACATGGAGCATGTTACGTATCACCGACTTTCACACATGATCATACACTTCCACATTAGAAACAAGGACCACTACCTCATGTACAAAGACCCTGCTCCCCCTGTTTCCCTATGTTCTCTCCATTACACATAGACACACACACGTGGATCAAAAACACCTATATGCAACCCCTGGGGATATGTTCAGGTATCCTCTGACACTACAAAGGTATATTTGAACCTGCATATGAAGCATTGATGCTTTGGTACAATGGGCGTGATTCAGATGAGGGCACAATGCCGATGTTTACGCTGTTGATAGATGTTTCTTATACTGTGCATGTGGAATCGGTATAAAATACCAGCGGCTCAAAAGCCGTCAGTTCAAATCCCGACAGCAGCATTCCGATATCTGAAGATCCCGACAGGGGTGGTAAGTATGCTATCCCTACCCCTCTCCCCCCCTAACCCTCCCTTAGTGGTGCCTAACCCTAACCTCCCCCCCCTAGTGCCTAAACCTAACCCCCT
The DNA here is from genome assembly GCA_031769625.1 of Taudactylus pleione. Taxonomy (NCBI): domain Eukaryota; kingdom Metazoa; phylum Chordata; class Amphibia; order Anura; family Myobatrachidae; genus Taudactylus; species Taudactylus pleione. Next base: position 14,829,227 of record JAUIMM010000064.1, on the reverse strand, counting down.
CTTCCTTCACCCTAAACCTTACCCTCCTGGGGGGGTGTTGCCTAACCCTAAGCTTCCCCCCCAGGTGGTGCCTAACCCTAACCCCCCCTCCCCATAGCCTAACCCTAACCCTCCCCGGGGGGTGCCTAATCCTAAATCCCACCATGGGTGCCTAAACCTAAACCTCCCATCTCGTGGCTAAGACCTAAGAAGCCCCTATTACCTTCATTCGGGATGCCGGCTGTCAGGATTTTGGCATGGGGCTACAGATAGGCGTTGGGATTTCAACGCCTATCTTTAGTCCTGGGTCAGGATTCCACTGTCAGCCCGCCGGTAATCTAGCTACATCCCATGCATGCATATGTCGCACTGCGCATGTGCCATGATGGCCTTGCAACTGCATTTGCAGTGAGGATTTATTTGCAAAGTGATTCATTTGCAAAGTGATTCACAGGGACCGTTTGTGGGAGGTAATGGGGAGCTGTCAACTGAAACGTAACTGTTTTTGGGGCGTGCCTCAGCATGCGCCTGTGATCCCATACACAGTTTCAAAGGCTACGGTGTCTCAGTTCCTGGTATACAGAAAATTCAGTAACCCAGATGCACTGGCCAGCTCAGAGTCCAGATCTTAACGCTATTGAGCACCTATAGGAAGAACTGGAGCAAGGGGTGCTGTCACGGTCCTGCGGGTCGACCCTCAAGATATGCCAATCTGAGAATCGCTGCCCGTGACTTTTGCAGGTTATCTCAGCATGTGTAATTAACTACACCTGGTAACTGCCACCAGCAAAGGAGAACTTCATGGTTAAAGCACAAGGTAAGCCTTTGCCCTAACCTGCCATAAAATTATGCACACAGTAAAAATAGGTAACATGAGCCATATGAGGCCTTGGGTCACTAAAACACAGATCCAGAACTAGAATTAATGTTTAATTCAAGAATATCTTCAAAGCTTATGTACAAAAAGTTACAAAGAATATAATAATGTTAAAGAGAATCACACTGTGACTTACAATTTCTGGAAAATAAAATAAAATAACAAATTGGAGAAACAAACCACTTCCCAGTGATGAATTAGGGATCATCTGTATCCTTTGATAGCCTCATGCAGAATGAACAATGGACCAGGGTTGAGTCACATATTTATGCCTGCTTTTTCAGGCACCCCATCCCTGGGGGTGATTTTAACCCTCTTTGGCTCAGAGTGGATTGTCCAGCTGGCTGAAGCTTAGGGTTTCCTGGCCACATGAGCAGGGATTCTTTAATCAACCATTGAGCTCTCTTTGAAGTTGGGAAGCAGGATGAGGTACATAAATGTGCCCAGCTTCTTGGTGAAGAAATTCACATCTGCTGAGACCGAGTGTCTCCCTGTGTTAACAACTATTTTTTGATCACTGTTCCCAAACTAAACACAGGGCTCTTAATGACTGTTTTATCAAGGGTCTGGCCAGCTGTCCTATAATTTCCAGACATATTTATTTTATGCCCTATACAGCAAGACAGGTTTATGGCTGAGAAATATAACACAGAAATATTACCTAGCGCTAAATTAAGGCAGGGGGATCAGAAAAAAATGCAGCAGAAAAATAAGGTGATTGTCAACCTTATACAATGGATAAGCAAAAGGAAAAACTGCGCTTTTAAATCTGTGCTGGTACATCAGAAATATCAGAACATCAGAATAAATGGTATAGATTTAATAGGCTGGAAATCAGCACAAGGAAACACATAAATACATAGTAAAGAGTTGATCAGATTCTTATCAAAACATAGCATAAAATAAATACATTAGTTATACAGACAATTAGTAGCAATTTGCGGTGTCCTGCGTGGACACTAACAGATACTATTTAATATTTAATAAATCTATGAGAAAGATGGAATACAATTGATTCTAAGGAGTAAAAATATACACAGAATGAATTAAAAAATGGTCACAAATATCCAGACAGTCACATAAGTGTGGATAAATAGACTGACTGGAAAGAGTCACATGAGTAGCAAATTATCCCTTGTGGTGAACAAGATGAAGGGAAACAGTCTCATAAATGACACCAGTTATAGGGAAAATTTAAAATGAGCGAAGGATATAATAATTTCCCAAATGCTGGTGACACATCAAAGGTAACGGATCTCAGTAAATTGGTGTGGAGATCCCCTGTATTATTCAGTACAATGATATAAAAGTTACCTTATAACAGGTCAGGATTCTGCAGGTGAGAAGGGAGCAACTTCAGATGGTAATACACTTGCTGGGCGCCTGCTGGGTATCGTGTCTAGACCGCAGCGGCTGGATGGTAGGGGCGTGGTTAGTGGCTCTGATGTAGTAAAGCACGGAGGTAAATTCCTCTCCAGATACCTTCAATCACCGGAATGCTGTAGGGAAGAGACCGTTGTCGGTGTGAGTGATCTGCAATAAACCACCTGCTGGACGTCTCAGGGTGGTAGTGGCATGTAGGGTAGCCGCGGTAACCGGCTGCTATACGTCTCAGGAAGGCAGCGTGGAGGTAATTTTGCGGTTAGTCGCTTGGACCAGAGCAGCAGATAGTCAGGCAGGGTCAGCCGTTCAGACCAGAGAAACCGGCAAACAGGCAGTCAGGTAAGGTCAGCTCCCATCTCCAAGTAGTAGGAAGTGGACAGCGATGTAGCCAGTATAACCGTCAGCCTTTCGATAGACAGATCAATGGAACGGGCACTGACTCCAGATCAATTCAGTTGTTCAAAGGGAAAGAGCAACGCGTTTCGGCTACAACTGTAGCCTTTTTCAAGCCAGGATGTTTCCCTATATCCATTATAGGGTTTAAATAGTACTAGGACAGGGTTGATTGGTCAGTCAATTAATCCAATTTTAATTTAACCCACAACAGCATATTAAAGGCAATATAATAGACTCACAGTAATTTAAATTCAGTGCAAAAATCTTAAATATATGGGATTCATTTTAACACAGGTTGGATGAACCTTAGTAAAAATCCCAGTCCCATGACACAAATTTCTACACCAGTGCTAATGCTGATTGTATGAGTGCTTTAGAAAATGATGTTACTATTACGGATGTACCCTTAGAGGCAATTAATAAATCTAAAACAAAAAAAGATGCTTCTTTACTTTTTATTTCTCAATTCAATAATGAGTCAAACAAAATTAAGGCAATTATTACTAAAAATTATAAAACTTTATTGTATGATCCAATACTTTCCTCTAACATTGCTTCAAAACCAAATATTGTGTTTAAAAAGAATAGAAATTTAAAAGCTTTCTAGCCCCAAGCACCTTTTTTAGAAGCTCAAAAGAAACAACTAATACTAACACCTGGCTCCCAACCAAACCCGAAGGGATGCTTCCCCTGTAATCGAATGAGATGTCTTACATGCAAACATATTACTCAAAATAAACAAGTCCCTTCGGTCAAAACAGGTACCAAGTTTGATATTGATAGTTTTATAAACTGCGAATCCTCCTATGTTGTATACGCACTCAGTTGCGGTTGTCCCACACAATATGTTGGTCGCACAACTAGGACATTGAAAGAACGTTTTTGCGAGCATAGACTGAACATCCAGAAAGGTCTGGTGACGCACAGTGTCTCCACACACTTTGCTGAGGTTCACCAGAACAACCCTGCTTGTTTGAGGGTCATGGGGATAGAGTATATAGGTGCCACCAACAGGGGCGGTGATAGATATAAAAGTTATGTGAAGCCGAATCCAAATGGATTTTTAAACTCCAAACCCTTTCTCCAGATGGTTTGAATGAAGCACTTGAATTTTGTAACTAAACCCACTTGTTTTGGTTTACCTTGGTCCATCTTTGGTGTTGGGGACATGGGGCGGACCGTCACCGCTCGATATGTACTGTCCGGTCAATTGATCGGTCTCGGTCCACCCCTTTTCCTCCTATCTAGTTCTTCTTTTTTTCACCTATTCAGTTCCTTGGTTTTTTCATGTACCACTGGTATCTTAGGTAGACTTACATTAGTGTCTTTCGATACTTTTTTGTTAATCTAGAGAGATATAGATCTAAATTGTTTCAATAGATCAAATAAGGATGCTTCTAATTTATACACCCCCTCTCTATATCATTGTTCCCTATGGTAAACACAATGATATTCTATAGAATTGTCTTTAACGATAATTAGTATTAATAATATCGTTGTCAATATTATTGATTAATGACTACGAATGCTCTTAAACTTTATGTGTAAATATTACTGTTATACCATGACAAATAGGTCATATTTGTGGTGGGACATCAGACTATAACATTAGCTCTCTGCTGGTAATGATTGTTGTCTTTTTATTTTAATGTGACCAATTTATGGTCCTAATTTTATTATACTATATATTTCTATTTTCTGTTTTTATTTTATATATATATTTTTATTTATTTTTACTAAGGTTAATCCAACCTGTGTTAAAATGAATCCCATATATTTAACATTTTTGCACTGAATTTAAATTACTGTGAGTCTATTATATTGCCTTTAATATGTTATTGTGGGTTAAATTAAAATTGGATTAATTGACTGACCAATCAACCCTGTCCTAGAACTATTTAAACCCTATAACGGATATAGGGAAACATCCTGCCTTGAAAAAGGCTACAGTTGTAGCCGAAATGAGTTGCTGTTTCCCTTTGAACAACTGAATTGATCTGGAGTCAGCACCGTTCGGTTGGTCTGTCTATCGGAAGGCTGGCGGTTATACTGGCTACATCGCTGTCCGCTTCCTACTACTTGGAGATGGGAGCTGACCTTACCCGACTGCCTGTTTGCCGGTTTCTCTGGTCTGAACGGCTGACCCTGCCTGACTATCTGCTGCTCTGGTCCAAGAGACTGACCACCAAATTACCTCCACGCTGCCTCCCTGAGACATATAGCAGCCGGTTACCGCGGCTACCCTACATACCGCTACCGCCCTGAGACGTCCAGCAGGTGGTTTATTGCAGCTCACTCACACTGCCAACGGTCTCTTCCCTACAGCATTCCAGTGATTGAAGGTATCTGGAGAGGAATTTACCTCCATGCTTTACTACATAAGAGCCACTTACCACCCCCCTACCATCCAGCCGTTGCGGTCTGGACACGGTACCCAGCAGGCGCCCAGCGGGTGTATTACCATCTGAAGTTGCTCCCTTCTCACCTGCAGAATCCTGACCTGTTATAAGGTAACTTTTATATCATTGTACTGAATAATACAAGGGATCTCCACACCAATTTACTGAGATCCGTTACCTTTGATGTGTCACCAGCATTTGGGAAATTATTATATCCTTCGCTCATTTTAAATTTTCCCTATAACTGGTGTCATTTATGAGACTGTTTCCCTTCATCTTGTTCACCACAAGGGATAATTTGCTACACATGTGACTCTTTCTAGTCAGTCTATTTATCCACACTTATGTGACTGTCTGGATATTTGTGACCATTTTTTAATTAATTTGTGTATATTTTTACTCCTTAGAATAATTGTATTCCATCTTTCTCACAGATTTATTAAATATTAAATAGTATCTGTTAGTGTCCACGCAGGACACCGCAAATTGCTACTAATTGTCTGTATAACTAATGTATTTATTTTATGCTATGTTTTGATAAGAGTCTGATCAACTCTTTACTATGTATTTATGTGTTTCCTTGTGCTGATTTCCAGCCTAAATCTATACCATTTATTCTGATGTTCTGATATTTCTGGTGTCCCAGAACAGATTTAAAAGCGCAGTTTTTCCTTTTACTTAGGTTTATGGCTGACCCAGGAAGACATACATTCCTATAACCTCTCTTGCACAGCTTCAAAAGGCTTGTCATCTTTCCACACACAAAGGATGCTACATAAATGTACAAGGGAAAATTACATGTTTTTACCAACACAATAACATGTGCAGTTATGCCCATGCTGATGTGAAATGAACTTTTCCGCTAGGTGTGTTCTAGACCAACTCAACCTTCTTCAGTGTCACAGTGTTGTTGTCCAGAAACTTTTGCCAAGAAGAGTGTCTGCAGTAGTCACTGCACATGGTGACCTACAAAGTACTATCGTCAATAAAATCTTGTTGATCTATTTGTTGTCAGTGTCCAATCACTCTTGTCTTCATAGTGTATATATCTGACACTACAGCAGTACCCTTATTTTAAATTCAGCCTCATGCTCTTCCTGTGTCTCTCCAGCCTCATTCCACCCCCTTTGTTTCTCTTTTTCATCTCTACCCTACTCCTTCCCCTGTCTCTCTCTATCCCCTATGTCTCTTTCATCTATGCCCTCATCTTTTCTCTCATCTCTGTCCCCCTTCCACTGTTGGATGGAGTAAAGAGTTTTTGTGGGTGGGGCCACTTGGAGTGTTGCACTTGGGGGGGCTGTGGGAGGGGCCCCCTATATGTCTCTCCATCCCTCTGTATGTCTCTGGATGTACATGTATTGACACGAGGAAAGAAAAGAAAGGCTCTTTGTTGGGGCACTCTTACATGAAATAACATATTTCAAAAGTCATATAAAATATAACTTTTATTATACTTGCATAAAATAAAGAGGTAAACTTACATAAACAAAAATACGTACATACATAAATCCAAAGCTCGGGTATAGGTGAATATCAACCGAGCTAAATGGCGAAAATAATAAAATAAATCCAATCTGCATTACACAACAAACATATGAGATACACATTATGATTTCTCCAATCCATAAATTGATGGCGTATAACCATATACAAATTATTCATGTGGTATCTGTGCCAAGTGTTGTCCTAATCTTCCAAATATGGATTGACCTATGGCACCTGGTATTCCTAGGAGGTCTCCCTTCCAAGTACTGGCCAGGCCTGTTGCTGTATCGCTTCCAAGAATGGCTGTAGGTATAATTCATTCAGCAAAGGTAGATGTCCCCTTACACATGGTTGCCACAGATTTGCATGAAAAAATGTAGGACTGTCACTCACTTGAGAGTCCAGTTAGTAGTACAAAAGTTTATTGAGAAAAGTAATGCATATGCATACCTTAATCATGAAATGTATATATAATAAGGATAATGAATCTGTATATCTATAATAAAGAAAGAAATGATACCATTGTATAAAAGATAGTGGGGTAGATGTATGATAGCGGCACTTACCGTGCCGCTATAACGCTTCCTGCTTTGCCTCTTTACCGAGGCGAAGCAGGAAGCACTACTGATGAGATGTAAGAACATCTCTTCGGCCGGAGAGGGGGAGCGATAACTCCCCCCTCTGGCGCTACCCGCTAGAGACAGCAGCGCATCAGCCTAGTGCTGATGCCCTGTGTCTCTGTCCCGGCTGGCTCCACTGAGCATGCGCAGGATCTCACAAGTATCGCGAGATCCCTGCGTGCAGCCCTGGAGCTGGCAGCAGCCCCAGCAGGGACAACGCTGTCCCTGCTGTGGGGATAGGCTAGTGCCAGGCTGTAGCTGTCGATAACGACAGCTACAGCCAGCCAAACGGTCATGCGGTATGACCGTCCGTACATAAGCCTGCCGCTCGGCGCTGCTATCTTGTAGATAGCAACACCGATAATGACAGGGGCGCATAGCGCTATTGTGGTCATGGTGTGTGCTGGGAAGGGGGGTTTCCAGGCAGACGGAAACCCCCCCTGCATTAGCCTATGTAACGTGCGCTGATACCGCTTCTAGGCTTCGTACATCTACCCCAATGGTCCTTATAAAGAAGAACCCAATCATCACCAAACGGGGTATCAATAATGTTCATATGTATCATTAACTCATAGTATACTGACATGCAAGAAAATGTCACAAAATGTCATGGAAGCAGAATCATCGTCATATACAGTATTGATTTGGAGATAATTTGCTAATCAGATATATATATTGAATATTAATAATCTTAGCTGGTATTGTGAGTTAATACATCAAATATCACCACTGATCATAATGGGATTGACAAATAAATCCTATAACTCAGAAATGGCTGTATGTACTATACTGTGGACATCAATTCATAATGTCACGGCTGGTCATGATGAGATTTGACAAGTAACCCTACAACTCAGAATAGGCTATATGTGCTATAATGTGGACATCAATTCATAAACATAACATCACATAGCATTTTGCATACTAGAGAATTACAAACATTGTCAAACATAAATTATGTTAATATATACACCGAAAAGAGGCAACAATTAAAGCAAAAAGCAAGACTAACCAATTACTTGAATCCCTTTTCTTTTTAGACAATATCCCATATGAAGTCAAATAAACCTTTGTACATAGAGATGCATGATTTAAATAATTGCACCAGCATACATGAAGGGAACTTATTAATCAGAGCTTTATTGTATGAATTCTTATTATACTTCAGGATTTGAGCAACTACCATATTTTTTTGCAATTTGGACAGGCATGAAGGGAGTCAGCATTAGGAGGATGTGTTGATCCTTATAGTGCCATGTGGAGGTTTTTTGGGGTACCTCCAAGGTAAGTTAGCTCTCAGATTATATATGTACTGTTATCATGCAGTACACCAATTGTAATTATATGACCCAGAGTGGGTGCTACCATTATGTAGCACTAATTATTTTGGGGTGAGTGTTTGGGAGTAGGGCCCCCGGGGGGGGGTTCTGACTGGACCTTTCTCATGGCATCACCACTTAATTCATATAGAATACTTTTATCACTTCTCTATTTGTTTGTATATTATTTATGTCATTTTAATTCTTTATCATTTCATTAACACTTATTGATTTATCCTTACACATCTTTTCTTTACACTTCACTATCACCTTTTTCCCTTTTATGTGTGATGCCCTGAGGATGGTCCTTGGCTGGAATTTTTTTGGGGTGCCTTGCTTCTCGGTCGTGAACCCCTTAATGTTAGGGACGCCAGTATAGAGGAGCCTTGATGATTGGCCTGGCGCTTATTCATATATTTGCAAATGTATGTAACTAATACCTCTGAATCTCTATTATCATGTAGGATTTAAGTATTGTTTTTGCTGCAGTGTGCTGGGGGGCAAATCTCTTTTTTCTGTATAACCTCTAAACCTTAGATGACGCTAACTAACATTGCAAATAGTCGCACACAGAAATAAATACCTTCTGACTCAGATTGTGGTTCCGAAGCACAAAAAGTTATTATTTAGGCATAAAAGAAAAAGGTACGTTCTCGTACATGATCTAGACACTACGTGCAAAGGTTACAATAACTATGGTACAATCGATACATACGCAGGCGCTCTGAATCCAGATTCCGGCATCAACTTGAAACCTCTGTCACAGGAATAAGAAATATGACTTACTAAATAGGGTCAGAGAGCCTGGTTATGTACCCGAACAGAAATAAGCAATACAATAGGCATGAGCTGGCATCTTCACATTGGTTCTTCTTCTTTGGTCTTTTGTTACGACATAGGCCCTCATTCAGACCCACTCGCAAGCGGGCGCACGTACGTTAGGCGTACGTACAAAAATATTTAAATTCAATGGCTCGCTCGTATTTTCGTTTGCATCTAAAATTCCTCCCTAAACTCTGACGACCCCTCCTCTAACTAACGAGCATACGAAATAGCGAGCGTACATCCCCGAAATGGCTTGAAAGGAACGCACGCACAAGTATAAACAGGAAGTGGCCTTGTCAGATGTCGATTACCTGCTCCTTTATTCTGCCTACCTCCATCAATCGTATCATGCCAATCAATGTATCAATTAGCTTAATTGTTTGTTTTTTTTCAACACAATGCAAGAAACTTTACTCTTGTCCGTGTTTGTGTTTACCCGCAGAATACGTACGGATGAAACATTCGCTTTTATTGTTCAAAAAACATGTGAACCACAATTAAACAATTGTTCTATTGCTGTGGATCCCCGCATATTTCCCTGGGTTCATTTCTTTATTTAAATTTGCTTACGCATGTCACTGCATCAAGCCTATCATAACTCTCCAGAGATTTCTGGCCCTGTCGAACACATGACTCATACACTAACCAATAAAATTGCTCCTGTTAATTTCCAAAATACATTAGCCAATCAGAAAATTTTTACACACTTTATCAAAAATGATTTTTAAGAAAAACACCATTGCCATCATGAGAGCCTCCGCATTCACCAGGCGCGAGCTGCTGGTGCTTACGGAGGTCATGGATCGCCGGATCACCAGCCAACCTCAACCCATCACCAACCGGCAGAAGCGCTCCGCGTATGCGGAGGCACGGTCCCGCCTGCGGTCCTTCGGCTCACGCCGCAACATCGGGCAGCTGGAGCGCAGGTGGTCCGACCTGCAACGGCGAACGCCCCGCTTGCTGGCATGCTTTCGCATGCAGATCCTGGAAAGTAAGTGTTATGTATTGTGGTTTTAATGTTTGTGTTTGTGGGGCAAACTGCGTGTGCATGTTTTCCTGTCTGTCCTATTTATTCTTTGTACTCATATCTGCGTGTGCATGTTTTCCTGTCTGTCCTATTTATTCTTTGTACTCATATCTGCGTGTGCATGTTTTCCTGTCTGTCCTATTTATTATTTGTACTCATATCTGCGTGTGCATATTTTCCTGTCTGTCCTATTTATTCTTTGTACTCATATCTGCGTGTGCATGTTTTCCTGTCTGTCCTATTTATTATTTGTACTCATATCTGCGTGTGCATGTTTTCCTGTCTGTCCTATTTATTATTTGTACTCATATCTGCGTGTGCATGTTTTCCTGTCTGTCCTATTTATTATTTGTACTCATATCTGCGTGTGCATGTTTTCCTGTCTGTCCTATTTATTATTTGTACTCATATCTGCGTGTGCATGTTTTCCCTCTATTTCTGATTTATTCATTCTACTCCTATTTGGCTTATTTTTTGGGTTGTTTTTTTTTTTTAGTTTTGGTCCCCGGATTTGTCCATAAACTAACCGCAATTTCTTTGACATATTTTAGGGGGACAGCCAAGACTCCGCCGTCACCGTCCATCCAGACTGCGTTCCCGGCCACTATCCCCAACCCCCAGCCAACACTCCACCCCAAATCTTTCCCCTATTCCCCACTCCTCCCCATCCTTCCCAGACCCTCTCCCGGAAATGTCGGGCCTCCTTCCCCTCCGTCCCACTTCCCCCTCTCCTCCACCCACCCCTCTTCCAATTACCCCCTCCCCGGAGTCCATCATAACTCCTCCCCATTCTTTGGGGAATGACGGATCCTCCGAGGAGGATCATGGAGGCATTTCCGGAGCTCCCGTTTTGGCTCCCGGTATGTTTTTATTTTGTTTTTTTTTAAAGCACAAACTGTTTGTATGTAATCATGTGTCGTGCCTTTCTTCGTGTTTTTGTGGCTTGACTTTTGGTGATTTTGCAGTTTGCCTTTACCTCTTCCTGGTGATTTCAACATACACATATCACACCTGTGGGAATTTGTACATAGGCCTTGTATTTTTGGCAGCACCCCCTTTTTTTTTTTTTTTTTAGGTTTAGGAGTGATTTCGTTGTGTTTTTGTTTTTTTAATGTGGATTCCCTATTGTTGTATTAACCCACACACTTTTCTCACCCACAGAGGAACAGAGGCGTCGGCAAGAGGTGGCGGATTGTGTTGGCCAGATGCGCCAACATGTAATTGGCATTCTGGTGGCCCTCGACCGGCTGTCTGGCCTCCTTCGCCAGTAGTTTTTTTATTTTTGTTAACGTTTCAAAATAAATTTATTCAGACAAATATACGTTCTGGCTCATTTTTTAAATCCAAAACCAAGATAGTTTAGCATGACATAAGTAGACTGTTCCTGCAAGGATTTCCCTTTTTTAAAAGTTAGATTGTGTTTTGTCTTTGTATGTCAAACAGACACAAGAAACACATAACAGTAACAATGTCATTTCCCTTTTTGGGTGTAGTGTCAATTACATATTTCTACATTTTACAGGTTCCTAGTTGGTGCGCAAGCTGCTTAGGCCAATCTTACAAATCCCAAGGTTGGGCCAGGCTTCCTTTTGGTGTGGGTTGGGAAGCTGAAAACATATTTCAGTTTAGCTCAACTGGCGTCAGTACTGGATTACCCCTTAGTCAAATGTAACTTGTGTTAACCTGGTTACACTTGCTGTTAACGTCCCAAAAAAGGAAGACCATTTCACTCTCCAAACATTTATTCACAACATAACAGAGAAAACAAAGTGGTCACTCCCAAAAAAAGAACACAGTGATAAATTCAAATACAACACATACCAAGAAATAATTAAATAAAAACAAAAAATCAAGAACTGGTTGACGAAGGACCATGCCAACATGATTCCACAAACATGGCGTTGCAATATGGGTTCCAGAATATATGCCCAAAAGGACCAGATCCAGGTTTGGTAAGGGTAGCAGGAAGTAGTGAGCGTTGGAGTGCCAAAGATTATGTGAACAAACAGAAGATGGTGAGAAAAAAAACACAAAATTAGATGTTCGCAAACAAACACAAACACATTAGGTATAAACACTGTAGTTTTGTTACAACTTACCTAAAAAATCTGGCCACCACATCATCGCGTATGGCCCCCCCACATACAGACCTCCGACCAACCTCGGGGGGGCCATCCTCAGGTAAGGCATCCTCTGGCTGCATTGGGACACCACTCCTTATGGCAATGTTGTGAAATATCCCACACAGGACCACAATTTTAGACACCATATCCGGCACATACATGAGCTCGCCACCAGAGCGGTGGAGGCATCTGAATCGGCCTTTTAAAAGGCCGATACAGCGCTCCACCACTTGCCTGGTGGCTGTAAGTGCGGAATTATACGCACTTTGTGGCCCTGGTGTGGGAGCCAAATAAGGAGTGAGCAGCCAGGACATGCAAGGGTATCCACTGTCTCCTGTGAAAAAAAATAGACAACATCAGGAACACTGTGTATCAAGCTTAACATTGTTATGTACTAAAGGTCTCCACTTACCCAGAAGCCACGCATCACCAGCTTGTAGGTTGGTTAATTTCTGCCATATCCCTGATTGCCGGATGACGAAGGAGTCATGAGCACTTCCTGGTAATTTAGCATTCAGGGACAGGATCTGGAGGGAGGCATCACATACCACCATTACATTCAGGGAGTGATAGTGTTTACGGTTTCTAAATATTGCCTCCAGCCGTGCTGGAGGCTGAAGTGGTATGTGAGTACCATCCACAACCCCTATGATGTGTGGGAAGCCAGCTATTTGGTAAAAATTGGCCTTGGCCACACTAAGGGCACCCATATCCAAAGGCATTTTAATAAAATGATGGAGGTGCTTGAAAAGTGCCTCCATCACTGCCCTCAGGATCCGGGAAAAGGAGGATTGGGAGATGCCCGCCACTATTCCCACCGTTGTTTGAAACGATCCTGAGGCACAGAAATGTAACACCGCCATAAATTGCGTCAGTGGTGGTATTGCTGTTGGACTGTCAATTTGCCGCTCAAGATCACTTTCTATTAATGAGAGAGTGTCTATGATGATTTTGGGAGGTAGACGGTAGCGTCTTAAAACCTCATCATCGGGCATTCCAAAAAGGGTGACACGTGTTCGAAATATCTGGGGCCTTGCATGCCTACGATGCCTACGCCTGGGACGAGTTTGAGGTTGGTCGTCTTCCGGGAGCAGGGCCAGAACAATTCGCCCCAGATCTACCTGAAATTCAAAGTTTACAATGTAAGGCTTTTGAGCCACCCCAAAAGTAACATAAAACAACTTAGCTTTATGATACCATCCATAGCTGCTTACATGCCGGGGTATTGTCATGATACGTATAAACTGTAAAAAAGCCAAAAATGAGACATCAAAAATTTAGAGGGTGATTTTATGTTTGTCAAATTGGTGCAAGCCAACACATAAAATAGGCGAAACACACATTTGGCCATCGATGAAAACGACATTGCACACCGTACGTCAAATAGGGGTCAAATGGACCCCAAAAATGGAAAAGGGAAAAGCAAAACTGGTTTACATGATGAATAAGCCGCGAAAAATGCGTTAATTAGTTCGCAAATGCAAGTCACTACACCAACAGTCAAAAATGCGTTAATTAGTTCGCAAATGCAAGTCACTACACCAACAGTCAAAAATGCGTTAATTAGTTCGCAAATGCAAGTCACTACACCAACAGTCAAAAATGCGTTAATTAGTTCGCAAATGCAAGTCACTACACCAACAGTCAAAAATGCGTTAATTAGTTCGCAAATGCAAGTCACTACACCAACAGTCAAAAATGCGTTAATTAGTTTGCAAATGCAAGTCACTACACCAACAGTCAAAAATGCGTTAATTAGTTCGCAAATGCAAGAAAAATAATGGACATACCAAAATCGAATATATAAGATTTCCAACAAAAAGGACTTTGGGTCCGAAAGCCAAAACAAACTAAAATAGATGAAATTAGTGTAAAAAAAAATATATAAAACAAAAAAACAGAAGTAGACACCAATTGGCCACAAATTAGACTGCACAAAACTTACCAAATCAGGAAACGATGGCAAAAAATAAACCAAAAAAATGCGAACGGAAAACCAAAACAACTGTAGCAAAACAAAAAAAATACAAACACCGCCAAATCCTCCAACCGCAAACAACCAAATCCAACCAACTTAACCGCCAACAATCCAACAACGCAACCTCGACTCCACACACACCAAGCCATAAATAGTGTTTATTTTCCCGCACAAATTAAGGATGAATCATAGGGACGCACAATCAATGATGCGGCCGCAAACTAAGGACGCATGTATAAATACGTCACGAAATCACATTTAATTTCTGGTTGATTTCATTCTGGAAGCAGAGACATGGCTTCAGACCAGGGAAACAATGCCCAAAATTCCGGCGGTAAGGCCTTCATGCATTTTGTCTCAATGATTCTTTTAAAACATAATATTGTGCAAGTTGTGAAGTGGCTAAATCTGCATATTTACCCAAATAGGTGAGGAGGATGACATGGAAGAGACTGCTGGCCCCAGTCAACCCGCCAAAGCTGCCAAAAAAAAAAGGCAGCCACATTTCACAAGCAAGGAGATGGCGGTTTTGATCCAGAAGTGCGTTGACATCCTGCCCCAGGCAGCCAGGAATATGAGCCAAAGCCAGAAGTGGAGAATGTGGGAGGAGGTCGCCGTTGCTGTCAATAGGGTGGGTGATTATGTCCGTCTAGCCCGGGATGTCAAACGGCGGTAAGTAAACACTTTCCCATCCTATAAACAAACCCCATTGTAAAAAAAAGGATAATGGTTCCAATTTCATTCCACAGATGGGCAGACTTCAAATATCGTCTCAAGCAAAAACTTGCCGACAGGGCTAGGCATGCAAGGGGGACAGGTGGGGGTCCCACCCCTGTGTCATTGGAGTTGACAGACTTAGAAGAGCTGGCACAGGGGTGTGTGCAGGCTGTGGAGGTGTTTGGCGTGTCCAACATGGATACGGACATGCCAGACTTTGCGGCTCCTCATGTTGGCCAAGGTAAGTCTTGTGATGTCACCAACTCTGAAATGCTATTGTGCCAATATGTAGATTCTAATGTGAGTCTTTTCGCATTTTTCCTAACAGAGACAGAGGCGGATGAGTCTGCTCCAGAGGGGAGCCTTGGCCGCAGAATTTCTGCTGGCTCTGCAGGGGAGGAACCAGTACATCCGGCTGAGGACCCTGCAGAAGCCAGTCCAGGGCGTGCCCCCTCGCAGGCAGTGGGCCTCCTCACAGAACTCAATTTTAAATTGGATTTCCATACGGAGATTCTGCAGAGGATGGACGCCAGTCTGATACGGGTGGCTGAGGCCCTGGAGCAAAATGCTGCGGCCAACGTGATCATTGCTCAGGCCCTGGCGGAAAATACCAGGGCCAACATCCGCATCGCCGATGCCCTGGAGCAGCTCGTTCGCCAGCACATGGTGGAGCCGACCTCCCTTCCTGCCGGAACATCCGGATCCTCCACCTCTGGCACAACATCAGCCAAACCTCCAAATGTGCCTAGCCCTGTGCCTAGTCCAGAGGCCACAACATCTGCCTCTGGACAGGCCAGCCCGATGGCATCCCGGACCCGGTCTGGCGCCCACCCTCACCCAGCCAAACGGGCGAGAAAACGGTGACAGCAATGGCGACTTTTCCCACACTCCTTCTGTGCTTGGCTCATATTCCTTTCTGGTCAAAACTTCCCTCTCCTTTCTTGTGAAATTTTTTTAAATTTGGTATTTACGTTTATGTTACCAGTTATGGCTTTTTATTTTTTTTTAACAAATATCTTTGCCACAAAAAAAAGCCAACAAAATATTAGGCCAATTTGTTTGTGTTTAAACAATAAATTTAAAACCAAAAACTGACATTGTATTGTGACATTATTGTACAAATGGGTTACATTTAATCCTGGCCCTAAAGGCAAAAACTGACCCTCTTAAAAAAAAAAAAAGGCCTCTTTAAGGAACGTTTAAAAAATCACATAGCGATGCAAATTCCACAGTAAACCAAAAAAAAGGGGAGCTAATTAAAACATGATGACATTATTGTTACAATAGGCCATAACCAACAAATTGTGGCCAAAATAAAACACCAAAAATGTACGCTAATTGATTGTGTAATCATGACATTAGCAGCTCTGATTTCCACCTGCGTACGCTTTTGTGCTATCCCAATAAACTGCTTTCCAAACACATACCAAGCCGGTTTTCAATCCAACACTAATTACTTTACTGACCAGCCGCGATTAATCGCAGCACCATCCTTGAGTCCCGGCACGGAGGAGAAGGCCATCGCCAATGTGGTCGAGTAATCCTGACCCTAAGCTGTGCGAGCATTTTGAAGGGAAAGCGGATGTTCCAGTGACGTATGAGACGGTCCGAACACATTTGACGTTCGCATCTGCTAATGTATGTATGCCCCAAAAACGCCTCGCCACGCCTGCGTTTTTTCATCTCCACCCCCGTCAACACCCAAAAACGCCCTGTTCTGTCAATCACATTTGACATGTCACTTCCTGTACGCTATTTTAGGAACGAGAGAAAAAAAACTCGCAATCTGCCGTACGCACATGCGCAGTGTAACACCGACGCATGCGCGGTTAGTCAACATCGGAACGCAACGAGCGTACTGTTGTTAACGTGCGGCTCTGAATGAGGGCCATAGTTCATTGGTCTGTTTGTACTTGAGAAGTTCAGCCTCCCAGTGGCTCTTTGTGTACTTTTTCCTGCCGCATAGCTAAGCAATGAACACTTCATACATAGTACATTCTATCACCTAATTCCCTATAGTTCATAACTTGCAGAAGCTTGTAGCGATTTCACCACCGATAAAACCGGAGATCTGCAAATACACAGCGGATCAGAATGGCACCAAACATGATCTACTTATTATGTACTAAACCATAAATATCATATAACATACATTTCACAGTATTGCAAATATAAATAAAACTTCGGGTAATAACCTTGATTACTGCGGAACCTTTTCATGTAATTGTGTGTATATTTGCACGCATTGTGAATACACATGCGATTGTCTATGTGCATGCATGTATTTATCATGAATTGAATATATATATATATATATATATATATTATATTATATATATATATATTTCTCTGCTTTACTTGGTTTTGATATTACTGAACTTACAACAATGACAGGCAATGTCTTTACACATGTGATCACACGAGGCTTGATGAGATCACACAGGTAAGGCTAATTTGTTTAAGTCTCAGACTTAAATACAATGGTTTATTTTGCTTAACCCCATCACATACCATGCCTACAATGGCTACAATGGTTTAAATCCCT
Source organism: Taudactylus pleione (assembly GCA_031769625.1). Taxonomy (NCBI): domain Eukaryota; kingdom Metazoa; phylum Chordata; class Amphibia; order Anura; family Myobatrachidae; genus Taudactylus; species Taudactylus pleione. Next base: position 14,811,554 of record JAUIMM010000064.1, on the reverse strand, counting down.
AACAATTGTTTTCAAATTCACTCTGAGTATATCAGTGTTTTTGTGTATTCTTGATTATTTGTTACAGACAAATCTACAAAAACCTGTCTTGTCTTCACTGAATATTTTAATGTAAGGATTATTTTCAGTTGTCGCTAAAATGGCCATTTTGCGGCCAGTCGCAAAATGGCATCTTGCAGATCTTGATTTTAAACAGATTCTGTCTTAGCCAATCATCCGGCTTCGACAGTCCACCCTTTGATAGCCAATCAAACGCTATCACAACCTATGTTGAATCTGTTTAGCCATGCATGAGAATATACTGTTTAATGTTATATATGGTATGACACAGTTTGGTCATTTGAACCATTAGATAATGCATCTCGAGGAGGGAGAAACAACCCTTATATGCCATCTACGGATCCTTAAGGGACCATGGGCAGAATATGGGAACTCATCTAACCTATAAAGGAAGTTTGGAAAGGGGGATTGGGACTGCATTACCTAAGATGACTTAAAATAACATCAACAATATATTTATGCACAACCACACAAATCCAGGTCATATCATAGGGTACATTCTAATTCAGGGTTGTTATACAGTTCTTCCTTAACCCTGGTATCCATATCTCTATCGCTTACCACCACCATCTCAATTCCTTGGTTCGCCCTAGTATGTTTCTTACACTTTAACATGTGTATGAGGATGTGGAGATGGGGTGTTTTTATTGGATACCAAGCATTTCACCATGTGTAAGGGTCATCATTTCTGGATGTATCCTTCCCAAATAACATAACAATTATGGTACTAAGATTGGTCAGACACTCCCCTGATTGGCAGAGCACTCCTCCTCTTGACTCCACTCCATTAACATCAACATCAGCTCCCATCTCCTTTATCTGTCCTCCGTCACAGAAACCAGAAATCCCCAGACAAACCAAGATGATGGAGACTCTGGAAGAAAATACAAAAATGAACACAGCAGAACAATCCATTGCTGCAACACTGATCTACAATTTTTCTCAGCTCAGTTATCTCACTGCCACCTTTTAATCCTCCTGGAACAGGTTCGCAATTGACAGGTCCTCGTTATCTGCCTCGACTCCGCCCTGTATCTCCACTGGTTGGTTAACCTTCCTGCAGTGAGTGGAATGAACCCAGGTATCTCTCTCAGCCACCTTCAAGGATGCGGTACTCGTCAACAACACCTGATACAGACCTTCCCACCAATCAATCATACAACCTGAGCGTAGAAAATTTCTGATCATAACAAATTCTCCAAATTTGACATCATGACAGTTTGTCTATGGCATATCGGGTGCCAACAATTTCCATTTCTGCTGCTGCTGCAACTGTTTACTCATTGTTAAAAGATACTTACAGTGACCTCGTTGTTACTTTTCAGATCTTCCTGTGGACTTACAATCAAATGAGGTTGTCTACCAAACAGTATTTCAAAGGGTGACAGATTAATAGGAGGCCTAGGAGTGGTCCTTATGCTATGTAGGACCAACAGTAGTGCTTCTGGACATCCCAGTCTGCATACAAAATTCCTGTACAATCTTTTTAGCAGTGAACACAGCAGTAGTAGTGGCAGCTGGATAAGCCTCGACCCAATTAGAGAATACATCGGTACAAACTAATACATACTTGAGATTCCTGCAGGGTGGCAATTGGATGAAATCAATTTGTATCACCTGGAAAGGCCGTCTGTCGGAGAGATGTGGGATGGCTCAGTTGGTATCATTTTTCCAACATCCTTCCTTAAGCATGTCAAATAGGACATTGCTCTCTTCTCAGCTTGTGAAGAGAAGCCCGATGCACACCAATACGCCCTGACCAACTTACACATACCTTGCTTTCCCAAGTGGGTCAGACTGTGTGCTGCCTCTGCCAAGCTTGGGTAGTATGCCTTGGGTGCCACCGGCTTACCTTGTCCATCTCTCCAAAGTCCAGAGGACTCCTGTCCACATCCCTTCGATCTCCAGACTGCTTTTTCCTGAATGGAACACAAATTTTGCATCTCAATTAATTTCTGCATATCAATTGTTTGAAAAACCATTATTTGTTCATTAGGTACATTTATTTTCAACCCTGCTGCCCATTTGGCAGCTTCATTTGCCCTGTTATTACCCAAAGACACTGGGTCATCCTCACATGTATGAGCTTTACATTTAATGACGACCACTGCCTTTGGCATCTGGATCGCTGTCAAAAGTAATTTTATGTGTTTTGAATGGGCTACTGGTGTGCCTACTGCTGTCATAAAATTTCTCAGATGTCATAGAGCTCCGAAATCATGTACCACCCTGAACGCGTACTTTGAGTCAGTGGAGATGTTGGTAGATTTTCCTGCCACAAATTCACACACTCTCCTTAGTGCTACTAAGGAGGACCAAGGGGTTCCGCTTCTATGACATCCTTGTCATTTACAACAGCATAACCTGTACATAATTCATCTTTGTTTGTCTATTATTATTATTATTATCCTTTATTTATATGGCGCCACAAGGGTTCCGCAGCACCATACATAGTACAGAAACATAGTACATAAACAGTTGAACAGAACAAGAAAACAGTGTCATACAGTTTAAGACACTACAAGACAAGTACATGGTATATAAACACTGCTGCAACAGAAGCAGGATGGCAAAAGTCACGGGTTAGGTGCTTTTGAGTATAGAGCAGATAGTATAAGTAAAGAAAGGATAAGCACAAGAGGATAGAGGGCCCTGCTCGTGAGAGCTTACATTCTAAAGGGGATGGGCAGACAGACAGGGGTGACACAGATGGGGTAGACAGTGAGCGTGGGACAGAGGGTTAGGATGACAGATGGCTGGATTCCTATTTTACAGTATGTGTGGAAGTCATTTGAATTAAGATTTACGCCACTGACATTCTACTTTAAGAGGCAGTTTTTGTAGGTGTCTGTGGAGAGCCATGGCTGTTATATCAGTTTACGTGAAGTCTGACGGGTGGCAGAAGCCACTTCATGTGGGGCTATTTAGAGAGTGTGGTTAACGTGTGAACCAGCAGTCTCAGGTAAATGTAGAAATTGGTGAAAGCAGTTATTGTAAAGAGATGTTCAGATGTAAAATAATAAGTTGTGATCAAGTGTGAATTCTATAAGGCACATTTATTGATTTGGAGGGTGATGGGAGACATGTGAGGTTTGCAGGATATATATTCCATAGTAAATCCGCTGTATGTGTGAGGGGCCTGGATTTGGTGATATGTCACCAGATAATAAAAGCAGAAGGATGGAGAAGTAGATATAGTTGTAGGTGTGTAAAAGTTTTTTATAGTGACACAATGAGGCTGTAATTGTCAATTTTTGATGAAAAGAAAGCTCATTAGTTTTTAGAGGAGGTGAGTGACTCAATAGGGTGGCAGTGTGCCCAGAGAGGGGAGATGGAGGGAGAGTTAGGGATGTTATATCCTTAGAGAAAATACAAAGCAGGGAGTTGATAAAAAGAAATGTGTAGTACATGGTGAGTTTTAGGTTTGTTATTTTTATACAAATTTTAAATCAATCAGTATCTTAATCTGAAATTACCTTAGATGATGGTCAATGTTTGTTCAACTGTTTGATTAACTGTTATGTAATCACACTTTGTGCATTTAACACTTGGTGTTTTTAACCCCAGCTGCAAACAGCCCCAGCTGCCCCTAGACTGAATATAAAGGAGTGGTATCCTTGATTAAGACAGGCTACAACTGACTCAATTGCTCTGCTGATCAAAGGAGATAACTTGCTCTGAGTTGGAGCAAAAGCTAGGCCAGATATATACCATAAACTATGCTTCACTGAACAATATAGACTATACATGTAAAAACAATTCTATGCAAGAGATGAAATATCACATACATTTAAAAACTGCACATGATTGCATGAAGGTCTATGCAGAGTATATATGCAGTAGGCAGGATGAGAGATGAAATATCACATACATTTAAAAACTGCACATGATTGCATGAAGGTCTATGCAGAGTATATATGCAGTAGGCAGGATGAGAGATGAAATATCACATACCTGAGGGATGAAATGAAATAAACAGATGATTAGTCCATATTCATGCAGGGTAACTGTTTGATTAACTGTTATGTAATCACACTTTGTGCATTTAACACTTGGTGTTTTTAACCCCAGCTGCAAACAGCCCCAGCTGCCCCTAGACTGAATATAAAGGAGTGGTATCCTTGATTAAGACAGGCTACAACTGACTCAATTGCTCTGCTGATCAAAGGAGATAACTTGCTCTGAGTTGGAGCAAAAGCCAGGCCAGATATATATCATAAACTATGCTTCACTGAACAATATAGACTATACATGTAAAAACAATTCTATGCAAGAGATGAAATATCACATACATTTAAAAACTGCACATGATTGCATGAAGGTCTATGCAGAGTATATATGCAGTAGGCAGGATGAGAGATGAAATATCACATACCTGAGGGATGAAATGAAATAAACAGATGATTAGTCCATATTCATGCAGGGTAACTGTTTGATTAACTGTTATGTAATCACACTTTGTGCATTTAACACTTGGTGTTTTTAACCCCAGCTGCAAACAGCCCCAGCTGCCCCTAGACTGAATATAAAGGAGTGGTATCCTTGATTAAGACAGGCTACAACTGACTCAATTCCTCTGCTGATCAAAGGAGATGACTTGCTCTGAGTTGGAGCAAAAGCCAGGCCAGAAATATACCATAAACTATGCTTCACTGAACAATATAGACTATACATGTAAAAACAATTCTATGCAAGAGATGAAATATCACATACATTTAAAAACTGCACATGATTGCATGAAGGTCTATGCAGAGTATATATGCAGTAGGCAGGATGAGAGATGAAATATCACATACATTTAAAAACTGCACATGATTGCATGAAGGTCTATGCAGAGTATATATGCAGTAGGCAGGATGAGAGATGAAATATCACATACCGGAGGGATGAAATGAAATAAACAGATGATTAGTCCATATTCATGCAGGGTAACTGTTTGATTAACTGTTATGTAATCACACTTTGTGCATTTAACACTTGGTGTTTTTAACCCCAGCTGCAAACAGCCCCAGCTGCCCCTAGACTGAATATAAAGGAGTGGTATCCTTGATTAAGACAGGCTACAACTGACTCAATTGCTCTGCTGATCAAAGGAGATAACTTGCTCTGAGTTGGAGCAAAAGCCAGGCCAGATATATATCATAAACTATGCTTCACTGAACAATATAGACTATACATGTAAAAACAATTCTATGCAAGAGTTGAAATATCACATACATTTAAAAACTGCACATGATTGCATGAAGGTCTATGCAGAGTATATATGCAGTAGGCAGGATGAGAGATAAAATATCACATACCTGAGGGATGAAATGAAATAAACAGATGATTAGTCCATATTCATGCAGGGTAACTGTTTGATTAACTGTTATGTAATCACACTTTGTGCATTTAACAATTGGTGTTTTTAACCCCAGCTGCAAACAGCCCCAGCTGCCCCAAGACTGAATATAAAGGAGTGGTATCCTTGATTAAGACAGGCTACAACTGACTCAATTGCTCTGCTGATCAAAGGAGATAACTTGCTCTGAGTTGGAGCAAAAGCCAGGCCAGATATATACCATAAACTATGCTTCACTGAACAATATAGACTATACATGTAAAAACAATTCTATGCAAGAGTTGAAATATCACATACATTTAAAAACTGCACATGATTGCATGAAGGTCTATGCAGAGTATATATGCAGTAGGCAGGATGAGAGATGAAATATCACATACCTGAGGGATGAAATGAAATAAACAGATGATTAGTCCATATTCATGCAGGGTAACTGTTTGATTAACTGTTATGTAATCACACTTTGTGCATTTAACACTTGGTGTTTTTAACCCCAGCTGCAAACAGCCCCAGCTGCCCCTAGACTGAATATAAAGGAGTGGTATCCTTGATTAAGACAGGCTACAACTGACTCAATTGCTCTGCTGATCAAAGGAGATAACTTGCTCTGAGTTGGAGCAAAAGCCAGGCCAGATATATACCATAAACTATGCTTCACTGAACAATATAGACTATACATGTAAAAACAATTCTATGCAAGAGTTGAAATATCACATACATTTAAAAACTGCACATGATTGCATGAAGGTCTATGCAGAGTATATATGCAGTAGGCAGGATGAGAGATGAAATATCACATACCTGAGGGATGAAATGAAATAAACAGATGATTAGTCCATATTCATGCAGGGTAACTGTTTGATTAACTGTTATGTAATCACACTTTGTGCATTTAACAATTGGTGTTTTTAACCCCAGCTGCAAACAGCCCCAGCTGCCCCTAGACTGAATATAAAGGAGTGGTATCCTTGATTAAGACAGGCTACAACTGACTCAATTGCTCTGCTGATCAAAGGAGATAACTTGCTCTGAGTTGGAGCAAAAGCCAGGCCAGATATATACCATAAACTATGCTTCACTGAACAATATAGACTATACATGTAAAAACAATTCTATGCAAAAGATGAAATATCACATACATTTAAAAACTGCACATGATTGCATGAAGGTCTATGCAGAGTATATATGCAGTAGGCAGGATGAGAGATGAAATATCACATACCTGAGGGATGAAATGAAATAAACAGATGATTAGTCCATATTCATGCAGGGTAACTGTTTGATTAACTGTTATGTAATCACACTTTGTGCATTTAACACTTGGTGTTTTTAACCCCAGCTGCAAACAGCCCCAGCTGCCCCTAGACTGAATATAAAGGAGTGGTATCCTTGATTAAGACAGGCTACAACTGACTCAATTGCTCTGCTGATCAAAGGAGATAACTTGCTCTGAGTTGGAGCAAAAGCCAGGCCAGATATATACCATAAACTATGCTTCACTGAACAATATAGACTATACATGTAAAAACAATTCTATGCAAGAGATGAAATATCACATACATTTAAAAACTGCACATGATTGCATGAAGGTCTATGCAGAGTATATATGCAGTAGGTAGGATGAGAGATGAAATATCACATACATTTAAAAACTGCACATGATTGCATGAAGGTCTATGCAGAGTATATATGCAGTAGGCAGGATGAGAGATGAAATATCACATACATTTAAAAACTGCACATGATTGCATGAAGGTCTATGTAGACTATATATGCAGTAGGCAGGATGAGAGATGAAATATCACATACATTTAAAAACTGCACATGATTGCATGAAGGTCTATGCAGAGTATATATGCAGTAGGCAGGATGAGAGATGAAATATCACATACCTGAGGGATGAAATGAAATAAACAGATGATTAGTCCATATTCATGCAGGGTAACTGTTTGATTAACTGTTATGTAATCACACTTTGTGCATTTAACACTTGGTGTTTTTATCCCCAGCTGCAAACAGCCCCAGCTGCCCCTAGACAACTCCCGTCCGTGTAAAACGTAAAATATGCATTTTCTAAAGGTGTATCATGAATGTCAGGCCTAGCTGTGAAAGTTTGATTCAGATAATCCATACAATCATGTTCATCAGTACCCCTGTAAAACTCCCCTTCTACCAGAGACTCACCCTCCACCCTTTGTGCATTCTCATGCACATATGGTAAGTACGTCGCTGGATTTAACATATTACACCACTTTATGGTGATGTTTGCAGGTGCTATCAGAGCTAGTTCCCATTTAGTGAACCAAGCTGAGGAGACATGTCTGGTTTGGGCTGAATTCAACAAGGCAGATACTGCATGGGGTGTATAGACAATTGTATCATGCCCTAACACTACGTCCTCACTCTTGTTTACCAAAAGAGCGGTAGCAGCAACACTTCTTAAACACGTTGGGAGTGATCTTGCCACAGTGTCCAATTGTGAACTGTAGTATGCTACAGGTCTGCTAGCGTCACCATGTTTCTGAGTGAGGACACCTGCTGCTCAACCATCAGCTTCCGTACAATACAATTCAAAGGGTTTTTCATAATCTGGTATTCCCAAGGCGGGTGCTTTTGTCAGACTATCCTTAAGATTAAGGAAAGCCTGCTCTGTTTCATCAGTGTGTGTAACACGATCGGGTTTTGAAGATAACACCAATTCCTGCAATGGTAATGCCAAAATAGAAAAACCTGGGATCCACATTCTACAGTATCCACACATTCCCAAAAAGGTATGAATTTGCTTTTGGTTTTGCGGCAAGGTCATGGTCTGTATGGCTTGGATTCTGTCATTTGTCAGGTGTCGTAGGCCCTGGGTTAGGCAGTGTCCTAAATATTTAACCTTAGCCTGGCATGGCTGTAATTTGTCCTTAGCAACCTTGTGTCCTGTTTGTGAGAGATGAAGCACAACAGTTTAGTATCATTTAAACATGACATAAATGAATCAGAACATAACAATAAATCATCTACATATTGTATTAGAACAGATCCATTGGCAGGTTGAAAAGATTGCAAACAGTTGTGTAAGGCTTGGGAGAAGATATTGGGACTGTCTATGAAACCCTGGGGCAATCATGTCCATGTGTATTGTACCCCCTTATATGTGAAAGCAAAGAGGTACTGACAGTCAGGATGTAAAGGTACAGAGAAGAAAGCAGAACAGAGGTCTATGACAGTAAAATGAGAGGCACTTGTTGGAATTTGCATAAGGATGACAGCTGGATTTGGCACTACGGGAAATTGGCTCTCAATAACCTTATTAATTCCTCTAAGGTCTTGTACTAGCCTGTAACCCCTCTCCCCAGCCTTCTTTACTGGAAAAATAGGACTGTTGGCTACACTTGCTGTACGTACTAAAGTTCCCTGCTGTAATAACCTTTTAATTATGGGATAAACCCCTAATTCTACCTCTGGTTTTAACGGGTACTGGGGAATTTTTGGAGCTTGCCTACTGCTTTTTTGGTTTACCATTATGGGAGCTATGTGTGCCATTAATGCAGTGTCCTGTCCATCTTTAGTCCATAGGGAACTCGGTATCTGTGCTAACATTTGTTCTACCTGGGATGGAGTTTTATCTGTAACAGTAGAGTGAAACATTAGCCTTTGGGGAGTGTCAAACACATCCCTCACCTCATGTGCAAATCTCTCTGGTACATCCATAAATATACCATCAGGGGTACAATAAATTACACATCCCATCTTACACAAATCTCTTCCCAATAGGTTAGTAGGAGCCGCTGCAGCTTGGAGAAAAGAATGCCTGGTATGCAATGTACCGATAGTAATGTCAGTGGGTTCTGTTAAAGGATAATACTGCACTCTTCCCGTTATGCTGACTGTTGGTACTGTCTTGTTTGTTACCTGTACATTGGATGGAAATGTTAACACTGACCTGGTCACCCCTGTGTCTACAAGAAAAGAATGTTTAGTACCAGCTACATTAACTGTCATTATAGGCTCTTCCCTGGCATCCCCAGTTAACCTGACTGGCTGTAGACTACAGGTATGACCTGACCCCTAGAGCTGACTATCTTCTTCTAAAACAGCATTCACGACCACGATGTGAGCAGGTGATAGCTGTGGCTGTCCTGTTTGGTGTGGGTGTCCCCCTTGTTGGTACCTAGGGAATCCCTGATTTGCTTTACAAAACTTACTTATGTGGCCCTCCTGATTACATCTAAAACACCTCCTCATGTAACGTGGGTTGAAAGGTTGGTGTTGTGTAGGGAGAGAAGTATGAGAAGATTGAGGTTGGGTGAAAGATGGGGGTTGGGTAAGAGATTGAGGTTGGGTATGAGTTTGTAGGTTGTGTGGTGTGTGTGTACTTTGGCCGTGTGTGGTAAGTGTGTTGCGGTGGTATTTGCATTACTTCTAGAGCTTGTATACTAGCGGCCATTAATTTCTCACTCTGCATTTCTCTCTTCTTAAGGATGTTTTTGTCATGTTCAATTGCAGCTTCCCTGAGTATGTCCACAAAAATTCCCCTCCACCCAGGAAGTGAGGTCTGAATCCTGCTCTTAAGGGCATCTTTAAGACCGTCCATAAGCACTGTAACTGTAATTTCCCTATAATGGGTATTATCTTTAATATTACTTATGCCTGTATATTGGGTAATAGTGTGCAGCGCTCGGTTAAAATAATCTGCTGCAGACTCACTCTCCTTCTGTTTAATTGTAAAAACTTTACTCCAATTAACTACTACAGGGAAAAATATGGCCAGTTGATCTACAATACGAGTTATATTATTTTGGTTGCCTTCATCAGTTGTGGGGACATCTCCATCCAATACACAGGCCGTGATAAACTTTTTCACGTCGTTATTGTGTGGAAGACATGCCCGTAATACTACACTCCAATCCTTGTTGGTTGGCTCATGAGCATTACCCAAATCCTTTACAAATTTTTGGCAACTTGCTAAATCCTTCCTAGGGACTGGGAAATCTATAATTATGGAACGTAACTCAGCCCTCGTCCATGGACAATGCATTGTGATATCCCTTGTGGGCACTATACCCTCAGCGTCCGGATTCCCATTGGGAACAGTTATGATCCGGATGGGGTGGATGCCTAATGCACTATTACCCATGACTTTATCACCTGGTTGAGGGTTCAGCCTCTGACTACTACGTATGGGATTAGCAGCTTTAGTAGCTGCAGGCATTAATGTTTCCTGTATTATCAATGATGAGGCTGCCTCCCTTGCTGGTGCTGGTGGGACTACTACCTGTGCGTGTGATGGTGGTGCATGTAACATTTGTGTAACATGGGAGAGAGCGGATATTACAACAGGTTCATCATCTGCATCATAAACATGTTCCTTATAGTTACTAAGAAGAGTGTACAAATTGTTTGTTACATTTTTATGGTTTTTGTGATTGATTGTACCAACACCACTATCTGCATAGGACGGCGGTGGTGCATGTGCATTAACAGTACCTTTGGCAACGCTACTCTGCAGTGCGTGCTAGTTCCCGAGCGTCATGTGCACAACGTTGGTTTGCGTCATGCCCGCGCTCCCTTGCGCATTGCACGTGGCACTGATCTGCTCTGCCATATGCTACCCTCGTGCTGCCACAGTTTCAAACAATCATTAAACTTTACCTTTTTGATTTGAGGACTCACCAAGCAAATACTGTCCCTAACATTGTTCAAGAATTCCGCATCAAAGCTACCTATCTTGGGAAAAGGCTTTCTACATTTCATATCGACCCATATGTCACAATACGCCGTAGCATAAGCACCATACTTTTTAAACATTACATACCTTGCCGAACCCCTGTGGCCCTTCCATCAGCAGCGCTTCATCGATCGTTACTAGAGATTGCTTAGCACCCATATGTAAACAGTGTTACGCAATTTCCGGAAAACGTCGACCTGTGAACGATTTTCAACGAGTAACGTTCACTCACTCCCTCCCGCTATGCACAGCCAACCCTTCTAAAGTTCACAGCCGACTTTGCACAACGAGGAGCAGAATAAACACCTATTGTACTTACCCTACTTGCGGCTGTATTAACAAGCTTCAACCGCTCACTTCTGCAAGCTTATACACCGGTTTCCCATTAGTATAGCCAAAAAGTGAGTAAAGGAAACTTGCTTTATGAGTTATTTCTTTTTCCCCATTGTAAATCATCTCAAGTTTTACCACACCACTTCCTACTTCGAGTTTACTCCCCCTAGTAGCATTTAGAAATTCCAATAATCCCTAACCATGCCAGCAGTTTCACTCCCACAACACCCACTTCACAATCACAAATTACACTAAACCATGCGGTCCGATCGCTCTGCCCAAGGAACCTACCTGATCAATGGACTTTTACGATTAATGGGTGTTCGGACCGGGAACAACTCCTCGTTTCCCGATAACCACAATGCACCAGTAGTTTATATAGCCTTGTCTGGCATCTACCAAGTTTACACCTTGAGGTTTAACAGACAGTAACCTCAATCTTTTCGGGCTTAACAGACAGTAGCCCCCACACGCATTCACACTTCAATCACTACCCTATTTCTGTACAGAAAAACAAAACCTTTTTCCCAAAATATGGCAGCACAATTTAAATGTTTGAACAGGTAATCACACTACAAAACACAATGACTTTTAAAACATGCGGCAGCAATACAGAGAACGTGTAGACGCTAATGTGTGGCTTACCCCTAACACACTGTTTTAGCACTGAAGGAAAACACACTCTTCCTTCTTAGTCCCTGGTTCTAATCAGCGCGCCTTTTTCTTACATGGTCATGGTAGCGCTCTCTCAGCAACACAGTGGTAGCAGTTTTTCAAAGATGTATGTGTCCTTGCCTGCTTATGGCGCCTCCACCCTTTTGCTGAGAGATCGATGCCGTATGTTACCATACAAGTGGCAGCGTGTTTTCACTCTGAGCCCCAAATGTTATATCCTACTTAATACCTCTATGCAATCCTGCCTATAACCTCTAAACCTTAGATGACTCTAATTAGTGTTGCGAATAGTCGCACACAGAAATAAATACCTTCTGACTCAGATTGTGGTTCTGAAGCACAAAACCTTATTATTTAGGCATATAAGAAAAAGGTACGTTATCACACATGATCTAGACACTACATGCAAAGGTTACAATAGCTATGGTACAATCGATACATATGCAGGCGCTCTGAATCCAGATTCCGGCATCAACATGAAACCTCCGTCACAGAAATAAGAAATATGACTAACTAAATAGGGTCAGAGAGCCTGGTTATGTACCCGAACAGAGATAAGCAATACAATAGGCATGAGCTGGCATCTTCACGTTGGTTTTTCTTCTTTGGTCTTTTGTTACGACATAGTTCATTGGTCTGTTTGTACTTGAGAAGTTCAGCCTCCCAGTGGCTCTTTGTGTAATTTTTCCTGCCACATAACTAAACAATGAACACTTCATACACTGTACATTCTATCACCTAATTCCCTATAGTTCATAACTTGCAGATGCTTGTAGCGATTTCACCACCGATAAAACCGGAGATCTGCAAATACACAGCGGATCAGAATGGCACCAAACATGATCTACTTATTATGTACTAAACCATAAATATCATATAACATACATTTCACAGTATTGCAAATATAAATAAAACTTCGGGTAATAACCTTGATTACTGCGGAACCTTTTCATGTAATTGTGTGTATATTTGCACGCATTGTGAATACATATGCGATTGTCTATGTGCATGCATGTATTTATCATGAATTTTATATATATATATATATATATTTCTCTGCTTTACTTGGTTTTGATATTACTGGGCTTACAACAATGACAGGCAATGTGTTTACACATGTGATGAAACAAGACTTGATGAGATCACAAAGGTAAGGCTAATCTGTTTAAGCCTCAGACATAAATACAATGGTTTATTTAGCTTAACCCCATCAGATACCATGCCTACAATGGCTCACGATAGCTTAAATCTCTAACAATTGTTTTCAAATTCACTCTGTCTGAGTATATCAGTGTTTTTGTGTATTCTTGATTATTTGTTACAGACAAATCTACAAAAACCTGTATTGTCATCACTGAATATTTTAATGTAAGGATTATTTTCAGTTGTAGCTAAAATGGCCATTTTGCGACCAGTCGCAAAATGGCGTCTTGCAGATCTTGATTTTAAACAGATTCTGTCTTAGCCAATCATCCGGCTTCGACACTGGCATAGTTTCTCTCCGGAGCTGGGAACTTGCGAGGAAAGAAACTAGATTACCACTTTCCCTCCTCATCCTTCTGCGAAAGCATTGCCTCAACCCTGACCATATAGGCATCCACCTCAAGAAAGATAGGCTGGTCACAATCAGGTTGCCTCAGGATGGGGCAGAGATGAAACACTGCTTTAAGTGGTTGAATGCTTCCTCTGTCTCAGGAGGCCACGCCTGTGTGTCTTGGTTCTTCTTGGTGAGAACAGTGATGGGAGATGCAACAGAAGAATAGTTCCTAATGAACTGCCGGTAAAAGTTACAGAAACCCAGGAAAGGTTAATATATTTTTCAGTACCATTTTGGGCTGTACTTCAATAGATAATTAGCATCATTTTTCAAATTTCTACTGTTTCTTTTAGAGGGAGTCGTCATTCTTTGAAATTATATTCTAATAACATAAGTTCATTCATATATCAATGATTTAGGAAAATAGTAGATATTCATAACCGATCTACTATCCACAGTCCAGATTATGCAATATAAAATTGCATATCTGATATTGTGGTGTATACATTTATTGTACCTTTATTTTAATTTCCAGTTTTTTATTTTATTTTCTATCATTCAGATCTTCATTTATACTCTGTATTATACATTATTACACTATACATATATATTCTTTACATATTTTTATATTCTCATTATTGTTTGTCTTATTAGGGGATAATGTATATAAATGGAATTATTTAATGATGATTAACTCAAGGGGCTAATTAATAAATGGGATTATGAAGATAATGATTGTAAAGCAGTTAATTATATTAATTATTTTGAATGGGGTTGCTATGATGCTGCTGAATTAGTTAATTTTTGAGGAGCTGATAATTATTGATGAGTGAATGATAAAGGTGGTATATATATTTTCATTATTTATGGCAGTCACACCTATTCTCTACTGCACAGGTTCTCAAACTCTGGGCCTGATTCAGAGCCGGACGCTCTGACCAGAGCGCTCGCTCTGAATCAGGGCCCTCCTCCCTCAACTTGGAGCAGCCACAGCTATAGCGAGCATCCATGATGATGGTCGCGATGGCCTTGACCTTGCGACGAGACCCTGCGGTAGGGTCTCGGTGACCGCAAGCCCTGGAGTGATTTTGGCTCTATCAGAGCCAAAATCACTCCCACTGACATCACTACTGATGTCAGTGGGGCCGGACTCAGACGGTAGGCGTTCCCATGGGAACGCCTCCGTCTGGCAGCCACGCCCCCGGCACGCCCACCAAAGGGGGCGTGCTGTCAATCAACATCGACAGCACGCCCCCTTTGGTGCGAGACCCATAACGACGGCTCGGCCGTCGTTATTCTGGCCTCGCGCATGCACACGACGGAGCTCCCTCCGTCGTGCGCATGCACAATTCGGCACCATCGACCCGCTTGCGAGCATCCTGCGCTCGCGAGCGGGTCTGAATGACCCCCTCAGTCCTCAGGACCCCAAACAGTACATGTTTTCCATTTCTCCTCACAGAATCACATGTGAAATAATTAGCACCACTTGTAGATCTTTTAAAATGTGTCAGTGAGTAATGAATACATCTGTGCACCTGCTGGGTGACCTGGAAAACGTGACCTGTGTGGGGTCCTGAGGACCGAGTTTGAGAACCACTGTTCTACTGTATTGAGGCCACTCACACCTAGGGGTATATTTACAAACATGAGAGTTTTGAGAAGTGGAGATGGTGCCCATAGCAACCAATCATATTCTACTTAACATTTAACTAGCACCTTCTAAAAGATAATAGCTATAATCTGATTGGTTGCTATGGGCAACATCTCCACTTCTCAAAACTCTCACTTTAGTAAATTTACCCCATACTCTCTGTATTGTATGGCAATCACTGTGATGTCTCTGTATTATATGGAAGTCAGAGTTATCTTTTCTATATTATTTAGCGATCACTGATGCACTGTATATTATATGGCAGTCACTGTGATTCTCTCTGCATTATATGATGGTCACTGATGCTCTCTGCATTATATGATGGCACTTTGCCAGTCTCTTCTCACTTCTATGCTAACTTTCCGTATCATGATAAGATGGTACTGCTAAAAAAGGTATAGGGAGGCCCATTGCACAGTGGGGACGGGACCACTGCACCATGCCATTGCGCTTAACAATGAATGTTTATTTTGAAAACAAAAAACAAATGGTTAAAACATGGGTGTATGTGCAAGCTTGGTGTAAACTGGGCACATATGCTGCCAAGGTGGAGCCTTAAACATCTTGTGATGCTTACAGCTCAGCATATGGGCAGTAAGTTGTTTTTACACATATTACACCCATTGTATGACCACCTCTATATCAGCTCCATTATCTTCGAAGTAAAGCAGCATTTTAATAAGATACAAACTGTATATCAACCCCACATGGTTGAAATAGCTTCTTACTGCAACATATCACATAGAATACTTATATAAACTTAGAACAATGGCAGTCATATGACAGAAAGGAAGTATACAATCAACGTAGCATGGAAAACCAACATCTTGGTGAAAATTAACTGTGACCTTTAGAATTAAGACATCCTAGGCTTTATTTAGATACAAACATGAATTAGGAAGTATTGCTACAGTGGATACAGCCGTATAACTATCTTAATAGCTAATGCATTTCCAAAGATAGAACAAAAATCCCAAGGAGGAGGTCAGGTAAAACTTTAACCATTTCATTGACAAAAGGCCAAACCATTATGTCAATCATTCTTTTCATGAAAGAAATGATACATTTAACCCATACAGTCTAGAGAGGTATCATAGCAAGATTTTATTACACAATATGCTTGTTTTGGAATATACAATGTCAAGAACCATTTAAAAAAAAAATAATAAACCTACCTACTATCCGAGAGATCTGTCTACTCGGGCATCATAAAACTAGTCATTTTAACCAACACAAGGCCTGATTCAGCATCGGACACAATGCCGATGTTTATACACTCTTTGACTTTTGCGGAACTAACTCTACATTCGCACTGGCATGCCAGCACTGTGCAGCACTACACACTCAGCTGGTACATTTGCACTGTACATTTTTATATATTTTCTGTATTATTCTTTGTATTGGTTACTTTCACATTGGGGTGTCTGGACACATTGGCAGCTGGAGTTATGTACATGGCAGCCTGGTGCTGGGCCCATAACCTATTAACAGCGTGATAGCACCAGTGACCTGGGTCTCAGAACCTATTAGCAGGGTACTGGGGTTCTAGGCTGGATGAGCAGTGCATGTGTGAGTGCAGATATGGTGATAGATACATCCTAGATCGTATACAGTATGGTGGGCATTTTAATGCACCAGCTAGTACTAATGCAAATTCCCTGCTGGTGTGTAGCATTATGCTCCTTATGGTAAGTGGTGGTGGCACTGTAGGACCTTTTATGGCTCTGTGGTGTGGAGAGTCTCAGGGGCATGTCAATACAGCATCAACACCAATGGAGAAAGATGCGCGGTAAAGGCACGCATGCGTGGTAGTGCATGTCAGAGGTCAGACCTCCGGGAAAGAGCTGCGGTGGGTTCTAGTGGCCGCTGGCTTTCGGCCAGGAACAAAGGTAGAGCTCCTCATCTAACAGCAAATTGCAGCAATACAAAATGTTGTACCACTGATATTTGTCATGCCGAGCAGCTCTGGGTGCCCCAACAAAAACCTTCCTGCTCCATGAAGAGGGATCCTATTCAACAGCAGTCTAACGCTGCCGACAAAAGGAAAATGTGATATGGGCCTGTGCGGCTAAAGTCTGTGTGTACACATAATAATTTAGTTAGTTGACCTCTATAAAGCCATTTATCCTCACATTCTAGACTTATCCTAATGCTGGGGAATAAAGTTGGGGATGAAAGTAAGGTAACTTTTGGTGTAATAAGGACCTCATTCAGAGCCGCTCGCAAAAAGCGAGCGCTCGCTCTGAATGAGGGCAGCCGCTTTTCTTTTGAAAAGCCTCCTGGCCGCTCGCTAAGCTGTAGGTTACCACCCACAGCTTTAGCGAGTGACTAGGTGATGGTCGCAACCATCGGGGCTTGCGACGAGACCCTTGCGGTAGGGTGTCGTCTACCGCAAGCCCCAGGAAGCTTCCTGCTCTAACAGAGCAGGAAGCTCCCTACTGACATCACTGGTGAAACTGGTGCATCCCAAAAAACTTTGATAATTTGCACAATATACCATCATATTGCAAATTTATCACCAAAAGGTGCTCTCATCAACTTTAAACAATAGATCATGCTACCAATCCTCTAATCTTCTCAGATCAGAGAACATTCAGAATGGTCACAACTTCACAGAAGTGAGAACATTTCACATTCAAAGACATTTATTTATTAAAACCTAAGTATTATAAAAGAATAATGTACCCACAACAGTCAATTTTATATATTAGAAGTTACCTAAGAGTGGCTGTGTGTTTTTCCCTGTGCTTTTATAAGGTCGTGGAACTACTCGTTGACTTTGAATATCTTTGGAGTTAACAGTAAAATGTACTTTGTCCCACACATGGTGCAATAATAGTACATTACAGGGCAGCTTACACAATAATAAAACAATAGATATAAAAAAATATGAAATGGTTCACTAAAGGTGTTAGTTCAGTAGCATTTGCATCCTCTGATTCCCATTATGTATTGTGAAATCTGCTTTATTAATTATTTAACTTAAAATACATCCACTTTACATGTGGGATTTAAATGGAACAATTAAATTAGAATGGAAAACCTGAAAACAAAATTAGTAATTTCCTTTTTGGTTTGTCAACTGTAAAATAATTGTTCACAATGGAATAATAGTAATTAACAGCCCATGATTTTGGTGTTTGAAAACAAATTCATATATACAGTGTCCAAATATAAATGTTCCTACTGGAGCTCATAACAGTAATTACAGTCATGATAAAATATAGCATATTCTTGACATTACAGTGTTCCAGGCTAGAGCTGTCATTATACTGTTTTTTTTTTAAAGTAGCTAAGTTATTTTACTTATGTAAATATAATTACTATAGTTTTAACAGTTAAGTACAAAAGAGGATATTACATTATATGGATGATAGAATTTATACTCTAGAATAAATACGAGGTCTGTCTAAAAAGTTTGGTGAATGGTCTGATATATATGTAACGCTTGCAACTAGGTCGCTCATGCGTGCTGACATGCATGGACATGTCAGGACCTGCCCTCAGTCGGGGTTTGCACGAGGCCGCCACCGCACTGCCATTGCATTCATTTCAACAGAATGTCCCGAGCAGTGTGCGTCGAACAGCAATGGAGCAACATCACAACATTAAGTTCTGTTTCAAATTGGGTAAATCGGCGATTGAGACGCACAAAATGTTGGTGAAAGTGTACGGGCAGGATGCTGTTAGTAGAAAATGTGTGTACGATTGGTTTGCACACTTTTGCAGTGGCAAGGAATCGGTAGAAGACGAGCCGCATTCGGGAAGAAGAAGAAGAAGAAGGCATTAGCAAAGATACAGTGTGAGTCATCGTTCATGAAGATTTGGGTAAGCGCAAGATTTGTTCACGATTTGTGCCGCTCTTCCTGACAGACGATCAAAAAGACACGTTTTGAAACCAGTGAAGATTTCATTGACATGTGTGACCGGAATCCATCCATCCACACAGGGGACGAGTCTTGGTGTTACCATTTCGACCCAAAAACCAAGAGGCAATCGATGGAATTGCGGGCACCTTCTACCCCGCGACAAACAAAAAGCTGCATGCAAAAATCCAAGGTGAAGACAATGTTGATCGCCTTTTTTGACAAAGAGGGCATCATCCATAAGGAATTAGTTCCTGCTGGTCAAACAGTGAATGCCACATTCTACCTGGAAGTACTGAAACGTTTGTTGCAGCGCATCCGACGCATTAGGCAACAGATGATCCAACCCGGAATTTGGGTGTTGTTGCACGACAATGCACCATCGCATTCTGCTATTCTTGTGCGCCAATTCTTGACTCAGCGTGGCGTGACTTTTCTGGATCACCCACCCTACTCCCCTGATCGTGGTCCTGCTGACTTTTTTTTGTTCCCTCGTCTTAAGGGGGTCATGAAGGGATCACGGTTTGTGGATGTCAAGGAGATTCAGGACCATGTGACAGCACTTCTGAAGACAATTCCTAAAACATACTTTTCTGAAAGTTTCTAGAAGCTTTCCGAACGTTGTCAAAAGTGTGTTGTGTCTGGTGGAGACTACTTCGAAGGCCAATAAAGATATTTCCAATGTGCAGTCTGTTTTTGTGTTTTTATTATACCATTCACCAAAATTTTTAGACAGACCTCGTATCAAGAGTGTGATAATGTATGAGCTTGGTACGTTCTGAGTGCTGTAGGGTATATCGTCAGTGCAGAGCCGTAACTAGACATTTTGGTGCCCTGTGCGAGAAAGAGCATCAGTGTCCCTCTCCCATGACTCTCTCTCCCAGATGCAGCACTCACCCGGCCAATTAAAAATTATCCTTCCTGTTCCAAGTATGAGGTAATAATTTATCAGATGACCAATAAGCAATAATATTTTCTTGTTTGCCATTGTTTTATTAAAATGAAGACACAGGATAATCCTGTGTTTTCATTTAAATAAGATTTTGGCGAACAAGAAGATATTATTGTTTATTGGTCATCTGATTTATTATTACCTTATAATTGGAACAGGAAGGATAATATTAATATTATTATCATGTCATATTGTAATCACCCCCCATCCTATTCCCCAGGCTCCCTCTTATATGCAGTCAGCAGTGTACTCACCTGGTCAATGATACTCTATGACCAGGGCCAGACTCACACTGACACAGATTTTGTCACTGACACGCTCTTAGGGGTATATTTTTTTATCAAAGTTCGATTTTGCATTCGATTTGATGTTCCATTTAGCTCGCCTCAAATCGAACAAATCAAATAAAATGTAGAAATCCCTCATCAAATCCCACATTTACTAGAATTCAATTGCAGAAGCCTTTTCTAAATCAAATTCGATTTGCTTAGAATTTGAACAGTGATTTGATGTTCGATTTTGCATGCACATGTACAAATCGAATGAATAGACCTGCTTCATGCTTTCCATTTTAGCATGAGCAGGTCTGACTGACACAGATGCGTGCACAAATCAGTGAGAACCATGCATGCATCTGTGTGTAAAAATGCTTGTAAAGTGTTAAATTTTTTAAAGAAAATTACGTGGTCCCCCCCCCTCCCTAAAAGCACAACCAGCCCTGAACTTTTCAGAGCCAGTCCTGGTTGTGAAAATACAGGGGACAAAAAACATAGGGCATTTAGCACAACCAGCACATCCCCAGGCCGGGGATCCCTGGGGAGGTAGGGACCCCCTGAATAAAGGGGTCCCCCTCTCCAGGCCACCCCAGGCTTGGGCTGATAGCCTGGGGCTATTCCCCAGTACCCCTGGGTGGTGGGTGCCGGGTTGATAGTGTAAAGTGTAGTGTAAAAATAGATGTAAAAACATTGTCTTTAACAGTAGAATTAGAGGTCCCAGCAAGCCTCCCCCGCATACTGGTTACCAGCATGTGGGGCATTAAGGGCCCGCTGGTACCTCTAGTTCACCTGTGAAGAAATATTAAAAATAAAGACAAGACACACACACCGTGACAGTATAAGTTTATTACACACTCACACATAGTAACCTTTAGTAACCTTGCAGTTCTCGTAAGTCGCTGTCTCAAATTTATTTTATGTTTTGAATAAAAATCGTCAGATGTATTAAGTACCAAGTAGACAAGTGAATGAAGATGCACTGGAAAAAAATCAGCCAAACAATAGAAGTCCCTCTGGCTGGTGAGATAGCTGGGCGAGTCAACTTGTAAATAAAAAAAGAATAAATAGATACATTTTAAAAAAAACAGCATGTCCTCCCCAGAAAGCTTCGCCAGCACTAGCACACTTTGGGCTCTATGTACTACAATCCGCATTTGTAATGCAGATTGTTGTTTGATATTACCGACTGAATTCGCATTGCGAATTCAGGCAATATCAAAGGGATTTACTGCAAATTCCTTGCAGGGACGGAGCTTACGATAAAGCTCTGTCCCTGCGAATCCCCTTCACACACTTATCACGGTATTTTTGCAAAAAATACCATGACAAGTGCCGACGCATGCTCCCACCAACCGTCGCTAAGCCCCGCCCCTGGTGCTAAGCCCCGACCCCTGCGATCGCTGTCCCCACCTGTCAAAGTTAGTGATAGGCTTTCATCACTAATGTAGTTATTTCTTTAAAAAAAATCTCCACAAACACACTAGAATAAGTCAAGTCACTGGTGATATGTGGGTTGTAAACCCTCTGTCCATAACCATCAGCTTAACTTCTCACCTCCAAATTTCCAGCTAGTACTTTTGACAATTTGAAGGCAAAAAACACTGAAAAATCTTCATGATTTGCTGCAACTAAGGGCCTGATTCCACATTGCTCGTAAGTGCGCTGCTGATCGCAGATTCCTGATGGTTGGGAATCTGTATGTACAGGACACATTCTGCAGATGTGCAGTACGGGTCTGTGTGATCGCACACAGGGCCTGATTCAGACCCGCTCGCGAGCACTGAGCGCTCACAAGTGGGTCGGTGTTGGCCCAGTGCGCATGCGCACGACGGAGGCGGCTCCGTCGTGCGCATGCGCGAGACCCGGATAGCGACGGGCAAGCCGTCGCTCCGGGTCTCGCTACAAAGGGGGCGTGCTGTTGATGTTGAGTGACAGCATGCCCCCTTTGGTGGGCGTGCCGGGGACGTGGCTGCCCAGACGGAGGCGTTCCCATGGGAACGCCTACTGTCTAGGGCCGGCCCCACTGACATCACAAGTGATGTCAGTGGGTGGACTTCTTGCTCTGTAAGAGCAAGAAGTCCACTGGGACCATCGCGACCATCATCCTGGCCGCCCGCACTAGCTGTGGATGGTCACCCACAGCTATGTGAGCGGCCAGGAGGCCGCTCTAAAAACACAATAGGCGGGCACTAATTCAGAGCGAGCGCTCTGAAAGAGCGTCCGGCTCTGAATCAGGCCCACAGTTCAGTAGCAGACTGTCAGTGATTGACAGTATGCTGCTGTTTCTGGGTGGGTAGGGTGCGGCGACGGTCTGCGTTTCCCAAGATGGTGGCATGTCGCTGCCATTAGGGGGAGGGGAGAGGCCCAGATCTCTGTTGGCTGACACAGATTTCCTGGCCTCTTTTCCTGATACCGCGATGTCTGGCCTGTGTGACAATATGGTCACTCAGCCGGCCGAGGATCACGCAGATGTTCCAATGCTGCGTCCGTGGATGCAGCTCGGATTATTAATGCATGTAAGAGGCATGACGCCTCCTGCTGCATTAACATAATAAAAAAGGACGGAATTGCAAAATTGCTTGTATGCGGAATTAGGCCCTAAATGCAGAGTCTATTACATTCCAGCCTACTTTAAGTGTTCTCGTTCGCTTTAGTTGCCACATATTGTACATTTTACTATTCACAACTAATCATCATCATCATGATTGGCTACTTGCCATAGACTCCAGTCCTTCTTGCATACATCTAAACATTTGTGTTAGCACGCCAATGAAGGGAATGTGTAATCTCATCGTACTGGAGGGTACATCATATTTCCGGATGGTATCAAGCTCTTCTGTAGTCTTAGGGCATACCCAAACCGCCTTCATCACTCCTAAAGAACACCCTCACAGTGCCACAGCTGTCCATTGAGCTTGTTTGTGTTGTTGAGCTGTACACACCACTCTATAGTGATGGCTGTTGGGTCAAAAGTCCTGACTGTAGGGACAGTATACTAATATTGGAGTTGTCCTTCCTAAATGGAGACAGTCGGGAGTTATGCTTATAAGCAGAGACCATTGCCTAATTTCTTGTATAGTAGACAGGCAGAATAATTTTAGAAATCAAATTCAATCACCTTTACACGTGAAACAAAAAATAAGTGTGGTGTACTCATTTACATCTCTAGAAATATATTAGGTGTGTTTTTCAGGAACACAGAAAGTGGGAGATAATTGCATGTTTTCAGGTGTTGTCAGGTGGAAATTAGTTTCAGATTAAAAACATCTACGACTCGAGATCAACCGAATTAACATGAAAAAGGGAATAGAACAATATATTAAAAAGCATTGTCAACAGTCACTCTCTGCTAAAACAGTGCTGAAAATATATTCTAGCATAGGGTACAATTTGATCTACATTAAATACTTTGAGCAGTTACATGCATACAGGATCTACTGCAAACCCTAAAAGTGATAAGCTATAGGGGTGATAATGTTATCCCAAAGCAATTCACCTTCTCTGATAGATGATAGGTCCCTTCAGAGGTTCTAGGTAATGGCAGCTCCCATAGATAACCAACGCGTTTGTCAAGGTATACCTGTGCTTCTTAGTTTTCAACATATATAGGGGTTTAGTGCTAGTTCCACCCTCCTCTTATGTTTTGGGTGTGGTACGGGATAAACGTGTATGCAGCCGTTCCTTGGTCTCTATACTCACTATAGGGGGATTCCTGTTTGGTAATGTAACAGATCGCTAGTTCATGGTCCTTTACAAAACAAAGGAATGTACCTTTAATCTTCCTAATCTGCGGCTATGCATTCCACTTTATGGAATGCATGCTACTTCCGCCGGAAATATCGGCTGATTTGCGGTCATGCGTTCCACCTCTTGGAGCACACACCGCTTCCGCAGGAAGCTCCTTCTGCTCCCTGTCCCTCATGGTTATGCGTTCAACCCACTGGAATGCACAGCGCTAGTTCTGGACTGAGGGCCTGATTCAGAGCCGCTCGTAAGCGGCCGCTCGTTCGCTCCGAGCGATGTTCGCACAACTGCGCATGCGTATGGGTTGTAATACGCATGCGCCAACCAGTCATTGTGGTCAGAAATTGTGTGCTCGCAAAATAGCGAATGCCTGCTAATTTGAGTGACAGAATGAGGCGTTTGTGGGTGGTAACAGGGGAAGGTGCTTGAAAACGGGGAGTGGAGATCTGAACGCAGGCGTGCCAAACGGTCAAAACGGGCGTTTTAAGGGTGTGCATAATTAACAAAGCAGCGTCATCGACCACGTCACTTGGTTGTCTTTTAGCCTGAACTGCTCGCATGATTGCGGTAGGAAAATCCTACCACAAGCACTGCGAGCAGTTCATATGCCGTTCGATGTATTCGATTAATGAAATAAATAGCGGAGATGACGTATGATGCGAGCGGCAAGGGGGCGTTTTTAAAAAAATAGCGAGCGCATGTTTAGTTCGCTCGTTCAGACATAGAGGCATCAACAGACGCAAAGAGCGAGCAATCTATTCAAATATCCTGGCACATATCTGCATGCGAAACGCTACGTTACAGTGTCAGCGGCTGTGATGAGGGGGGGGGGGGTTGCTAACCAAATTATAACTTGCCTCCAAGTGTCTGGGATGAACTTACACCATGGGTTTCTGAACGAGCAAGCGCAAATAGCGTCCGGCTCTGAATCAGGCCCTGAATTTGTCCGATCAGGTCAGCTATTTGCGCATGGTCTCTGCTTGCCTCTATGGATAATGGTACTGTTCCCATTAGTCTTTAGGTACGATAACTAGGATATGCCAATACCTACTTTGGAGGCATATTCTGAATATAATACATAACTTCTATTGCACATCCATCAATAATATATTAACAATATTTTAAAAGGCATACGTATAAAACAATAATAAATAATTATAAAAAGAGGCACATTTCCCTCCCATAAAATTAATACATAAATTCTTAAAAACTAAATAACAGTGGGTAAATATATATATAAATGACAGCTTTAAGCAATAGAATAAAACATTTTTTTTTAAAACTGAAGATATATATATATATACAGTAGTGCAAATTGATTTGTATTAAATCGAATTATGCACAAAAAATAGTAGTTTGGGGAAAAATTACAGTAATTATTAGATAGAATACGGCAACCTTAAATACCCAATCATGTGAACTCTGAATCACCCCACGGGTCCGCTAGTGGTGGATCAAATCACTTAGGTGAATTTACAGTGGACAAGTTTCTCAATATAGGTGATCTTTTTATAGAAACCATTTCAATTCAAAGTCACTGTTGAGGCCAAATGGTGTTAAGGTTTTTATTTCATAAATGAATCTCATTTCTGTTTTGGCTAGAAATGTATCAACACCTTTAGTACGTCCAGGGGTGCCGACAGCCGTGCCGGGCCCGGAGGAAGAAGGGGGCATGGCGTAATTGCGGGAGGCGTAGCCACGCCCCCTTAGAGGAAAAATAAACAACACATTTTTGCAGTACCGAGTAGTGGCGCTGCACGCTGGGGAGGGTGGTGCTGTGAGCCCCTCAGTCCAGTGGGGGGCGCGATCAGTGTGATCACTCTCCCCACAGGCATAGGAGACTGCTGTGGCTGCTACTTAGCAGCCGCGAACAGTCTCCCAGTGCAGCCCAGCATACAGCAGCGTGTGCTGGGCAGCTTTGATGTAAGAGGGAGGGGGGGTGGCGTGGACCCCTCCAGCAAGCCCAGGCCCGGGTAATTAGTACCCGCTTCCCACCCCCCTCTCGGCTCCCCTGAGTACGCCAAATCCCCTCAACCTTTTTAGTTAAACATGAGTGACTTAAGTAAAAAATGCAAAAATGGATACTGTTACCATGACTTGGTGTGTGACTAACCTGAATTGTTCTTACAAGATAAGTAGGCAGACTTCTGCACATAAAGAAGCATGGTAGGTCTGCAGAGCTTTTGCAATTTGTAAATAATGTCCTGTAAATAATTTTATTCTATTAATATTTGATTTTCCCTGTGAGAACAGTGCTCCATATGTTTTCTTTTTGCCTCATAGAAGCCTATGGGCTTCTTAGCTGAGTTTTTCCTGAGAGGGAGCCAATATGATCCCTCCAAGGGTACCCCATAGCTCGCTCATGCGCTGGCTGATGGCCGCGCACATGCAAAGGACTCTTCGGGCCTGATTCAGACCTGCTCGCTAAGATGCATACCCTCGATGCTATGCATGCGTATGCATCACAGTGCACATGTGCATACCTTAGCGAAAGTTCACAATGCATTTGCTCGCTGCGCATAGACAGCCCAGCAGAGTGAGTGTCAGGGGAAGCCATTTGTAGGTGGTAACAGGGGCTGGCCATTGAAAACAGGGGAGTGGAGGTGCAAACGCAGGCGTGCCTGAGCATCTCAACGGTGTTTTAGAGGTGTGCATAATTAAAAGATAGCATCATAGTACATGTCACCTGGCTTGTTTTTACACTGAAGTGCTTGCAGTGCTTGCGGCAGGGTATGGTCAACCTAAAGCGCTGCGGTAATATCCGATGTTACCCGATGTACCGATGGTTGCATACACTTCCTGGACATGACGTGCACAAGTGGGGGTCTTAAAACAGACTGGCGGGTGTCTGCATACACTATGTGATCGCCTTCTAAGAAATACTGGGCGTGCTAATGCAATGCTGTGCGATAGCATACACATGGTGCGAGCGATCGCATCTAGCAAGCGGGTCTGAATCAGCTCTTTAGGTCATAAACCTGGAAGTCCTCACACCGCAAAGGTGATCATTGGCGGCATGCATCACATCCAAAATACCCATACTAACAGCAGGACTATATGGCCATGTGGTTCTAATAACAAATCACTGCTTACCTGTTATTAAAGCATTATTAAAGAGGGGGTATATTATGGGATAGGTGCCTAGTATCATGTAGGACCCCCTCTAACCTGGCGAAATGCAGCAGCTCGACGTGTCATCGATTCCACAATTGGACAGAAGACCTCTGGAGAGATATTGACCCATGTCATCTGGATTGCTTCTCACAACTCCTTGATTTTTGTAGGTGCAGGATCTTTGGTAAGAATGGACCTCTCCACAACATCCCATAAATGCTGGATTGGGTTCAAGTCAGGCAAAAGTGGTGGCCACACTATTCATCAGAGATCTACAGAATGCTCCTCAAACCAATTCTGAACAACTTGGGACTAATGAAAGTGCATTATCTTGCCGGGGTACATGAAGTCCATGAAGGGCTGCAAATGGTCATCATGCAATGCAACGTAGCAGTTACTGACATCGTAGATTGAGGAATGTTGAATGTCCGCACAACATTGGAAATTGAATGTCCCATCCATCGGGCCCTGTTTGAACTCCGTTAATTCATGTCACCTTGCCATGAGCAGCCTAGCCGGTGTTCAAACTGACTCACGAGATGTCAGATTACAGGTCTGGTCATTTCCAAGATGCACAGTATGGTGACACCACCTACCAATACCTTTACATTCTGTTATGCCATGATTTTGGCACTTATAGAGTCCCTCACAGGATCCAGATGCGGACTGGCTCAATGTAGAAAATACCTGGGTGCCTTCCTCTGTATAAGTGTAAATAGGTAGAAATCACAGGCGGCACTTCAAGTCTTTTACAAAAGTCAATTACACTTAGGTCATGTCACTCGGACCACCAACGTTTCAGAGTGTATTACACTCTTTTTTCAAGGTAATATGTTTGTACAAATGAAAACATCCTTACCTTAAATAACCCTCCACTGTCTGCAATACGCTCCCAGTTCCGGTCCTGGCTGCTCACATGCTGGGTGCTGGTGTCTGGCTAGGATGATGTGCAATTACCCATGTCACACCGCCGGTTGCCGGAGCAACCAGTATCAACATGTGCTGGTGCACGTCTCCCTGCAGGGGCAGACACAAAACATAAACATACTGTGTAATACCGCAACATCCCATCTTATAAGTATGATAGATATGAGTAAAAGAGTAATGGAACTAAATGAATTAAAGGGAACAATAAGATATATTTCTCAGGGAAATGTGTTACCAGCATGTCCCTATCTCAAAAAGTATACCAGGGAGGCAGAGATACTAAGGGTGGGCTCAAGATTAAATAGAGACTTCCTGCTATACCACTGGAATATACATTATGGTTATTCATTAATCATATTGCTATGTATAGATCCCAGGGACAGGATGATGTACATCAAATGGGCACAAAGGCTGCTTTAAAGGTTAATATGTCATCTAGATACATGCACTTCAAAGAAACACATTCAATGGCATTTTTTCATTGAGGCCATACGGCATGATGGTGTTCAGTTCATAAATCCATTTGGCTTCTAATCTGGACAGTTTGTTTGCTCTATCACCCCCCTAATGGAGGTGGTACATGGTCAATTATTTTATGCTTTAGCATTGACATGTTATGTCCCACTACAATGAAAATGTCTAGCTACTGGCTGCTCCATGTTTTTCCCTCCCAAGGCTGCCCTGATGGCCGAACGGTGAAGGGCCATGTGTTCTTTGAACTGTCTTGTTGTTTGTCCGATATAGTATAAGCCTCTTTTTTGCGTCTTAGTGAGGTTAGAAATGTCTGTGTGTACAAGCATATCGCAGATGTTCCTGCTTCTGGTAAAATATGCCAAGGGTTTCTTCTGTTTGATGCACAGTAATTGTTTGGATGTGGCCACAATGGGCCAAAGGGTATTAGTTGCCCTATTTATAATTGAGCTAGCTAGTATTGAACATCGGTGGTCTCTTTAGGGTTTCCGGGAAGATAGGTGGAAAACCTCATAACAGAAAGTCCACCCGCAGGGGCGGCCAGAATAAGAGGCTCCATAAGAGGCTCCAACAGAAAGAGAACCGAATATACAATCTCTCAGACAGGACTTTAAGCGCCACTGACATTCAGGTATTAAATAAGGGACCGAATGTTGGCCCTGATTCAGAGCCGTTCGTTAACAGCAGTACGCTCGTTGCGTTCCGATGTTGACTAACCGCGCATGCGTCGGTGTTACACTGCGCATGTGCGTACGGCAGATAGCGAGTTTTTTTTGTCTCGTTCGTCAAATAGCGTACAGGAAGTGACATGTCAAATGTGATTGACAGAACAGGGCGTTTTTGGGTGTTGACGGGGGAGGAGATGGAAAAACGCAGGCGTGGCGAGGCGTTTTTGGGGCGTACATACATTAACAAATGCGAACGTCAAATGTGTTCGTACCAACTCATACGTCACTGGATGATCCTCTTTCCCTTCAAAATGCTTGCACAGCTTAGGGTCTGGATTACTCGACCACATTGGCGATGGCCTTCTCCTCCGTCCCGACACTCCACGATGTAGCATCGATTAATCACGGCTTGTCAGAAAATCAATTAGTGTTGGATTGAAAACCGGCTTGGTATGTGTTTGGAAATCAGTTTTTTGGGTTAGCACAAAACCGAACGCAGGTGGAAATCATACCTGCTAATGTCAGGATTACACAATCAATTTGCGTACATTTGTGGGGGTTTATTTTGGGCTCAATTTTTGGTTTTTGGACTATTGTAACAATAATGTCATCATGTTTAGGTTTTTTTGGCCATTTTGTTTTTGCCAGGTGAATTTTCATCCTTAGGTAAATTTTTAAACGTTCCTTAAAGAGCCCTTTTTTTTTCCATGTAAAATGTTGTTGTTGAACATTGTTGCCTTGTGGGCCTGGATTAAATGTAACCCATTTTGACAATAATGTCAGAATACAAAGTCGTACATTTTATGTAAATTTATTGCTATCCAGAAAAAAAACATGCACATATTTAACACAAACATTTTTTGCAGTGTTCATTCCACAATATTTAATAATTGTGCAAACATAAAATTTTTGGTAAACGTAAAGCAAAAAATTAAAAACAATTCACAAGAAAGGAGAGGGAAGTTTTGGCCAGAAAGGAATATGAGGCAAGCACAGAAGGAGTGTGGGAAAAGTAGCCAATGCTGTCAACGTTTTTTCCCCCGTTTGGCTGGGGGAGGGAGGGCGCCAGACCGGGTCCGGGATGTCATCGGGCTGGCCTGTCCAGAGGCAGATGTTGTGGCCTGTGGACTAGGCACAGGGCTAGGCACATTTGGAGGATTGGCTGATGTTGTGCCAGAGGTGGAGGATCCTGATGTTCCGGCAGGAAGGGAGGTCGGCTCCACCATGTGCTGGCGAACGAGCTGCTCCAGGGCATTGGCGATGCGGATGTTGGCCCTGGTATTTTCCGCCAGGGCCTGACCAATGGTCACGTTGGCCGCAGCATTTTGCTCTAGGGCCTCAGCCACCCGTACCAGACTGGCGTCCATCCTCTGCAGAATCTCTGTATGGAAATCCGACTTAAAATTGAGTTCTGTGAGGAGGGACACTGCCTGCGAGGGGGATTGCCCTGGACTGGCTTCTGCAGGGTCCTCAGCCGGATGTACTGGTTCCTCCCCTGCAGAGCCAGCAGAAATTCTGCGGCCAAGGCTCCCCTCTGGAGCAGACTCATCCGCCTGTGTCTCTGTTGGAAAAATGAGAAAAGACTCACATTAGAATCTACATATTGGCACAATAACATTTCAAAGTTGGTGACATCACAATATTTACCTGGGACAACATGAGGAGCCGCAAAGTCTGGCATGTCCGTATCCATGTTGGACACGCCAAACACCTCCACAGGCTGCACACACCCCTGTGCCAGCTCTTCTAAATCATTCAACTCCAATGACACAGGGGTGGGACCCCCACCTGTCCCCCTTGCATGCCTAGCCCTGTCCGCCAGTTTTTGCTTCAGGCGATATTTGAAGTCGGCCCATCTGTGGGTGAAATTGGAACCATTATCCTTTTGTTTTAAATGGGTTTTGGTTTTAGGGGGGGGTCAAGTGTTTACTTACCGCCGTTTGACATCCCGGGCTAGACGGACATAATCACCCACCCTATTGACAGCAACGGCTACCTCCTCCCACATTCTCCACTCTGGCTTGCACTCATATTCCTGTCTGCCTGTGGCAGGATGTCCACACACTTCTGAATCAAAACCTCCATCTCCTTTCTTGTGAATTGTGGCTGCCTTTTCTTTTTGCCAGCTTTGCCCGGGAATACTGGGCCCGGCAGCCTCTTCCATGTCATCCTCCTCACCTATTTGTTTAAATGTTGAGAATTGTAAACTTCACAACTTGCACAATATTATGTTTCTAATTAATCATTGTTTCAAAATGCCTGAAATACTTACCGCCAGACTGTTGCCCATTGTTTCCCTGGTCTGTAGCCATGTCTGAGCTCAAAACAAGAAATACACCAGAATGTTTGGTTTGGCTCGTGACGTATTTATACATGCGTCCTTATTTTTCGGCCGCATCATTGATTGTGCTTTCCTATGATCCCTCCTTAATTTGTGCGGGAAACTAAACACTATTTATGGCTTGGGGCGTCTCGAGTCGAGGTGGCGTTTTTGGATTGTTGGAGGTTACGTTGGTCGGAGTTGATTGTTGGTGGGTTTTGGAGTTTGCGTTGGTGGGAGTAGTTTTTTTTTCCGATATTTGCATTTTGTTTTGACGTTCGCATTTTTTCTGTTGGATTTCTTTTTGGCGTTTCTTGTTTTGGTAAGTTTTTGGAAGTGTAACTTTGGTTCAATTTGTGTCTCCTTTTTTTTCCGAATTTTCTAACGTTTTTTTTGCGTAATTTCATCTCTCTTAGGTTTTTTTTTGGCTCTAGCCCCAAAGACCTTTTGATCTGGAATCTTATATATTATCTCTTGGTAAGTTCATTTTTTAAATTGTTTTGTAAATGTTCATGTTTGTCTTTACGCAACTTTGTGTGGCCTTACACTTGTAACCTTTGTTTTTCTTAGTCCGAAATGTTTATAAAAAGTGTTTTTTTTGTAGCTGCGTATTTTTTAACTTCTATTTGTGAACTAATTAGCGCATTTTTATCAGTTTATATTGTGATTTGTATTTGCAAACTAATTAGCGCATTTTTATCAGTTTCTATTGTGACTTGTATTGGCGAACTAATTAGCGCATTTTTATCAGTTTCTATTGTGACTTGTATTTGCGAACTAATTAGCGCATTTTTATCAGTTTCTATTGTGACTTGTATTGGCGAACTAATTAGCGCATTTTATCAGTTTCTATTGTGACTTGTATTTTTGAACTAATTAGCGCATTTTTATCAGTTTCTATTGTGACTTGTATTTGCAAACTAATTAGCGCATTTTTAACAGTTTCTATTGTGACTTGTATTGGCGAACTAATTAGCGCATTTTTATCAGTTTCTATTGTGACTTGTATTGGCGAACTAATTAGCGCATTTTTATCAGTTTCTATTGTGACTTGTATTTGCGAACTAATTAGCGAATTTTTATCAGTTTCTATTGTGACTTGTATTGGCGAACTAATTAGCGCATTTTTATCACTTTCTATTGTGACTTGTATTTGCAAACTAATTAGCGCATTTTTATCAGTTTCTATTGTGACTTGTATTTGCGAACTAATTAGCGCATTTTTATCAGTTTATATTGTGATTTGTATTTGCGAACTAATTAGCGCATTTTTATCAGTTTCTATTGTGACTTGTATTTGCAAACTAATTAGCGCATTTTTATCAGTTTCTATTGTGACTTGTATTGGCGAACTAATTAGCGCATTTTTATCAGTTTCTATTGTGACTTGTATTTGCGAACTAATTAGCGCATTTTTATCAGTTTCTATTGTGACTTGTATTGGCGAACTAATTAGTGCATTTTTAACAGTTTCTATTGTGACTTGTATTGGCGAACTAATTAGCGCATTTTTATCAGTTTCTATTGTGACTTGTATTTGCGAACTAATTAGCGAATTTTTATCAGTTTCTATTGTGACTTGTATTGGCGAACTAATTAGCGCATTTTTATCACTTTCTATTGTGACTTGTATTTGCAAACTAATTAGCGCATTTTTATCAGTTTCTATTGTGACTTGTATTTGCGAACTAATTAGCGCATTTTTATCAGTTTATATTGTGATTTGTATTTGCGAACTAATTAGCGCATTTTTATCAGTTTCTATTGTGACTTGTATTTGCAAACTAATTAGCGCATTTTTATCAGTTTCTATTGTGACTTGTATTGGCGAACTAATTAGCGCATTTTTATCAGTTTCTATTGTGACTTGTATTTGCGAACTAATTAGCGCATTTTTATCAGTTTCTATTGTGACTTGTATTGGCGAACTAATTAGTGCATTTTTAACAGTTTCTATTGTGACTTGTATTGGCGAACTAATTAGCGCATTTTTAACAGTTTCTATTGTGACTTGTATTGGCGAACTAATTAGCGCATTTTTATCACTTTCTATTGTGACTTGTATTGGCGAACTAATTAGTGCATTTTTAACAGTTTCTATTGTGACTTGTATTGGCGAACTAATTAGCGCATTTTTAAATGCTTATTCATCCCGTTAAATTGTTTGTGTTTTCCCTTTAGCATTTGTTGCTTACATTTGGCCCCAATTTGACGTAGTGTGCGCAATGTCGTTTTGCTATTTGGGCAAATGTGTGTTTCTCCCCTTTTATGTTTTGTCTTGCACAAAATTTTGAAACAGAAATGCCCAGCATAAAATGATGTATTATTATATTGTCATTATTTCCAGTATGCACGTATCATGACAATACCCCGGCATGTAAGCATCAATGGATGGTATCATCAAGCTAAGTTATTTTTTATTTTTTTGGGGGGGTTAAAAAGCCTTACATTCAAATCTTGCCATTTCAGATTGATCTGGGTCGGATTGTTCTGGCCATGCTCCCGGAAGCCGACCAACCTCAATCTCGTCCCAGGCGTAGGCATCGTAGGCGTGCAAGGCCCCAGATATTTCGAACACGTGTCACCCTTTTTGGAATGCCCGATGATGAGGTTTTAAGACGCTACCGTCTTCCTCCCAAAATCATCATAGACACTCTCTCATTAATAGAGAGTGATCTTGAGCGGCAATACCACCACTTACGCAATTTATGGCGGTGTTACATTTCTGTGCCTCAGGATCGTTTCAAACAACGGTGGGAATAGTGGCGGGTTCTCACAATCCTCCTTTTCCCGGATCCTGAGGGCAGTGATGGAGGCACTTTTCAAGCACCTCCATCATTTTATTCAAATGCCTTTGGATATGGGTGCCCTTAGTGTGGCCAAGGCCAATTTTTACCAAATAGCTGGCTTCCCACACATCATAGGGGTTGTGGATGGTACCCACATACCACTTCAGCCTCCAGCACGGCTGGAGGCCATATTTCGAAACCGGAAACACTATCACTCCCTGAATGTAATGGTGGTATGTGATGCCTCCCTCCAGATCCTGTCCCTGAATGCAAAATTACCATGAAGTGCACATGACTCCTTCGTCATCCGGCAATCAGGAATATGGCACAAATTAACCAACCTACAAGCTGGTGATGCGTGGCTTCTGGGTAAGTGGAGACCTTTAGTCCATAACAATGTTAAGCTTCATACAGAGTGATCCTGATGGTGTCTATTCTTTTTCACAGGAGACAGTGGCTACCCTTGCACGCCCTGGCTGCTCACTCCTTATTTGGCTCCCACACCAGGGCCACAAAGTGAGTTTAATGCCGCACTTACAGCCACCAGGCAAGTGGTGGAGCGTTGTATCGGCCTTTTAAAAGGCCGATTCAGATGCCTCCACCGCTCTGGTGGCAAGCTCATGTATTTGCCGGATATGGTTTCGAAAATTGTGGTCCTGTGTGGGATATTTCACAACATCGCCATAAGGAGTGGTGTCCCAATGCAGCCAGAGGATGCCTTACCTGAGGATGGCCCCCCCGAGGTTGGTCGGAGGTCAGTATGTGGGGGGGCCATACGCGATGATGTGGTGGCCAGATATTTTAGGTAATTATTGTCAAAACAACAGTGTTTATACCCAATGTGGTACGGTTTGTTTGAGAACATCTAATTAATTGTTTATTTTTTATCCATCTTCTGTTTTTTTCCCTAATCTTTGGCACTCCAACGATGACTACTTCCTGCTACCCTTAAAAAACCTTTATGTGGAAATTTTGGGAATATATTATGGAACCCATATTGCAATGCCATATTTGTGGAATCATGTTGGCATGGTCCTTCGTCAACCAGTTCTTGTTTTGTTGTGTTTTTTTTTTCAGTTTTTGGTATGTGTTGTATTTATGATTATCACTGTGTGTTTTGTTTGTGAGTGACCACTTTGATTTTGGAGTTATGTTGTGAATAAATGTCTTGAGAATGTAATTTTGTACCTTTTTTTGAACGTTACAAGCAAGTGTAACCAGGTTCACACACATTACATTTGCCTAAGGGGTAATCCAGTAATGACGCAAGTTGAGCTAAAATGTAATATGTTTTCTGGGCCCAAACCAACACCCAAAGGAATCCTGTACAATCAGTTGGCTTCGTAATATCGGCCTAAGCAGCTTGCACCCCAAATAGGAACCTGTAAAATGTAGTAATATCTAATTTTGACTACACCAAAAAAGGGAAATGAGATTGTTACTGTTAGGTGTTTCTTGTGCCTGTTTTCCTTAAAAATACAACACACAATCTTAGTGACAAAAATTGCAAATCCTTGCTGGAAGAGTCTACTTATGTCAGTGTAAACAATCTCTGATTTTGAAACAACGAATGAGACAGAACGTTAATTTGAAAATATTAATTTATTTACATTTAGCAAAAAAAAAAAAAAAAAACTAGTCCCTAAGGAGTACCGACATATGGTCAAGGACCACCAGCAGACCGATGATATGTTCCCGCATACGGCCCACACAGCCAGCTAATTCAGCCCTACGCCTCTGTTCCTCTGTGGGTTAGAAAAGTGTGGGGATTAATACATCAATAATGAAACCACATTAAAAAACAAGCCAAAACAAACAAACCAAAAATGATAAAAAATTGAAACAAAGCATAATTACACAATTAAAACCCAGCCCCCCAAAATGGTGTAGCCCAAAAATACAAGTCCAAAAAACAGATTCCGACAGTTGTGATATGTGTATGGTGGAATCAGCAGTAACAGGTAAAGGCAACCTGAAAATTCCCCAAAAGTCGACCAAAAAACACAAAAAAAGGGAACGACAAATGATTACATACAAACAGTTTGTGGCGGAAAAAAAAAAAAAACAGAAACATACCGTTCGAAAAAACGCCAGCTCCAGAAGGCACTCCCTCGTCCTCCTCGGAGGTGCCTCCATTCCCCAACGATCTGGGCGGGGTGATTTCTGAATCCGGGGAGGGGGTAGTTCGAAGAGGGGTGGTTGGAGGAGAGGGGGAAATGGGATGGAGGGGAAGGAGCCCCGAAATATCCGCCACAGGGTCTTCGCAGGCTGGGGAGGAGTGGGAAATAGGGGAATTTGGGGTTGTGGAGGGTTGGCTGGGGGTTGGGGAGAGTGGGCGTGAGTGCCGTCTTGGATGACGATGATGCCGTAGTCTTCGCTGTGCCCCTAAAAGATGTGAAACAAATTGTGGTTAGTTTCAACCAAAATCCGAGAAAAACACTATTTTATGACACCAAAAAAAGAAAAACATGGCCATGCAGATATGAGTACAATGAATAAATAGGACACACATGAAAACATGCCCATGCAGATATGAGTACAATGAATAAATATGACATACATGAAAACATGGCCATGCATATATGAGTACAATGAATAAATAGGACATACATGAAAACATGGCCATGCAGATATGAGTACAATGAATAAATTGGACATACATGAAAACATGGCCATGCAGATATGAGTACAATGAATAAATAGGACATACATGAAAACATGGCCATGCAGATATGAGTACAATGAATAAATCGGACATACATGAAAACATGGCCATGCAGATATGAGTAAAATGAATAAATAGGACATACATGAAAACATGGCCATGCAGATATGAGTACAATGAATAAATAGGACATACATGAAAACATGCACACGCAGTTAGGGCCACAAAGATAAACATGAAAACCACAGTCCCCTAAAACTTACTTTCAGCGATCTGCATGCGAAAGCATGCCAGCAAGCGGGGCGTCCGCCGTTGCAGGTCCAACCACCTGTGCTCCAGCTGCCCGAACTGGCGGCGTGAGCCAAAGGAGCGCAGGCGGCCCCGTACCTCCGCATATGCGGAACGCTTTTCGCGATTGGTGATGGGTGGAGGCTGGCTGGTGATCCGCCTATCCATCACCTCCGTTAGCACCAGCAGCTCGCGCCTGGTGAATGCCGAGGCTCTTATGATGGCAATGGTGTATTTGTTAAAAATCATTTTTAATAAAGAGCCAAAAATAATTTTGATTGGCTAATGTATTTGGGTAATTAACAGGACCAATTCTATTGGTTAGTGTATGAGTCATGTGTTCGACAGGGCCAGAAATCTCTTGAGAGTTATGATAGGCTTGATGCAGTGACATGCGTAAGCAAATTTAAATAAAGAAATGAACCCCGGGAAATATGCGGGGAGAAAAACAAATAGAACAATTGTTTAATTGGGGCTAACATGTATTTTGACAAATAAAAGCGAATGTTTAAGCCGTACGTATTCTGCGGGTAAACACAAACACGGACAAGATTAAAGTTTATTGCATTGTGTTAAAAAAAAACAACAATTAAGCTAATTGATATATTGATTGCCATGATACGATTGAGGGAGGTAGGCAGAATAAACGAGCAGTTAATCGAAATCTGACAGTCCCACTTGCGGGTTGTACTTGTGCGTGCGTTCACTTCAAGCCATTTCGGGGATGTACGCTCGCTATTTGGCACGCTCGTTAGTTAGAGGAGGGGTCGGTTGAGTTTGGGGAGGATGTTTGGCTGCGTTCGAAAATACGAGCGAGTGCTTGAATTTACATATTTTTTTACGTACGCCGAACGTACGAACGGCCACTTGCGTCCGGGTCTGAATGAGGGCCGTTATTCCAACTAATTTACATGATGAATTTTATTCCAACTAATTTACATGATGAATTTAAGTGGAAGGTTAACCTATACAAATTCACAAAGATTACAGACTGGTGATTAATTTGATATGCGACACTTGTATATCTGAATGCGACTGCGTCTCTAAATCTGTGTACGGCCGAAGCTTTTTTAATTCCAAGTTCCATTGTGGTTCATATACAGTCTCAGGTGCACACAGATATACAAGTGTCGCATATCATATTAACCAGCACAGTCTACTAAGGTGTCATAGTCGCAACGTATCTGGCGGCTTACTCACACCCCGGCAAGTCGCGCTGCATGGCGTATTGAGGCTAGATGTATGAGGACACATCTGTATACTGTACATACATATGTTTTGAAGTTTGGCACTCTGGATAACAGAATCAAGTGTGGGGATGCCCTCCTAATTACTAAACAGCATGTAGGTAACCTATAAAAAGGAAAAGGAAGCACTCCACTGTCTTGAATAAGCATAAATCTGTATTGAAAAGTTACCAAAGTTTCAAGACCTCTGGGGGTCTTTTCCTCAGGGTGTATGTGTTCCTCTTTATAGGATACCTACATGATATACTGTATATAGAAAACTCCTACCTGATTTAATATTAGTTCATCACACTAGTGTGCCTGTGCATGCAAGCATGACCCCTGTCTAACACTGCACACGCTGTGCACATTTAGATGACCGGGAAGAGCACTGGGAATGTAGGAAGCAAACTATTAGTAATGGGATGGAAGGGGGTGGGAAGTGGGAGGAGATAAGTCAAAGAGAGGGAGAGCAATGAGAGTGATGAAAGAGGGATGAGAGTGTGAGGGAGGGGGTGGAGAACAGGCTGAAAAGGGGTGGTCAGAGAATGGGCAAAACGGGCAGGAGAGTGGACAGTGCAGGGCAGTCGGAGAGAGTGAACTAGGCGAGGGCTTTCAAGGTTGACTTGACAAGATGCTGGGTCTAGATCTGCTAGTATAAATCTAAAAATGTTACTGTCATCTGATTCCGCTTTGTATTGATCATTACTGCTTAGACATTTTCAACATTTGCTTTAAGTGCTCTCAACATTATACTAAAATGGATTTCCTGCCTTGGAGTTCTGCTTTTTTCTTATTTATACCTGCTAAGTGCTCCTTTTTTACTTTTGTAATGGTTTACTTTAAAACTGTTATATAAACTGGTCCTGGATCATACATTTCAGCAAAACATTTGTGTAGTCTATATTAAGAAAACAGTCAAAGAGTTTGGACGTCTATTGAGGCTAATGTTCTTTCAGTGTATTCCCCCTATAGTCTCCTTTGGTGTTCTCCTTGTAATCACCCCTCATTTTATCAATTCCTTCAGATCTGTAATTTCTGTCCAACCCTTAAAAAATCACCTCCAGCAGCTGACAAGACACCCATAGAATCACTTTGCCAACACCACCATTACACCAGAGGTCTTATATCCACAATATATCAAATACTTCTTTCCTATTACCAACCCCAGAAGGAAGACCATGAAATGACTTGGGAGAGAGACATAGGTGAGAATCTGACCCCTGATGAGTGGTCTGATATTAGAACTGAAATTGCTAAAAGTTAAATCTCAGTACTTATCAAAGAATATTCTCAAAAACTCTATTACCGATGGTATTTAGTTCCTTCCCATTTGCACTCAATGTATCCTTCCTCCTCTGAATTTTGTTGGAGACTGTGCGGACAGCGAGGAACCCTGTGGCATATGTGGTGATCAGGCCCTCAGGTTCACAAATACTGACTTGAAATTCATAAGCTGATTGGGGATGTGGTTGGTATTCAATTCCCTAACACTCCCTTCTTTCTTGCCCCGTTCCAAGTATTCCTCGCTCTTAAGAAAAATTGATTAAACACATTTTGAATACAGCTAAATGTTTGAGAGCAGCTCAGTGGAAATCGACTACTTCCCCCTCCTTGGTTGCCACCATTAACGTTATCTGGTCCATCCTATAGGATGGAATGCATATCCTCAATCATACATGATACCCCTAATTTATGTCCGTGAGGTATATTACATCAATTCTTCTTTCTTTAATCTTTTATTTTGAAATACTTCGCCGTCCATGAATCCTTTGAGGGACTAAAAAATAATTTTTAATATATACCAATAAAAGTTAATTTTTATTATTCCACTTTATATTACTTGTATAGTGCACCTAGAGACTACCCCTTTTTCCATATTTTTCGTATTTACTATCAAGGGTAGTGTGTAGCACACCTCCTTTATACATAAATTTTGTGATAGTATATCCATCTAATGTGTATTTCTAAGGGGGTTGTCGAGTAGAGTCTGTGCGGTGTTTTATTTTCTCCATACATGTCAAAAATTAGACAGAGATACAGAGAATGATAGCAAGATAAGATAATCTGTCCGGTAACCAAACAGATAAATTTAATACATATGGGAGTGATATGCAAAACAAATAACAATCGGGAAATATACAGAAGAGACTATTATCAGACATAGTATTAACTAAAATGCAACAAAATGCTTATGCCTCAACCACTTTTCTTATTTTCCTAAGCCAAGTTAACATGACTGTCTCTGGTTTTAGGACCAGAGAGGGTCAGCCACATCTTGAACAAACGTTACAAATTAAATACAAAATTTACTGTATCTAACTTAAGTAGCTGTTAATGAGATACAGGGTAAAATAAAACAATGAGGGAGAAAAACAAAATAAATGGTACACTTATACTGTAAAAAAAGTGTTAGAATGTGTATAATGAAAATATCTCAACTTAAAAGTTATGTATTCCAATAGGCCATATAGGCACAATAGGCTATAACTGAAAATAATTAAAGGAAAAAAACAAACAGACGGGTATCAAAACCAAGAATATAATGGTAGTAGTCAATTGCCTTAGTCAGAGTCATAAATTTAGGTCCAGTATGAAATAGGTGATGTAGCGTATGAAATATCAATCTATTTATTTATGTGACAGCACCTAGAGGCCCTTGAATCATGTATGATGTAAACACAATACGAGGGCACAAGGGGAAAAGTTAAATACTGTCCGTGTGTGAGAAAAATCAAAGAATATCAAAGTTTTATGAGAGTATACAATGAGGAACTGGTTTCCACAGGTGGCCTCTAAATGTCTGCAGTCAGCCAAACTCTCCAAGTAGCACACGATTAGAGGCCTAGGTCCGTTGCTATTGCCTTCTCTGTCAAAGCTTAAATAAGTGCTCTCCATTTGAGGAATGTGCAGAGGAAGTCGAGCAATGGTAACTCCTTATAGGAATCAGGAACTCCTTTGAGCCCAAAATTATGCCAGACAACCTTGTCATATAGAGAGTGAGTGGGCCAAGACTGTTTAGCGCACACCCTAGGAGCAGCCTGCATCTGGTAATCACGCTCATTGGAGCTAGTGTTACGTGAGGCTGTACAGGGCTCTAATTTAGCAAGAACAGTCTCTATTTTAATTTCCATATCTTGAAGCCTTTTTTCAATTTGGGGCATAAGTAGCTTAGAGATAGCAGCTGCCAAATCCACAATCAACAACGGACAGATTGGCATAAGTTCCAGAGGTGGTGGAACTGGTATATTCAGTGTGTCCTGATTGCCTCTTGAATAAGAGACGGGGCCAATTTGACTAAGTAATTAGCAACAAAAAAAAAATTAAATTGTAAAGATATATGAAAAATAATATGAGATGATAGTCCCCCTCTTATGATTATACTGTACAATGGTAGCAACGTGCTGAATCCTAATAGAAATACTGTAGTTGAATGGAAGGTTACAGCCCGATTTACAGTGGAATTGTGGAATGTAAGAGCTGAGTTAAATATAAGATGAAAAATAAAATTAAAAAATTTTACTAGATAGCAGCAATAGGCCACTCACAATAATATGTGAGATTGGTAGATACAGAATAATACAAAGTAAACTTATAACAGAGAGGGAGTATAGATGCGATTTCTGTCAAGACAACCCACTTGAGCTTTAAAGGAGTATTAAATGGTTAATATATATCCATTAATATTATCCTGCACCAATGTGAATAGAGACAGAAGATCAGTTCAAATATGTTATTATACTCAAGGGGAGAATAGAACATAAACAATAGTTGGTCTCTCTAATAATAGAAAAAGAGGTACCATAGACAA
This sequence comes from Taudactylus pleione, assembly GCA_031769625.1. Classification (NCBI taxonomy): domain Eukaryota; kingdom Metazoa; phylum Chordata; class Amphibia; order Anura; family Myobatrachidae; genus Taudactylus; species Taudactylus pleione. The sequence goes on along the minus strand of JAUIMM010000064.1, from coordinate 14,769,125 downwards.
GGTTAGTAAGGTGAAAATCAGTCACAGGAGGTGAGCAGGACCACACAGTGGGCCTGATTAAGAGCCGGACGCTCTGAAAGAGTGCTCGCTCTGAATCAGGGCGTTTTTTTTTTTTGTGCGGCCTCCTGGCCGCTCGCTTAGCTGTGGGTGACCACCCACAGCTATTGCGAGCGGCCAGCTGATGGTCGCGATGATCTCAGATTAGCAAGCAGCACACAGATGTCCCAGATGTCCCAGATTAGGATGGTATGTGATGGACCAAGAAGCATATACTCCAGGAAGAGATATAAGCAAGTGGTCCAGTGCAGGGATGTCATCAGCAAATGTCCCAACAAATGACAGCAGGATAGCAAATTCCAAATAGTAGCAGTGCCGGCACTACCGCCGCCATTCCCAGGCACTCTTCAGAGGATGCAGCTGAAAGGTTCCGGCAGATTCACTGCAGCAGCAGCAGGTCTCCGGCATCCACCGAATCTGGGAGAACCTCGAGGAACAGTGCAGAGAGGAGTTCGGCAGCCAACCCTAGAACAGCAGGAAAGAATGATTGCTGCGACAGCGGCTCACGCACACAGTCACAGCGGACTGTAGCCCAGCAGCGCGTGTCAGGCGTTCAGGAAGAAGCCGCTTAAGCCAGAGCGGGTAAGTGTGGGCGACAGGGGCTCACCGCTTCTCCGATGTGGCTTTCCTCTGGGGTGACTGTCTCCGCTGCACCGGGGTTCAGCAGCTTCGGGGGCCGACACTCAGAAGAGCAGCTACTGGGGTTAACTGGTCGCCAAGCAGTGTAGTGGTGAGTCATGGCCAGCCAACGAGCAGGAGCAGGCGAGTATAGAGATCCTATATGAGGTTGCGCTGAGGCTTGTGGCCTGGTTTGGTGCCAAACGCCCAGCAAGCATATAAACCAGTGCTATAACTAGCTGGATTCCGGTGGAAAAGCAGTTTCTCATGGCAATAAGTGTATCAAAGATTCACCTTCACTAGGGCTATATGTTGAAGTAGATGGAAGCCCCAAATTAGATAAATTAGTGGAGGATGGAATCTGATTATAGCAGTCTCAGCCAGGAGAACATCTAAACGGCGGCCATGCTAGATTCCCCACCCACCGGAACTCTGTAATATGTATCATACTATTGATACTGTTTATTATATCCATTGGCAAAGATATGTTATTTTTCATATGTTTCTTTCAGACAATCTGTCTGATTATTTCATTATATAATACTTTAATCATTAATATTCAACCTTATATACAGTACGTGATGTTGATTAATTGAAAAATGTCAATAAAAATTATTTTAAAAAAAAAAGAAAACCTTCTGAATACTGCAGTTTATACTTTCAAACTTATGCCTTTTGCACCATTCAGAGACAGTGCAAAAAACAGCTCCGCTCCAATACAAGGTTATAAACCCTGCCTCAGAGTGTCATCATCACCTCTGACGTTGTGATGTCACACACCGTTCACAGTGGCTGGAGACCCGGACGGGTGATTACAAGCTGCTATTAATGACTTGTAGATGTCCAAACACCTTTGGCGCTGCTAATATCTCTTGGATGAAACTTAATATTCTCTAATCCCAACAGCAGGGTTCCAGGATGTTCCTGAATTTTAATCCCAGTGATCAGGTGAAGCTTTTTCAGATGGAGGTTCCTTAATACCGCTTTTAGTCTCATCCGATCAATAGCCGTCCTCACCAAAAATATATGGAATAATATCTAATAGTGAAGTATATCCAAATAATCAACATTTAGTAATATAAAACATGAAACATAAAATTGCACACATTGGACTCACAACATTGTCCTAATAAATTAATACATATGTAAGTACTACAGCGTTCTTAGTTATTTTTAAAAATAACAGATGGAACCATACTGAATAGAGCACCCAGAATGGTGCTAGAAAGTGAGCGTGTATGGGGAGACTCTGGATATCTCCTCTCTCCCTTCTGGCACACACCTCCCAGGTGTCCTCAGGTGCTTTCCAAAGTATGTAAACGCAGGTTAGCCCAAGTCAGCTGCCAACATGTTTCGTGTTCTAAGACTCATCCTCAGGGCTGTCTGGATTATTCTGTTCTAAACCTGCTATTTATGGGTCCACTAACCCGGAAGTGGTCTGTCCACATGTCAAAAAGAAACCATAAAAATGCAATTTACTACAGCCAAAGTCCCATAGTACTTCATTATCGTTTATTAATAAAATATAATAAATAAAATTTGTATTTTATGGATAAACAATAATGTTAAAGCACCTATAAATACAGTAGGCAGACATTTATGCACATTTGTACAAATAGAATATCCCAGAAATAGTGTAGCATACATATGGATTGGAATGTGAGTGACTACGTTTATGTTTCCTCGTAGTTTTCTCTGAGTTATGTACCATGAGTCTGATTCAGAGATGAATGCAATGCGGATATTTACACAGTTGAGCGATTACCTGTAAACTGTGCATGAATCTAAGCTGCACTACGCATGCAACAAGGTAAAGTACTGTTGTCACTTGTAGTGACTATTTACCTGCATTGTGATTGACAGTCATGGAGCGTTTGGGGGAGGTAAGCGGGAGCGGTGGTAAAATGCAGACGTGCTGAGATCATTCTCAGGGTGTGTCACAGCCTACATCTGCGATACCGTACAAAATAAAAATGGCTAGGGCTTGTAAGTACCCATGGCCATTGTGTGGACCATAGGGTTACTCAGACGGCCATTTATTGAAGGATCTGGAACTGACGCTACATGTTTGTACGCAGACACTTGGATTTGCAAAGGTGCCAGTGGGCTTCTGAATACATATCTAGGCATCTGGAATATTTGCCCATTTACACACAGCCAGTGGCGTCACAAGGGGGTTGCGAGGGGTGCGGGCCGCTCCCGGGTGTCACTCGCTCCCAAGGTACAGACTGACACTCCCCCACAGTGACAGGAGCCGGGAGCTGCACTGTAGTATTAAGTGCAGCACCCGGATCCTGGCACTGTGAGGGAGCCGGGCACTGCAAGATAAGGCAGTCAGCACGCACCCCCTGCACCCCCCCAGTAATATTAAGAACGTGACCATGGGGATTCGGGCCGCGAGACCACACCCCCATCCCGTGATGCCACGCTCCTTCTTATGAGGCCACGCCCCTTTCGGGCGTGCGCGGCTTCGCCGTGCTCACAACATCCCTCCCCGCACCGGGTGACACCACAGGGAGGGACGCCACTACACACAGCTGTTGCATATAAATTCGTATTAGCATACATCTGACTCAGGCCTTACATATCATTGTTGTTCATATGGATCAATGGACATCTTGGGGTATATTTACTAAAGTTCAGGTTTTTAGAAGTGGAGATGTTGTCATTTCCACAGCAGTTTCCTTGAGTTACTTTTCTTTTGGAAACAAATTCACCTGGGAACATTACATGCTTACAGTTATGTAAACTATGGAAATAAATGTAAAATTTTACAAGCATTTAACTGTTGAAACTTGGTGCACTTTTATATTCCCTGCTCTTACTGAGTTTTAGATCGCTGAAAGTGAAAGGTCAACCAAACGTATTTAATTTGACAGAACATCATTTTAAAAAGAGTAGGATGCAATTTATTTATTTTTTTTTGCAAAATGTGCTTTATTTAAAGTTTTATGCAAAACAATTGGAAACATCAACAATTAGTAAAGGGGAATGAAAAAAAGAAAAAACTGCAGGAAGGAGAACAACAAGGGGAGATTGGGGAGGGATGCAATACTGAGGTAAGCATTACAAACATTCTACAGAGAAGACAAATGTGTGCAAGTCAAAGTAATGAAATACAAAACACTGATACTTGGTGCAAACAAGGGAGGGATGGAGGCGTGGACAGGTGGTCACAATAATAAACAAACTAGATATTCTGCCTAATCAGAGGGGAAGACACAGACACTGAGGGGTATATTTATCAAAGTTTGATTTTGGTCGATTTTATGTTTCCTCCAAGAACGGTACTTCCCGAATAATGGCTCAGCCACGGCATTTCACATAGAAATGCTTTGGCTGAGCGTATATTGGCTTAGAGAGGCGAGCCTCCACCTCTCTCATTCAATGAGCAGTTCCCACCATTGATTTTATGCATTAATTTTATTTAATCATGTAATTTATTTATTGCATGTGTTAGTTTGTGTCTCTAGACAGCTTAACTCCTTTGTTGCAATCTCATTCCTTCTCTCTTTCTATCTATTCACCTTTGGTCCCTCTAACTCATTCATAAAACCTGCATGAGTATTTGTCTTTAGTTTGACATCACATCTTATTGTTACTTGGTATCTACAATGTAATTGCTCCTTTGTCGCCTTGTAACCATCTGTTAAGATACTTTCGTGCATTGAATAAATACATTTAAAATACAAAACAAGAAAACCTTGTACTCTCTCCTCACTTCAGAGTGTTAGAACAAAGCATTGTAAACAACATTATTCATTTCACATAATAAAATCAAATGGTAAATCTTAAGGGGCCTATCCACTAGGCAACCTGAAAGACTGAACGTCTAGCGTTCAGACCTTCAGGTCGCCAAGGTGCGGTGCCCGCACTGAACGGCGTTCACTTAACGTCATTCAGTGCCGGAGTCTGACCTCCTATCCCTGAACATGCCTAACCTGACAACAGGTTGATGGGCATATTCAGTAGAATGCAGGTGAAACAGGCTAGCAGCTATTTGACCCCACAGGAGCATACTAATGTTCAATAAGCATGACAAATTGGGAAAAGAAAGAGAGAGGTATAGAGACCAGATAAATAAAAAGATACTGCAGTGTCCTCCCCGATATTCAGCCCAGAGCCACAATGTCCACAAGCAGAAAGCCAGCATCTGTTTCTACAGCCATGGCCAAAAGTTTTCAGAATGACACAAGTATTGGTTTTCACAAAGTTTGCTGTGCCAGTGTTTTTAGACATTTTTGTCAGATATTACTATGGTATACTGAAGTAAAATTACAAGCATTTCATAAGTGTCATAGGCTTTTATTAACAATTACATTAAGTTTATGCAAAGAGTCAATATTTGCAGTGATGACCTCTGCAATTCGCCCTGGCATGCTGTCAATCAAATTCTGTGCCACATACTGACTGATGGCCGTTCATTCTTGCCTAATCAATGCTTGGAGTTTGTTAGAACTTGTGGGATTTTGTTTGTCCACACGCCTCTTGAGGATTGACCACAAATTCTCAATGGGATTAAGGTCTGGGGAGTTTCCATGGACCCAAAATTTCATTGTTTTGTTCCCTGAGCCACTTAGTTATCACTTTTACCTTATGGCAAGGTGCTCCAGCATGTTGGAAAAGGCATTGTTCCTCACCAAACTGTTCTTGGATGGTTGGGAGAAGTTGCTCTTGGAGGATGTTTTGGTACCATTTCTTATTCATGGCTGTGTTCTTAGGCAAAATTGTGAGTGAGCCCACTCCCCTGGATGAGAAGCAATCCCACACATGAATGGTCTCAGGATGCTTTACTGTTGGCACCGAGAGATGTCCCCTGGGTGGTGAACTCCTCTATCCAATCTCTTTACTTTTTGTGATTTCTCTGTTTGATGCTCCCTCCATGGTCCTATCTTGTGGTTCCCCCCTCCCCCCTCCCACACACACATCATTTTTCTATCTTCATCCCACTTTTTATCCCCATTTGATGAATATTCGGTCACCTGTCTTTGCGAATCATATTTTTAATTCCGTGACTATGGTTTATTCCATATTTTGACCTTGTCATGCAGTATGCCTCTTCGTATTTCATCTGTGCCTTCTTTCCCTAAGCCAGGATGCTATTGTTCTTCTTTTTATGTAACTTTGGTATGCCGTTAAGAGAATTATAATACAAAGACAGAGGGCCTGATTCAGAGGCGCTCACAAAAAGCGAGCGCTCGCTCTGAATCAGGGCGGGTGCAGGTTTTTTTAGTTGCGGCCTCTTGGCCGCTCGCCTAGCTGTGGGTTACCACCCACAGCTATTGCGAGCGGCCATGATGATGGTCGCGATGGTCAAGACCATCGCGACCATCGGGCTTGTGATGAGACCCATGTGGTAGGGTCTCATGGCCGCAAGCCCCAGAGAGCTTCTTGCTCTAACAGAGCCGGAAGCTCTCCCACTGACATCACTGAATTCCCCCCATGGTTTGTTAATAAAGCAAAGAAATTTAATTCACATAATTTCTTCAGATTCAGCTTCAATACATTCCTCTTACACTACACTATAATCCAGTTTTTCTCAATCTTTGAGGAGAGCACTATGCGCTGTATACTCTTGGGCCTACTGGACACCCATGGACATGTCCATCTCACAGCGCAACCTCCAACTCAGCCAGTGGAAATGCGCTCCTGTGCATGCACAGCTTGTCTGCACGTCTTCCTTCTCCATACTCCAAATTTGGAAGGACGTGTCCCTGAGCGTCTCCTGAAGGGAGATTGTAAATAAGTGTATAGCAGTGTTACTTTTAGTCAAAATTTTCGTCAACAAATTAAGTCCTATTTTGAGGACTAAATTGCAATGATATGATAATATAAACATCCCCAGATGACAGGTGGAGACGTTGCCCATCGCAACCAATCAGTTTCTACTTATTTATAGAAGGTACTTGATAAATGATAGCTTTTTACAAAATTTTACAAGTTTAAGTCTATGCTGTTGGTTTACTACACACTCCTCTGTTACAAATGCAAGTGACTCATCAGGATCTCACTATCCAAAAACTCAGAGCCGTAACTAGACTTTTGGGTGCCCTGTGCCACAGAGTTCATTTGCGCTCCCCCCCACCTCTTATTTTTTTAAATAGGACCATAAGATAGTGCACCTGAAAAAGGGCCATGGCCTCTGGAGAAGGGCCAGGGAAGAGATAGGGGAGGCCAGGAGATGCTGGGAATAAAAGAAAAAAAAAAGGAAGCTACAAGTGAGAATGATAATAAACAGGAAAATTGACAGCCCCAAACAGCGCCCCCTGCCCTGCTGTGCCCTGTGCCATGGTACTGGTCGCACTACCCTAGTTACGGCCCTGCAAAAACTTATGGGACAGTGGGGACCTTCCTGCCTTTGGTATGTATGCCTGCCATAGTATATAACAATTATGCATTCTATAGTTCCTATATAACCTCCCTGTCCTCTCATGTTAATATCACTGTGGGTTTTATTATTACCATTTATTTAATATATTAGTTTGCTATCATCAATATAATATGCAGCTCTCTGTGGTCAGGGAATGTTTTTCCATTCACATCAGTCCTTTCCCTAGTGGAGGAAGCACACTAGAGGCAGTGGTTTTTGAACCATAAATGGACCCCAGATCACCCAGTTGTCCCAATGAGAATGTGACGCCCCTAGTGGTGAGTGTCCATCGTACCTGGTACCCGGAGGCCCTTCTTCGTCTTCTTTCTATCATGGCACAGCAGAGAAACAGAGAACTCCCGAATCCCCAATACAAGGCAGACACCAGGGAGTAAAGTGACATTTACATTTATTAATCTGCAATGCTTCATTACTGTCTCTGGGTCTGATTCACTACGGAACGCAACTGCGAATGCAATAGCGATTACGCACACACTTCAACTGCAATAGTATGCTCATGTATTGCAATTGCGATGCCGCCGCTGCGCTACATAAGGATGCCCACTGTACTTAGCACACATCCGTAATGTTTAGCAAGACTGCGAAAACATTGGAACAATCGAGCACCATTGCAGCCTCAAGCACACTTGCACAAGCTCTCAGCTTACTCAGAAATTGCTAACTTCCATGCACGCTACCAGGCATCAGGCTGCGTAGGGCATCGCAGTGACTAATCTATGCACACCCCTGCAATGGCATTAAACGCACTGATACTCCACGACCACGATGCCCCCCCCCCCGTTACCAACCAGAGACGGCACTTCCTGTGAAACACTCTGCGATGGGTCTGCGTCTCCACTGCAATCGCAGTCCTGATTGCAATGGCTAGTTTGTGCAGTGCGATGCATACGCATGCGTAGTAAGCAATAATCAGCCGATTGCGTGCGCATTAGCACCTGCGTTCCTTGCTGAATCAGGCCCTCTGTTCTGATATAACAGTGTAAATACCAGGCATCGAATACAACAATCTTTCAATGGCATAGATTGGTATAGGCCACAATTACTGTAACATATCATAGTACTTGGAATCTTGGCCGTGGCTATAGGCAACGCTATTGGGCCTTACCATTAAATAAACAATGGAATATGTGAAATACCTCAGGAATAATAAATAACCCTGTTACTGTGCACTTAGAAATACTTATCACGTGACTAAAAGGCCCTACAGCAACACACTGTGGCCGCTATATACTTAAAACTAGGATATGTATATCCACATAACAGACTTAATAATGCAGCGCTTCAAGTATGATCATAAAACAGCATAAATTGCATTCACTATAAATGAGGTAATGGAAGATAAGCAATCAATAAACCATAAGTGCAATAGGTTTTGTAAGGATATATTTAGTATAGTGAGTCCTGGCAATGAATGGGTTAACCTAAGAATCTTCACTGGCCAGCACTAGCAGTGGTGCACCTGATGGTGCACATGATATGGAGGAAGGAGGTAATTGAGGATTATAGTGGCTCAGTATGGACTGAGGGCCTGATTCAGCTAGGAACGCATGGATGCAGACGCACGCAATCGGTCGATGGTTTTGCTCTGCGCATGTGTATGCATTGCAGTGCACGTGCGAGAACCGGCCAGTGCGATGGAGTATGCATACCCAAGGAGTCCACAGCCCCAGGGAGAAGTGATTGACAGGAAGTGCCATTTCTGGGTGGTGACGGGGCAGTGGTCGGGCAAATGCAGGTGTGCCTGTGCATTTGGAAGGCATTTCAGGGGCATGCATAATTAAGCCCTTGCGAAAGCAGACGCTGCCTGAGGTCTAGTTGCACACAGCAAGTCTCGCTATGTCTGCGGGAGGGTCAGGTCAACCACTATTATGTGTATGGGTCCGATGGTTCTCAATGTTACCGATGTTTCCACTGTCTTGCCAGGTATAGAGGATGCACGTAAAGGGAAGTGGGTGGTATTATGTAGTGCTGCGCATCTGCTTATCCTGCTGTGATTGCCGTGCGTATGCATTAATTAGCATATTCTTGCAGCGGCTGGGTGGGTGCATCTGCATCCATGTAAAAGCTCTGACTTTACTTAGAAATTGCTAACTTCAGCGCACGCTATCAGGCCTAATTTAAGCATGCCCCTGCAATAGACAAAGGGGAGATAAGGAGGCCAACTGAAAAGGGAAAGAAAATCCTTGTACATATCTGTTTCTGGTGGAATGGAATAAGGTTCTTGGATACAGAAGGTTAATTAAACCACACAAACCAGAATCTTGAAAAAATATATAATTTATTACAACAAATAACAAGATATGAAAGAATAGTAGTTACTTAGCTTCGGCTTATAAATGGTTACACAATCCAGGAGCCTCATCTCTCAGAATGGAGAGCTGGAACGAACAATTTCCTGGCCACCAACTGCAGTCTGGTCCAGGCTTAGAGCAGGCCACTGGAATCTCATTTGTCTCCTGTTTATATAGTATCCTACTTGCATACCCATCTAACTCTTACTAATATGGGCATAAACCTACTTCAAAGTACTCTATTGGTTAACTACTGATAACTTTCTAAAACTTAACACAGGCGTACATCGCAGTAGACAACGCCTTGTGGATTTATGGCCTGTCTGCTTTCCACATTCCTATACCACTTCATGCCTGATACCACTTCATGTCTGATAAACACATAAGAACCATGAATAGAAATGGCTGTCAGTAGCCATTTAGCTCTCCCAATACAATGTCGCTTCTGGCATAGGCACCTATGAGAGCACTAAGTGAACCAGCTGTTACACGTCACCCTCCAACGCTGACATAGTCACTTGAAGGTCCTGTTATCTGCCTCCAGCTGAAGAGAGGCAATGCTGATGTCTTCTGTGTAGCTGTTTGCCTATATAATAAGCAACAAAGTGTATGTGTGTCTGACTGTCTGTCTTTCCTTTATAAGCACAGACAGAGTTTTGTACATAGCTCCACCAAATTTGGCATGATGGTGTAGGATTAGGTTTTTGGCTATGTTTGAAGGTCTTCAGGGCCATAGAGATCTACATAATGCTCACCAAGTTGGCCATAGAGGTCTATATGATGCTCACCAAGTAGGCTGTAGAGTCTCTGATTTGAAATTTTTATTTAAGCAAGGTCACTCAAGATGTCTTGTAGTGCCTAAAACTGCACTTATCTGAAGGCAGAGGCTGATATGTACCAGTAGGGGGGCAGACAGAGCTCCAACAGAAGAGCAGTAAGTCTGAGGATCAACTGTTACACTGCACCTGCACTGACAGTTACTAATTTCCCCCAAGCACATTTTAATATGCCATGGTCACCAATGTTGGTCTGCAATGGAGAAATTCAACCCAGGCAACGCCGAGTATCCCAGCTAGTTGGTAATAAAGTTTGTACAGAAAAAAATATCTCACATAGCAGCACAGCAAGTATTACGCATGTGCATAACACCACATTCAAGTTGCGTTATGCGTCTCTATGGATACTGCAATGGGGGTGACTTTATGTTCACTCTTCTTGGAGGGTTTAATTTTAGTAAACAGGGCGGTGGCTGCCTCTTGCTTCACATCGATAGCAGTTGAAGCAGGAAATGAATTATCTCCATCGTAAGATAGAGCCAAAAGCACTCCAGGGCTTGCGGCAGCGAGACCCTACCGCAGGGTCTTGTCGCAAGCCCGATGGTCGCGATGGTCTTGACCATCGCGACCATCATTTTGGCCGCTCGCTATAGCTGTGGGTGGTCACCCACCGCTATGCGAGCGGCCAGGAGGCCACTCCAAAAGGGAGAAGGGACGGCCCTGATTCAGAGCGAGCGCTTGGTCAGAGTGTCCGGCTCAGAATTAGGGTTAGAGTGAGAAACAGCACTTAACTGTGAACCTGGACAAACCATATTGCAATGCAAGGGGTGTAAATACATGCATTATTTTTGCATGTGGGGTAAATACTGGCTGCTTTTGAATGTAGCCCAGAAATACTGCACAGCTTTATTATTACTCTACAATTTAGATGTCAGTTTTGACACACTCCTCCCAAATCTAAATCTCTCTGCACATTTTATATCTGCACCCCTGCAGTGCAGCATGGTTTCACCAAGATGATCAGTTGAGTGAGATATCTCACTCTATTTCCAAAGCTGAATCAGGCCCTTGGTTCTTTCCAGATTCATGAAATTAGGGTGGATTCGGAATTCTGCAGAACCGAACTACATATCTCTACTTCAAAAAGTTACAGAAGTATGTGAATAATGTACTCACAGTCCAGAGATTTGTGTTATTACCTGTAATATTGAAATTTGTTTTCCAAACATCTGTTTTGTATCTGCGAAAACAAATTTCTATAAGGACGTATAGACTGATTTGAAAGAATCATATGCCAAGCTTAAGGGACGGACATTTTCAGTCTCAGGAAGACAAGTTCCGATCAAGCGTTTTATCCAGTGGTCCTTTTAAATGGAAAAAAAAGTTGAGAAAGCTTAATGAATTGAAAACTAATTCAGAGAACACTTTAATTTCACTGAATCTAGCTCCCTTTTCTCTAGCAAAATCCCATGTCCTCTCAGGGCACTCTATTAGTGCCCAGAGAAAGTCTAATGGAGAAATAATTAAAAGGTTTCCTTGACAACAAACTATATTCACTGGCCAGATGGAACCATTTGTTTGGGCATTTTAAATGTTTTCTATCGTCTGCCATTCTGATAGGCTGCCCAGGCAAAGTAACTTATTTTGAACCGATGAAAGATTTAACTTGTTTTTCCTCTCATCCAGCTTGTTTACAGCGCAAGAGGGCAAAAAAAAAAAAGACAGCTCAATGTTGTCATGGAAACATTTCCGTCATACATTTTTTTGTGCATTTCTGTTAATGCATCTGGTTGTCATGTGCAAATATATTAGTATTGTTTTACCTGCTGTCCTCTGGCTACATTTTTGTTTGCTTCTCCTACTCTTATCGATACAATGGAAGGTATTAATGAGCACTGAAGAGCTTTCCATCTGGAAACCAAAGTACCGCTTCTAGGTGCTCCTTAAAAATATAAAAAGAAATGTCTGTACCAGAACATAATGAGCTCCAGCATTTAAATGAATAAAAACATGCAACTAAATGACATCAGTCAAATCCAAATCCAATTACAAAAATAGCAAATGTTTAATATAATGTAACTTTTATATTAAATTAACGCTGTGTTATTAGTTTTTCCTGAAAAACAAACACACTGGAACTTAGGGGTGACAAATTCTAGCTTGGATCCCTTTTGGAGTTCCCAGTAGAACCCAGTCCCGATTTGGGTCTGCTGTAAATTCAGAACTCGGATTTAAAAAACAAATCTTGGTTTTGGATTGCATGTGAACAAGTACAAATTACATGATTTTAGCTGTTTTTATTGATTTTAAAGAAACCCAAAACTAATTCTGAATCCGAACCAAAACACTTGACGGTGGTTTTAACAAAACCAAAACTCGGAGGTCCGTGCACATCTGTATGTTAAATTAGGGATGAAAAGAATATGGTTACAGAATGAACAGAAAAGGGAATTGGAAAACTGACTGTGGACAATAAAAATGGAAAGTGCCTCTTGATTTATATCAGCTACAGAATCAGAGATGTACGCTGATAGCGTCGCAGCGGCAGCACAAAAATATGCAAGTGTCACAGCTGCCTGAATTTGTATTAAGATTCCCCCTGATCATTACTCCCAGATCCTCACCGCTTTAGTGGGCTGAATGTGTGCCAGCGGGTTTATTAATATATTAAATAGTTTGTTACTTATTTGTTTTATACGGAGTGCTATCTAAACATTGTCTGCAACACTAATTGAATATGTGAGAGCGGACCCCCGGAAAAGGCACAGGTTAATGGAACCTAATGAATAGGGACAGTAAAGAGTATATAGTGTCCATTTATGGTAATGACCACTTTATATATAAAAAATATACATGAGATTCTTTCTGGTCATACTTAGCCTCTGTCTGATCTCATGACCAATGGTGGGAGGCAAATTGCAGCTTATTACTTGTCCAGCGATTAGCAGAAACCAGAGAGATTAAGCTGTTTTTAAGTGCTGCTTATTACTGAGGATAATGGTTAGTCTTACATTGTCACTACTCTATTCCTTCGGGTATATAAACACCTAGCAATTATTACCCTGTTTATTTAGTGATTAGTATCAGTCTGTAACAACATCTCTGTGACTATGTAGACATAGAAGAAAATAAAGTGATCCTAGCAGGATGTGCCCACAATACATCACACAATAAGCTTAGTGCTGGCTATACACCTGACACTACTGGGTATCAAACTATACTACACTGCTACTAATTGTTTTGATGCGATTATAAGAGAAAATAAGTTATTAGCAATTGCAATTATCAATAAGTGTTTTTCTATCTGTCTTATTCTGAATGGGTCAATAAAATGAGATATGCAATGCGGGATCGGTATGATTTACCGCTGTCTGCGCCCAGCGTCCGGCTTACCTTCGATCGGGATGCCTGGCGCCGGGCTCCCGGCGTAGGTAAAATGACAGACGTTGGGATTTCGATGCCTGTCATTAGACCCTTGCCGGGATTAGACAGTCGGGATGCCGACGGTCAAGATTTAGACCGTCGGCATCCCGACTGCATACCATTCATATAGAAGACAGATCTTGATCACAGTTCACTACATCTGATGTATTATTAATCTGAGATATAGGAATAGGGCTCAGGAAATAAAGTGCTACAATCCCAGGTTATTAAACGACATACACAAATTATTTATTCTTGAGGCTAGTTGCATCATGTGTTGCGATAATAGCAAGTCACTGGTGACAGAAGGATACAGTCTTTTTGAGACCAGTTTTATTTGTAATAGGACTATTTACACCAGTGCATATAATTCATTATCAGTGTATTGTACTAATCCTGCCACGCATTTTACGAATATTTTCTCATCCTACTTATATTGGTGTTATGATTTTATAAATTATATTCATTATTAAACAAGATAATAAAAGTTATATTTTAATGTGTACTGACCTAGTGCACCATGAAACTATGGGCCTGATTCAGACCAGTTGCTAAGCTGCGCTCACTCGCTAGGGGCAATAATCGCACATCTGCGCATATGTATGAGTAGCAGTGCGCGTGCACAAGCCAGTCAATGTGATCAGAAATCGTGCGCTCGTTGTACACAGACTGAGCGCTACTTTGAGTGACAGATAGCGCTGTTTGTGGGTGGTAACAGGGGCAGGTGTTTGTGAACGAGGGAGTGGTGTTGCGAACGCAGGCGTGTCTGAGCTTCAAAACTGAGTTTAATGGGTGTGCATAATTAACAAAGTAGTGTATTGTATTTTTGCCTGAACTGATCGCAGTGCTTGCGGAGGGGTAGGGTATACCTCAAGGGCTGTGAGCTGCTCCGATGGCTCTCGATGTTACCGATGATTCATACACTTCCTGGAGATGACGTGGGTTAATAATGAAAAGTGGGTGTCTTTAAACACAAGCGTACGCTCACTGCCGTCACTCTCTAAGACATAGAGGCCGTCCTTGAGCCAGACAATGCAATTGCAGGATTTGCATACCCGACCCCTTTTGGCAACGAGTGAGCGCAGCTTAGCGACTGGGTCTGAATCAGGCCCTCTATCTTTTGTTGTTGTTTAATCCTATGGTCACACAGAATGTCCGCGGAAACTGAGCCATCTTTCCTGTGTACGGGATCGCAGTCACAGGCTGGGAAATGCTCAGAATACGCTTGTGAGGTGTCTGTGTTTGATTCGCCACACCCCAGTTGTCGCCCAGAAATGATCCCTGCCTGTCAATCCCTTTGTGAATAAATCCTCAATGCAAGTGACAGAGAAATTCAACCCTGACGCATGCGCAGTGCGACTCACATGCATACACAGCATACCGATTATCGCTCAACTGCTCAAACATCGGCACTGCGTCCATCTCTAAATCAGGTCCTAAATAGAGGTTTTTCAATTGCCCCAAAAACATTGATGATTCTTGTCTGCTTCCAGAATATATATTCAGTAGAATTGTTTGGCTGGGCAGGTTTGAAACAAGTTGTGTGTCCTCTGTAATACTAAAGCTTATGCAGGATGTGAGTGAAGGTAGTTTATTATCACCAGTTATTTATATAGCGCACACATATTCCGCAGCACTTTACAGAGAGAATATTTAAGCATTCACATCAGACCCTGCCCCAGTGGAGCTTCCAGTCTATATTCCCTACCACATGCTCACATACATACACACTAGGGCTCATTTTAATCCAAGTAACCTACCAGTATGTTTTTAGATTAGGGAAGGAAACCAGAGTACTGAGAGGAAACCCACGCAAGCACAGGGAGAACACACAAACTCCTCACAGGACCTTGGTGGGAATCGAATCCCAGGACCTCAGCGCTACGAGGCAGTAATGCTAACAATTACCAAAAAGTTAAGGGCCTAATTCACGTTTGTACAAAATCTCCAATGTTCACACAAGTGAGCGAGTATCTGCAGGCTGTGCAGGCGCAGAGGTCACACTGGGCATGTGCAAAGATGCTTTTGCGATCGTGCTCACACTGGGATTTTTAGCGTAGAGTGACTGACAGGAAGGGACCGTTTGGGGGAGATAATGGGGAATGGCAGCAAAAACGCAGGCAATGTCATGGTCGTTCTCGGGGCATGTATCTGTTGTCAGCTGTGATTGTGTAAAGTATGTAGAGAAATATGGAACCTATGGCACTACTACCACGGCCAGTCTGCGTAGCCATAGGGCTACTCTATAAGTCGATGTTCTTCATTCTTGCGGGTGTCTATCTTCACTTCTGGGCAGCAGCTTACAAAAAATCGCAATTGCAAATGCAATTACATACAAACATGAATTAGGCCCTAAGTACATAGTAAATTTATAATATGCTCCACCAGCTTAATCTGCCATATATTCAAATACAGTTGTCTCTCAGTGCAATGAGTAGTTTATAATAAAATTATATTAAGCAACTTTACTTCTTGGAACTGTCTGTGTTTTCTATGCACCTTTCTGTGCAGGAGTTAGTATTTATTGTCCACTTTGGACTATTTTTTTTATCTTGCCTATCCATATAGTGTTGAGAGAACAGATCAAGATGCGTAGAGAGGGGCTTTGCAGCAAAATAGGGATGTCAGGATGTTGAAAATAGGGGTTTAATCTACTGGACAACCCAATTCCAGGTGGGGGGTGTCTATCTGAGGCCAACTCTACCATGGAAACATGAAAAGGATTTAAAAAGATGCACACCATAGGCAAATGGATATCTCTCTCCTAAACAGAGCTGACATAGGATTATGGATTGGTTGGACTGGTTGCAGGAAGACAAGGGTTTGGTTGCAAGTGGATTAGAAAGTATCAAAGAACTTTGCTATCTTGTGAACCGACTAAAGACAGGAAAGCATTGCCTAGTGCCCTTAACATATAGGTAGAACATTGAAGAGTGTTGCCAAGCAATTGAAATACTTGAGACAAAGATGCTACTGAGTTTAAGGATTGTGTCACTTGCTGCAGTGTGGTGAACTCCCTGATATATTTTTGAAAATTTGCTGCATTTCTGTGTTGTGCATCCTAATAATCGCAGGGTACAGCTTTCATCATCTATTTGCCTAGATGATTTATTTAACACACTACAAGGTTCCTGGAAGGTGAGCTGTGATGCGTAAAGCTGACCAAAAGGTAGACCAGACAGCTAACAGGATGAAAAGAGTTAATCATTACCCCAGCATCCTCATATTCGGTGGCAGCAGTGGGATCATCTAGTACTGGGTACAGGCCTGGGTGGTGTTCTTTCTTGTGTCACAAATAAATACTGTAGAGTATAATATATTGTGTTCAACATAATGTTATAAGACTGCCTAGCAAAGAGTCACATATGTTGCAGGAAGGAAGGACACAGAGAAGCACAGAAATGGAGAACTAATGTAGAGGTTTTAACCAGTGCTGGATTACCAAATAGGCAGAGTAGGCACCAACCTATGGACCCTGAGCCTTTGAGGGCCCCACGACAACGGATCAAAATAATATTAATTTGATCTTGAAGAAAATTACAATCAAGCTTTTTTTAAATTGTTTTCAACATATAGAAAAAATTAGTCAACTCAAAGAAACAAGAAATTTACAGAAAAGACTCAATAGAGAAAATACTGTATTAATGTAATATACCCATTAACAACTTAAGGTACATAAACCAAAGACATCAGATTCACATTACAGTTTGTTTCTTAAAAGCTCATCTTCTGTCAGCTGTCAGTTTGTAAAACAATTTTGGTGCCATCTACATACGGTTTATTAAAATTGTTGTTTTTTTTTAAATTAAAAAGGTATTAGGAGATCATTGCGAGGGGGCCCCAAGATTTTGATTACCTAGGGGCCTCCACAGAGCTTAATCCAGCACTGGTCTTAACAATAGGCAATTTGGAGAGTTGTTTGAAAATCGAAGTATATGATGCAACCCAACAGACACTAGGGTGGTGATAATGGAACTTATACAAAAGTGTGGGATGGATTCTGCATATAAGATGGTGTACATGAGGTATCTGAGGTATATGTTAATGCGTTGCCTAATGTAGTAGAACTGAGAGCCTGCTGGCAAGAGGGAGGCAGCGATTCAGATAGGGATGACAAAGACAAAGTAGCAGAACAAACCTATCGACTGCATCCAATGCTGACAAGGAAGTTGATAGTGTTGGGACTGGTTGCTGGTAGTCTGCATCATGCAGCTTGCACTGGGATGCACTGCCAATCCAGTTACATGCCCTTCCAATCCAAAGCTGCTCAGCTGCATGTAATACCAGGATGGGCCTGTATAGTGACATTTCATGTTTAGAGGCATTGCTACTATTAATCATTTCTGCCTTTACAATATGCAGAAACTGCTGTTTCCTAATGTTTAAGTGCAGATTTAAGTGCTGTTGGAATGTACTAATATAGAAAGCAGGAAATATCAGAGACGTCTCCTGCTTCCTGTCCACCAGTCACTGCAACAGTCATCCCCACAGTTTTCTATAGTATTTTACAAGATCCCCAAAGCAAAGTTTTGTGGATCTTGCCTGAATAGGGTAACACCATCTTCAGATGTCATTAGCCCATTGACTGTGATAAATCTGTTGTTAAGCTATCCACATAAGACTCCATATTGTAACAGTATGGTGTATCTTTAAGAAGTTATTCATAAGGTTTATTAAAATTGTTGAGCAGGATTTTCTTACTAACCCTCAAGGCCAAGTCTTGAAATGTGCAGTTAATCAGCAGCATAGCCAAATAGATATGAGTAGACAATGTAGCCTTGGCTCCCATGTATGTATTCTAAGATAAGGGATAATGAGGAACAAGGAGAGATTTATGAACTCCCAATACTAACCTTGTAGAACAATGAATGCCTGTATTTTCTGTAATTCTGCATGTCACATTTTGAGATCAACCTCTTTGTAGATATGCCTAGAAAGTTTTATGCTTTTCTGTAATACAGTTAGATGAATCTTGAACACCAAACTGACTGTGTGTGGATTCTGTCTCCTGAGATCTCAGTAATGCAGGGGTCTGACATACACTAATGAATTTAGGCTGGTGATAAATCACAATAGATTGGTTCTGATCTATCACTTGGAGCTTCCCGTACTGAGATTCCTAACCCTGATCCGTGAACGGACATGTCGGGAGTGACCGGGACAGTGGATTCTAGCTAAAACCTGGGATGAGTACTTTTGCTCAAACTGGACTGCACTTTTTTGGAGAAACTCCCGTGTCTGTCTAGGGATTCAGGTACGGAAACCTGTGTATCTCAGATTCTTGTTTTTGTTTTTTTGTTTTTTTGTTTTTTGTTTTGGGTTTTATTTTATGAAATGACATGTCCAATGAATCTTTAAAAATGTATACAGATTATAATCCTTATAGATTTGAATACGAACAAATATGTTATTGTGTTTAACAGTCTGATAATTTGTTTCCCTGATTATCATAAGTATTGTCCCTTGATACATCCTGTGATCTTCATACTTCCAGAGTGAACAGACATAGAAGTACATTTTGTTTGTTGGTAGGTTGCCATATTGATGGAAATTATCCCCAGACTATAGTATTGGGATATGTTTATAACAACTTTTCCAATCAATCTATATCCCAAAGGTACGGTCATAGTGTGCCCAGGACTTCAAAGGAGACCCACTTTAGTAACAGAAATGGTACAAAAGAATCTATGTATAGTTTCTTCCTCTAAATAGAAGTACTGAGTACAGAGTAGAGTTTTGGTAAACCTACTGGGTAGAGTTTTGGTAAACCTCCCACGTACTGAGTAGAGTTTTGGTAAAACCTACCAGGTACACAATAGGGTTTGGTTGGCCCTCAGAATAGGGTTTGGTAGGCCCTCAGAATAGAGGTTGGTAGACCCACGGACAGGGTTTTGTAAAACCCACAGAAATGGGTATTGCGGACAGTAAACATCTTTCCAACTGTCAGACCCCCATGGATATTATATATACAGTGTTAGGTCCTGGGGTGACAGAAGGAATGGAAATGGCACACTTGATCCGATTAAAATTACAACAGATACGTAAGTTATATCGCCCTTGCATAAAGAGTAACAAACTTGAAGGCAAACTTTAAATTAGATAAAAGCGATAAACCAGATCTTGTTAAAGAAAGATTCACAAGAAAGGGAATAAGAAATTAATTGTTTGTACCTTAAGGATTATTTTAAAGAAACATCTGTAAGGACAGTAGGTCTAAATTGTTCAGTAAAGAATGTTGCTAAAAATAAGTAGCTACTGTATGCCCAAAATAGACTGTAAAGCATGCGATAATTTGAAATTGTTGTGCTGTGAACTGAAGGTATCATACAGTATACTGAACCCAGAAAAGATACCAAAATTTAGAAGGAGAAAAATACATACAAATGTAAAAATTGCAAAAGGTAGACTTCAGAAATGTGCTAAAATATTTCAGTTTAATCATATGTGTTTGGGGACACCCATACAATGTAATACTGTAGTTAAGTTTTAAAAGAAATTGATTTTGAATCAGATGCTGACGCTTTGCTATTGTATGTCTGAGATCTGACAATCTCCCTTTAAGACATTCTGAAGGGAGGGGCGTGAGTGTTCAGTTTATGCAGAAAATAATGAGCTTGCAATGCAAAAGAGTTTCACAATGAAAATGTCTGATGATTTGCCAAAAAGAAAACAAAATGTTAAAGTTCATAAATGAAAATTAATGAGCTTAAGTAGTAGTTAACGTAGAAGATACATAAATTAAGGTGTATATACAATGACATTTTAATATGAGCCTCAGTTTTGTTGCAAAAAGTGTTTTTATTTTTTTTGCTATTGACCTTTATTCTAATGATACTACATAAAAATGTATGAGTTTTGTATGGTTATGGTATTATGGGGACAGTGTAGGTAATTTTGTCCACCTTAATCCTGTACAAGGAATTATAAGGTTATTGTTATTTAGATATATGTTACCCATAATGAGTAAATTGGATTGTAGCATAGAAGTGTTTACAAGTGTTGAAATGTAACAATTATTGTGAAGGTAACATTAATAACATACACAATCATAGGAAGATAGTCATAGAATCCTGCAATATATTGTATCTATCTGGGGCTGCTAAAAATGTTATTCAGTTCAAATTAATCTCACCAGAACATTTGACCTCCTCTGTAGTCCCGGTCACTGGCCTGGATGGTCACACAGTATTTACAAAGGATAAATCCATTGCAGATTACTGTAAATGATGGTACAACATCAGAAACACAGGGCCTGATTCAGAGCCGCTCGTAAGCGGCCGCTCGTTCGTTCCGAGCGTGTTTGCCCAACTGTGCATGCGTACGAATCGTAATACGCATGCGCGAACCAGTCAGTGCGGCCGAAAATCGTTTGTTCGCTAAATAGCGAATGCCTGCTAATATGAGTGACAGGAGGAGGCGTATGTGGGTGGTAACAGGGGAAGGTGCTTGAAAACGAGGAGTGGAGATCAGAACGCAGGCGTGCTTAAAGGTCAAAACGGGCGTTTTATGGGTGTGCATAATTAATACAGCAGCGTCACTGACCACGTCACTGGGTTGTTTTATAGTTAGAACTGCTCGCAAATTTGTGGTAGGAAAAACCAACCACAAGAATAGCGAGCAGTTCATACGCTGGTCGATGTACTCGATTAATCTAATAAATAGCGGACATGACGTAGGATGCGAGCGGCCAGGGGGCGTAGTTATCCAAAAAACAACCGCAAGTTTTGTTCGCTCGTTCAGACATAGAGGCGTGAACAGACCGCAAAGAGCGAACAGTTCATTTGAATAGCCACCCCTTTTTTCTGAACGAACGACCGCAAATAGCGTCCGGCTCTGAATCAGGCCCACAGTTTTTAGTGTCTGATGACTGCCCACTTAGGGCCTGATTCAGAGCCGGATGCTATTTGCGGTCGTTCGTTCAGAAAAAAGTACATCGACCAGCGTATGAACTGCTCGCTATTCTTGTGGTTGGTTTTTCCTACCACAAATTTGCGAGCAGTTCTGACTATAAAATAACCCAGTGACGTGGTCAGTGACGCTGCTGTATTAATTATGCACACCCATAAAACGCCCGTTTTGACCTTTAAGCACGCCTGCGTTCTGATCTCCACTCCCCGTTTTCAAGCACCTTCCCCTGTTACCACCCACATACGCCTCCTCCTGTCACTCATATTAGCAGGCATTCGCTATTTAGCGAACAAACGATTTTCGGCCGCACTGACTGGTTCGCGCATGCGTATTACGATCCGTACGCACGCGCAGTTGGGCAAACATCGCTCGGAAAGAACGAGCGGCCGCTTACGAGCGGCTCTGAATCAGGCTCTTAATCTGTTAGGGGCAGATCTATTGTCAGCATTAAATGCCACAATGGTGAAAGTCTATACTGAGATGAGATGTTTGCTAAAGTCCCTAATATGTTATGGGCACAGGGTAAAATAAATAGAAGGCTACTACTCATTTAAATTAAACTTAAAGCTAACATGTATGGCCAGTTAAACAATACTCTTTAAGATCAGATCCAAATAAGTAGAAGGTTACATGAAAGTAGGGGTATTTAGGGAATGCTATTCCAGTTGAAACTTGCCTTTGTTCCTTATTAAACAAAACACCCCAAATGCAGATGGATCGCCCTCCTTTAAGATAATTCATGATTTAAGAGAGATTAATAGAAGGTTACAGGTTTAATACACTAACGGTACCTAATCTGCACACCTTGTTGAATGGCATACCACCCACCTCATAGTGTTTTACTGCCTTTAGTCCCTAACAAAAGAAGCAATATGTTTAGTCTAAACTGCCACAAGGGTGTGCTGCAAGTCTTAATGTTGAAGGGATTGGCTGTTTGCCAGTGCAGTCATAATCGTTATACGATATGTGGATGATTAAGTGTTGATTCAGAGCAAAATTGTTTGCATGAAACAATAGTATTACTGAGTATTCTGCACAGTAAAACACAAAATATAAAGTATTTATATATAATACATGGATGCTTTAGGTAAATAAATTGTAACTTTTGTATAATGCAAACAAAGGATTGATACAACAGGATCCCCTTGCATTAACATATGAATTAATTGAAATTTATGATGTTGTAAAACAAGTTATTATGAATGCATCAGCATTGGTTTTACCTGATTATAATAAGCCGTTTATACTGTTTAGTCATGAGTCTGGGGAGTACTTTTCAAAGGGTTTGGGACAGTCTTACCCGGATTGTCCAATGCACATATTAGGCAACCTGTTATAAAGGCATGTGCTGTCTGTGCAAAACCCGGAGCTATCCAATTATGGTTGGTGATAGCCACCATTGTATCCTTCCCCAAGTGCACCTCACCATGTATCATTTGGGCCATAACTGGGTAAAGTGCTTAGGGGGTGCTTAGGGGGTCATTGAACAATTACATGGAAACTCTTGTCACCTAGACACTGTTAAGTGCTGACATAGTGTTAGGACACCCCTTACCTCTTAAGGTGCATACACACACAACGATTTTTTGAACGATTATTGCTAACGATATCGTTTACTATTCAATCGTTGAAAAAATCGTTCACTTTCTGAGTTAAAACGATGAACGATTATCGTTCATGCGCGTTCACTTTTGTAGTTTGTAGTTCAGTCAGACTGACCAACTCAACGATTTTCAGTAAGGGAATATGCAAAAATCGTTTGTAGTTCAAAAAAATCGTTCATTACATTTAGTAAATGAACGATTTTAGTAAACGATTTTCGTTCATTTTTCCCTTGAAAAAATTTACGAAAATCGTTTACTAAAATCGTTCATTTACTAAATAGTTGTGTGTGTATGCCGCTTTATAGTATCACATGAAGCTATAAAATCTAAAGCTTGAAGAAAGCATGTATCTGTTGTTAAGCTTTCAAAATACGAAGTAGCTTTGTTGTACAAGTAATGTCACTCTTAAAGGTACAATGTTGAAACCCTGCATCATCATTACTTTTGCAGGTTTCAAAAGATGGGAGAGTATAGTGATAATATACAAGTAAATTGTGATAGTGTCAAGGAGGACACTAAATAGTGATAATATACAAGTAAATTGTGATAATGTCAAGGAGGACACTAAAAAAAAATACAAACTTTTTCTTTTCCTGATCATTATTGTATTGAACTAATGAAGCAGGAAACATTGTCCTTATTTATCTTTTCGAATGTTTCTTTTGAAGATGGAGTTTCATACACAAGATATGTTGGCTATGTCAGAGCACTGTCTACTGCATTCCAGTTATCCCAAAGGCTTGTAGTGATAAAAATGAGGGCACACATGAGAGACTACACCTGAAGCTGAAGACAATACACTGGTAGGACAGGCCGCACGTGTTGCTGCCATAAGTCACTGTTCCCAAGGGCAACCCAATTATGTTGTAGATCCCGCCCCCAAGATTGACTTAAGTACCCTCACAAATCTCCAGGTACAAGCTCCAGAGGCTGAGAAAAGCAAAGCTAGGAGCTAAAGATAAATGGTGAGTGGGGAGGAGGTCAACGTTTAGGTCTACCAAAAACACTTTACCCAGTTATGGCCCAAATGATACATGGTGAGGTGCACTTCGGGAAGGATACAATGGTGGCTATCACCAACCGTAATGGATAGCTCTGGGTTTTGCACAGACAGCACAGGCCTTTATAACAGGATGCCTAATATGTGCATTGGACAATCCGGGTAAGACTGTCCCAACCCCTTTGAAAAGTACTCCCCAGACTCAGTGTTCCTTACAGAGGATACTAATTGATTTTATACCACTGCCCAAATGTTCCGAATGTGATGTCCTCTTGTATGAGCCTCATCAGTCACTAGCCCAGAGGGTAGGTGTGTTGGAGGGCAGATGCAAAGACAATGGCCAAGGTAATTAAGATAATTAAGAAAATAATTTTCTCCAGTGTGTTAAGATGATTAAGGTCAACTGCAGACACCAGTATGGTGTACTATGTATCAATCTTACAGAAACAATTAACTAAAATACATAGTTGGGTGTTTTCTTCTATTCCAGTCCTTTATCTTGATACAGGTAACCACTGTTTAAAACCAGGAGATTGGATGATAATTTGGACATATACCAGGAAGGCTAATGAGCCCAGATTTGAAAATGTATTCCAAATCCTGATGAGTACATTTATATCAATGAAGGACACCTGAATATATGTCTCCTATTGCAAAGTCTTCTTCCAAGGGGAGTTGGAGTAATTTAATATTGTGATTAGATACATGTTCCTATGTCCCAAGCCTGACAAAAGCTTGTGGAAATGTATATTTACTTTGCTTTGTTATTAGTTTTATTTTAGCTTTAAAACTTTGAGTTGTTATCACAAGTATTAAGCTGAGTAACTGCATATATAGTTTTATATGAAGAGATGAAGCAGTATGAAGCATTAACAATATCTAGACTCAATGTATAGTATGTTCACAATATAGAAGCTTTAAGCCAAATTGTTTGATAATGTTGCAAATGAAATATTTGATGTGCTTAAAATGATCTTTAATGAACTGCAAAGTAAAGTAAGGGTTATTGGAGAGTTTAGACTGATATTAGAGTGCCTTACAGCTGCTTTATAAGATATGTGTCTTATAGTGAGACTAGCCTGCTGTAATGTACAGTATATAGCTGATAACTTTTCTGACCTGATACATGGACACATGAAGAAAATCAAGGAACTTAAAAACCAGTCTAGGAAATCACATGGTGAATGGTTTTCCTAATTAAACCCAGCTAAATGGTCTAATGAATTTAGAAGATGGATATCAGGAATTCTTTCACTTATTGATAAAGGTTTAGCTTTGTCTGTAATCATTTAGATCACTCTAAAACCTGCAAGTTTTCTGATTAAGAAGTTACTTACACTTGACTGTTGTTTCTTCAGGGAAAATACACTAAAGGTCTTGATGATGACTCAAGTCTATGATAACATCTGTACCTAAGACAACAGTCCAAGTTGTACCATTTG
Source organism: Taudactylus pleione (assembly GCA_031769625.1). Lineage (NCBI taxonomy): Eukaryota > Metazoa > Chordata > Amphibia > Anura > Myobatrachidae > Taudactylus > Taudactylus pleione. Next base: position 14,743,615 of record JAUIMM010000064.1, on the reverse strand, counting down.
TGGAACCAGCCTCATTGAGGATGACAAGCAAACATGTGGACAATATAAGACTATCATCATTTCCCTGAATATTCATGACAAGATGGACTGAATAAAAGACAATTAGAGACTGAGGACTGTGGACTTGCTTTATGGGGAATGGATCAATGCGTAATCCTATGTATAGGTTCCTGTAGATGGGACTTGTGCATAAATGTACCTATACTTAGTATAGCAAGGTTGTGTTCCTCTTAGGTAGATAGTATAGAGTAAAGTTATGAATTAAAGATGGGAAAATGATAAATCTGTTGTTAAGCTATCCACATAAGACTCCATTTTGTAACAGGATGGTCTGTCTTTAAGAAGAAGTTATTCATAAGGTTTAATAAAATTGTTGATCAGGATTTTCTTACTAACCCTCAAGGCCAAGTCTTGAAATGTGCAGTTAATCAGCAGCATAGCCAAATAGATATGAGTAGACAATGTAGCCTTGGCTCTCATGTATGTATTCTAAGATAAGGGATAATGAGGAACAAGGAGAGATTTATGAACTCTCAATACTAACCTTGTAGAACAATGAATGCCTGTATTGTCTGTAATGCTGCATGTCACATTTTAAGATGAAACTCTTTGTAGATACGCCTATAAAGTTTTATGCTTTTCTATAATACAGTTAGATGAATCTTGAACACCAAACTGACTGTGTGTGGATTCTGTCTCCTGAGCTCTCAGTAAAGCAGGGGTCTGACATACACTAATGAACTTAGGCTGGTGATTAATCACAATAGATTGGTTCCAATCTATCAACTGCAATGGAGATACCACCTCCACAAATTTGCATGTGCAGTTGGAAAGCCATGCATGTGCAGTAGCCACAAGGGGGTCTGTAGGTAGAAGTAAAGTGACAGGTTCTGATCGGAGCCTGTGTCCCGGAGATTTATATTAATACATTTTAGAGATATGTGGCAATAAGGATTGTAAATATTTGCTGGCTTTCCGCATTTTTAAATAAATGTGCCCCTTAATGTGATTTTCTGCTTCAACAGGTATCTGAGTTCATGATGGCAGTAAGAAGATGAGTGGGCTCAGAATCTAAGTTCCAGCCTATTGAGATGAGTAGTAGAGATATATCATGCTTTGAGCTCCATGGGGTGCAGTTATTATGTGGAGACTCGCTCAGCACTCCTAAACCTCCTTAGGTTAATCCAGAGACATACACAGTGAAGCTCCGGATGCTAGTTGAAAGAGGTAGGGAAGGGTAGGGAAGGGAAAAAACGGAAAGAAAGGACCAACACTGTAATAATCTGTATGTGTGGTATGAAAAGATGTTAGTAATAATAATAATAAAATCATAGTGAAACCTGTATGCTTTACACCTTTACAAATCAACATTTGCTAACATGCTGACAAATTCACATGCTGCCCTTGTACCACATTCTCAGAGACATTTCTTTTATCCATGTGCAAAGCACCAGAAAAATGCCCGTCATGCCATTTTCCTAGTGTTTTCTGTGATATTGCAGTGTACACTGGCTGGACTCCGGAGAGGTAAGTATAATTTGGGTGCAGACCTGCACCCATTATAGATATGCCAATGCTGCTAACATATATTGACAGACACATAAAAACAATAATAATTATTTATCATCAAAAAACAGACCAACATATCTCTAGTGTATAATATGACAGATACTGTAATATAATGTATTACACCGCACTAAATATTTGTGCTGCTGGGGAGTATAATGCTTAATAACCTAATTCTGGTTAGCCCATAAAAACAGTAGTTCTGTTGTAGCAGTAAATTGATCCGTATCAATATTGGGGCCCATAAATAAATACATTTAGATGCCTGATGTTAAGGAGTATATCCTCCAAATATGGATCGCCTCTTTCAGGAGAGGCAACAATTGACGGGTCTGCCGCAGCAGTGATGCCGTTTACACTGATTAGAGGTCCATCCTGACACCGTGTGCTTGAATTCAAGTTAATAGTTGTTTTCCACCAGATACTGAAACAGTGTCTGCTGATGAATGAATGAAGAGGGGTTCAAACCGGTCAATGTGTTTGATTCTTCATGGTGAGAACATTTTCAGTCTTCACCTGTCTGAAGAAGCAGAGGTGACTCTCCGGGAAACACGTTACATTTGGACCGCAATAAAAGTGAAAGTATACTTTGTTTTTACTTTACAATTTATGGTTATTTTTTTCTATTGTTAAGTTTCTGTGTTTTTAGATGCCTTTATGTCATTATGTTAATAGAAGTGGTCTCATCTGTTTTCTTAAATAACACTTTGGGCCATATTCAGTTGCCGTTGAAAAGCCGTTGTGGGCGAAAAGTTTTCGCCAAAGACGTCATTTCGCCAGGCGGAAACTTTCCGCCCAATTCAATTGCAAAGACTTTCTGCCGGTGCGAAAAGTCTGCGCCGTTTTACCAGCAGAAAAGATTCACCTATGAAAGCAGGCGAGAAAAAGTGCAGAATTGGGGTTTTGGGGCACAAAGTTGCGGCAAGATCCCTGCAGCCTTGGGACAGTCCCCCAAAGGTTAACTGCATCAAAATAATAAAAAAAAATGACTTTAGAACACCCCAAAAAAGTACTTTTGTTTTGGAGGCAAAAAATACAAAAGTTAGGGGACAAACTTAAAAACTAGTGAAATAGACTCCAGGGGATCCCCCAAGTATGCCCTAGGTGTTTTTTTTATTGCAGGTGATTGCGTTTATTCATTTTTTAAAACCGCACTTTAGCGATTTTAAACCATGATTACACCCATTTTCATGTAAAGATATTGTAAAACTGCGCTCCTTTGTGATGACAGGCAAGATGGTTTGGTGTGTGGGTATGGTCTTGTGAGGGGGTTTGTGGTGTGTCGGAAGTGCTGCGTGCTGCAGAGAGCTGCTGGGAGATAGGTGCACTCTTCCTTAAATGTGGGGGGGGGTGTGGTGTGTCTATAGGGTGGGGGTGTTGTGGGTTTCTATGGTGGACGAATGTGGGTAATGAAGAAACAGACAGTATGAAGGATGCCAAATAATTTATTTTATTAGGCACAGTGCTACTCCGATGAGGTCTCGGGACGGGGAAGTGGACAGGGGGGTGGGGGGGGGACTGGAAGAAGATGTGGAGGAGGGATGGTACAGATGGAAACTCTGGGTGGGGAGGTTGGTGGACCCTTTCAGGGGGCTCTTTGCTGTGCGGTTCAGTGACCAGCATGTCTCCCCTGCTGGACCTTTGGTCTACAGTCTTCAGAGTGTCTGGTGGTGTGCTTTCGGAAGCACACCACCAGACATCTGCAACTACAAACCTAATCGTAAACATATCTCTACGCCATTTAGGAACAGCCCCAATGCCACCACACACCAAATACGACCACCATCCCATACCCCTAAAAGGCTCCACAAAATACAACATCATAGCGTCACGTAACCCTTACCCCTACACTCCACCACACATCACGCAACACTAACAGGAGCTTTACACACACACTCCCACAAACACCTCATATACACCGACACACAGACACACAGAGTCAGAATACACTCACTTCCCACTTACCCTGCACTGTCCAACACGCCAAAACAATAACACAGCGTTACACCACCCTACACACATGCCCCCTCTCCGCATTGGCCACCACCTCATTCCACTTCGTCATCCTCTGACACATCATACACAGAACAGCTCACCGCACACCAGGAATCTTCTCCCGATTGGCTCACGTCATAATCCCCGTCCCACAGCAGGCAGAAGTCCCCGGCCATGTCAAACTAGACCAAAGTCACCGCCCCCCCGCCTTCCCATCATTGACTGCCCTTATCACGTGACCGGCCCCTCACACCCGGATATTGTCATAAAACACCCACACCAGCATTGATCGCCCACCAACTCCTGGAAGAAGGCAATACCCTTCCGAAACACGTTGGAGACTCCCAGCTCTCACACTTGCTCCCTGCTTCCATTCCCATTGACGCTCGTCACCTCAGATGGGAGCACAGCACAACTGCACCACCTCCCCACACCCACAGCCTCCTGCTGCAACCGCGGGAAGCATGGCTCTGGCCAGGACTGCCACAGCACCCCCAGCGACCGGCCTCCTGTACCTGACATCCTCCCTCCTTACCCTGGGGCCCGCATCATCTGCGACCTCTGGCCACAGCCCCCGAGATCAGCCCCCAGTCCCAGTTCCGGTCTCACCGCTCCATGAGGGCACTCCCATCCGAAACCGAGTACTCTCCAGTGCGGTCCTCAAAGACCATCCAGTACACTAGGGTGTGCATACTCAGAAGTGTGAACCACACAGAGGGAGCTCTTCCCCATGCCAGACCATTGGACTGAACAGCAGCCAACAGCAGGCCCAGGGGACAAAGAACCCAGCACACAATGCAGGTCTCACACACCCTCCCCCCGCTCCCATGACCCACTGGTCCGACTACCTCCCACAGCGGACGCAGTGCCATTCCATGGTCTGGTGACCGATCCAGCGAAGCACGCCAGGTTAACCTACACACAGCACCAACCCTACCACACAGCTGCACCCATCATCAACAACGAACCAAATCCTACCAGTAGGTAAGTACTTTGAGACTAAGTTACCAGGCAGCAGGACGCCGCCTGGGTGCTCACAACCACTGCTCTCGAAAGCACATCACCAGAGACTCTGAAGACTGTAGACCAAAGGTCCAGCAGGGAAGATGTGCTGGTCACTGAACCGCATGGCAAGGAGCCTGCCGAAAGGGTCCACCAACCTACCCACCCAGGGTCTCCACCTGCACCATCCCTCCTCCACTTCTTCCAACCCCCCCTCCCCCCTGTCCCCGTCCCGAGACCTCATCGGAGTAGCACTGTGACTACTACAATAAATGATTTGGCCTCCTACATACTGTGTCTGTTTCTTCATTACCCACATTCGTCCACCGTAGAAACCCACAACACCCCCACCCTATAGACACACCACACAGCCCCACATTTAAGGAAGAGCGCAGCTATCTCCCAGTTTCATACCCATTTTCATGTACCCTAAATTTGGTGGGACTACTTATTTTTACCAAAAAACACTGCTAAATGCTATTCTTCACCACTTGTGCAAATACACTAAATAGCAGCTATTAAGACCATTCAAGCACCCCAACTACCTTCAGCAGGGCTATTCGGGGGTATCCATAGTGATCCCCCATGTCAGTGCATCTTTTGTGAGGTGTTTGGCAGATTTCCCCGTGTTTGACAGGACTTTCCGCCTCTCCAAGTTTCGCCGGGACGCGTTCCCGCGTCCTTTGCAATTGAATAGGATGAATAGCGGGGACGCGCGCAATACTTTTCAGGAGCCCAAACCAGCGATGTAGGCGGAAAGTACACCAGGCAAAAAGTCTGGGACTTTTCGCCGGCAATTGAATACGGGCCTTTGTCATATAAGAATTGTTTTGATACTGAACCTTATTTGTTACTACATTTTCAGAAAGGAAAATGTATTACTTTGTATGTCTGCTAATAAAAGTTATTATTTCTCCAGGACTAAACATTCTTTCTATTTTTTTCTTATATACTTAACATGCAGCAAATTGTACTTTCGTCTATGAAATAAAAGTCTTTACTTCTGGACTGTGGGCCTGATTCAGAGCCGGACGCAATTAGCGCTCGCTCGTCCAGAAAATAGGGGTGGCTATTCAAATGAACCGTTCGCTCTTTGCGGTCTGTTCACGCCTCTAGGTGTGAACGAGCGAACAAAACTTGCGGTCGTTTTTTGGGAAACTACGCCCCCTGGCCGCTCGCATCCTTCGTCATGTCCGCTATTTATTAGATTAATCGAGTACATCGACCAGGTTATGAGCTGCTCACTATTCTTGTGGTTGGTTTTTGCTACCACAATTTTGCGAGCAGTTCTGGCTATAAAATAACCCAGTGACGTTGTCAATGACGCTGCTGTTTTAATTATGCACACCCATAAAATGCCCGTTTTGACCTTTAAGCACGCCTGCGTTCGGATCTCCACTCCCCGTTTTCAAGCACCTTCCCCTGTTACCACCCACATACGCCTCTTTCTGTCACTTAAATTATCAGGCATTCGCTATTTTGCGAGCACATGAATTTCGACCGCACTGACTGGTTCGCGCATGCGTATAACGATCTGTACGCATGCGCAGTTGGGCAAACATCGCTCGGAGCGTACGAGCGGCCGCTTACGAGCAGCTCTGAATCAGGCCCTGTGTTCTTATTTTATATTAATGATGTGAACAAATAAATAAAAAGAAGATCTTTTTCAAACTACTGTAACTAGTGACTTAGGCGGTAAAGTATCACGAGTGATGTAATTTTGCCAGGCGAAAAGTTTCCGCGGTATTCAATTCTTGCGTCTTTTCGCCGGTGCGGAAAGTCAATACAATGTATCCGGAGAAAAAGTTTCGCCTCTGAATAGCAGGCGGAAAAAAGTGCAAAATTGCGGTTTTGGGGAGCAAAGGTGCAGAAACCACTCTGCACCCTTTGGACAGACCCCCAAAGGATAACTGCATCAAAAAAACGCAAAAAAAAAGAGTAACACCCCAAAAAAGCACTTTGAAAATGGGGGGCGAAAAAGTACAAAGCGGGGGTACAAACGCAAAAACTATCGAAATAGACTTTTGGGGGGTCTGATAGTATGGGGGAGGTGTTTTTTTATTGCAGGTGTTTGCTAAAGGTGTGTTTTTTGCAGCACTTAAAACTTGACTTGAGCGATTTTTAACTATGCTTGCACCCATTTTCAAGTACCCCAAATATGACAGGAATATTTATTTTCACCAAAAAAAACTGCTTAATGCTATTCTTCACCACTTGTGCAAAGCCGCTATTTGGGAGCAATTGACAGCACTTAAGTACCCCAAATAGCTTCAGTAGGGCTAATAGGGGACATCTACATTGATCCCCAATGTTAGTGCATCTTTTGGGGGGGTGTCAGGCTGATTTCCGAAATTCTGCCAACACTTTTCGCCTGTTAAGAGTTTCTCTGGGACGTGTTTTCGCGTCCTTTGGCATTGAATACAGCGAGTAGCAGGGGCGCGCACGATAAGTTTCCACGGCTAAAACATGCGAAGTCGGCGAAAAGTGCGTCATGCGAAAAAGTATTGCAAGTGTGAAACTAATTGAATACAGCCCTTAGTGTGTAACAACAATGGCCCTCATTCAGAGCCGCACGTTACCAACAGTACGCTCGTTGCGTTCCGATGTTGACTAACCGCGCATGCGTCTGTGTTACACTGCGCATGTGCGTACGGCAGATTGCGAGCTTTTTTTCTCTCGTTCCTAAAATAGCGTACAGGAAGTGACATGTCAAATGTGATTGACAGAACAGGGCGTTTTTGGGTGTTGACGGGGGTGGAGATGGAAAAACGCAGGCGTGGCGAGGCGTTTTTGGGGCGTACATACATTAGCAGATGCGAACGTCAAATGTGTTCGGACCGTCACATACGTCACTGGAACATCCTCTTTCCCTTCAAAATGCTCGCACAGTTTAGGGTCTGGATTACTCGACCACATTGGCGATGGCCTTCTCCTCCGTCCCGGGACTCCATGATGTTGCAGCGATTAATCGCGGGTGGTCACAAAAGCAATTAGTGTTGTATTGAAAACCGGCTTGGTATGTGTTTGGAAAGCAGTTTATTGGGATAGCACAAAACCGTACGCAGGTGGAAATCATACCTGCTAATGTCAGGATTACACAATCAATTGGCGTACATTTTTGGGGGGTTTTTTTGGCCTCAATTTGTTGTTTATGGCCTATTGTGACAATAATGTCATCATGTTTTAATTAGCTCCCCTTTTTTTATTAATGTGGAATTTGCATCGTTATGTGATTTTTTAAACGTTCCTTCAAGAGGCCTTTTTTTTTTTAAAATGAAATGGTTTTTGGTGTCCTTTTTTGCCTTTAGGGCCAGGATTAAATGTAACCCATTTGTACAATAATGTCACAATACAATGTCAGATTTTTATCATAAATTTATTGTTTAAACACAAACCAATTGGCATAATATTTTGTTTTCTTTTTTTCTGGCAAAGATACTTTTTATCAAAAATAAATAATCAATAACTGCTAACATAAACGTACAAAAATAAATTAAAAACATTTCACAAGAAAGGAGAGGGAAGTTTTGACCAGAAAGGAATATGAGCCAAGCACAGAAGGAGTGTGGGAAAAGTCGCCATTGCTGTCACCGTTTTTTCGCCCGTTTGGATGGGGGAGGGTGGGCGCCAGACCGGGTCCGGGATGCCATCGGGCTGGCCTGTCCAGAGGCAGATGTTGTGGCCTCTGGACTATGCACAGGGCTAGGCACATTTGGAGGATTGGCTGATGTTGTGCCAGAGGTGGAGGATCCTGATGTTCCGGCAGGAAGGGAGGTCGGCTCCACCATGTGCTGGCGAACGAGCTGCTCCAGGGCATCGGCGATGCGGATGTTGGCCCTGGTATTTTCCGCCAGGGCCTGACCAATGGTCACGTTGGCCGCAGCATTTTGCTCCAGGGCCTCAGCCACCCGTATCAGACTGGCGTCCATCCTCTGCAGAATCTCCATATGGAAATCCGATTTTAAATTGAGTTCTGTGAGGAGGCCCACTGCCTGCGAGGGGGCACGCCCTGGACTGGCTTCTGCAGGGTCCTCAGCCGGATGTACTGGTTCCTCCCCTGCAGAGCCAGCAGAAATTCTGCGGCCAAGGCTTCCCTCTGGAGCAGACTCATCCGCCTGTGTCTGTTGGAAAAATGAGAAAAGAGTCACATTAGAATCTACATATTGGCACAATAGCATTTCAAAGTTGGTGACATCACAATACTTACCTGGGCCAACATGAGGAGCCGCAAAGTCTGGCATGTCCGTATCCATGTTGGACACGCCAAACACCTCCACAGGCTGCACACACCCCTGTGCCAGCTCTTCTAAATCGGTCAACTCCAATGACACAGGGGTGGGACCCCCACCTGTCCCCCTTGCATGCCTAGCCCTGTCCGCGAGTTTTTGCTTTAGGCGATATTTGAAGTCGCCCCATCTGTGGGGAAAAATGGAAGCCATTATCCTTTGGTTTAAAATGGGGTTTGTTTTTAGGGGGGGCAAGGGTTTACTTACCGCCATTTGACATCCCGGGCTAGACGGACATAATCACCCACTCTATTGACAGCAACGGCTACCTCTTCCCACATTCTCCACTTCTGGCTTAGACTCATATTCCTGTCTGCCTGTGGCAGGATGTCCACACACTTCTGGATCAAAACCTCCATCTCCTTTCTTGTGAAATGTGGCTGCCTTTATTTTTTGCCCGCTTTGGCCAGAATACTGGGCCCAGCAGCCTCTTCCATGTCATCCTCCTCACCTATTTGTGTAAATTTACAGAATTCACAAAATCACAACTTGCCTAATCTTATGTTTCAAATTAATCGTTGATAGAAAATGCATGAAAGACTTACCGCCTGACTCTTGGGCATTTTTTCCCTGGTCTGTCGCCATGTCTGAGGTCCAAACAAGAAATACACCAGAATTTGAATGTGTTTTCGTGACGTATTTATACATGCGTCCTCATTTTGCGGCCGCATCATTGATTGTGCGGCCCTATGATCCCTCCTTAATTTGTGCGGGAAACGAAACACTATTTATGGCTTGGTGTGTCTCAAGTCGAGGTGGCGTTTTTGGATTGTTGGAGGTTATCTTGGCTGGAGTTTATTGATTGCGTAGAAAGGAGTTGGCGGTTGGAGATTCGTTTGTTGGTTAGATTTGCGTTTTTTTTTCCGTTATCTTTGTTGGTTTATATTTTTGGGACCTCGTTTCTTGATTTGGTAAGTTTTGTGAAGTCTAACTTTTGTTCAATTGTTGTTTCATTGTGTTTCGTATATTTTGTAATTTTTGGATCCCTAATTTCTTCTATTTTAGATTTTGTTTATTTTCGACCCCAAAGACCTTTTGATTTTGCATCTTAGATATTTGCTCTTGGTAAGTCCATTTTTTATCTTGTATTAGCGAACTAATTAGCGCATTTTTAGTAGTTACTCTTGTGACTTGTATTAGCGAACTAATTAGCGCATTTTTAGTAGTTACTCTTGTGACTTGTTTTAGCGAACTAATTAGCGCATTTTTAGTAGTTACTCTTGTGACTTGTATTAGCGAACTAATTAGCGCATTTTAAACAGCTTAATAATCATTCTAAATTTTTGGTGGTTTATCTTTCGCTTTTTGAGCCAACATTTCGACCCGTTTTGATGTACTGTGTTAAATGTCGCTTTGCAGTTTTGCTAAATGGGTGTTTGGCATATTTTAACTTTGGTCTAGCACAAAATTTATAATCAAAAATGCACAGAGTGAAATGTGTCAAGTAATTTTGGTGTTTATTTTCAGTTTGGACGTATCATGACAATACCCCGGCATGTAAGCAGCAATGGATGGTATCATCAAGCTAAGTTGTTTTAATATAGTTTTGGGGTGGGTCAAAAGCCTTACTTTGAAATCTTTGAATTTCAGGTTGATCTGGGGCGGATTGTTCTGGCCATGCTCCCGGAAGCCGACCAACCTCAATCTCATCCCAGGCGTAGGCATCGTAGGCATGCAAGGCCCCAGAAATTTCGAACACGTGTCACCCTTTTTGGAATGCCCGATGATGAGGTTTTAAGACGCTACCGTCTACCTCCCAAAATCATCATAGACACTCTCTCATTAATAGAAAGTGATCTTGAGTGGCAAATTGACAGTCCAACAGCAATACCACCACTGACGCAATTTATGGTGGTGTTACATTTCTGTGCCTCAGGATCGTTTCAAACAACGGTGGGAATAGTGGCGGGCATCTCCCAATCCTCCTTTTCCCGGATCCTGAGGGCAGTGATGGAGGCACTTTTCAAGCACCTCCATCATTTTATTCAAATGCCTTTGGATATGGGTGCCCTTAGTGTGGCCAAGGCCAATTTTTACCAAATAGCTGGCTTCCCACACATCATAGGGGTTGTGGATGGTACTCACATACCACTTCAGCCTCCAGCATGGCTGGAGGCAATATTTAGAAACAGGAAACACTATCACTCCCTGAATGTAATGGTGGTATGTGATGCCTCCCTCCAGATCCTGTCCCTGAATGCTAAATTACCAGGAAGTGCACATGACTCCTTCGTCATCCGGCAATCAGGGATATGGCAGAAATTAACCAACCTACAAGCTGGTGATGCGTGGCTTCTGGGTAAGTGGAGACCTTTAGTACATAACAATGTTAAGCTTGATACACAGTGTTCCTGATGTTGTCTCTTATTTTTCACAGGAGACAGTGGATACCCTTGCATGTCCTGGCTGCTCACTCCTTATTTGGCTCCCACACCAGGCCCACAAAGTGAGTATAATTCCGCACTTACAGCCACCAGGCAAGTGGTGGAGCGCTGTATCGGCCTTTTAAAAGGCCGATTCAGATGCCTCCACCGCTCTGGTGGCGAGCTCATGCATTTGCCGGATATGGTGTCGAAAATTGTGGTCCTGTGTGGGATATTTCACAACATCGCCATAAGGAGTGGTGTCCCAATGCAGCCAGAGGATGCCTTACCTGAGGATGGCCCCCCCGAGGTTGGTCGGAGGTCAGTATGTGGGGGGGCCATACGCGATGATGTGGTGGCCAGATTTTTTAGGTAAGTTTGACCAAAACTACAGTGTTTATACCTAATGTGTTTGTGTTTGTTTGCGAACATCTAATTTATTTTTATTTTTTTCACCATCTTCTGTTTGTTCACATAATCTTTGCCACTCCAACGCTCACTACTTCCTGCTACCCTTACCAAACCTGGATCTGGTGATTTTGGGCATATATTCTGGAACCCATATCGCAACGCCATGTTTGTGGAATCATGTTGGCATGGTCCTTCGTCAACCAGTTCTTGATTGTTTTTTTTATTTAAATATTTTATTTGTATGTGTTGTATTTGAGATTATCACTGTTTGTTTTTTTTGGGAGTGACCACTTTGATTTCTCATTTATGTTGTGAATAAATGTTTGGAGAGTGAAATGGTCTTCCTTTTTTTGGACGTTAACAGCAAGTGTAACCAGGTTAACACACCTTACATTTGACTAAGGGGTAATCCAGTACTGACACCAGTTGATGTAAACTGAAATATGTTTTCAGGTTCCCAACCCACACCAAAAGGAAGCCTGTCCAAACCTTTGGATTTGGAAGATTGGCCTAAGCAGCTTGCACACCAACTAGGAACCTGTAAAATGTCGAAATATCTAATTGACACTACACCCAAAAAGGGAAATGACATTGTTACTGTTATGTGTTTCTTGTGGCTGTTTAACATACAAATACAAAACACAATCTAACTTTTAAAAAAGGGAAATCCTTGCAGGAACAGTCTACTTATGTCAGGGAAAACTATTTTTGTTTTGGAAAAAAAGAATGAGCCAGAACGTATATTAGAACTAAAAAATGTATTTAGAAAACGAAAATAAACAAAAAAAACTACTGGCGAAGGATGCCAGACAGCCGGTCAAGGCCCACAAGAATGCCAATGACATGTTGGCGCATCTGGGCAACACATTCGTCCACCTCTTGTCGACGCCTCTGTTCCTCTGTGGGTGAGAAAAGTGTGTGGATTAATAAAACAATAGGGAATCCACATTAAAAAAACCAAAACACAACGAAATCACTCCTAAACCTAAAAAAAAGAAAACAAAACAAAAAGGAGGTGCTGCCAAAAATACAAGGCCTATGTACAAATTCCCACAGGTGTGATATGTGTATGTTGAAATCAGCAGGAAGAGGTAAAGGCAAACTGCTAAATCACCAAAAGTAAACCAAACAAGCACGAATAAAGGCACGACACATGATTACATACAAACAGTTTGTGGTTAAAAAAAATGAGAAAGAAAAACATACCGGGAGCCAAAACGGGAGCTCCGGAAGTCCCTCCATGTTCTTCCTCGGAGGAGCCTTCATTCCCCAAAGAACGGGGAGGGGTAATGACGGACTCCGGGGAGGGGGTAATTGGAAGAGGGGTGGGTGGAGGAGAGGGGGAAGTGGGACGGAGGGGAAGGAGGCCCGACAGTTCCGGGAGAGGGTCTTGGAAGGCTGGGGAGGAGTGGGGTATAGGAGAAATATTTGGGGTGGAGTGTTGGCTGGGGGTTGGGGATAGTGGCCGGGAACGCCGTCTGGCCGGACGGTGACGGCGTAGTCTTGGCTGTCCACCTAAAATATGTCAAACAAATTGAGGTTAGTTTCTGGCCAAATCCGGGGCCCAAATAAAAAAAAAAAAACCACCAACAAAAAACATGCAAATAGGAGTAGAATGAAAAAAACAGAAATAGAGGGAAAACATGCACACGCAGATATGAGGACAAATAATAAATAGGACAGACAGGAAAACATGCACACGCAGATATGAGGACAAATAATAAATAGGACAGACAGGAAAACATGCACACGCAGATATGAGGACAAATAATAAATAGGACAGACAGGAAAACATGCACACGCAGTTTGCCCCACAAACACAAACATGAAAACCACAATACATAACACTTACTTTCCAGTATCTGCATGCGAAAGCATGCCAGCAAGCGGGGCGTTCGCCGCTGCAGGTCTGACCACCTGCTCTCCAGCTGCCCGATGTTGCGGCGTGAACCTAAGGACCGCAGGCGGGACCGTGCCTCCGCATACGCGGAGCGCTTCTGCCGGTTGGTGATGGGTGGAGGCTGGCTGGTGATACGGCGATCCATCACCTCCGTAAGCACCAGCAGCTCGCGTCTGGTGAATGCGGAGGCTCTCATGATGGCAATGGAGTTTTTCATACAAAACATTTTTGATAAAGTGTGCAAAAAATTTCTGATTGGCTAATGTATTTTGGAAATTAACAGGAGCAATTTTATTGGTTAGTGTATGAGTCATGTGTTCAACAGGGCCAGAAATCTCTGGAGAGTTATGATAGGCTTGATGCAGTGACATGCGTTTGCAAATTTAAATAAAGAAATGAACCCCGGAAAATATGCGAGGATCCACAGCAATAGAACAATTGTTTAATTGTGGTTCACATGTTTTTTGAACAATAACAGCGAATGTTCCATCCGTACGTATTCTGCGGGTAAACTCAAACACGGACAAGAGTAAAGTTTCTTGCATTGTGTTGAAAAAAAAAAAAAAATTAAGCTAATTGATACATTGATTGGCATGATACGATTGAGGGAGGTAGGCAGAATAAAGGAGCAGGTAATCGACATCTGACAAGGCCACTTCCGGTTTCACTTGTGCGTGAGTTCCCTTCAAGCCATTTCGGGGATGTACGCTCGCTATTTCGCACGCTCGTTAGTTAGAGGAGGGGTCGCCTGAGTTTAGGGAGGAATTTTAGATGCGAAAGAAAATACGAGCGAGCCATTGAATTTAAATAATTTTGTACGTACGCCTAACGTACGTGCGCCCGCTTGCGAGTGGGTCTGAATGAGGGCCAATATTCCATATTTAGCACATATTTATTACTCTTATACATTAGTTGAGTCAGAGGCAGTGCCAGGGTTTGTAAGTCCTACATAGCCCTCGGCTTGCACCTATATCTTCCCAAGGGTTCAGTCCAAGAATACTTCTTCAAGGAGGCACCAACCAGAAACAATTTCTGTTATACATCTTTAGTAGTCCCCTTTCCTTTAGCGTGATATTTGCTCAGGTTCTTGGTTGCCCCCAGATCTAAGGCACACAGTAGTAAGGTCCAGAACCAACCCTGGTGCTAGCTATATAGAACACTAAAATAAAATAGAACCAGGAGGTTTTGTTCGCATTGTTCACAAAGTCGTGTAATGGATAGCCGGAAATGACCAGTGATGTGCGTGCATACTGGGTCCTTGCCGACCGCAACTATCTACTGAACATGCCCATCAACCTGACGACGCTCGTCAGGTTCTACGTGTTCAGAGATAGGAGGTTGGTCTCCTGCACTTAATGACGTTCAGTGAACACCGTTCAGTGCGGGCACCACACCTCAGTGACCTGAATGTCTGAACGCTAGACATTGTCTTTCAGGTCTCCTAGTGGATAGGCCCCTAAACACAGAGCAGTAATGTAGTGCTCCTGCTGCTGGAAGACTATGGGTAATACAGCCAGCTCCTGTACTATTCACTGACAATGTTCTTGATCTCTACACTCACCTGCTTTAGAGTTAGCCAGCTTCTTGTCCCTATCATGATGCCATAGCAACTTTTCTGACTCCTAGGGGGAAGACTTACTAATGTGCAGGTTGTCAAAGCCGGTGATGATCTACAGTTTTGACTAATTCATTTAAAGTGGTAACATAAAGTGCTAAACCAGGCTGTTTTAAATTCATCAGTCAAAGCTGCCAGTTTAGATCACGGCGACTTTGACAAATCACAGTTAGTAAATCTACCCCTAGTATGTTCTTTGTCTTTTCTTATTCTTAATCAGATACTTTGTCATATTTAATAGCAAATAAAAAAGGAGCAAGTTTAAACAATCCACTTCCAGTCCTACAAAACATAAAATCCCTGGTGTAATAAGTACAATTTAAATTACCCAACATTATATTTCTAAGACTGTGGTAATGGCCTCACAAATATAGTAAGGTCAGTTAGGCTTTTTGCTAAAACAAAGTGACCAAATGTTTGTTATTGTAGTTTAGTTTAACAATACTAAAAATACAATAAATTGTTAACCAATGTTATTTTTTCTGTTATATAGTGTGTCATGCTTCAACGGAAATATCTTCAGCATTTTCTATATTAAGAAAAATAAATATAAATGAAAAAAAAAAAAATTACCATAAAGAGAATACAGCAGTGGTTCCCAAACTGTGCTCCGAGGCACCCTGGGGTACCTCAAGACACTTGCAGGGGTGCCTCAGGTTGGTGGTCCAGCACCAAATCAAATATTTACAGTATGGTCAATGTAATGCGCAGAGGTTAGGTTTAGGGTGCGGGGAGGGAGGGTTAGGTTTAGAGTTAGGATATTTACCGACAGGTATCGGTATCCTAACCCTGTCAGGATGCCAGTGTTGGGATTCAGAATGCCGGGATCCCGAGCGCTGGTATCCCGTACCCAACCCTCCTTATCAATTATTTATTTTGGTACAGGATCACCTTTTTTATTTTATACACATTTGGTGGACATTTGTATGTTATTGCACTAGGAGCCACCATTGTTTTTCTTACTTTTCAGATTCTTAGATATTGGTGTGACTCAAACAAGGTTGATGCCATCCCTCAAATCATGGATATAACTAGGCATTTCATCACAAGTAAACATCAAAACTGTGTATACTTTTAATTCACAATGATTTGCCTGGCTAGGGAGAAAGAGAAAAGGAGCTGGGCGTTTTAGCAGAATGATGTGAGATTGAGTTGCTGCAACTGGGCATGCATACATGTATGCAGACAGTGCTCAGTGCTGATCAGTGCTCTCTATCTGAGTAGCTGCCACGGCCAGACTATGGATGGAGACAAAGTTGTCTCCATCTCAGAAAGAATTTGGTCTGTCAAAAGGGGTTCTGGGTACTCAGAATCCCCCCTGTGTGCGCCACTGAATAGGACTCATGTAGACTAGGATGCACTTGCACCATACACATGAAAAGATGCACACATGAAATCTATACATCAGAAGTAACAAGCCTGCATATTTACATCCCATGTGTAACTAAGAGATGTAGCTTGACAATAGGCCTGATTCGGATTTGTACACAAACCCGATGGACAAATCCGATGTTCCTGGGTCTGTACAGAATAGAACAGGTCCTGGTTGATTGCTCGCAATCCCCCCAAATGCTGCAGCATGATTGACATGCTGCAGTGTTTGGGGGGGGAGGGGGCGGCGACCAGGACAGTTGTACAAAATGGGGGCATGTCACTCACATTTTGTTGGCATGCCAAGCCCAGGGTCTGCATGCATCACGTCCGATGGTCGCGATGGTGATCCGAAGCAGCGTCTATGGACACTGTATTCAGATCGCAGATGCATGCAGGAGGTGTGTAATTCCTACAGACACCACCTGCTGCATTTGTATTTGATAACGCCAGAATATGTGACCGTACATATTCCTTCAGCAATTCACGAATATATGCATGCTTATGTCTTTCATTATTATTTTCATTGCAATTAAAAGTACATAGAAATGATTCAGTATATATATTAGTTGTAAGTTGCAGAGGACCGTCACGTGTCGAATGGCCGCAGGCCTAGAGATGAGGTTTACCCTCTCTCTGGGGTGGGCAGGTGTGTGTCTGAAGCAACAAAGCAACAGTTATTATTGGTTAATATTGTTTGATCTAAAAGGTATAAGTGTTATTACGGAAATAGGTATAAATCAGAACTGTGGAAAACTATTTCTTTATTAGCCAAGACAGAATCATGGGTTAGTTTAATACTAACAGACTAGAAGACAGCAGGTCTCAGATCTGTCTAAAGGGAGCTAATCAGAACAGCCTTGGCCTATAAGCGAACACCAATATTTTGAGAACATAGAAAGGAGATTATAGGTTTTTGTTATGATTAAAACATATTATCAGTAAAATGTTTAGTGCGCATGAATATTGAATTAATTAGTTAATATTCGTCATTTTAGAATATGTTAGTAGCAGAGAGAAAAAATATAAAAGATTGATCAAAAAGGGGAGGGGTCGGTCAGTCGGGCTGAGCAGGAGAGATCGTAGGTCGTGAGAGTGGCGGGGTGCTGGGCTGTAAGTATAAACAGGGCTGGCTGTCACCTTGGGAGTCTATGCTAGGCATTGCACATAATCATTTTCTCACTGTTGCTGAACTTGTTGTTATTTATGTTGTAAGTCTGCTTTGACATTAATACCATAATACATGTATAATTAATTTGCTTTTTAAGTAAAACATTGTCATTTATTTTAAAGTTGGTATTGGTGTGAATTATTCCATTTCTTCTTATAATAAGTAAGGTTTAAAAATAATATCCAAAACACCTCGCGGTTATCAGTTGGAGGCCCCAGCGAGATACACCTGTTAACGCCCGCTGTATCGGTGATTGAGAGAGAGCGCACGGCAGTGAGTTATTTTGCTCATTAGATCATTTTTATTTTTAAAACGTGCAGCTTTTGTTTTTCTCTCTCTTTCAGTCATTTGATATGATGGTTAAGTTAATTGCGCTGTATTGATTGTTTTGGATTTATTTTGTTTGGTAGGATTTGTTTCTCAAAATAAGGTTTTTCTCCATTGTGTAGTTGGTATAAGAAAGTTTTGTATTGTGGAGAAATGGTGTTAGGAGGAGAGATTCCTCCCCTCCTTTTCTGGTCTGGGCAGTGTGCCCAATAGATAGGGAAAGTAAATGGTTTTGCTGAGGTTTTTCCTTCCTTCCTTCCCCGTGCACTGAAATAGGTTGAGTGTAGAATAGAGAGGATTTTTTTTTTAATTTGCAAGTTAAGTGATTATCTTGGCATTTTTGTTAGTTGAGATATCTATTTCTGAAATTATTGGTAGATTGATGTTTTTTTTAGGGAAGTTTTATTGATACCTTCTATTTTCTTTTTCTGCTCACTCTGAGAACTTTTTTTTTTTGCGCAAACCATTTTTTTCCTTCTTCATTTTTCTTCCTTCCCTGCTCAGTATGAAAGAGTGACGTATGATTGGTTGAATGACGTGTGTTTGGGTGATTGGCTGTCCTTCACGGCGGCAGAGTCTGGAAAAGGACCCCACCCGAGTATCGCTTACGGCTTCCGCTTGGAATTGGGGTTAGATTAGGGTCTTGTGTCAAAAAAAAAAAAAAAAAAGACACTAAAAAAAAAAATTGTAGACAGCAGTGTATGCAACTTGTGTGAGTGATCTATAACTTTTTTCCTCCTTAAAAAAAAGAGAGGTTGCGCATACTGTCTTTCACCTTTCCTCTTTCTGCTATCTTTTTCTTTCATTGACAGCCCCATTGACAGGGACCCCTGATGTGTCTTAATTGTGCATATGTTGCTGTGCTAGAGTTAGTAAAGGATTTGATTACCATAGATGAGTTTTTTTTTATATTTTATAATATATGCACTGTTGATTTGCTTTTCTTGGAGATTGAGGAATTGAGGTTTGAGGATTTCAATGCAATAGCGTCGGTAGAGAGTGATTTGTCATTTGATTCGGTTTTACCAGAAATTGAGGAAGGGGGTTTTGACGGAAGCAGTTCATTAGAATTGTTGTTTGATTTCTGGTTTCCAGAAATTGGAAATTGTACTTGAGTCATTTTTTTTTTCCTCTCTCCCCAGAAATTAGGGCAGTGCTACTGAGTTTTTGTTGGTGGTTGCTTTTGTGGTTATAAAAGAGATTTTAGATTTAGTGTCAGCTGGGGGTTAGGACGGAGGGCGTTTTGGTCGCCTGGCTTTTCCCATTTTCCCCTGTAGTATCCTTGTATGAGAAGTGGAGTAGAGAGGCATGAATCTGGTTATGTGAATTGCGGGGTAATATTATAAACAAAGAAGAGAAATCCACGTGGTTAGTTATAAATTTACAGATACCTGATAACGAGGGTAGGTATAGACTTGTGTAGTTACAAGTGATGCAAAAGGTGTCCTGAACTCTAATAAAGGGGGACACAAGGTAATTGAAGTACTGAATCTGTTAACGAGGTCAGATCGTACCTGAGAGGTGTTTAGCCTGATAACGAAGGACAGGAAACACAGTTAGGGTAGTATTTTTGAGTATTTTATTTTGACAGACATGTCAAGAAGAAGAAAACAGTTAATCTCATTTGGTTTTGAAAGGGCAGTATTGATTAAAGTACTTGCATGGGATTGCAGTTTGTTTTTGTAAGTGATGGAAGGTATGAGCAAGTGATTTGAGGGTGAAGAGGTTGTGTGTAGCCTGTAAAAGGGTTGCAGAGTATAGGGAGGAGGGCGTGTGATGCACCTGGATGGTACTGGTCATTTGAATGAAGGTGAAGGAATTGGTTTGGTAAAAAACGGAAGATTGATGCTAGGGTAGTTTACCAAGTTGTATCGAATCCCACTAACCCGCCTGTGCTTAGGGAGGCTTCTTATTGCAGGTTAACACTTGTGTGAGATCGAAAGACAGTATACCCCTTTCAGAATCAGGAGATTGGGTGTTTGGAGAATAGAAAATTTAATTTTTATTTCTAGCAAAAAAAAAAAAAAAAGGTCTCTTATAATGACATCAAGTGAGTTACCGAGAGCTAAGGGGTTAACGAAGTCATTTAAAAAGAAATTGTTTAGAGCTTGGCAAGAGAGGGTAGGAGAAGAGGTTAATCGAATGAGAGACCTAGGAGAGAAAAGTGCTTATATGATTATGAAAGACAAGTACGGAGATGAGAGTGTGAGGTTTGTTGAAAAGTGGAGCGAGATGACCAGATGGACCTCTGATCATTTCCCGATGGCAGGCACATTTAATCAGTCTGTTTTGGAGGCTTTAAAGGCAATGATCATTTTATCTAAGTTAGTGAGGAATAGGGTTAAGCATTTGCAATGTCTTGCAGTATGGCAACAGGAGGCTAAGAGGTGGACACTGGTGGATCGGGGTGACAGTTGGCCAACAGCACCGGCGGCGCCCCCGGCTCTCACGGCTAGCCCGGCTGCCCCGCTTTTTAACATTTCCCCTTGCAAAACCCCCCTAACCGTACCTGCTTTTTCTCTTTACCCTGTGATACCTAAGGCTTGTGCCTCAAAGACTGTGGTCTTTGATGAAGACAATGTTGATGTACTGCCTGAATTCGCTGCTATAGCTATGCTTGCGTATCCTAATCGACAATCTGGTCATGACCATTCCCAAGTAGTGCAGGGTGCATCAGGTGATGCTATTACATCTGATTCAGATGATTCAGACCCTGATGTGGTGGTGGTTTCAGACAACGAAGCCCTTGTGTTGGCTGATGCTCCTGATTCTGAGCGGAAAAAGAAATATGTTAAAAAAGTTTTAGTTACTGAGCCACAGAAAGTGCCTCATAAAAAGGACGAAATTGTCCCAGGTCCTTCAGCAGAATCTTTGATGATGCCCCTACGAACTATGTCCCTCCCAGGAGAAGGGCAAAATCCAGACCGAACGGTAATAATTGACGTTCCCTGGACGCGCACTGAGTTGTGCTCAATGCTTAATGAATTCCCTGATCCACGTAAGGATCTGACTGCATGTTGTCAATTTATTAAAAACATTGGGCATGCACATGAACCCACAAATAAAGATTGGAGATCATTGTTAGGTGCAGCATTACCAGATACAGTCGATATGAATACTGCTTGGGGCACTATGGGTATTGCTAATGATAACCGCTTACCTCCTGCAACTAATCTTACTGTCATAACCGGTATTTGTAATGCTTTGATGACTATGTTTCCCCCCAGAGTGGATTGGCAAAAATTGTTCGCTATTAAGCAGATGCCACAGGAGTCGGTAAGAGATTACTGCCACAGGGCAATCACAGAGATGAAATCTTACACAGGTGTTGAGGACATACACACCAGTGTGGCTCATGGGACTGATTGAGCCTATTAAGACTAGATTACAGACTGAGAGCCCTGCATGGAGGGCTGAGACCCTGACAGTTATTACTGAACGGGCTATTTTACATGATGCTAATACAACCAGGCAAAAAGACACGCAGAAAGCTAAGTTATTAAATCTGCAGATACAAAATTTACAGAAAAAGCATGATGTGGATGTATATAACGCGAGTCCACATACCTCTATTGGGGATATACGCCAACTCCAGAAGTATCAAGGATGGGATTCAGTACCATCAAGAGTAAAACCCTGGGGAACCCGTCAGCGCATGCCTTTACCTGGTGCATGCTATAATTGTGGCCAACAGGGACACATTAGTCGATATTGTAAAGTCCCTGTACGAGGGCGAGGCCCTGTATTTCAGGATGATCCCCCTTCACAAGAGACAGAGTGGGATCCTCGCATAGAGTTCCGTAGTAACCCTTGCAGATTCAAACCCTCACAGCCCAAAAGGAGAGGGTTTTTTAACCCACATGCTGCCCCTTTCCAGCAAAGGCCTTTTCCCCCTTATTGAAGGGAGGGCCATGCCTGTGTTCAAAATGTTTTTTCTGTAGATCCAGTAACAGAATCATTTGTAGATCTTACCATACAGGGGGAGTATTACAAATTCTTGATTGACACAGGTTGTGCCAAATCGCTAATTAATGATTTACATGCTTTACCATTGTCAGCTAATACCATCTCCGCAGTGGGGGTGACTGGACAGTCACATAATTACCCTGTTACTTCTCCTGTAACAACAACGATAGGGCCTCTAACATGTGACCATGCTTTTATTCTAGCTGAACAAGCACCAGTTAATTTATTGGGACGTGATTTGCTCATGAAAATGAATTGTGTGATTTATTGTACCCCGGATGGTATTTTCCTTGACATGCCTTATGAGGATCATCAGGCTCAATGTGCCCTGGATACCTTGCACTTGCCTAACCATTTAATGTTTGTAAGTACTTTGCAGTTTCCTGAAGTGGTTACCCGAATGTTGTCGCAGGTTCCTGAGCACCTTTGGACCACTGATCTACAGGAGGTTGGGCTCATGCATCAGGTAAATCCAGTACATATTGAACTGAAACCAAATGTGAGACTTCCACGGATTCCACAGTATCCCCTTAAACCAGAAGCAGAGATTGGTATCTTTCCAATCATACAAAGGTTTTTACAACGGTATAATTATTCGCACACATAGTCCATGCAATACTCCGTTGCTTCCTGTATCTAAACAAAATGGCCGCAGTTACCGAATATGTCAGGATTTGCGAGCCATTAATAAAATAGTGCAATCACAATTCCCGGTGGTGCCAAACCCTGCCACTATTTTAGTGCAAATTCCACCGCAGGCCACCCATTTCACTGTTGTAGATTTATGCTCAGCATTCTTCTCTATCCCGGTACATTCAGATAGCCAATACCTGTTTGCATTTACTTACAGAGGAGTCCAATATACGTGGACTCGATTAAGTCAGGGGTTCATTCATAGCCCTAGTATCTTCTCTCAGGCATTACACGATTGTTTGGCAGGGTTTTTGCCACAAGGTCATTCAGTGCTGATTCAGTATGTTGATGACCTGTTGCTGTGTTCAAACTCTTTGCAAGACTCTCTTACTGATACTTTTTTGTTGCTGCTATATCTTTCTGAGACAGGACATAGGGTTTCAAAGGATAAACTACAGCCCTGCCAGTCCAAGGTAATTTATTTGGGTCATTGCCTTACAAAGGGGAAGCGTCATCTTACACCAGAAAGGGTTGCGTTTATTCTCAAGCACCCACTTCCTTGTAACCAAAAGCAGGTGCGTGCATTTTTAGGTCTTTGTGGATATTGTAGACAGTGGATCGCAGGATTTACGGCACTCGCCCTTCCACTTCAGTCCCTGGTTTCACAAAATCTCCCTGACAGAGTACAGCATACTGACAAATCCATTGCAGCATTTGAGGCTCTTAAACAAGCATTATCAGAGGCACCAGCATTAGGTATTCCAGATTATACTAAGCCTTTCTGTCTCTTTTGTAATGAACAACAATCCGCTGCTTTGGGAGTTTTGACACAAAAGCATGGGGGATCATATAGACCCATTGGGTATTATAGTTGTACACTTGACAGGGTGGCTTCCGCTTTACCCACATGTTTGAGAGCTGTAGCGGCTGCTGCAGCCTTAGTGGAGAAAGTGCAGGATATTGTATTGCAGCATCCCCTTACACTGTTTGTTCCTCATGCTGTTGCTTCTCTCATGAACTCCTCGCAGACACGACATGTCTCGAGTGCACGATTCACTCACTGGGAGCTCATGCTCCTAGCTCCACCAAACCTGACCATTGTCAGGTGCGGAATGTTGAATCCTGCTACTCTGCTGCCTTATGTGACTCAAGAGTCCCAGAGGATGGAGTCCAGAGAGTATCAGGATTTGGATCATGATTGTGAGAAATATTTGCAGCAAAATTTCTCCATCAGACCAGACATCTCTGACACACCACTGAGTGGAGCGGACCTTACACTCTACATGGATGGCAGTTGTCACAGGCAAAATGAAACAGGATTACTCTGTACGGGATATGCGGTAGTATCTGATACAGAAATCCTGGAGGCTGGTCCATTGGGCCCACCTCACTCAGCTCAGGTTGCGGAACTGGTGGCTCTTACCAGAGCCTGTCACCTGGCTGAGGGCCGGACGGTTAACATTTTTACAGACTCCAGATATGCTTATGGCGTCGTGCTTGATTTTGGTATGATATGGGCTATTCGGGGATACTTGACTGCTTCGGGTGCCCGAATATCTCATGCCGGACAAGTAAAAGAGCTTATTGAGGCTATACAACTCCCTGCCCAGGTAGCAGTTGTTAAGTGTCAAGCTCACACCTCATGAAATCACCCTGTGTCATTGGGTAACAAGAGGGCGGATGAAACCGCCAGAATGGCAGCTGTCGTGAATCACACCACTGTAAAAATTTATATTTTTGAGACTATAGATCAGCAAAAGTTAATAGAAGCGCAGAAGGTATGCACTGCACAGGAACGTGCCATGTGGAGGATGAAGGGATGTGTGCAAGAGGGTGATGGTCTGTGGAGAGATGGTAAGGGTAGACCGGTGGCTCCTAGATCCCTCCTTCCAGCGCTTGCGGAAGCTGCCCATCGGATGACCCATGTAGGAAGAGAGGGAATGTGTAAAATTATTGGGAGCTACTGGTGTGCACCTGGGTTTTCATCTTACGCAGAGGGTAAGTCTCGCTCATGTCTCATCTGCCTGAGGGGGAATCCTGGGAAATCGATTCCCACAGAACCATCCCACATTCCTCCCTCCACTGGTCCGTTTCAAAGATTACAGATTGATTTTATTCAAATGCCTAAAGTAAGAAATTTTCAGTATGTCTTAACAATAACCGATATGTTTTCAGGTTGGGTAGAAGCATTTCCCGCTGTCTCATGTACTGCGTCATTCACAGCAAAGAAATTGGTACAGGAATTTGTGTCTAGATATGGTATACCATTTGTTATTGAAAGTGATAGAGGTACACATTTTACAGGGAAGGTATTTCAAGCAATGTGTCAATATATGGGTATAAAAAGTAGCTTGCATACGCCATATCGACCTCAGGCGTCAGGGCGAATTGAACGAGTTAACATGACTATTAAAAATAAATTATCTAAGATGGGTATGGAGACTGCCATGAATTGGCTGGAGGCTTTGCCCCTGGTTTTGTATAGCATCCGCACCACTCCGAAACGGCCACTTAACTTGTCACCTTATGAGATACTTTTTGGAAAACTGCCTAACATGATTGTAAGTCCAGCAGTAGACTTGTCATTGTCACATGATTTAACTACGGACTATGTTATACAATTCTCACAGCATCTGAAGACATTGCAAGAAAAGCAAGGAAAGCTTATGAAAGGACTCCCAGAGGGACCTTGTCATGATGTCCAGCCTGGAGACTATGTAATGGTGAGAAATTTCTTGCGTTCTGGTTGTCTCGTAGATCGGTGGCAAGGCCCGTTCCAGGTTCTGCTAACCACCTCGACGTCCCTAAAAGTGGCTGAAAAAGACAATTGGATTCATGCGGCACACTGCAAGAAGGTTTCCGACCCAGCGGTGAGGCCAGTTACAGCAAAAGGGGACGCAGATAAAGACATTGACTGTGGTTTGAATTTAATAAAGCTATTTGGCGATGGGCCTGAATAAAGTCATAGTTCAAACAACCAAGATAAGGTTCACGGAATCGGGAAATATCCTTTGTGATGTTTCTGCGGGTTGTGAACAAAGAAAAAGAAAGATGGCTATCGGTGATCAAGTCTCTGTGTATTCATTGATAGGGACAATTATTTTTGTTGCATTTTTGAATTTTTTATTTTTGCATAAGGGCTGGCAAGCATTGGTGACCGATGAGGACTGTGTGGAGAGTTATCCTAAGGGTACTGCTGGGGTTATGATGGTAGACTCTACTCCTGTTTTAAAATCCATGATTGTAGGGGACATCATAAAAGACACACACACTTCTTTTACTACTGATACTCCCAGGTATAGGTATGGATCAGAGGATGGTCCAAAGACAGAGGTAAAAATTCTTAAAATGGTTGAAAAGAAAATACAGGTAATTAAAAATGTAAATACTGCAACCTGGTATCTGGCAAAAGATCGGAGAAGAAGAGCCGTAGTAGAAGGGAAAAAATGTGTGTTGTCTCCAATTCCAAGTTGTATATGTGAATATTGTGGTCTAAATCCAGAAACAAGGTGTGTACAATGGTGTAAAGATAGTACCTCTATACAAACTGACACTGACACTGGACACCTATCATGAGTTGATTGGGAAAACAATAAGGTTAACTGATTGTTGGGTATGCAGTCATCTACCATACCATTCAGGGAATGTTGGGTTAATGGCTATTCCATTACACTCAAATCAAACAACATTTCACTCGTTATGTGGAACCCACACACTTGAACCTTATAATGTGAATGGCTCCATGGGTTTAAAATTAACAAAGTATCAGAGGTATAACCAAGGTAATATTACATGCATTAACAAAACGGTATGGGAAGAGGGAGCCGAAGGGACCTATTTGGGAACCAGCGTGTGTAACACAGTCTTGCAGGAAGGTCCTTTTAAAACCAAACGTGACTGGGGAAAGGCTCTTTTAGAAATGATTAAATACACAAAACCTAACAATAAAGAATGTGTAAATGAATTGGTGAAATGTGTAATGGCAGAAGGAGTGTTGGGGTACAATAAAACATGCAATCATCGTATGGTGGAGTGTGCACAGGAGAAAAAAGGTACAGATGAAAAGAGTGCCCGTTGAAATGTTCCTTATGATACTTTTTCAAACATATTGTCTAATAGACCATGGACATTGCCACAGGGGTTATATTACGTGTGTGGACAGAGGGCTTATAAATGGTTACCAGTAAACTCTTTTGGAATATGTTTTATAGGGACATTGCTACCTGACGCCGTGGTAATTAAACATAAGGATCTAAAAGAAACATATATGCAACATTCACTCCCGGAAAAGGGAAAAAGGGTAAAAAGGGAAATAAAAATAGTACATGAGAGGTACAGACATCTTTTTTCATTGTCACAAGGGTACAAGGTTGGTTTAGGATTTTGTAACATAATAACATTTGGTACATGGGGAATAACTGCAAATCAAAGAATGATACAGGAACTAGGAGATCTAATAAATAATATCACAGACATATATGATGGTACTTTTAGATTTGTGGGAAGGGAACTTCAGGCCATAAAGACAGAATTAATGCAACATAGAATGGTGTTGGATTTTCTTACAGCGGCAACTTCAGGATATTGTGTGACATTACAGATGGTGTATGGGTTACAGTGTTGTACCTACATTACAAACTCTTCCAATGCAGAAGAAGTAATAAAAGAAAGGTTAAATGAAATTACTGAGGTAAAAAATGAATTTGCGGAATGAAATAAACGTGAAGGTGTGATTCCCGACAGTTGGTTCACCTGGTTGAACCCCAGCACGTGGTTTGCATGGGTTGGAAATTGGTTTGGCGACATTATGCACGCAATGGGAAGATTAATATTTTTTGTCATGATAATGTTGTTGATTTTCTATATATTAGTGAAATGCTTCAAGAAGATGTTCCAATGCATTAAGAAGAAATCAGACGATGCGACCTATGAGAGATATGAACTTTCTTCAGAGATATGAACTTTTTTCGGAGTTATGACCCCTCAAATTTCATGAGGATGGAACTGATATCGCCAGAATATGTGACCATACATATTCCTTCAGCAATTCACGAATATATGCATGCTTATGTCTTTCATTATTATTTTCATTGCAATTAAAAGTACATAGAAATGATTCAGTATATATATTAGTTGTAAGTTGCAGAGGACCGTCACGTGTCGAATGGCCGCAGGCCTAGAGATGAGGTTTACCCTCTCTCTGGGGTGGGCAGGTGTGTGTCTGAAGCAACAAAGCAACAGTTATTATTGGTTAATATTGTTTGATCTAAAAGGTATAAGTGTTATTACGGAAATAGGTATAAATCAGAACTGTGGAAAACTATTTCTTTATTAGCCAAGACAGAATCATGGGTTAGTTTAATACTAACAGACTAGAAGACAGCAGGTCTCAGATCTGTCTAAAGGGAGCTAATCAGAACAGCCTTGGCCTATAAGCGAACACCAATATTTTGAGAACATAGAAAGGAGATTATAGGTTTTTGTTATGATTAAAACATATTATCAGTAAAATGTTTAGTGCGCATGAATATTGAATTAATTAGTTAATATTCGTCATTTTAGAATATGTTAGTAGCAGAGAGAAAAAATATAAAAGATTGATCAAAAAGGGGAGGGGTCGGTCAGTCGGGCTGAGCAGGAGAGATCGTAGGTCGTGAGAGTCTCGGGGCGCTGGGCTGTAAGTATAAACAGGGCTGGCTGTCACCTTGGGAGTCTATGCTAGGCATTGCACATAATCATTTTCTCACTGTTGCTGAACTTGTTGTTATTTATGTTGTAAGTCTGCTTTGACATTAATACCATAATACATGTATAATTAATTTGCTTTTTAAGTAAAACATTGTCATTTATTTTAAAGTTGGTATTGGGTTACTTGTACGGTATTGCACACTCGCTTCCTTGCGGCTGTGCAATACGGTCCACATTGGAATCAGGCCCAATGTTAGTGGTAAAGGCATATGACCTGATTTATACACTATATAATAAGGAAATGAAGTGTAGTATGCAAGACAGTATAGTTTGTTGACCTTGTTATTAATAGTCAGAAGCAGCTAGCTAGTGCTGCTCATCATCATCATCAACATTACAACACATTGCCCCAGCCCTTCAGCCTCCCCTCCCTCCCCCCTTTCTGTCTGTATAATAGCAGAGTCGTAAGTGGAATACAAAATCAGGCG
Source organism: Taudactylus pleione (assembly GCA_031769625.1). Lineage (NCBI taxonomy): Eukaryota > Metazoa > Chordata > Amphibia > Anura > Myobatrachidae > Taudactylus > Taudactylus pleione. The sequence goes on along the minus strand of JAUIMM010000064.1, from coordinate 14,714,833 downwards.
TATGCAGACTTTTAGTTTGTATGCAAGCTTAGTGCTGTATGAAACTGTGTATCTTATGTAAGCTTAACAGAAGTATGTCCAACTCTGCATGAGCCCCAGTGTGTTTTTCCAATATTTGTATATTACCCGATCACTGAGGAGGAGTCGGCAGTGCAGGGAGAGTCTCTGGGGGCTGCCCGGTATCTCCGTGAGTGCTGGGCACGCCTCCAGAGTGATGAAAAAGGGGTGTGTCATGAAGCCACACCCCTTGCCTGTGAAGCCACACTCCTTTTGGGGAAGGTGTTGGGGGTCTATTGGCTGCACTAGGTGACACTGATCCCAATAATGCAACTGCCTGCAATGGTACCTGGGAGCCAGTAGCGCTGCTGCAGAGCTGCCCAGAGTGTCCAACAGACAGTACAGGGGGAGGGGGGTGGGGGAATCAAACCATAGATATTAAGATAAGATCTGGGAAATTGCCGGGTCTATCAACCAGGCAAATTCCTAGGTCTCATCCCAACCCTGGTAAACAGCAGGGTCGTGTACTCAGGACTTTGTATCTGGTTGTTTAGTTTCACACATAGTAAAATCCAGGATCGATGCGCGTTCACATGCAAAAACCTGGGATTTTCTTGTATGTGTGAAAGGGGTATTAAGGTGCGTATCCACTTGACAATTAAAATAAGTGATTGAACGATAACGACATCGTTATCATAAAATCGCTCATTAATCGTTCTTAAATTGTTCAGTAAAATGTCAAAAACGACCAGCGATACGCGCTCCCACTGGTCATTTTCGACATCAATCATCACCTGAGCATGCAGGCCAACCTGCCGATAACGACAGCTTGTGCATGTTCGGGGATGAGGGAGGGTGCATGCACTGAATGACATATCGTTCAGTGTAGGCACATTACAGGATGAGGAATGACTGTACGATTACCATCTTGTAATCGTACTGTTGTTCCTCTATCGGCAAGTGGATATGCACCTTTAGAGTGAGACAGGTAGGACAGTGACAGTTAATAACAGTAGAATTCAATGACCCAATGCGCCTGGGAAGGGAGGACAGCAAGGATCATAGATGGAAGAATATTGTTGCCAATGTATTCATACTACTGGAAAATCTGTATCCAAGAGTAAAATTAAATAAATGTTAGTGGTGATGGCATGCATTTAACCTTAGTACAATACAGGCAACACTTTTAGGACTTGATTTTTGAAAGCTACATTATATATCTGGGTGTCTGCCAAGCATATGCCAACCACAACATGGTAGAAAAACCTATACGCTATGCAGTACTCGGTGCATCTAGCTTCTTATCTGCCCAGATTCCTCCATTTTCTGAACCATGTGCAAGACACTGGTTAAAGTTTGGAAATACTCATATCACTTAAATATTTACAGGGGAATCTACTCAATGTTGATTTTTTAAATTTTTTTTTAAATTGATGAAATACACTACAAATAGAAAAAAATATGATCCATTGGGGTAGATGTATGATAGCGGCACTTAACGTGCCGCTATAACGCTTTCTGCTTCGCCTCTTTACCGAGGCGAAGCAGGAAGCACTACCGATGAGATGTAAGAACATCTCATCGGCCGGAGAGGGGGAGCGTTAATTCCCCCCTCCGGCTTTACCCGCTAGAGACACAGGGCATCAGCCTAGTGCTGATGTCCTGTGTCTCTGTCCCGGCTGGCTCCACTGAGCATACGCGGGATCTCACAAGTATCGCGAGATCCCCGCGTGCAGCCTGGAGCCGGCAGCATGGACAGCGCTGTCACTGCTGTGGAGATAAGGCAGTGCCAAGCTGTAGCTGTTGAAAACGACAGCTACAGTGGGCCGAACGGTCAGGCAATCTGACCGTTCGTACATAGCCCAGGCTATCAGCACTGCTATCTTGTAGATAGCAGCGCTGATAATTACAGGGGCGCATAGCGCCTCTGTCATTCACCGCCCAGACCCCCGATCATACATCTAACGTGTGCTTATACCGCTTCTGGGCTTCTTAGATCTCCCCCATTGCCTCTGTTTTCTAACAGAAATTTTCCTTAAAATTCATATAATTTTCCACAGTTTCTATTAATTAAGCTGTAAGAAACCTCATTGATTAGTAAGAAGGGAGGTACGGAAGCTGCTAATGTACAAGGCCCCCTGCCACGTGCGCCTGTCAGTGGTATGCACAGCATTGAAGGGGCACCTGTCAGCGACACTCATTTCCCAACTGTCCTGGAATTGGCACCAATGTACTGATCTGTGCGATAATTGAACTGGAAACTGTGAAAAGCGCTCAGCAAGAGAAAAAGCTAGTGTTTTTGGGAGCGGCTTGGTACTGGAGATGTCCTGTCTCCAAAAAAGGTTCATGTAGAAAAAGATATTATACTAGTGCTCACCTAAATAGCACCTACAGACATATATAGAAAAGCTCCAGATATCAAACAAAAATTGATAAAAAACCATATTCCACCCAAAACAATCATCCAAAAACAGTTATTCAATATGGCGCAAACAGGGGGTTCCACTATTGTGGTAAATGCACAGGGTGCAAGGTAACATGCACCCGCACTGTTAAAAAATCAACATACTTTCACTCATCTACAATTGACTGACTATTTTTGAATGATCATATTGGATACATTTAATGAAACGTAGTTGCTGCACCATAGGTGCCTTAGAGGAGACGTAGTAAATTTAAACTACGGATAGAGGCACCCTAAAGGAACCTTTAACATTCTAGAAACCAGCTCCCCGTTTTTTTGGGGATCCCTATATTAACAGCACACTGGAGCATTGTGCCTACCAGTGAATAAATCCATTTTAAATATAACATATTTCTCACAGTTCTTCATTTGTTTTACTACTATATTAACACATCTTTTCTGTTCAGGTGAGCGTTAGTATAATATCTTTTTCTGTGCGATAATTGATCAATGCCCTGATATCAGGAGTATGCTTTTCTAATGTTGCTCTTGTCATTTAGTACATATGCATTGTGCACCATAAAAATAAAATCTCTTAACTGGAAAGTCATAATTACTGTTCATGGTTAATAGACCCAATAACTGTTTGCACTTTAATAATATAATACAATATAAATCAAGTTAATTGCAGTCTAGTCTAAATAAATGAATCAATGCTCTGATACATAAAGTAAATACTTGTAAATAACCTGCACCCGGTAAATATACATTGTCTCTTAGCATAAACATTCACTTCTGAGAATTATTATGTGCGTCATGTAGTTTAGTTGCCTCCTTTGCATTAATCTTAGTAAAGTAGGCAATCTGTGGTAGCACTACAAGGCTTAGCATGCAATGCCATGCTGATTGGCCATCATGGATTAAAGGATAATTGTGCCATTTGAACCATTTTATTAAATAAACCTCTCAGAAAAGTTGTTGTTGTTATTATGAAAAATGCAAAGTGCTACCCTAATTTATTACTATCATTTTCTTCTTCTCAAAATAAATAAAATAGTGCAGTGTAATTTGTAGTAGCCTGGTTACATAAACTGGCAGCCGAAGACTTTTAGTTTGCTTGTTATTATAATTGTCACAGTGCCGCCGAGTCCAGGTCCCTCTTACCTGGTTCGGCGGCGCGGGAGATCCCCGGCGCCCGCTGTCAGTAGTTCTCCTCCTTCTCCGGCGGCTGTGTGCAGGCTGCCGCGGCTTCAGTAGGAGCGCGCACGCCGCTATGCTAAGTCATTTAAAGTGACAGACACAAAATAGGAAAGTGCTGATTGGGGGCCAATTTGAACTCTGACCTATAGAAGGAAGTTCCTGGGAGCACTCCAGTGCCAGAGTATAGGCTCCATTACCATACTCCAGCGTTCCTGTTCATATCCTGATTATCGGTTCTGACTTTGGCTTTTGTTCGTGACTCTGATTCTGCTCAACCCCTGGTTCCGTGTTGATATCTGGTTCTGACCTCGGCTTCTCCCTGTGACTCGTTTACGCCTACTCCCTGGTACTGTCACGTCCGTTTGGTTCTGACCCGTCTCATCGACTACACTAAAGTCTTCTGCATTCCAACTAAATTCAACAGCACCTGTATAGGGAAACCTAACCTGAGGGCCGCGACCTCTGTGTCGGACGCAGCCAAGTCCAAACCTTCTTGCGAGGGTCCCTGGTGAAAACCGCCGGCACATTAGACTTCGTGCCTCAGGAATGGGTCTAGCCAATTCCCTGAATACGGGTAGCATCCACAATCCGTCCGTGAGTTTGTGACAATAATAAAGAAGATAAATTTAGCAAGTCAGGACAGTAACTTGGCGGCTTATTTTCAATGCCGTTAATGCTTTCCACCCATTGATAAATAAGCCCCTTCGTGTATGGAGTGATCTTCTTCTGTAGAAATCTGGCATCAGTTAGGAAGTAACCTAACATTTATTCTTTCTCACAACTAATTGCAATACCCACTCTTTTAAAAAACAAAACAAAACATCATTTTGTAGATTTTGTAGATTTAGTTAATCTTTAAGTAAATAATTATTATTATTTTTAAACTGGTGTGGCATAAAAGATTGACTTTTTATTTGTCGACCATTTGACCCTGTCAACCTTTTGATCGTGCCGACCATCTGGTGTCGACCTATTGACTGTCCATGTAGACACTGTAGATCTTCCATCTGGATACCTTTTCAACAAATGCCTTACATATATATTTTGTAAGTATTTTAAAATGTTAAGTGAAGTCTTGCGTTCCATACAGTGTTTACGGCTATATGATCACAACCTGTGCTAACATTATTGTTAAAGTATGGAAAGTTTTCATCTGACTCCCTCTTGTGGGACATGTTAGATGAAACATTTTAAAGATATATACTTGGTTTGTACTGCATGGAAAACTAAATAACGCCAGCACCACCTGAAGTACGGCAGCCTTAAGTTCCGTGCCATGAGAAGCTCTATCACAGTGCCAAAATTCAGTGCAGCTAAAGTGATAATCAGGAATACAGATTAGGATTAGAACTACTAAAGGAGATGTCTCCCCCAATGTCTGATTCTCCCTGCACATCACTAAGGCTGATACAGACTCACTCTAGGCAGCTGAAATTACACTCTCATTACGTTTTACTGAACTGAGGGCCTGATTCAGCAAGGATTGCTATTGTGTATGCAGTGGCAAATCCTTACAAAATGCAGCTGGGAATGTATGCTAATACCTGCCACCAGGGCTAGATTAATAATGGGTCTGATGGAGCTTCAGCTCCAGGCCCACCATCAGAATAGGCCCACAGACATCTGATGTAGACTGGAATTTTTTTCCCTTTTACAGCAGCCTGCCAGTAGCTGTCCGGCCCCCCCACCTGGCCACGCAATCCCCCTCCCGGGCGCGCACCCCTCCTCCCTTTCTCCTCCCCAGCACCGGTGTATGACCAAAAGCCGCCATGGTGGCGGAGCGCAGTGGAGAGCTGAGCTTCACTAGCCCTCCCAGCGCTGATATCACACAGTGACTCGGCAGTGGCACCGCCTCCGCGTCACGTGACGTCACTGCGTGTGACATCACGAGAGCCGGCCGCCACCATTACCGCACCCTCAAGCAGCCACTATGTCTACCAGCACCATAGACAAAGCAGCTCCATGAAGGTGGCCTGGCAGCAGCAGCGAGGTGTCACTGTCTGAGTCTCCTGAGGTGAGATGCTTGTCAGTCCTGCTGCTGGCCAGGCTGCTGCTTTATAGTAGTAGTAGAATAAATTAGTTATATCAAGCAGGGGCAGGCTGAGTATATATATATATATATATAATATATAATATATATATATATATATATATATTATATATATATATATGTACAGGGGCGGATTGAGAAACTAAAGTGGCCCTGGAAAATTTTCAGAGAGTGGCCCATGTCGGCTAATGGACGCACCCGAGAAAAGGGGCATGTCCAGGGGCTGGCTGGCAACTTTCAGCCTGGGAGGCAGACACAAGCAAGTGGACCAGTTTCTCTACTCCCGAATGCAATGTAAAAAAGGGCGTGACAACAATGCTGGTGGCATGGTTTGCGTAATGTGCATGTGGTTTAAATAGCAAATTAAGTATATGAGGCTAAAATTGTTATGACATCTATTGTGTGCGTCTCCTGGGGACTGGGTTGAGCACCACATACATACAGACACATTAAGTCTACACACATGCAGGGGAATTCAATTCAAAGCGATGTTGAATAGCCCCGGGAGGAAGCTCCTGAAGCTATTCAATTCAACGCAATGTTTAGTCAGGCTATGGGATCTCTTCTCGCACCCCCCTGGGGATGCAAGGAGAAATCCGACGAAAGTGCCAGCCGCGCAGCTGTTTGCCGGATTAGTGCGGCGCTAATAGCTGCGCGGCCAGCACTTTAGTCTGAGAATGCCGGTTCTCGCGACTAAACACCCAGGTTATGTCTAAAGTGGCATTTTCTGACTTGAAAGTGCGCCAATTGAATAGCTCCAGGAGCTCCCTCCCGGCGCTATTCAGCATCGTGCTGAATTGAATTCCGCCCATGGACATTATAAAGAACAAAACAACACCCCTCCTTGCAAAGTATATGCCACACTGACACATATAATTTGTATACAACATATGATAGATAGATAGATAGATAGATAGATAGATAGATAGATAGATAGATAGATAGAGAGAGAGAGAGAGAGAGAGATAGATAGATAGATAGATAGATAGATAGATAGATAGATAGATAGATAGATAGATAGATAGATATGAGATAGATAGATAGATAGATAGATATGAGATAGATAGATAGATAGATAGATAGATAGATAGATAGATAGACATCACACACACACACACAGACAGTAAGCAGGCTCTCCTGCACTCTGGAGAACTCACCTCTGTTGGGTCTACCCTCACCATCACTCTCCTCCCTGGGTGCCATAAAGCTTCTTTTTCTGCTCCCATTCCCCAGGATCTTCCCTGACAGACTCCCCGATAAGCCCCGCCCACTTTTTCCACCTTCCAGCCTCTAGGGTTCCTAGGACAGGAAACCTGGCTCCCCATTGGTCGACAGCGGCCATTTCCTTGTAGCTTGGTATGGGGGCAGCCATTTTTTATTAGCCTCTGCAACTTAGATCTCACCAGCAGCGTAGCTGGGCAGCCCCCGCTGGAGCTGAAGCATCGTCTGCCTGGCATGACAGTACGGTAATATCTAAATTCCCTTCATGGAGAGGACCCTGACTGCCATGATAGTACTTCCACAGCCAGGCGGCCATTAAATACTAACATTGTATTGGCCCGGGGGGCCGATGGCACCCTGCCCCCCAGCCCAGTCCGCCACTGGGCATGTCCATACGAGAAGGGCCATATCATGTGAAATACCATGGCCACGAGCCACTCCGATTGTTTTTGTCACAATTGGGGCATGTCCCCATTCTCTCTCTCTCTCCAGTGAATAAACACCCTGCGCATGTGCACAATCTATTCAGTGGGTGAGAGGAGGCTTCCCAACCTCCAGCTTTTTTTTCTATTCCTACCAGAGGTCCGGGATGCGTTCGTGGGGATTCCGGTGGACAGAATGCCAGCGCTGGAATCCTGACACCTGTCACAATCTAGGTGCCAGCATCCCGAAGGTAATAGGAAATAAGGAAATAACTTACACAGCTATAATGGCTATAGTAGTCAACGTTCCAGTTATTTATATAACCTGATATATCCTAAAGGCAGTATATAACATTTTATATATATGTGAGTGTGTATATTCCCCTACATCACTAGCCATCCAACCTCCTCACCCGCTGCGCTGGTCACATCCCCCATGGCGGCACACAATAGGCCTTTCATCAATTTCAGCTCCAGGCCCATGTGGACCTTAATTTGGCACTGCCCTCAGCCGGGTGCTATACTGTAGCATTAAGTGCAGCACTCGGCTCCTGTCATAGTGGGGGAGACGGCACTGTACCCTGCCAGGAGGTCGGACCCCTTTTCGCGACTGCATCCATCCTCGAACTGGGTGACACCATGGGGAGGGACGACACTGACCCAGGCCAAGACTTGTTTAGCCAGGCCAGCAGTGCAGAAGCAGTGGGAAGAATGCCTCCCTCCTTTTTTCTTTTTCTGATAGGTGTGGCAATGCCCTAGAATTTGGCCACACCTTCCCATCAACGGAGACTCCCCTCTTTGATATTTGGGTGCCCTCAGGTGCAACTATGGGCATGAGCGGATCCATATATGTGAAAACTATGTTTATCATAGAGCATGGTAATATTGTCTTGTGATCACCAGACGATAACTATGGGCCTGATTCAGCAAGGATTGCATGCAAACAGGCGATTGTTGCGTACTGCACATGCATATGCACCACAGTGCGCAAACTAGCCTCTGCGATCGGGACTGCGATTGCAGAGGATACGCAGACCCATGGCAGAGTGATTGACAGGAAGTGCTGTTTGTGGGTGGTGACAGGGGGGTGGTCGGGCAAACCCAGGCATGACAGTGCGTTAGAACGGCGTTGCAGGGGCATGCATATATAAGCCACTGCGAAACCATACACAGCCTGAGGCCTCATAGCGTGCGCTGAAGTAAGCAATTTCTGAGTGAGGTCTGACCTGCCTTAACTGTGCGTATGGGCCAGATTTTACTCAATGTTACCGATTGTTTCATTATGTTGCCCAAGTATATGGATGTGAGTTAGGGGAGGTGGACGTCCTTATGTCAGGCTGCGATCGCACTGCGAATGCAAACATTTACATATCACCGCTGATATTAGCAACTGCGCTGCATGAGTATACGCAGAATAGCGGTCCTTGCTGAGTCATGCCCTATGAGGGGGCCATATCATATAAAAGAGGGGAGCCTCCTCTTTCAAATGGGGTGCCCTTAAATTTATGGATGCCAGATGGGGGAAAATATTCCCCCATCTCTGGACCCCATTATGTATTGAAGTGTTTAATGTCTGGTAGTCAATCACCGGTTGTATGGTCCAGTGAGGGACAAGTCATGTTTTTGTTTTTGTTTTCATAAGGTGCCTGTCATACTGGACTAGTGGAGCTAATTCTCCACAATGTTTATGCGCACACACACCTATACACACACACATATAAACACATACATATAATTATACACACACACATATATATATGCACACACATACACACACACACACACATAAATATACACACATATACATATACACACAAAAAAAATATAAAGTCAAAATAACCCTTTGTACCCCCCTGTCGCCGGGCCTGCACCTTGCTAGCCAGAAGCAAGGGCTGTGGGGCCACCCACACAGTACTGCACTCTGTGTGGCAGCATCGGTCGCGCACTCTTAGTTACGGCCCTACTTTTGGGTGACCAGCCTACTCAGTCTTTACTGACTTTAAGCACATCTGGAAGGTAGTAGACACTTCACGCTGTTCTGCTCATGAAGGGAGAGCTGCAAGCACCCAGTAGTGAATGTAGCATTGCTCTTGCATTTGAATGGATGAGAAGGGTTTGGAGAACAGCCTTACACTGGCCGGAATAATAGCCACACTCCTTGTCTTTCCCCTGAAAATATGAATTACTGTAGTGCATAAAAAAATGTGCAGTAATACACAATCACAACAAAAACCCTGTACATTACTATGATGGTATAGATTACTGTATAGATTACTGTAGCCTGGTGATTTCTTAAAGGCAGATGAACCCATTGAAATGAATAAGGAAATAAAGGGACTATTGTAAAATAATATAGATTCTGGGAATATATATAATCAGGGAATGTATAATGGGGATTTGACTGTCATTTTACTTAAAAAGAGCTTAATGTACTGTGGTGTATTCATTTTGGAGATAATAACTAGTGTAATAGTATTAGAATCTTATCGAATTAAGGGGGTCATTCAGACCCACTCGCGAGCGGCAGTACGCTTGCAAGCGGGTCGATGTTCCCCACTGCGCATGCGCACGACGGAGGGAGCTCCGTCGTGCGCATGCGCGAGACCCGGCGAGCGACGGGCTTCCCATCGCTCCGGGTCTCGCACCAAAGGGGGCGTGCTGTCGATGTTGATTGACAGCACGCCCCCTTTGGTGGGCGTGCCGGTGGCGTGCCTGCCAGACGGAGGCGTTCCCATGGGAACGCCTGCCGTCTGAAGCCGGCCCCACTGACATCACTAGTGATGTCAGTGGGAGTGATTTTGGCTCTGATAGAGCCAAAATCACTCCAGGGCTTGTGGCTGGGAAACCCGACCGCAGCGTTTCCCTCGCAAGTCCGATGGTCGCGATGGTCAAGACCATCGCGACCATCTTTTTGGACGCTCGTATATGCTGTGGGTGGTCACCCACAGCTATACGAGCGTCCAGGAGGACACTCCATTTTAATGGAGGAGGGCCCTGATTCAGAGCGAGCGCTCTGGTCAGAGCGTCCGGCTCTGAATCAGGCCCTAAATTTCAAGGTTATTGAAATGATTTTCAGAATGTAATAATATAAAATTATGCTGTTGTGATGTTTATGATACACATCATCATAACACATCATAAATCTAGTATCCAGAAAATATTGGAAAAAATAAATCATCATTTTCCATTTTATTTGCTCTTACCAATAATTTTATAAATACATTTTGGTATATACCATTGAGGTAGAGGCTGCAGTAATGTAAGGGTAATGACCTCTTAGCATCGGAGTCAGGGAAGACCCTTGCTTTTTCAGCTGCTATTATATTGAACAATGGGCCCGATTCAGACCCGGTCGCTAAGCTGCGCTCTCACGCAGCTAAAAGGGGCCGTGGTATGCAAATGCTGCGATCGCACTGTCTGGTGAAAGGACGTCCTCTATGACAGAGAGCGACAGCAGTGAGCGCACGCCGGAGTATAAAGACGCCCACCTTTCTTTCATAGCACACGTCATCTCCAAGAAGTGTGTGATTAATCGGTGACATTGAGAGCCATCGGAGCTGCACGCAGCGCTTGAGGTAGACCCTACCCCTCCGCAAGCACTGCGATCACTGCAGACTGAAATACAACCTGGTGACGTGTATAATGACGCTTCTTTGCTAATTATGCACACCCATAAAACTCCGTTTTGACGCCCAGACACGCCTGCGTTCGCAGTCCCACTCCTCCCGTTCACAAGAACCTTCCCATGTTACCACAACACAAACGGCGCTATCTGTCACTCAATGTAGCGGCCAGTCTGTGTACTACGAGCGCATGATTCCCGGCCGCAGTGACTGGTTCGCTCACGCGTACTGCGATGCATATGCATGCGTAGACGGGCAATAATTGCCCATAGCGTGCGCCCGCAGCTTAGCGACCGGGTCTGAATCGGGCCCAATGCTTGCACATAGAACACATTTCTTTTGTTTATTTACCTTGTACTCTCTCCCTACAACTAGTTAAGCTTTATGGCTTTAATAATAACACATTATTAACATACATATGTCTGTAGTTACGAAACTGAGGAACTGTACCATACATGCCTACTCTCCCGATTTGGCCGGGAGCCTCCCGAAAATCAGATGCTGCTCCCGGCCCCCCGGAAAAGTAGGCAGGCATCCCGACTTCTCCAGTCCCCCCGCAAGGTAACGCTAAACCCCCGCTGCGGAGGGGCTGATGACGCGATTCGCGTTGAATCGCGTCATCATAACCCCGCCCCCCGGCATTGTGTAGCGGGGGGGAGCCTAATGACGTGATCACGTGGCTCCGCCCCCAGTCTCGCCCATGAATGCTGGTAATGTGTCTGGCCACGCCCCTCTTTACAGGCCCCGCCCCCTGCTACACCGACCTGGCTGCTTCCTCCCGGAGGAAGCAGCCAGGATGTAGGCAAGTATGAACTGTACTGTCTATTAATGTTACAGTATGTTTGTTACTAATTAGAACTTTGAAATTCCATGTAAACATGCAGACAGACAAGTTCTAATTCTGAAATATATAAGCATTTTTAAATGTTATGTTATATAAGGCATTATCAAGTAATTCTGCAAGAACATTTTTTAAATTAACTGTTTGATACCACTTAAAGCCGCAATCCTGTAAAAAAATCCTTGGTTTGTTTCTTCATGCTACTCTTATGGAGCATACACACGGTCAGATTTGTCAGATTTGTCAGATGAACGATTTGAACGATTTGAACGATTTTACCAAAGTTTTGAACGATTTGAACGATTTGAACGATTGAACGAGTTTTGGCTGCATTGGAATCGTCCAAGTCTGACTGCAAACACATCAGATGTCAGATATCGTTATCTGACAAACGGGAATGCGCATCGTTCATCGTCCATCGTTCAGGCATGTCAGATATGTCAGATTTTCCTTCAGATATGAATCGTTATCGTTCAGATCTGAAGGAAAAATCTGACCGTGGGTATGCACCATTAATAATTGATAATGTATCAGATTTTTCAAAGTATTATGTGACTACCTTGGCAACCACAGTCACATGGCTCACAATGTATTCAGCATAGGGGCTTTGGAGCAACCCCCTCCACTCTGTTTTCACTGAAAGATTCCCCCCCCCACTCCTTATTCCCCTTTACTTTCACATGTTGGGGACTGACTGTGGGGGTCATTCAGTACGCTCGCAAGCGGGTCGATGTTCCCCACTGCGCATGCGCACGACGGAGGGAGCTCCATCGTGCGCATGCGCGAGACCCGGGGAGCGACGGGCTTTCCATCGCTCCGGGTCTCGCACCAAAGGGGGCGTGCTGTCGATGTTGATTGACAGCACGCCCCCTTTGGTGGGCGTGCCGGGGGCGTGCCTGCCAGACGGAGGCGTTCCCATGGGAACGCCTACCGTCTGAAGCCGGCCCCACTGACATCACTAGTGATGTCAGTGGGAGTGCTTTTGGCTCTGATAGAGCCAAAATCACTCCAGGGCTTGCGGCAGCAAGACCCTACCGCAGGGTCTCCGTCACAAGCCCGATGGTCAAGACCATCGCGACCATCATCATGGATGCTCGCTATAGCTGTGGGTGGTCACCCACAGCTATACGAGCGTCCAGGAGGCCGCTCCATTTTCATGGAGGAGGGCCCTGATTCAGAGCGAGCGCTCTGGTCAGAGCGTTCAGCTCTGAATCAGGCCCTGTGTCTGTGTTTAGCAGATAGCAAATGTATTGTGTTTCTATCTGTCATGCTAAGAGTTGTGACCCTGCAGCAGCTATATTGGGTTTCCCTCCAGCCAAACTTGTGAATAATCAAAAGTATTCCAATAAGTAGAAAACAGTGCAAAACCTATTCAGGCATATATGATATTGCAGATATACTGTATATTGCAAAAACAAAACAAGAAGGGTATCAGCGTTCCCCTAGTTAGGGTATAAATATATTCACAGTATATGGAGTGTTTGTAAATTCTTAATCAGAATTTAATAGTAGACAATTGATTATCGAGGTCTTTTATATTCACACGTCCACCAGATGATTTATTTTTTCTTATAATAACACTTTCGGATGCTGCATCCATAGTAGGTGTAATACCTCAAAAAATAGAAATTAAGCTCCACATAGTATAAGATCAATTCAACCATAAAAAAGATGATAAAAAGATGAAACCACCAAATCTATGGGGTTCCTGCGGAAAACCGCTGAAAATGTAAAACCGCTGCTTTGTAAATATACCCCTTAGTTATATTTGCAATGTACATACAGAGGCTGGTGCTGTGTTTTAGCGCATTTACGTACATGTAAGGCAGGCATACAGTGCATTTACTAACAAAACTGCAACTTACATAATGGACATATTTGAATTTATTATTAAAGTATTTTTGTAAATAGCCAAATTTCCTATATATCTTATTATTATGATGAAATACAGTATAACCACTTAAGTAACTAAATAGGGTGCTAGTTAGTTTAGGGTGTTTCTTTGTCAGTATAATTTACCTTTGGAAGGCCTATATTTGGGTATCATATGACTGTCACGGCTGCCGACACTTGAGACTCCTGGGAGGAGGCAGGCCTACTAAGCACAATAAACTGGGGTGGCTTTAGAAATGACCTTTTCATGAAATCTCGATAGCACGGAGTAAAAGTAAATAGAAAACAGGAGAAATACAATAGCAACGTCTCACATAAAGTCTCAACAACACAGAGGTTCACATAAGCAATAATGAGTATAGGAGAAAACCCCCCATATATAGTCTTTAACACAGAAAAGTAATATGGTAGGGGACCCCAAGTCCAGTATGAGGCTAACACCTCAGGATGGTATAGAGGAGCTTCACTTGGGTGGATCCCTGTAGTGATGGAGATCCGGAGCAGAGTGAGCCCTGTGATGCGGTGAAAGATGGAGCTGGGTTGAGCCCTGTGATGCTGTGAGGTTGAAGCAGGGTTGAGCCCTGTGATACAATGGGGTCGGAGCAGGGTTGAGCCCTGTGATACGATGGGGTCGGAGCAGGGTTGAGCCCTGTGATGCGGTGAAATCGGAGCGGGGTTGAGCCCCATGATGCAATGAAAGTTGAAGCAGGGTTAAGCCCTGTGAAGCGGTGTGGTTTCCGGAACAGAGTTGAGCCCTGCGGTGTGACTAGAATCCAGAACAGGGTTGAGCCCTGCGATGCGGTGATGAAAACTGTAATGGTGCAGTTGACAACTGTAACGAAGATGGATACGATGTCCACAGGAGTGAGAGGCAAATAGGTAAAGTAAATAGTGCAACCACAGCAGTGGAGCAAAAATTAATACTTAGGCAATGGCCATGCTGAGCTCTGTATTGCGGCTGGTAACTGGCATCAGAAGTTTAGCTGGAACATGAGCGGAGATATAGTAAAGTCCACAGCAACCCACAGGCACAGCAGGGATCTGGCAGGAGTCCAAGAAAGACCTGAAAGTAACGTTGCACAGACACTGAGACACAGTTAGTAACAGGCTTTATACTAGAGGTCTGTGATCCATAGGAAGTTCAGAACATGTGACCCAAATGGAATCAGGTTTGAAATAATGAGCAATCTAGGAATCCCACAACCTGACAACACCTTGGAAACAGATGATCACTTTAACTCTCTATTCCCTGTATGTGAAGAACGCCAGCAAGCAGGATAGCTCCTCCAACAACCACAAAGGAACTTTGGAAAAAGTTATCTATCTCTATGTACTGAAATAGTCGCAGTCCTGACAATGACTGTGGTTTGGGAACTAGACATGTGTGATTTACATTCTTGTGAATGCTAAAGGCTAAAATGTAAACACAGCTTTATTTGACTCAGTTCCTGACTTGTTGAGTAAAGATGTGTTTTCAGTTTAGATAGCCGCCTGGCATGCTACACATTACGTTCCTGGGAGCACTACTTAATAGCTCTGCTAACTTTACTTACTAACGAGTCAATTTGTTATGTGTGTTATAAATGAAAGAATACCATTAAGTAATAATCTGTAATGAGTATTAACTAATGTGTCAAAATATAACATGGAAGTGATATTTTTTGTTGGAGAGGGCGGGGGGTCTAGAAGGAATCGGTATGATTTACCGCCGGACCCATGCCCGGCGGTTGGAATCCCAACGGCGGCATCCTGGCAGAGCATGAAATCCCAAACGTCCTAAGGTAAGTATGGACTAACCTAATTCTCCCTTTAACCCTAACCCTCCCTTAGGGGTGCCTAACCCTAACCTTCTCACCCAGTGCCTAACCCCAATCCCCCCCTCTAAGTGCCTGAACCTAACCCCCCCTTGTCCGCCGCCTAAACCTGAGTCCCCCGGGGGGGCCTAACCCTAACCCTCCCTTTCCCCAGCCGAAACCTAACCCTACCCGGGGGGTGCCTAACCCTAAGTCCCCCCCCGGGAACCCTAAACCTAACCCTCCCCCCCCGCGGCTATCCGCGCTCGGCGCCCAGCGTCCCTTCGATCGGGATGCCGGGTGCCGGTAAAATGACTGGCGTCTAGATTTAGACGCCTGTCATTTAACCTTCGCTGGGATTAAGCAGTCGGGAAGAAGGCTGTCGGGATTAGCTCCGCCGGCTTCCCGACTGCATACCGTCTAGAATGTAGTTATTGTGTAGTTTGTAAATTATGAAATTTACTAAACGCAAAATCACACATTAAGGGCTCTATTTACTACAATCCGCATTTGTAATGCAGATTGTAGTGTGATATTCGCATTGCAAATTCAGGCAATATCACAGGGCTTGCGATGAAGCTCTGTCCCTGTGAATCCCCTCCGCACACTAGTCACGGTATTTTCACAAAAATACCATGACAAAGTGCCCGCGCATGCGCCGACCAGCCGCCTCTGCTACCCCCCGCGGCGCTAAGATCTGCCCCCGTCATTAAGCCCAGCGATCACGGATCCCCCCTGCAACCCCCCCTCCCTTAATACCACTTACCTGCAGTCATTGGTGCTCCGTTGATGTCTTCCATGCCTCTGTTCAGCTGATATCCCATACTGCACTGGGACCCGATCACCTGATGACTGGGCCACAGTGCAGCATGGGAAACCAGCTGACCGGAGGGGAGTCATCACCGTAGCCCCAACCACCGGTCCATGGAGTCAGGTAAGTAAAAAAAAATGTTTACTTTTTTTTTGCAGTGATCAGCTTGCGGTCTGTTTAGATCACACAGCTGATCACTGGGACCGGCTCCGGGCTCTACTCTGCCTTTTAGAGCAGAGTAGGAGCCGGGTAACCGGGGGAGACCCTGGATAAAGCCACCTCCGTGTGGCGTTATTATCACAGGGCTTTCCCCGGTATTTTTTTACAATTTATTTTTAGCAATTCTGATCGGATCACATTTACCATTACAATTATGGGAAATGCGATCTGCTTACTAAAAATAATTGATACTTAGGGGTTGGAGTAGAATTTTACGAATTCTACTCCAATTGCCCTGTAATAACTATAGGTGATACTAAAATAATGTGAAAAGGGTGTGAAAACACCCTTTTTCACTTTATTTTAGTAAAAATAATGTTAATAAATAGAGCAATAAGCCACCAAATCAAACCTCATGATATTAAAGCACCAGTTCTGAAACCGCAATCCTGATTTTTACGCATGCAAAGAATACAAGTTGTGCAGTTTATTAAGCTTTAGTTTGCAAAATCGTTTGGTAAAAGCCCCCATACATCAGCAATCTGAAAACCACAACTGAACAATTTGAAGATTTGTTGGTCGATTTTATGATTTCCCAATCTAGCAATCTGTGCCCATACATTACAGATAATTTTCAGCAAACACATATTTGACAATCTTGAAAGGCCCATCATTTTACTAGTAGCGGTCTGCAAATCTGCTGATCTTCCCCATACACTAGCAATCTACAGCCTCAATCGATCTGTGAAATCCAACACGTTGGACAATCTGATTTAACAGTCGATTGCTGATGTATGTTAAGTCAACGGATAAAAGACAATGGGGGAGATGTACGAAGCCCAGAAACTGTATCAGCGCACGTTATGTGCGCTGATACCGCTTCTCCCCGATGTATGATCGGGGGTCTGGGCGGTAAATGACAGGGGCGCTATGAAATCGCTGCACATGACACCATATAGAGGTGTGAACTCTTGGGGTATATTTACTAAAGGTCGATATTAATCGATTTTGATCACTTTAAAATTGATGTTGTATTTCTGGGGCTAAATCACACATTTACTGGTATGCAGTCGGGAAGCCGGCGGACTTATTCCACACAGCCGGCTTCCCGACTGTCATATCCCGGCAAGGGTCTAAAGACAGGCTTCAATATGCCGATGCCTGTCATTAGACATACGCCAGGAGACCGACGCACAGCATACCGATCGAAGGGACGCCAAGTGTGGGTTAGGGTTAGGCTAGGGTAAGGGGGGAGGTTAGGGTTAGGCACCCCCTGGGGAGCGGGGAGGGGGGGTTAGGTTTAGGCACTTAGTGGGGGATTAGAGTTAGGTACTAGGGGGGAGGTTAGGGTTAGGCACCCCTAAGGGAGGTTTAGGGTTAGGGGGTAGAATTAGGTTAGCTAATACTTACATAAGGACGATCGGGATTTCCACTGCTGCCGGGATGCTGGTGTCGGGATTCCAACCGATTCCATACTGATTCCCATTTACTAATAGACAATTTTTTATTTGTTTTTTAAGTATTAGTAAATGTGTGATTTAGCCTCAGAAATACAACATCGATGTTGATCGATTTTCATCGGTTTTAAATTTATCAAAATCGACCTTTAATAAATATAACCCTTGACGTTAAATTCAATATCTTTTCTATGCAGTAGAAAGCCACCCTTATTCTCAAGGCCCTTATCTGCATTGATTTCAGCTATTGCAGCGATTCGTAGCCATCACAGGTGATGATTTGTTCCCTTTTACTCGTAAAATATAGAATTTAGCTAAGAAATCATGACGCAAGAGCTTTCTCTGTTTACTCTTCACAGTTTTTTTAAGGCATGTACAAGGTATGAGACTAGCTATACAATAATTAACCATTCCTTCATGAATCTCAGTGATCTTCATAAAGCTTTCATCTCAGTATCCAGGAAATGCCGACCCCATGGGTCCCCATGAAAGGACCATAGCAAACATATGGTGGGTCTGTCCCTTGATAATTTGTAAGCAGCAGAACGACTAGACCCACCACTGTTGGTTTCATTCTTTCATAAGAAAACACTGCACATGTGCTGGTGGCCACTCCATCTGGAAAAGACCACACCAGTGAAACAACAGAAGACATTAGCTTTCAGATGTCTCATTTGTAATGATACATGGATTGATTGTCCAAACTGGAATAAATATGCCAATAATCATTTCAGATAGCTTTTATAACGATACGCCTTTAATAAACAGGCACTTGGTTGTGAAATAAATAAAACATGGTGCAAAAAAATGGTGTGTCTGTACACATTCCTGCCCCTGAATTTATAATTCTCATAGTACCATTAACAGTCAAAGGGGTATTCAATTTATCTACAAAACAACTGACTGAATTGAAACTTTTAAATAGGGGTTTGAATTTTCCCCCACTTCAGAACCGAACATATTTGACATACTCGTAGAATTAAATCGATTCATCCGCTTTCTGTGCAGGAAAAAATATTTCCTAAAATGATCATTGAAACTATCTAATACCAATGAAATAGAAGTGAAACCTATTCTTCTTGACAATGAGGAAAAACAGTCTTTGTTGTCCCTTCAAATTTTATGGGAGGGGAGTAATACAACAGAACCAAATCAGCTCCCTATATTTGATATAAATTCTTCACATGAGCCTGTATATAACAGATTTAAGTGCAAATCTGAATTTTTTCCTATCAACTCAAAAGGTCCCTTCGTTGATTGCTTCTATCGTCTGACTTTGAATAAATTTCAAGAACTTTGTAATAAACTGATGAAATTTATTTAATCAAATCTCACTAGAGCTGAGAAAGAGGCATTGGAAAAAATTACCAGAGACAAGTTTATTATAATTAAATCTGCTGATAAAGGCAGGGGGGTTGTCATCCAGGACATTGAAACATATCGGAATGAGGCATTGCACCAATTAAATAACCAAAAATTCTATAAGGTGCTGGATGGCAACCCCTCTGCCAAATATCAACTACATCTGAAAACATTTTTGGATGAAGCAGTCAGCGATGGAGTCTTAACAAGGGAATTAGCACATTTTCTTTTTCCTATTCACCCTATCACCCCCACATATTATCATTTACTAAAAATTCATAAGTCTTGTTTTACCTCCTGGTCATCCCATTATCTTGGGTGTGGGGTCCCTCACATCCCCCCTATCCCAATATGTTGATTCCATTTTACAATCTAAAGTTAGTAATCTAACTATATTTGCGACTCAGCACACCTATTGAATACTCTTACGAATACCCCCTGGAAGGATGGATATGCCTTCTTGACTCTAGATGTAGAATCTTTATATACTAACATCCCTCATGATAAAGGGATACAGGCTCTAGAGATGGTGCTGAGTCGCGATAAAGAGATGACTAACTCAGAAAGAAATTTTATTTTAAAATCTATTAATTTCATTTTAACACACAATTTCTTTCATTTTCTGAAGATATCTTCTAGTGTTTGGGAACGGCCATAGGGACCAGTTTCACACCAAGCTACGCCAATCTGTACATGGGCGAACTCGAACAGACCCACGTCTATGGGGGTGACTATGGTGCGGACCTGGTCTTCTATGACCGTTACATTGATGAACTTTTTATTATTTGGGGTGGCCGAGAATCACAAGCACATTCTTTTGTTGAATCATTAAATAACAACTCTTTTGGTCTCAAATTTTCTCAGTTCTTTAGTTCTTCTTCTATTGACTTTCTTGATTTGACTCTTTTTGTCCAGGGAGATACAATTATGACTAAAACCTATCGAAAACCTGTTGTTACTAATCAGTATTTGCACTATAAAAGTGCACATTACAAGACATGGAAAGATAATGTGCTCAAGGGCCAATTTATGCGTATTAAACGTAACTGTTCATTCGTCCAGGACTTCGAATTACAATCAAGAGGCAGGCTGTATTATTTGTTGAGATGGGTTATCCCCCCAAGTCAGTAGAGGGGGCTCTCAAAGAGGTCAGCCTTATGGATAGAACAAATCTCCTTGGACCAAAAAATCAGGGAGAAAGTAAAAGAGCACAAGGGAGTTCGAGATATGATTTAGCATTTATTACTAAGTACTGTATAATAGAGCATCCAACCAAATTAGGGGGATTATTAAACAGCATTACTCCATCTTAAAACAAGATCCTATACTCAGTGACATTTTGCCTCATAAACCTAACATAATTTTTAGAAAAATAAGTATCTTAAAAATATAATCTCACCCAGTTTCTTTAAACCAGGGAGAACAATATCCCAAAAAACTGGTTAGCACCCCAGACATATGGATGCTACAGATGTAATAAAGTGAACTGCAACACCTGTGGATACATTACTAACAAGGCAACACAAATCCAAGCATCCCCAAATGCATCAGTTTATAATATAACAGGGTTTATTATGTGTAATACATCGTTTGACATATATCTGATCCTATTCTATGTGGGCCGCACCACTTAAATATAGGTTCAACAAACACAGGAGATATATAGAAATGGGGTTACTCACACATAGGCCCTCATTCGGACCTGGTCGCAAGCGCTGAGCGCTCGCAACCGGGTTGATGTTTAGGCCCTGCACACGCACAGCGGCCGCAGTGCGCGTGCACAAGCCCCGGAGCGAGAGAGAAATTCTCTCGCTCCGAAGCTCACTACAAAAGGGCCGGCTGTCGATATTGATCGACAGCTCGGCCCGTTTTGCAGGCGGGGCAGGGGGGTGGTTTCAGAAATGGAGGCGTTCCTTAAGGAACGCCTGCTGTTTTGTGGGCGGCCGCACTGACATCAGCAATGATGTCAGTGGGGAGCTTCCTGCTCGATCAGAGCAGGAAGCTCCCTGGGGCTTGCGCTTGCCGAGACCCAACCTTAGGATCTTGTCACAAGCCCCGATGGTTGCGATGGTCTTGACCATCGCGACCATCAACCTGGTCGGTTGCTAAAGCTGTGGGTGGTAACCCACAGCTTAGCTAGTGACCAGGAGGCTGCACTTAAAAATAGAAGCGGCCGCCCTCATTCAGAACGAGCGCTCGCTTCTTGCGAGTGCCTCTGAATGAGGGCCCTAGTCTTTTACATCATTATGCTAAGGTTCACAATAAGAATCCCAAATGTCTACATGTGACTGGGTTAGAACATGTGAAAAATACAGCTAGGGGAGGTGACTGTTTTAGTACCTTGTGTCAACAGGAGGTGGCTTGGAGCTACCAACTTAATAGTTTAGTACCTAATGGACTCAATGAGACCTTGGACCTTAATAATGTCATCTAATAAAACAAGTGGCAGTCAAAATTGGTGGGTTACAGCTGAGCATAGTTCCCTATGCCTCCGATACCCCCTACCCCACCTCCCTACAGGCTACTCCTCCCACTCCCCTCTCCCCCCCCTTTGTCCCTCTTCCCTATCCCTCAATCTATACATTTTGAGTGGTGCTAATTGGAGCACAGTAAACTATCTACACTAAAATATGAGCATCATTTTATTACAATAATACATATTATTATGCAGTAGTAGTTTTTATATATCTTCCATGAATATATATGGATGGATAAAAGGACTATATATATATATATATATATATATATATATACACACATACATATATACATACACTGTATATAAGCTTGGAAAAACAAGAACACAAATAGACAAATTAATTGTAAAGTTCACGGAACATTACATAATTACCTTCAGAAATGGGTACCTAAAAACCTTTATCTATTGATGAAAAGTGTCTATAACAGTTAAATAGACATGGCCGCACCGGTTGACAACATCTGAGGGGGGGGTGAAACCAAAATAGCAGAGCTGCTCCTCTATTTTGGTGTCACCCCCTCAGATGGTGTCACCCTGCAGTAGATGGATAACGTGTGGATGCGCACATTATGCACTGCCAGGAGAGAGGTTGCCCAGTGGCTCCTGGAGCACAGGGCAAGCCCCCAGCATGACGAGAATAGAGAGTTGTACACAACTCAATCCATCTCCATTTGCAAAAAGGGTGATCAGTCCTGGTGCCACAAATATAAAGACAGTTCCAAATGAGACTTAAGATTAATCCAAATCCACTCAGATGTATGAGGAGGATGTTCTAAGATGTAATCCTCTCCTCAGGGCTCGGCCAGGGCAATGGCAGCCAATGCGTTTAATCCAGTCACTTTCACTTCAGAGATTCTGACCACCAGGTGAGTGTAGCTTGCTGTTATTCCTCAGGACTCATTCATTGAAAATGGTCCCAGCAAGATATAGAAACACAGCTCTCTGCATCTCTCTGCCTGCTTCCCTGTCAGCAGAGAGAGGGTAAAAATTGTACTTCTGCATATTTTGTTGCATCTCCATTTGCAACTAAAGAGGAGTAACTTGGTTGCAATGGGGGCTTTTGCACTTAAGCAAAGTCCAATGAAAACTGTCCACTGAATTGGAGACATTGCAGGGTTGTGTGTATGTGTAAATATGCCAGTTTTCAGAAGAATCTTTTGTATGTAATATAGGGCTAGTGCATGTGCACCATCTGCTCAGTGACATCCTAGGGAATATAGCGCCACGCAGTCACAGCAAAGTCTCTGGCAGTGTGCCAGAGCCTTTGCTCTCTAGTGCGCATGTGTCATCTTCTCAGATATCACTGGGAAGATGGCACCGCGCAGTCACAGCAGAGACTCTGGCAGTGTGTCAGAGCCTTTGCTCTCTAGTGCGCATGCGCCATCTTCTCAGATATCATTGGGAAGATGGCGGCACAGAGGAGGAGGGACCTGCTTTCTGTAGCAAGGTAAAATGCCTGGTTGGGGGTAGAAGTGTGCTGCCCAGATGAGGGGATTCGCTGCACACAGGCCCCCTCAGACATTAATACGCCATTGTTTTGATGGTTATTAAATAGTATGAATAGGGGTAGGCCAGAGGCAGAGATTTGTACAACGATATATGCATTTAATTCCCTTGCACGCAATGCGCAAGCAATTACAGGTGACTTAATTTCAACTCTGCATCAGCCCCATTGTATCTACTAGTGAGAGTATTAGAATTTTGTGAGTGGTAACGGTAAGGCAGAGCTGGTATAAGAAGAGAGATTATGAAGAAGAAGTAAAGGTATAGGCTTCTTTGAAGAGTGGACTTTTCAGGACATGTAAAGGTTTCGTAGGCTGTGGAGCACCTAACAGGATAGAGACTTGCCCAACAGGGAGGAAAGGTTCTACAGACATGCATGGAAAGAGGTTAAGGAGTAAATTTACTAAAGTGAGAGTTTTTAGAAGTGGAGATGTTGCCCATAGCAACCAATCAGATTCTAGCTATTATCTTCTAGAAGGTGCTAGTTAAATGATAAGTAGAGAAATTGTGGTCATCCGCAAAGAGGGCAAAGACCCAACTTTGTGCGCCAGTTATAGGCCGATTTCCCTCTTAAATGTAGATCTTAAAATTTTCGCTAAAATTCTTGCCACCCGCCTTTCTCTCATTCCCTCTCTGGTCCATTTAAATCAAGTGGGGTTTATTCCTGGCCATCAAGCCTCTGACAACACCCACAAGATTATTGACCTCATTGATTATTCTGCCTCTAAATCTCTTCCGGCCCAGGGTCGACTGGCACTTCTTGAAATCCACTCTATAGGCCTTCAGCTTTCAGGGTAGCTTCTTACATGGAGTGGCCTCCCTCTATCACAATCCTTCCGCTTTGGTCTTGGCCAATGGATTTGCCTCTTTTTCTTTTAACATACACAACGGAACTAGACAGGGATGCCCGTTATCACCCCTCCTCTATGCTTTAATTATGGAACCCTTAGCAGCTAGTCTACGTAATAACCTCACCATTACAAGTGGAACCTACAGATCATAAGGTCGTCTTATATGCGGATGATGTCCTGCTTACCCTGACTCATCCTACCTCCTCTCTCCCCGCTGTCTTTGAGGAAATCCACAAATATGGACGTCTGTCTAATTTTAAAATTAATCAAGCTAAAACAGAAGTAATGCCCTTATTTTTAGATATGAATACTATGTCTCAGTTACAATGTTCTTATGATTTCCGGTGGCGTACTCGTTCCCTGAAATACTTAGGAATCCAACTTACAAACTCCTATGACAAACATTTTGCTGCAAACTTTCCCCCACTATTGGATAAGATCCGCAGAGACCTGAATACTTGGGGAACACATTTTATTTCATGGATTGGGCATATTAACGCTGTTGAAATGAACGTTCTCCCAAGATTTTTATATCTCTTTCAAACTCTCCCAGTCAGGGTCCCTTCAAATTTTTTAACCTCTCTTCAGTGACTAGTGTTGAAATTTATTTGGGCGGGTCGTAGACCTCGAGTCAGATTTCGCATCCTTTGTCACTGCTCTCATGAAGGAGGATTAGGTTTACCTAATTTTCACAAGTATTATCTAGCTGTACATCTTACTCAAGCAGTTCTTGCGCAAGCTGATTCGAATACTAGAGGATGGGTAGATTTAGAGGCCCACCTACTTAACTTCCTTTCCCCCTACTCGCTTTTCTGGATGAACCACAAACATAGACCACCTTACTTGAATATCCCTCCCCCTTTACGCTTTTCTCTATCAATATGGAACTACTGTGACAGAACCTTTTCCCTTATACAAAATCGACCTTTTATGTCTCCTCTATGGAACAACAAAGATTTTCTACCGGGTCTAGATCCTAAACCCTTTGCTCCATGGATTGTCCACAATATTAAATTCTTAAGAGGAGTGGCCCCTCTCCAGATCTTTCCTGAATTTTCTGAGCTACAGGAAAGATTAAACTTACCCTCAAGATGCTTTCACCAGTACTTACAAATACACCACCTCTTCTCATCTGCCAAGGGCCCGAAGCCCCAACCTTCTTACTCCCCATTAGAGACCTTCTGTCTCAACATTCTATGGTCTTTTAGTCACTCATAATCGCCCTCTAAAAGAACCACACGAGTTAGCCTGGGAAAAGGACATGGGGTGACTGTAGAACCAGAGGAGTGGGTCAAGATGCGCGAACTGGCTGCGAAGACGTCAGTGTGTGTACGGATTAAAGAACACACATATAAAAGACTTTATAGATGGTATTTAGTGCCCAATTGTATATGTGCTTATTTTCCTAATTCCTCTGACAGATGTTGGAGGGACTGTGGAGAAGAGGGTACCCTAGCCCATATTTGGTGGACATGCCCCAAGATAAAGGTATTTTGGTCGAAAGTCCATCACCTTATTTTATCAATTGCAAATATCTCCCTTCCCTCTTGCCTCTCCTTCTACCTGCTTCCTAGACCTGTTCGTGGCTGTGGCAACTGCGGCCTCCTGGAAAAAGGTAGACCACCCTCTATAACAGCTCTTCATAACTCCATTTGGCACACATATAACATGGAGCATGTCACTAGCCAATTACACGAAAAATCACATAGATTCTCAGAAATTCGGGCCCCATCACTTACCTATCACAAAGCCCGTTCTTGATGTCATTAAATCTTAGACGATTTCCCTGTTGCCAATTTCCCTTCTCCTTTCCCCTTAGCCCTCCCTTTCAGTCCCCTACTAACATCTCCCCACCTTCTCACCTCTGACAGCCCCCGCCTTTCTTACTGCTCTTTCTAGTCCAATGTTTTTTCTTCATAGACTATTTTTGTGTTACCAGGAGGCTATAGGCCTCTATTTGCTATGACAAAATGTAACCAAGTTTCTGTTTTCTTGCAAATTCAGCTCATATTGTGCTGATGTTTTTATGCTGTGGCTTAGATTTGTTATTGTTGCTGTTATAGCCTGTAAAACTGAAAAATCTAGGGCACTACTATACTGCATAAAATGAACCACAGCACTACTATACTGCATAAAATGAACTAGGGCACTACTATAGTGCATAAAATAAACTAGGGCACTGCTATAGTGCATAAAATAAACTAGGGCACTACTATACTGCATAAAATAAATAATTTTCTAAAAAAATAAATAAATAAATGATAAGTAGAATCTGATTGGTTGCTATGGGCAACATCTCCACTTCTAAAAACTCCCACTTTAGTAAATATACCCCTAAGAGAGGTAAATAAGTTAGCAGGTCTTAGGGGAAGCCAGAGTATGAGTTTTTATGATTAAGGTTGGAAATATAGATCGGACAGAAGGTTTGGAGAGACGTTATACAATGTCAGCAGTGTTTACAGTCAAAGCATAAATAGGACATATTCTATACATGCACTCATTATCTCCTTTGTTAATTATTGCAATAGCCTACTTACAGTTCTTCCCCGTTATGTATCCTGAACTTTATTTGCCCCATATAGTCATTTTGAAAGAGCGCTTGCCCCAATTCTTCTAGAGAGACACTTCTCTCTGCATAGGTTGTTTTATGTCCCTTAGTAGTGCCCTAGTTCATTGTATGCACTATAGTAGTGCCCTAGTTCATTTTATGCACTATAGGAGTGCCCTTGTTCATTTTATGCACTATAGTAGTGCCCTAGTTAATTTTATGCACTATAGCAGTGCCCTAGTTCATTTTATGCAGTATAGTAGTGCCCTAGTTTATTTTATGCACTATAGTAGTGCCCTAGTTCATTCTATGCACTATAGTAGTGCCTTAGTTCATTTTATGCAGTATAGCAGTGCCCTAGTTCATTGTATGCACTATAGTGGTGCCTTAGTTCATTTTATGCACTATAGTAGTGCCCTAGTTCATATTATGCACTATAGTAGTGCCTTAGTTCATTTTATGCAGTATAGTAGTGCCCTAGTTCATTGTATGCACTATAGTAGTGCCTTAGTTCATTTTATGCACTATAGTAGTGCCCTAGTTTATTTTATGCACTATAGTAGTGCCCTAGTTTATTTTATGCACTATAGCAGTGCCATAGTTCATTTTATGCAGTATAGTAGTGCCCTAGTTCATTTTATGCAGTATAGTAGTGCCCTAGTTTATTTTATGCACTATAGCAGTGCCCTAGTTTATTTTATGCACTATAGTAGTGCCCTAGTTCATTTTATGCAGTATAGTAGTGCTGTGGTTCATTTTATGCAGTATAGTAGTGCCCTAGTTCATTGTATGCACTATAGCAGTGCCCTAGTTCATTTTATGCACTATAGTAGTGCCCTAGTTTATTTTATGCACTATAGTAGTGCCAGAGTTCATTTTTTGAACCATAATGGTGACCTACAGTACTGTAGTTAATTTTATGCCCCATAGTAGTGCACCAGTTCAGATTGTGTGCCACACGGTAGTACTGCCAGTACACATTATGCCACGCATTGCCTTCAGTTCATATTATGACACATATTAGTGCTCCCAGTTCATATCATGCCACATTGCTATGTCCCAGTTCATATAATGCCACATTGCAGTGCCCTCAGTTCAGAATAGGTCACATTACAGTGTTCATAGTACATTGTAACATCTACTACACACCCCATACCAGTATAACATTAACCACTACACACCCCTTACCAGTATAACATCAACTAACCCCCCCCTCCCCTTACCATGGTAACATCCACTACACACACCCCTTACCAGTATAACATTAACCACTACACACCCCTTACCAGTATAACATTAACCACTACACACACCCCTTACCAGTATAACATCAACTATACACCCCCTCTTACCAGTATAACATTAACCACTACACACACCCCTTACCAGAATAACATTAACCACTACACACACCCCATACCAGTATAACATTAACCACTACACACACCCCTTACCAGTATAACATTAACTATACACCCCCCTCCTCTCACCATGGTAACATCCACTACACACCCCTCTCACTGGAAATAGAATGTCACTCCATTAAGCTGCCTTATCTTACTTAGAAATGTGGTATGTCATAATATGCCGCTGACCTCTAATCTTATATCACCTTATTTTCTGATGGTGACACAACAAGTGCTCTATCTCTATTGCAGCTTTGGAATCTTACACATCAACCCCGCATCTGCAGGGTGTTGAGGGCAGAGAAGTTTTCATCTTCCAGTGAGTGTAAAGACAGGGGAAGAAGGGACAGGGACTAGCCAGCTGCTACATGAGGGGAATACTTTCTGATGCAGGAAATTCCACTTTGTGTGGAGAGCTGCTTCATGTCATTGCATTGACCTTTTATGGGCCAGTCCTAATCTCAGAGCTCAATCAGCCGCCATTCAACTCACTTCACAAAGGCTGTAATCAAGATGAAGCCTGCACTATGACAGCGCCAGGCTCACTGATTACCTCAGCTGTGCCTGTGAGGGTGAAATGGTATTAGGGGAGAGGGATCCTATCAGTGTGGAGCATTATTGAGAGGCAGAGACCTCCACCTATATGAGCCTGCTATTCAGGCTGGGT
The DNA here is from genome assembly GCA_031769625.1 of Taudactylus pleione. Classification (NCBI taxonomy): domain Eukaryota; kingdom Metazoa; phylum Chordata; class Amphibia; order Anura; family Myobatrachidae; genus Taudactylus; species Taudactylus pleione. The sequence continues at coordinate 14,686,146 of JAUIMM010000064.1, read as the reverse complement.
AATGGGCTAGACCCAATTGCTCAGCAGGCAATTCTAGGAACTTGGTAAGTAACTATATAACCTGGGTCCGGGGCCCCCTAAGTCTATTGGCCTCCTCTGCACCCGTTATAGCTACGCCCAAGGGTCTTCTCCTAGACAGAATTTCCCCCCTACAATCTATTTTGAATGCAGCGGCTAGACTCATTTTCCTCACAAAACCCTTCTGCTGCTGCTTCGTTCTGTTAGTCCCTACAGAATCTGTCCCATCAGACCATTGACCCTTATGGCATTTGCCAGAACTGCCAGATGGCCAGCCTGGCACTGATGATGGCTCTTGATCAAAGAAAATGTTTACAGACAATGGCAAAGCTCTGACACATCTCGTTACAAGCTGTATAAATGCTTACCATCAAATTAAATTGGAGAGGCCAGAATAATGTATAATGCATTTTTTATTCATATAGCATGTTGTTTACACAAAGTCAGTGACCTTCTTCTGTATTATATATGTAAAATATGTCTTTATTGATTTTACCAAGGGAAATAATATATTTTTATCTCCTTTATTAGTAATACTACCTTAATTATTTTAATATATTTATTCAGCATCATGGACAGAGGAGCTTTATTAAATTAAAAACAAGTGTTATGCCGTTACTCTTTTGACATACACATGCTAGTGTATTTATTGCACTTTGTAGCCTGTGCAGTATGCACCTCATTCAGGAACACTGTTAATATTATTACCATGTATTTATATAGTACCACCCTATTAGAGGTTGATGCATTTTGAGCTACAATACAATTCTGTTGCAAAGAAAAAGTGTTCTTTATCCCAACTCAGAACACAGCAGTATTTCTGCACCAAGCACAGAACAGGGGCAAATATTACATCCAACAATAGCTTGACAGTGTTAGTAGTATATGGGAAAGTCACATTACTTTATTCACACACAATATAATGTAATGAAGTGTCACACATAAGGGACGAAAGTCTTGACAGGCTTAATACTTAAGCTGCATACACACACAACGATTTTTTTAATGAACGATTTGAATAAACGATTTTTTCCCTTGAAAAAATTTACTAAAATCGTTTACTAAAGTTGTTCATTTACTAAATGTCATGAACGATTTTTATGAACTACAAACGATTTTTGCATATTCCCTTAATGAAAATCGTTGAGTTGACAAGTCTGCCTGAACGACAAACTACAAACGTGAACGCGCATGAACGATAATCGTTCATCGTTTGACTCAGAAAGTGAACGATTTTTGCCATCAATTATCGTTAAACGATATCGTTTAACGATAGTCATTAAAAAAATCGTGTGTATATGCAGCTTAAATGTGAAGTTGCATCTTCATATAAAACTATTTGATACAACCACCCCTGCATCTTTTGTTCTTTAAAGATATAATGGGAATCTTCTTTCCTGAAGTGGTCCAAATAGAAATGATAAATAAGTAATTCAAAGATTGCTGCAACTTGCTATAATATAGCCGCAACACGAATGAATGCGGTACTACCAGCTGGAGGCATCAGTATGTAAGTGACCAATTAGAAGTGTTTCAATAGTGTTGTTGGTGTCATCATCAGCAGCAATAACCATCAATACGTATCTGTTCCCCTGGCCTCCTGTACCTACAAAAGAGACACTACCTAAGAAGAGTATCTGGGAATATGCCAAAGTCTTATTAGGTTGTCTTTCTATTGGGAATGCTATACTTATATGAGAAAGTCCCTATTATACTTCATGTTTGCATGTCGTCCCCAATTCCGCCTCAAGATATGCCCACATCTAGATAGATAGGTATTATGGAATGCATGCTCATTATGGAATGTATATATATATATATATATATATATATATATATATATATATATTAAATAGGCATGTCTATTAAGCTGTGCAGAGGTCATAATAGAAAACACCTGCAAAGGCAATGGAATAAATAAACAATTCACACTGTGCAAGTCTGCTGGGAAAAAGTACCACAGGAATCCTTACACATATGTGGTTTTACCACGGCAAGCAAAGTACTATCAAATTCCTTTGTAATTAAGTTGTTTACCATAATATTTAATTGTACTAAAGACTGCGAGACAGTCATGCTAGCCATTACACCAACCATATAGCATATATTGATTACTATTGCCACTGTATATCCCTCAGTGATTACCATCGCGCTAAGAAGATTCCCCGAGGGCTTCGAGTAAGAAACTCACCCACGATAGGGCGCAATGATCCCACCTTTTGTAAAAAATGGGTGGGAATCCTTAACAAATGTTCCATGGATCTCATGTTATTAATTATTGAACAATCTACCAAAGAAATGAACTGCCTTAAAACAAAAATTGCTGATTTTGAATCTATACATAAATCCATCATTGAGGCTGATACAACTCAGAATTGGTATGAAAAATTGAATGGGCAACTACATATCTATAAGCGTGACCTAATCAAATTTAAATCTGATAAAAGAACAAAGGTAGATTTAGATTATGAGAACCATAATGTCTATCGGTGGACCGATAGACCAGGTAATTTTGGTGTCAAAAAACCATTTTTTCGTCGTAAACATCGTATAGAGAGAGATCCTGATTCATCAAACAGCTATACATCTACAGCGAGTGAATCGGATAGTATGCATATTAATCCTGTTGATAATCGCCCTTTAGGGGTTACTACCAGGACAGGTGGTGCAGGGGGAGGCGGAGGCGCCCGTACACTAGACTGGGGCGGCAATGGCAGAGGCAGAAATCGAGTGGGCAGACCACCCAGGGGTCAGAGACCTTAATAGTCAATTTATCGGACTACAAATTAAACACCTATGAGGAACAGTTACTAACTAAAGGACTGTCATTTGTACCCACCTATCGGCAAGATCCTTTACAGTGGGAAATTGAAAAATTCCGACTACATCGACAGTTGAAATTAAAGGAATATTTTTTCAAAAATCCTCCGATGCCATCAGCTTTACATGAGGTGCCCGCACAAGTCTCTAAACTCCTCCCTAAATCTACCTTTGAGCCACAGTCACATAATGCCTCTATCCGTACTTTCATGAGATTACTTGAAAATCAGACTAATATCTATGCCTCACAACAACCAACATTAAGGAGTAATTTGTCTATTCACGAGAGAAAAGCATTACAATCTTTAGCGTCCAATAAAGAATTGATTTTTAGACCCGCGGATAAAGGGGGTGCCCTGGTTATCCTTAATTTCCAAGACTACAAGGATGAGATTGATCGCCATCTGTTGGATCTTGATACTTACAGTCAATTACCACAGGATCCGACTTTTTCTTTTAAAAAAGAACTGTTTGATCTCTTGGATGGTGCAGTACAAGGCGGTTTGATATCAAGTAAAATTAGAGATGCCCTGATTCCGATAGGTCATGTCGTACCATTGTTGTACATAATTCCTAAAATACACAAGTCACTTGTGAAACCTCCGGGCCGCCCGATTATATCGGCAAAAAATTCTTTATTTCAACCTGTGGCTATCTTTTTGGATTCTATCTTACAGCCTTGTATTCAGTCACACCCTAGATTTCTACTTGATACCACGAGTTTATTGATCAAACTTAATAATTTGCCTACATTTAGTGATGATATTCTGATGTGTTGTATTGATGTTCAAAGTCTTTACACGGTGATCCCTCATGATATGGGCGCGGCGGCTGCCGGCAAATATCTTGCAGGTCATCCAGATTACCATGGTCCAGATTTGAAACTTGTTCTAGAATTACTGCGGATGGTATTAACAAAAAACTTTTTCTATTATGATGGTCATTTTTTCCTCCAGGGCAGGGGATGTGCCATGGGTTCTAGTGTGGCCCCTGCCTACTCTAATATATTCATGTTCGAAGTAGAACAGGATATTTTCTTTACAGATGCCCATATTGCTGCTAATATCGCCCTTTACTATCGTTATATTGACGATATTTTATTATTCTGGAGAGGTTCTAAAGATAGCCTTATTGGGATCATCGATCAACATAATACTAAATCTCATCCTATCAAATTAACGTATACCATGAGTAATATTTCAATTAACTTTCTGGATGTTGAAATTTCACTAATTGAGGGTAGAATTAACACAGCATTGTATTCTAAACCCACTGACAGGAACAACTTATTGCAATATAGTAGCTTTCATCCTAAACCATTAAAACGTGGCCTTCCCTATTCCCAACTACTAAGGATTAAGTGAATTACATCTGATCCTATTGTAGCAGAAAGACAAATGGATACCATGATAGAAAAATTTAAGCAAAGAGGATATCATTCTAATTTTTTGGAACAAACTAAACAAAAAGTATTACAATTAGATCGCAATACTTTATTACAATATAATCGTAAGACAGGCAATGCATCCAGGATCCCTTGGGTATGTCAATTTAATCCTGCTAGTTCAGGAATTAATAGTATATCCAAGAACCTATGGCCGATTATAAAAACTGATCCTGAATTGGGATTAAGTGATTCAACTTTGATGCCCTGCTATACTAGAGGTAGGAACCTTCGTGATATATTAGTTAAATCTGATATTACACGCATACCTAGTAACAAAACAACTTTTCTAACGTCAAAGAAAGGATGCATTAAATGCACTTGTACCACCTGTCAATACATGATTCCGGGTGACACTTTTCAACATCCCCATTCGGGACGTACATTATTTATACGCCAGCGATTGACTTGTTGTTCTAAATTTGTTATCTATCAACTGCTTTGTCCCTGTGGGCTGTCATATATCGGGAAAACAGAACGTATGTTCAAAGAACGTATGGCAGCTCATAGGTCATCCATCAGAGCATCTCTCCTTAGTGGCAATAGCGACCAGCCTGTTGCACGTCATTTCTGCCAGGCTCATCACCCTCTCACCACTTTTAAATATAGGATGATTGACCAGGTTCCATTATCTGTCCGCGGCGGTAATAGGTCACTTAAGCTGCTTCAACTAGAAACTCGCTGGATCTTTTGCCTGGGTACTCTTGTTCCCAAGGGACTTAATGAGCAATTAGGACTCAGTAATTTTCTATAATCTTTTGCACCTATTATCTTTGCGTAAGTTATTATTATGCTAAATCTAATTGGTCTTTAAATTGCAATCGCTCTTTATATTGTTGTTTACTTTATAATTATTGGCCATATATAATATTATTCCATGGCTTTATGTCCCTGACATGATCATTTATTCTATCTATATACATGCGCTTTGTTCTTATTACCCATATTTTTTGTTGTGTTGGTTTATTTTTTTTGTATCTATGGTGATGGTAGCACTTTGATGATGCATCTGTTGATGACGTCATCCTTTGTGCGCCGATTGAACGGGCGTGTGGTCCCGTTTCCGGCGTTCACTTCACGGGGTTGTATTTAAGGTAAGATGTAATTGTTTGTCTTTAGCCTGACGAAAATGCCACAATAAACGGCATTGAAACGTTGCCTTTTTCACATATGCTGCATAAGAGTTCTTCATTTCTAAGACGCCTGGAGTGCTGCACCACCTTCTCTATACGTTGTGTATCTTACCTTGTGCGGGCACCCGACGCTGCTGTATGTCTTAAGGGAGAGCCGGACCTTCCGCTGTATATATATATATATATATATATATATGTATATATATATATATATATATATATATGTATATATATATATAATGGGAGGTGCTACCTGTGGAGACTATTGTTGTAAACACAAAAAAAAGAATAACAGATGCACATCTCCAACATTACTCATTATATACAGTAATACATATTGCAATAGAATTTTTACAAATAATAAAATAGAGGTTTTGGCATAATCATGGCCATGGTTATGGGCCTACCCACCGCGCCGAGGTAACCTCTGAGGGTAGGTCCCTAACATACTGGGGTTGAAATCCAGAGTAGAGGACACCCCCAAATCAGCCCAGCTGAGCCACCCCAGGGCATCACTCCAACTGGGGTCCCAGATCATTTCTCTTCCATTTTTCCTAATAATATTCAGGATTTTTGCTATTCTTGCACCTAATTGAATATGCCCCTTAATCAGCAATTGAATTCAATGACCATGGGGTGGTAAAGCAGCAATGCTAACCACTACACCAACTGTGCTGCTGGATGAGTGAGTACTGAGGTCATCACACCTGAATCAGAATAATTTTGTTTCATGGGCTCTGGTCATCTGATTTAACTCTGTATTATTTGGCGATCATTGAACTAGTAGTGCTCCATCTACTTATCAGCTGTTTTATAGAATGTGAACAGCACTGTACAATGTGTAATTTGGTGAATACATTTTCAGCCTTATAGAACTGTTCACTTTCCGAGCAACTGCATTTTACATCCTTTATTTGTTGCTTGCATATTAGGCACTTCCATTGTATTTGTTATAGTGAGGGATATATTGTGAGTTGTGTATTTTATTAGCAATGTTCTTACATTTTAATTGATGTGAATTGTTGAACTGCTTTTATATTTGTTTCACAAATGTACATCATTTACATATTTTAGAAATGACAACCACATTTAATGTTCATATTATTAAGAGTTTATTCATATAAATACCTAGACTGCAAAACGTTTTATATAAAAGTTTTAGTTGTGATATAAAGCATGGAAAAAGATGACAAATAGCTATACATAATGCAGTATAATGCAATATTTTTATTGCGGCATAAAACATTACAGTATTTACATAGAGAAGTAAGTGAACAAAAGGAAATGGTTGTTTACAGAAAACATTTTTTTTTTATTTTTGTAGCCAATATTCCTCTAGTAGCAGAAAAGCATAACTGCACATGATATTGGTTGGTAGAAACATGTAATTTTCCCTTGTATATTTATGTAGCATCATTTGTGTGTGGAAAGATGACAAGCCTTTTGAAGTTGGGCAAGAGAGGTTGTAGGAAAGTCCGTCATCCTGAACAGCCATAAGCCTGTTGCAATGTATAGGACATAAAATAAATATATCCATGGAAATTATAGGACAGCTGACCAGACCCTTGATAAACCAATCATTAGGAGCCCTGTGCCCTGTTTGGGGACAGCGATCAAAAGATAGTTGTTTACACATAAAGATACTGGACTTAGCAGGTGTGAATTTCAGTACCTAGTCAGCTGTGTACATTTATGGCCTCAGTCTACTTCCCAACTTCAAAGAAAGCTGAATGTGTAACTAAAGAACCCATGCTCATGTGGCCAGGAAACCCCGAGCTTCAGCCAGCTAGACAATCCACTCTGAGCTTAAAAGGGTTAAAATAACCCCAGGGAGTGGGGTGAGGGGGGTGCCTGGAAAAGCAGGCATAAATATGTGACTCAACCCTAGCTTATTGTTCATCTGCATGAGACTATCGAAGGATACAGATGATCCAGAGTTCGTAACTGGGAAGACCTCATCCCAGAACCATTCAATCCCACGGAGTGGTTTGTTTCCCCAATTTGTTGTTTTATTTTAGTTCTGGAAATTGTAAGTAACTGTGTGTTTCGCTTTAACATTATTATATTCTTTGTAACTTTTTGTACGTAAGCTTTGAAGATATTCTTGAACTAAACATTAATTCTAGTTCTGGATCTGTGTTTTTATGACCCAAGGCCTTATATGGCTCATGTTACCTGTTTTTCTAAGTATTGATAATTGTGTATGCAGGTGAGAGCAGAAGCTCACCTTATGCTTTAGCATTACACTTTTCTTCTGCTAGTGGCAGTTACCAGGTTTAGTTAACCACACATGCTGAGGCAACCTGTAAAAGTCACGGGCAGCGATTCTCAGATGACACCTCTCTTCAACAATGAATTATGCTGGCCATTATAGGACATGTTACATATACATTCCTTTCTTTCTTCTTTCTGTATGCCCACAGTCACATTATCAGTCACCTCCTCACAATATATTGTTTGGAGACCTTTGTCTATAGTTTGTACTTTGCAACATCCATTCAATTTAACATTATAAAAACAATTTGAAAGAATTTTGAAGAGCATAAAAAAGCTATGTGGATAATAATAAACCACAACCTTCGTATTTGAAATATTATTCAGTATGTAACAATAAATACAAAACAGCATATTTAAAATTAATGGAAGTAGTCAATAATAACTTTATTTGTTTGACCATTTTTAAATGAAACATATCTTTCAAATGTACCTAACAGGGCCGTAACTAGAGTAGTGACTTGTAGCTTCCTCTTCTTTTATCCCCAGCATCTCTTGGGCTCCGCTATCTCTTCCCTGGCCCTTCCCCATGAAGACATGGCCCTTTTTCAGGTCCCTATTTAAAAAATGGGGGGGGGGGCGCCAATGCTCTCTCTGGCACAGAGCACCAAAAAGTTTAGTTACGGCACTGGTACCTAAGTATAAACTACATCCCACTATGGACTATGGCATCTGAAGTGTATGATGCAAAGTTGAACATATGGCCATTTGCATACATTTTTGCTTAAAAAATGTACGTATGTAAGTACGGGCTATGGAGAATCATACACATTTTGATCGCATTCAAACATGTGACAAGAGATATGTAGAACTGGGGTGTGACTGAAAATTTTCACATAAGCACAATTCAATGTGGGCCTAACTATACAAATGCATCCTATACAGGAATAGATGTAAGTGAAAATAAGCCACTTTGGGGGCTTTTACAGGGCAGGTGCAAGCTCTCCCTGTTGATGAGGACTAGTAGCCAACCAGGCCTATAAACTATGGATGCAGATGCCAGGGGCAAATTCAGGGTTTCTAGAGGTGGTTTTTCAACGCTTGATTTTACACAGAGCGTGGGCCAGCCCATAAAGAGGGCATAATTAGCACCTAACAAACTATAGTCTTCCTCACACGAAGTGTAGTATATGTAATACTGCCAACATATACAAGGCCAACTATCATAGTAAGCTATTAGATGCTGCAGTAGGACCAGCCTACCTAAGCTGAATGCTTTTTGTTTCCAAATGAGAGCACCATTCAACAAACCAAGTCCCTAGCTCTGTGGAGCATTGAAGCCCAGGAGTCTTGGAAAATGGCAGAATACATTAGCTGTACATATATAGTATGTACATATTTGTCTAATTAGAAACTGTATAGTTTATGTTTTGCATTATTAATAATTAGCACTATTGTTGCTCTATACTACATACTATAGGCTTGTAGGGCTGAGAGGCTAAAAAAAAATCTTCTGTATCAAAAATTTATCTCAGTGGCCTGGAAATGGTTATACGCATAAATATACATACATAATGTAATCAGTAGGAGACTGAGCTTTCTAAGCACACATTCTCCAACCTCATTTTAAGACACCTGTCTCTTCTTGCTGGCAGCTGCTCTCTGGTCCAGTGTGCTGATTGAGCACTCAGATCCACACACAGCAGACTTGGTAGGAGAAGCTACTGAGACTGGGCATGCACAGTAGCTCCGTTCCCTCCCTTATACTGCATATTGTGGTCATAACTGTAGTAGAAAGGTATTATAAAGAACTGCTATTGTGGTCATCATTTGAATCACTGACCAGGCAGGTTTCTGGGCAACTGGACCCATCCTGCATTTGCCTTTGGATGTGGTTGCATCTTGAGACATAAACAACCAGGGCCGAAATGGCCCTATGCTGCCCTGTGCTTGCACCATTCCCTAAACCAGTGACATTATGACATCACGTCAAGAGTGCTGGGCCGCCGAGTCAATGAAGTAGAGCACTGCCTAAGGACACTCAGGGAAGCTCCACAGGCTGCAGGGTGCCTACCCGGTGCTATTAGCTGCAGGGTGCCATTCCAGGCATTGTGTAAGACACATACAACCGCCGTGTGGCAGCGACTGTTCCCTCCCAGGGCCCTGTGTCCTGTGGGAAGGCACCATTTGCACACCCCTAGTTACGACCCTGCATGCAACTGTTTTTGTGCCTGATTTACTTTCAACTCTGCACCAGGCCTTATGTATGTATGTAACAGTGGTTGTGCAGTGGCGCTTAGAACTTCACACAATGCATCATTGCATTTATAAAATAAAAATAAGAAACAAAAAGAACTAATAGCTCCCGGGAGTATATAAAAATAAATCACACATTGGTCATGCACGGAGTAGCCAATATACAGTAATTACTTTTTCAAACATGACAATGCAAATACAAAATTGCAATATTAACTCTCCAATGGAGATGTAACACTGTATATGAATATCCACACAATGTAGCAATAATCTCCAATAATAGGTAAAGGCAAGAGCTTCAATTTCAATGTCAGCCTGTAATCAATCATCCTCATTGTTATTATTGGCACCCCAGTATTCCACTAGTCCAACTTATTAATCACTGTGGGGAAAGTCAATTAATGTATAGAGAAGTTAATAAGGCTGCAACAGAAAATCTCCTCATCCAGAGAGAGAGAGAGACTGTATGCAGCTAATATTAAGCCCAGGCACCCAAGTATCGCAACTGGGTAATACAGATATGTTCACATACACCTCTTCTAATATAGCATCAAATAGCCCTGTTTATCGCACCACAGACTTTGCTACTTAGCCGCGCCAAAACACTAATTCTAAGTATAAAAGCTAAGGAAAAGATGGCAAAGTTGAGGAAAAAAATAACACAATTGAGAAAAAAGTATCCAATTCAGGTTATACAGTCAGGTGCATAAATATTGGGACATTGACAGAATTTTCATATTTTGGCCTCTATTCACCACCACAATGGCTTTGAAATGAAACAAGGAAGATGTGCTTTACTGCAGACTTTCAGATTTAATTTGAGGGTAATTACATCCAAATCAGGTGAACAGTGTAGGAATTACAACGGTTTCTATATGTGACTCCCACTTTTTAAGGGGCCAAAAGTAATGAGATAAACTAAACAATCGTAAATCTAACTTTCACTTTTTAATACTTTGTTGCAAATCCTTTGCAGGCAATTACAGCCTGAAGTCTGGAACGCATAGACATCACCAGACGCTGGGTTTCATCCCTGGTGATGCTCTGCTAGGCCTCTACTGCAAATGTCTTCAGTTCCTGCTTGTTCTTGGGGCAGGCATTTTCCCTTCAGTTTTGTCTTCATTAAGTGAAATGCATGCTCAATCAGATTCAGGTCAGGGGATTGACTTGGCCATTGCATAACATTCCACTTTTTAGCCTTAAAAAACTCTTTGGTTGCTTTTGCAGTATGCTTTAGGTCATTGTCCATATGCACTGTGAAGCGCCGTCCAATGAGTTCTGAAGCATTTGACTGAATATGAGCATATAGTATTGCCCGAAACACTTCAGAATTCATTCTGCTGCTTTTGTCAGCAGTCACGTCATCAATAAATACAAGGGAACCAGTTCCATTAGCAGCCATACATGCCCACGCCATGACACTACCACCACCATGCTTCACTGATGAGGTGGTATGTTTTGGATCATGAGCAGTTCCTTTCCTTCTCCATACTCTTCACTTCCCATCACTCTGGTACAAGTTGATCTTTGTCTCATCTGTCCACAGGATGTTGTTCCAGAACTGTAATGGCTTTTTTAGATGTTGTTTGGAAAACTCTAATCCGATCTTCCTGTTTTTGACGCTCACCAATGGTTTACATCTTGTGGTGAACCCTCTATATTCACTCTTGTGAAGTCTTCTCTTGATTGTTGACTTTGACACATATACACCTACCTCCTGGAGAGTGTTCTTGATTTGGCCAACTGTTTTGAAGGGGTTTTTCTTCACCAGGGAAATACTTCTTCTGTCATCCACCACAGTTGTTTTCCGTGGTCTTCCGGGTCTTTTGGTGTTGCTGAGCTCTCCGGTGCGTTCTTTCTTTTTAAGAATGTTCCAAACAGTTGATTTGGCCACACCTAATGTTTTTGCTATCTCTCTGATGGGTTTGTTTTGATTTTTCAGCCTAATGATGGCTTGCTTCACTGATAGTGACAGCTCTTTGGATCTCATATTGAGAGTCGACAACAACTGATTCCAAATGCAAATGTCACACCTAGAATCAACTCCAGACCTTTTACCTGCTTAATTGATAATGAAATAAGGAGGGAATAGCCCACATCTGTCCATGAAATAGCTTTTGAGTTGATAGTCCCATTACTTTTGGCCCCTTAAAAAGTGGGAGGCACATATAGAAACCGTTGTAATTCCTACACCGTTCACCTGATTTGGATGTAATTACCCTCAAATTAAATCTGAAAGTCTGCAGTTAAAGCACATCTTGTTTGTTTCATTTCAGAGCCATTGTGGTGGTGAATAGAGGCCAAAATATGAAAATTCTGTCAATGTCCCAATATTTATGCACCTGACTGTATAGACAAACGATAGGTCAAATACAAGTGACCCTCACCATGCATCATTATGCTTAATCTGAGACCTTATACCAACTCCTTAGCAGCAAAAAAGTAATCTTAAGTCAGTGGCGGAACTCCCGGAGACAATGGAGTCATTTGCCGCCGGGCACCAGCCCTGAAGGGGACAGCTGGTGCCCCCTTTAGGGCTGGTGTCCCCTTCAGGGCTGGTGCATCAAGTGTGCCGATGTTGCAGCGATGGTGCAGCAATTGCCGTAGATAAACAGTCCAGGGTATGAGTATGGCTTTGACAGCCAATGGTGTGGCAACTGTGCCGATATTGTGGCAATGGTGCCGATGGTGCAGCAATAGCTGTAGATAAACAATCTAGGGTGAGCTGGCGATGGTGCTGATGTTGCGACACGAGAGCTGCTTGGAGCGGCTAAGAAGCCGAATGAAGAATGGTGGTAGCATGGGAGCTACTTGGTATGGCTAAGAAGCCGTATGGTGAATGTTGGCAGCACGGAAGCTGCTAGATGCAGCTAGGAAGCCGTTTGGAGATTGGTGGTAGCATGGGAGCTACTTGGTGCGGCTAGGAAGCCGTCTGGTGAACATTGGCAGCACAGGAGCTGCTAGATGCGGCTAGGAAGCCGTTTGGAGATTGGTGGTAGCACGGGAGTTACTTGGTGCAGCTAGGAAGCCGTATGGTGAACGTTGGCAGCACAGGAGCTGCTAGATGTGGCTAGGAAGCTGTTTGGAGATTGGTGGTAGCACGGAGCTACTTGGTGCAGCTAGGAAGCCGTATGGTGAATGTTGGCAGCACAGGAGCTGCTAGATGCGGCTAGGAAGCCGTTTGGAGATTGGTGGTAGCACGGAAGCTACTTGGTGTGGCTAGGAAGATGTATGGTGAACATTGGCAGCACGGGAGCTGCTAGATGTGGCTAGGAAGCGGTTTGAAGGACGATGGCAGCATGGGAGCTGTTTGGTGCCAGCTGGGAAGCCGAATGGAAGCAATATCATGGAGAGAACAAAAGCTGCCCATGCATCTAAGCTGATGGGATCCACAGACACGCTATAGTCAGCACAGGTGCAATAGTTCATTGAGTATAAATAGACTGAAGCACTTAATCAAGCTGCACCTGTGGATGAGATATCACTTCCTGAGCTGTGCCTATAGCCTAGCAACAGGAACAATAGGAGCAACCCTGTCCTGCCTGGGAAAGCTGTCAGAAAGGGTCAAGTCGTGACTGCGACTTGTAACAAGGTGGTCCACCTGAAAATGTAATTGACCAGTAACTGTATTACTTGATTACCATTTGCAGCCCTTTATGGACTTCACAATGTTGGAATATTCCAGCAGGATAATGAACTGTGGGCCTGATTCAGACCCGCTTGCAAGCGCTATGCACTCACGAGCGGGTCGATGTTAGGCCACTGCGCATGCGCACACCGGAGCTGGCTCCGACATGCGCAAGCGCAAGACCCGGCTAGCAACGGGCACTCCGTCGCTCCGGGTCTCGCACCAAAAGGGGGTGGCTGTTGATTTTGATCGACAGCTCACATCGTCTTGGAGGCGTGGCGTGGGGTAGCTTCACAAATGGAGGCGTTCCCATGCGAACGCCTGCCGTTTGTGGGTGGCCCCACTGACATCACCAGTGATGTCAGTGGGAGAACTTCCGACTCTATTAGAGCCAGAAGCTCTTTGGGGCTTGCAGCCACAAGACCCTACCACAAGGGTCTCGTCGCAAGCCCGATGGTCACGATGGTCTTGACCATCGCGACCATCCTCCTGGCCACTCGCAATAGCTGTAGGTGGTCACCCACAGCTATGCGAGTGGCCAGGAGGCCACTCCAAAATAAAACCGCCCTGATTCAGAGCGAGTGCTCTTTCAGAGCATCCGGCACTGAATCAGGGCCTGTGTCATCAGTCCCAAGTTGTCCAGAATTAGTTCGAGGAACATTCTGGAGAGTTCCAACGAATGGTGTGGGCAACACGTTCGCCAACATGAACAGAATCGAGCATTTATGGGACATGGTGGAGAGGTCCATTCACACCCAAGATCCTGCACCTACAAATATCAGAAAGCTGTGAGAAGCTATCCAGACGGCATGGGTCAATATCTCTCCTGATGTCTTCTGTCCACTTCACTGGACTAAAGGGGATCCTACATGATACTAGGTAGCTATCTCATGACTTTTGGAACTTCCGTATACATATGCTATAAATACTACATACAGGACAATTACTGTATGGAACTTGAAATGAGCTGCTCTGAAAAGTCTACATATCATACGAGTGCTAGAAGTGGCAGTGTAACAATGTTTATTCATATAATAAACACCACTGCTGATACAGAAGGGGATTGCAGGCATCTATAATGTAAACTTGAGTTCTTTGTGATAAAGTTACATTATCCTATAATGCAATTGCATGTAATACAGCGATGATTAATGGAGGGCTGTGTACCTGTCCCTGGATGAGAACGAAGCCATCCTGTGGGTGATAACAGTTCCTGCCATTTGGAAGCAGACAACCAAGCAGTTCATGAGAGAAGCCACTTACTTGGTAAAACTCTACATCTAACGCAGCTATGACTGTGATCATTAGCAATAACACAACATAACATATGGGGGTGATTACCATTACGCTGGTTGGAGGAATTATATTCCTAATGATTCAACAGAGGCAACAAAAAAACTGCAGCCGTCAGTCATCGGCTCCCTCCAGCACTGTGATACAGATCTGTAAATGTGTGTGATAGCTGTTAGTTTAGGCCTCTGTAGGCCTCCCATGTTCCACTGACCAGGACCAGTTCCAGGTGGAGCTGTAACCTGTGCCAGTAATGGTTGGCGTCCCTTCTAACCCCTGTGTGTGGCGGAGCCAGCATCTGAAAAGGGGACGTGGCCTAATTTCCATAGACCATCCACCCTATAGGACGTCATTTAGAATGTAAGCTTTCACGAGCGGGGTACTCTTCATGTGCTTCTCCTTCCCTTACTCATACGATCATCTATTCCAAACTCCCCACAAGGGCACCTAACGCTTGGTTGCTGACACCCTGCTGCTTTTGAGTGTTATGATAGATATTGCAGGAATGTTTATAAACTATGGACCTCATTCAGACCCGGACGCTATTTGCGCTCGCTCGTTCAGAAGAAAGGGGTGGCTATTCAAATGAACCGTTCGCTCTTTGCGGTCTGTTCACGCCTCTAGGTCTGAACGAGTGTACAAAACATGCGGTCGTTTTTTGGAAAACTACGCCCCCTGGCCGCTCGCATCCTACGTCATGTCCGCTATTTATTAGATTAATCGAGTACATCGACCAGCGTATGAACTGCTCGCTATTCTTGTGGTTGGTTTTTCCTACCGCAATCTTGCGAGCAGTTCTGACTATAAAATAACCCAGTGACGTGGTCAATGACACTGCTGTATTAATTATGCAGACCCATAAAATGCCCGTTTTGACCTTTAAGCACGCCTACGCTCGGATCTCCACTCCCCGTTTTCAAGCACCTTCCCCTGTTACCACCCACATACGCCTCCCCCTGTCACTCAAAATAGCAGGTATTCGCTATTTAGCGAACAAACGATTTTCGGCCGCACTGACTGGTTCGCGCATGCGTATTACGATCCGTACGCATGCGCAGTTGTGCAAACATCGCTCGGAACGAACTGAATCAAGCCCAAAGGCCCTCAGAGTCGATCGCTAGATATAAGCGGTCGCTCTGAATGAGGCCGGCCGCTTGTGGTGTGAAGTGCGGCCTCCTGGTCGCTAGCTAAGCTGTGGGTTACCACCTACAGCTCTAGCGAGCGACCAGGTTGATGGTCGCGATGGTCAGGACCATCGCGACCATCGGGGCTTGCGACGAGACCCTAAGGTTAGGTCTCTGCAAGCGCAAGCCCCAGGGAGCTTCCTGCTCTGATCAAGCAGGAAGCTCCCCACTGACATCATCGCTGATGTCAGTGGGGCCGCCTCAAAATGGCAAGCGTTCCGTCGGGAACGCCTCCGTTTGGCCGGCCACCCCCCCTGCCCACCTCCCAAACGGGGCAAGCTGTCAATCATCATCGACAGCTCGCCCCCTTTGATGCGGGTCTCGCGCATGCGCACGTCGGAACCAGCTCCGACGTGTGCATACCCAGTGGGCAAACATCGACCCGGTTGCGAGCGCTCAGCGCTTGCGACCGGGTCTGAATAAGGCCCTATGTCCTTGTCCTGCATTGTTTTGTACTGTATGTTGCTGTCTTGCTTGTTCATTTGTTTATGTACTTTGTGAGGTGCTGCAGAACCCTTGTGGTGCTATATAAAGGGGATGCCGACGGTCTTAATACCGTCGCCGAAATTCCGATAGGTCGGGTTCCCGGCAGCAGTATCCCGTCGGCATCCCGAAGGTAAGTATCGGGGTGCAGGGGGAGGGTAGCGTTAGCTAGTGGGGTTAGGCACTAGGGCATACCCTCCAACATTTCACAGGGAAAACCCGGTACAGGGGCTTGGTCACATTCAAAAGGGGGTGTGGTTATATGTAAAGGGGAGTGTCCACAGGGGCTGTGCTCTGGGCCTGATTCAGACCCGTTCGCTATATGCGTGCACTCGCAAGTGTCCCGATGTTCTGCGTACGCGCATGCGCACGCTTCATTCTGCGCGTGCGCGAACTACTCACTACGATCGCATACCGCTCGTTTGCCCAGCTAAAGCAGCCCAGGGTAATGAGTGATAGGAGAGGCCGTTTGTGGGTGGTAACAGGGGCAGGACACTAATAACGGGATGTTGGAGATGCGAACGCAGGCGTGCCCAGGTGTTTCAACGCGGTTTTAGAGGCGTGTATAATTAACAGGCAGCCTCATAGTACACGTCAATTGCCATTTTTTTACACTGGTTTCCTCGCAATGCTTGCGGTAGGGTAAAGCTACCTCAAGCACTGCGTTCACATCCGATGATGCTCGATGTACTAATGTTTTAATACACTTCCTGGAGATGACGTATTGCTGGTGGGCGGCTCTGCCTGTGCAATTGGGTGTTCGCATACACAAAGTGGCCTCATGCTAAGACATGGTGGGTGTGCTTATGCCTTGGCGAGCGATCGCTTCCCGTGGCGTCACTTTGAAAAATTTGCATATGCATCTAGCGATCGTACGCAGATAACGACCGGGTCTGAATCAGGCCCTCTATCAAATGAATACAGAATCAATGGCCCGTGACTCTGGGAGAAGTGACACGCTTATCTTACCTTACTCGCTCCTACGTTCTTCTGTCTGCTTCGGGCGGCTCCTCACACAAAACCACACGCCCGCTGCGGCTCCTCTCTCTCATTCAGCGTGCCCTCAATAAAGTATTCCTTTGATCACTGAAGCCGGTGCGGAGTGATCATGACGTCACGCCGCCCCGGCTTCAGTGATCAGAGGAAAACTTTATTGAGGGAACGCCGGCCAATAGGTAAGGAAGGAGGCAGAGCGGGAGGGTGGCTGAGTGAGAAGTGACTCATGACGAATCACTTTACTCACTCTATTGGGCAGCGGCGGTGGTGGGGCTGTCACTGTCTGCATGTCAGGGTTGGTAATAGCGGGCAGTAGCAGCAGTGACAGACGAGCCCCCCTAGTATTCAGGCGTGGGACACTGGTGGCCCTGCCCACAGGTACAAAATGGTACAGCCCGTTTGCCGGTACAGACCTTTAAAAAACGGTACTGTACCGGCTAAATCAGTATAGTTGGAGGGTCTGCTAGGGGGAGGGTTAGGCATCGGGGTGGGAAGGTTAGGATTAGGGTACAGGGAGGGGAGGTTAGGTTTAGGCACTGGGGGGGGGGAGGTTAGGTTTAGGCACCGGGAAAGGGGGTGTTAGGTTTAGGGAGCAGGGAGGGGGAGGTTAGGTTTAGGCACTGAGAAGGGTGGGTTAGGGTAGGGGTTTGAAATATACTCACCATCGACTGCTATGGGTGTCGGGATTCTGGCTGTCGGGATGCCGCTGTCGATATTCTGACTAGCGGCATCCCGTCAGCCGGGATATTATACCAAACCCATATAAAGGATAATAATAATAATTAGAGCAGGAATAGTGACAAGGTGCAGCCTTCTCCATCAGATCCTGTGACTTATAGTTCCACAAGAGCTGGAAAGTCTATTGCCAAAACCTGGATTACATTTTGTATTTTACTATATACAGTATCTATATCCATTTATATTATGATTTTATAGATAGCCTACTGATCAAAACATGTATCCAACGAATCAGATTTATTAATCTTTCATCAGGGAATAGACAGACAGATGTATCACCGTCACATTTGTGTTTAGGATGCAGACAGTACAGACAGTATTCCTCTATACAGCCTAATACAATGTTGTTTCTTATGTGTGATTGTTGTGACCAATATCTGCTCTTCCTCCCGTGCTGCTTCCGGTCATGTGACAGCAAGTGCCGGGTGGGCGGAGCTTTGGCTGCTGGATCTCACGGTGACTGATACCGGCTGTTGTCTTGGGGGATATCCCGCACCTCTGACCGGCAGGTGAGTGACAGGCCATAACCTGCCGACGCATAATAACATGCCCCGGCCCGCTGTCTGCCGCCCGCAACAAACGTAGAACCCTCCGTACTGGCGGATGCTACATAACTGTAATTCGAGAAACAAAATATCAACTTGTTAAGTCCCCGCCCGCACGCCTTTTCCTCGGGGGTAAATACGCAGCTGCCCATGGTCACTGTGCTGTACAGCCGCTATGATCAGTGTACTATGCTGCGGCCTCTATGTAGTGCCACCTCATGTACTCCATCCACAGTGCTGAGTCCCGGTACCCAGTCTCACTGCCCAGTGCCCAGTCATGTGCCAAGCCCACTCACAAAGCTTCTTTTCCCTACAGTGGGATTAGTGGCCATGCCACTGCGGGCTGCCTGTCCTCTTCACTTCCAGCAACCGGTAGGTGCTCACTGAGCAGGACAGACAAGAACTGACTGCTCTCTCTCACTTATGTCTGCACCTTGCAGGGATTCAGTTCTTTTTTTGTTTTTGCCCAAACCAATTGCATAACATGGTTGTTTAATGCAGCAAATCCATATGTGGGCAGCACTTTAATTGGTCCATCTGGATATTGCACCTCCCTATACCTGGATACTTTAGTCTACAGCTAAAATAATTGAGCGTGTGCTGTATAATACAGCTACAGACCTGACCATAGTACAGTATCTGGTTTTATATTGACTAATTGCCTAGTAATTGGATTGGCTTCTGGATACAGTTCTCTAAATAAGTACAAATAAGTATTGTGTCCTAGGTTTCTACACCAAAATGCTGCTCAGGAATTGTTCTGAAATGTTGCTACTTGTGGGATTGTATTATTATTTACTACCGCCAATATGCATTATGATTTGCAGGTAAATGTAATATGTGAACATATGTTACACATGCAATTATGTTTATGCCACAAAGATTATGGAAGGTACTTCTTATGGTAATTTACTTTGTAAAGGGATGAAATGACAGTAATACATACTATAGTAGTCATACCACTGTGTAGTGGCAATACACATTACACTCACCTGAATGCCCAACCAACAGTTTAGACTTGGACATATGTGCAATCATTACAAATCAATGGAGTTGTAGTACCATCGTGCATTGTTTATGTGAAATAGCTCACTGTCACTGTTTACACCAAATCATCTTTTAAAAGTACACCACAATTTCACTTTTTTCCATATTTATTTTTTTAACACGTTCAGGGGGTTTATAAATAAATAGATTCACTAACGCTTCTAAAGCCGGTTACACATTAAAGGATGTGTGTACCCAGTGATGCGACTGGCAACCCCCCCCCCCCCCCCCTGCCGACAGGCAGATATGTTGGGCAGCTGGTACACATTAGACGATCCGGGGCCTTACAGCCCAATGTGACGGCACCTGCCGCATCCCACTGCATGGGGTCATCGCATCATCTGATTGAGCTGCATGTACGGCCGACCTGACGATGCGGCTGATAACCCCACAGGAACACGCAGTGCCCGACATAGTGGGTACACACTTGACAATTTAAATGATTTGTTGTTCCGATCCGTCGGAACGAGCAAAAACGTTCAAGATATCGCTCATTGCGTACCCAGCTTAGGGCCCGGTACACATCAGAACGATCTCTTCACGATTTGTCGTTTCCAGGCAAATTGGAACGACGAATCCTTCATTGTGTCATGGCAATTGCGCTCTCCCGCGAGTCAGTTATGATATCTTCTGGTTGGCCATGCTGCATGGTCAATCAGAAGCCTTCTTGTACAACGCCATGCTGTCATTGTACATTGCGCTGTCGTACCACTGCTTCGTGCAGTGTGTACGCACGGTGTGATATGTCGGGGCGACAGATCGGCTGGGAACACATTGTTCTAATGTGTACCTGGCCTAAAAATGAAAAATGGTAGTGTTGCCCATAGCAACCAATCTGAATCTGTCTACCATTTTCTAGGATGCAATAAAGAAATGATAGCTCCGATCTGGTTGGTTGTTATAGGCAACAGCTCCAGCTTTTGTTTTAGAAGCTTTATAGTAAATGTACCCCTGGGGCTTTCAATTCATAGGCAACTCTTACTAAGGGATGTCTGTGCAGAGTAGAATTGCTGGACATGGTTGCATATTCAAACATCTTGGCACTTTTTTATGGTTTCCCAAATATATTATCAGTGTTCTGTCACCCAATGGAAGTGAGGGGTGGGCATCATTAAAGTTTCATCTATAATTAGTGTATGTTAAACAAACCAAATAACAAGTTGTATACTGTACCCAATCATTTACTAGAAGTTATTTTGAAGTCCTTCATATTATAAAGGGACACTTTTGGTTTGGCACATGCACCCTAGAGTGGTGTTCGCACGGCATTCTTGGGTGTGATTTCTGCAGTGATGTTGGATGGTCACAGACCGTGACATCACTCTGTGGATATAATGGGCCACACAATGGCAAACACACAGGGAGTTTCACCACTTGTCAGATGTTTTTTTCTGTTGTGAAGTTTAACATGAGGTTTTTATTTTAGTCTTAAATCGGTAAAGTAGCTCAGATATGCAAATTCTCATTTGCTGACTACGACTTCCACAGCCCAGTGTTTTGTTTAGTTTCACTGTATTAGACTATGTGGATGTGCTGGCTAACTTGTAGCACGCTTGCTAATGATTCTAACCATATACAAGGTCAATTTTATTATAAGCCAAACTATACACCAAACCAATCCAGCAAAGTGCACATTTCTAGCATTTCTGTAAATGTTAATAGGTACGTAATAAAATAAGGGGCATACGTTTTGCCCTATATAATGTTTCTAAATGAAAAAGATAACTCAACTATGGTATCAAAAGTTAATTATATCAATTACGGCTTTGCTTAAAGTTGTATGGAGAAGAATTTTAATCCCCATTTTCCACAAACCTCAAAATTCTCAGTGGCACCTTCCTGTACAGAGCATTTCTGTTACATAGCAGACTCGCACTGCCCCACTCCTTCCTGTTCTAGAGGGATGTAAGATAGGCAACGTTCCATCCTCTACATGCGCCAGAGCTGAGCGGAGGCAACGGCAGGTGACGCCAAAGTTATTCGCAACTCTGTTGCATCTCCACTTGTGGCTGAAGGAGCATAACTGGCTGGTTACTGGGCTTTCGCACATATGCTGAGTTTAGGGCATGTCAGCGGAATTGCAGGCAATGCTGTGCTGTCCATATTACGCATGTTTTAAATTGTACTTTTGTGCCAGGGATAGGGGTGATGATGACGACTATGAAACCAAGTGCACGACTGCAGAGATGGGTATGACTGTACATAGGGGACGAATATCCACAATTAGCTCAGTGCATACAACATGGGTGGAATTATGACTGACACTGCTTCGTCCGCATTCAGTTTAAGTGCTAATTTCAACATTATTAAAGCTGAAACTGATTTAAATGTCCAATAATAGACTTACCTGGTTTTCAAACTTCACTACCTAAGTCTGTTATTGCGTTTCCTGAGTAATTAGATCTGACATGTTCACCTTTGGGTGTATTTCTTGTTATCACTTGTTCCAATGCTCGTGACTATTATATTCTTCACCTTATCTACAGAATACTCCATCTCTAGATAAAACTACAGTATGCCTTCTCTTTGGCTAGTCTAGCACTTTAATGCAGCCTGAAAATGCAGTTTTAGAAGCTGCTTTATTTATCATTAAATATTTGTAGAATATTCCCCCAAAACACCCGTTTGCCCGCAAATATAAAGTATCCCCTTAATGTTTTATGGAGGGATAGCAGTAGCTATCTATTCTGCGGTCCAACAATTTCCAACAGCAGCCTCAACCCCCCTAGGTTTCTATAGGGGATCCGAGGTTGTCAGATTTTCCTTTGCATTCTGGAGCTTGGCCACCGCAGCTGACGCTAGCTACAGATCAGTCATCCAACACCCACCCTGGCAATGTCCACCGCACATGCGTGGTCAGTATACCACACATGGGCTTAGGAGAGGAGTGATGACCCCACTGATGCAGTCACTTCACTCCGATCACATCGCAGGGACAGACTCCTCTCAGAGCCCATCCCTGCATGTGCTATTTCATACATCCGGGCAATATTATCGTATACTACAATGCCATCGTGAGTGCTAATATCGCACCCAGATCACATTGCGGTATGTGAACATTGATAAATAGGCCCCTTAGTAACACATATCTCTGTGTGATAGTGTAATAGAAGCAGTTTATCTCTCACATTGCAGCTGTGACAACGCTGGTTTCAAAAGTTTCTCTGTTGTGACGGGGAGACCGTGCTATCTAAAGGAAAGCAGTTATTGTTTTATTAACCTACACACCTGCTACCGTACTCCACATTATGTGCAGACTGTTGGACATGTTATAACCTTTAATGTTTTCATTAAATGTTGTTCTGTATCAAACAGATGCTGAACACAGACTATGGGGTCCATAATGTCTGCATACACCAGTCGTGTGACACCCTGGAAGCAGGCTAGCAACTCACGTGTTGAAGAGGAGGATGATCTGTTTGATGAGAAGGACAGGGAGGAAGACATTGCTCAATTTCCATATGTAGAATTTACAGGCCGGGACAGCATTACCTGCCCATCCTGCCAGGGTACTGGATGCATTCCAACAGGTGAGGCACAAGGAACTAATGCTGCTGGTCCCTGGGGCAGATTTCTTGCAGCCCGTCTTCTCTAGTAATAAAAAAAAGATATATACTTTCCATATGGTAATTTACTTGGTAGTATAAGCATAAAACAATGAGCAACAAAATGACCTTTATTTCTATGTCTGAACTAGGCTTAATTTCATCAAATGTGTTTTATCTATAACAAGTTCACACACATTTTTTAACTTAAGAAAAGTTTTCAACTTTTGCCTTATGGTTGTTCTTGGTTTTTGTCTATTATCATTATAAACAAAAATTCCCTATAGATAAGTTCTTGTTTTCCTAACTGCCTTTGTTTTATATTCATTATATACATGTGCCTTGTTTCAGAGCAAGTGAATGAGTTGGTTGCGTTAATACCATACAGTGACCAGCGACTGCAGCCCCAGAGAACGTAAGTAAAAGGGAGAGTGTATGTAATCTTTAACCATTCAAGGGTTCGTTATATATAAAGGCATTATGTAATGATTTGTGGATGCAATGTTTTTATTGCTTGGTATGAAGGCTGCACCACCGCCTACTGCCATAACCTCTGCACCCCCACATCGGAGTCCAGGAGTCTAGCACCTTTTTATTTTTATCTGGGCTCCATAGTTAGTCTCTCAGTGCTGGCTAAAAATGTGGTTGTATGGTGTTTTGGAGCGGAGAGGGGGTGTAAGAGAGCTGGAACACCAATGAAAGCCACTTTCACTGACTTTACCTTCATTTGTCTCCTCGTTTCACATTGGTCCTTTTGTTTTTTAGCCATTCTAAAGATACTAGATGTGATAGTTCAAGAAGAAAAGCAAACTCTGCATTCAAGCTTTTCATTTATGTTGCAAGAACAGTCATTTCCTTTATCACAATGTCCTATTTAACCTACAGTGTCTTTGTGCTCAGAGCAAGAAACATCACGTGTTGTGTAATTTTTTTTTTTTTTTTAGTTTTGAATAGTTTGTATAACACCACCATATTATGCAGCACTTTACAGGGAATATTTAATCATAATTAATTTCATGACTATATATCTAACTTGTGTACACATTTCTCAACAGGAAACTTTATGTCGTGCTTTCGGTTCTGTTATGCCTGCTAGTATGTGGCCTCGTGGTGTTTTTTCTGTTTCCACGCACTGTTCTTGTAGAGGATGGTGGCATCAGAATGGTGAAAGTGTGGTTCGATAGTGAAAATCACATTGTGAACCTTGCTATGACGGTACGTCCTTTTGAAGAGATTTACTTTACTGGTACAATTATTTCTATGTGCTAAATAAATGACTAAATATATACGTATATACTCATGTGCCTGAAAAACTGAGACGCCTATCTAGTAACGCTAGAACCCCCTTTCCATTGGATTACAGCGTTAAAACAACTGGGCATGGACTCCTCCAGCTGTCAGAAGTGCTGTGTAGATAGTGTACACCATGCATCCTACGGAATGGATTCCCTAATATTCGCTGGTGGGGGCACCCTGCCATTGGTGGCACGTCGAACCGCATCACACATGTGTTCTATTGGGTTCAAATCCAGTCAAAGAGGGAGGCAAACTCAAAAGAGGTATACTCCTCCAGCCATAATCTGGTGGCTGTGGTCCTGTGTGGCGGTACATCGTTGTGCTGAAAGAGCCCATTCCTGTCTGAGTGAATGTGTGACATTGAGGAATGCAAATGATCTGCAAGGATGGTTACATAGTGTCTGCCAGTTGGTCATGTCTGTAACACCATAACAGCCACTGCTGCCCTGGAATATCCCTTGTTGGCCTGCAGGGTGCTTTGCCTTGTGGGGTTTTCTCCACGCGCATAATCATCCATCTGCTCAAAACAGTTGGAACTTTGATTCATCAGAACGGGCTACACATTTCCAGTCATCTTGCGTCCAATGTCTGTGTACAGAGCCTTCTGCTGTGGGGTCAGCAATGGGACCCGAAGTGGCAGTCTGATCCTGTACCCCATAGAAGAAAGTGAATATTGCACTGTTCAATTGCTAATGTTGCCTGTGGCCCCAGCATTAAATGTTGCTGTTATCTGAGGTTGAATGTTACAATGCATGTCAGACGACGCTGTCCATGATTGTCTAGAGTTATTTTCCAGCCCAGTGCTGGATGCCTTCACTGATGTTGTGTAGTCGTGGTACACCCTTGAAATTGTTGAACGTGAAAATCCAAATTTTCGTTGTATTTTGAAGATAGAGACCCTGGCTCCTACTATCAAGCCTCGTTCAAAGTTGCTTAAATCATGACATGCTGCCATCTTCACTGCAAATTATATGACAACAGATTGCAGAGATATCTGCCTATACAGTACTTCAAGATACAGTTTTAAAGCAGGGATGTGGTGGCATGTACTGGGAATAGAAGGGACTGTCTCAGTATTTCTATATTGTTTGTGTATGTATACAGGTTGGGTCTCCCATATCCAAACTGCTTGGGACCAGGGGTATTTTGGATGACGGAATATTCCGGATTTTGGAATATTTGCAAATCAGAATGCAATATCTTGGGAATGGGACCCCAATATACACACAGAATGCATTTATGTGTTCTATACAACTTACACACACAGCCTGCAGGTCATTGTATACAGTATTTTTAATAATTTTGTGGCTCAAGCAAAGTTTGTGTACAGAAATGAAATTCCTTTGTTTCATATACACCTTATACACACAGCCTGAAGGTAATTTTATACAATATGTTTAATAATTTGTGCCTTAAACAAAGTTTGTGTACATTGAACCATCAAAAATCAAAGGTTTCATTGACTTAGTCATGCCAAAATAATTCCGTATTTCAGAATATTGGAGACTCAATGTGTGTGTGTGTGTGTGTTTGTGTAGATGTATGTATGATGTGTGTGTGTGTGTGTGTGTGTGTGTATATATATATATATATATATATATATATATATATATATATCTCCCATTATAATACTTTCAGTCCACTCAGAATATATTAGCATTCCCTCTTGTTTTGGTACCTATTCTCAAGCTCTAGTTCACTGAAGCTTTATGTACTATTGAAGACAAAGCTGTTGCAACTATACAATAATCAACATTTTTTTTTTTTGTAGCTGAAGTCAAAGTTCAATATTGTTTTTTTCTTAAAGTTTCCACTGTATTGTAGCTTTGTTAGTAATACTTGACATGTTTGACCCTTTTTTTGTTGATGTTAGAGGGTCCATAGGTTAATAAGCAAATAAAGAGGGGTGCAACGCTAAATAGTCTCTACGGCACATTTTTTTAAGTTTATACCAGAACACGGATCATACTGGGGAGACCGGGAGCTCCCTTTCATATACATGGCACTGCACCATGATCAGAGACTCGTGTAACCGCTGATAGATTGAGGTGAAGCACTGTGATAATGAATGAAAACAACATCAGGCGGCTTAATGTGTAATAGCACTTATTAACAAAAGCTAATAAATAGTAACAGTGCTTTTTGTGTTTGCAAAAGGCGCTGATAGTGACTTGTGTGTTTTAAAGGGGTCTGGTCACATGACTGTTACAATGAATAGCAGTGCAATTAAATTACAAATGAGGTTTAATAGACTGTCCTTACAGTGTATAATAATGTTACTGGTTCTCCTATATCTCCTTCCATTTGATTGGGGGTGCAAGAAACCGTACGGCTTATGGTTAATCTTCCCGCTGACACCCCTCATCTGCCACCATTTATTCATATATTTTACCACGAAAGTTGAAGAACAGATTTTGAATGCCAGTTCTGTTATACCAATAAAAAAATAAACATACTCCAGATCATTAAGGTCAATAAGGCTGCTTTATTGTACAAAAGATATGAAAAGTTTATATTACGAAATGATACCACATTGCTGTGTAACATAAACATTTTTTCCTCAGGATAAATAAAGGACAAATAAATTGAAGTATCTTTAAAATGAACACTTGCTGTAAATTATAATGAGCCACCGAGTGTAAACTAGTCCTTAATCCCCGTATTGACAGGATAATAATCCCAGTCCTTTTTAAAGCTTGGCTAAATCTGTGTCTTGTGGCTGGTACGTTAGCTCTATCATGTTACAGATTGTTAGCTTTACATAAAACTGCATAGTAATTGGTACCGGTAGTTATCTGTTAAGAAAAATTGCCTGGGATTGTACATATTATGTTATGTGTAACTGTTTAGTTTTTATCCTCTGATACACACTTTCACCTTATCTTGCAACTGTGTACAGTATACATCATTTAAAAAAATAAACATTTTGTCTACCATCCTTGCACAAATCTACATTTGTATATTTTCAATAAGTTAAAGGAGTTCTTCTAGTAAAGCCAAAAATGGATTGTTGCCACTATTGAAGAAACGGAACAACCTGGTGTTCCAGCGGTGTAGTGAAAACTGCTTGTATACCTGGCGTCTGTCTCCGCTGTACAGGCTGCTGTGCTGGAGAGCATGGCAAGATGTAGTGTTGGTAACCGTTTGATGTTGTCCAGACTCTAGGAGAATATAAGAGCAGTGTTGATAAGTCTCTATATTGTAACATATTTCATATTTGGATTTGGGTGGAAAACCCATTTATAGAAGTATTTGGCTAATTATTTACATTATTACCAAAGGGACAATTAGAATTATTGTAAATATATGTATTTCTCCTCTAAAAGTAAACTACTATAGATTGGCTGATTTCATGATTACACCTCTTTGAATATTTGAAATGTATTGCTATGTATGCACTGTTCGGTTAGTACAAAGGGCAATAGAGCTGGGTTTGGTTGTACCAGGTTAAAGCCTACACAATTTTGTTCTGATATCAAATATGCGTTGTTTTCTGTTTACAGAGCACACTACAGATGACCAATTCCAATTTCTATTCAATATCTGTAGACAGCCTGATCAGCCAAGTACAGTACATGAACACTGTCATTGGAACCCAGCAGCAGAACAATGTGTCCGTTATCCAGCCACTTGGCCAGAAACTGGTAAATTACATGGTTTTATTGTATTACATTATGTGCATTGCTGTGTCTGCCATGTGCAAAAAACTGATTCTTTAGTGTTTGAAGAGCTACACACAGGTATTCCAGATGAGATCGCATTCAGCTTCAGGGTATTAGTACTGAGGAAACTGTGACTTGCAAGTTTGACATACTATAAGCAGCACATAGTTAAATAAATACAGCCCTTACTATATAATAAAAAGGAAATGGAGAACGGAAATAAGGTAGACGACCAAATGCTGTGCTGCAATGATGGAAGATAACGTTCCCAATACAGTCTTTCATTGTACATTATAGGGAGATGGTTTTTATTAAACCTTTCTTAGAGATGAGGTTTTAATCTCCTTTTTTATCGATCGCTACAAGATCCTCATTCTGCAAAAGCTCCTAAGGAGAAAATATTTTTGATTTAACAGAAAATTTACAATGAAACAAAGTTTTTATATGTGCAGTCTATGATAAAAACCTCCCTGCAGGACATTCAGTAATAGGTTCCTCTGATTGCATTTATAGTGAACAACAGCTGCCGTCTCCTCATCTGGAGGAATGAATTAAATGGCTGACAGTTGCTTTGCCGGATACTTTCGGCAGCAAATAGGATCCAATTCTTATAGGACCCAAAAGTTCCTGGTACCTTATAAGTGTTGATTCTGGTGAATAATAATCAGGGGAAAATCATTCAATTGAGTCGACTCAGCAGAGGTTTCAGAGGATGGAACTTTAATGCAGACTTTGTTGCCAGTCTAAAAAAAAAAAACAATTTGGAAAGTTATGGATAATGGGGAGATTAAAGAGCTAAAGCTATTACAAACTGTACTTTTCCCTTTTTTTATTAATATATATTAAAAATGATTACTGTAGAATGGAAGCATTCTTATAGATACCAATTTAGTACTTCAAGAGTAAATCACATGTAAGGGAAACCAAGGTGTGGAATACACCACCCTGTTACAAAACTCATGTCTTTGAAAATTTACCAGAACTGATCTTGGGGAGGCCTGCACCTATAGTAACACCCGTCCCAAAACGTTATGTGTTTGTCGGTTCTTAAAGTAGAAGATCTAAACTAGAAGATAGAAAGATTGAAAGTGTTCAAAAAAAGTCGCACATAATGACACAAGCTGCATTCAATCCTGTTGCTGTTGAAATATCTTCTGGGGCTTGTGTTTTAAGATTTCTGATCTTGAAAGGAATATTTAAGATTAAGTAAACACGTGAACTGTTAAAAAATGGTTTAAGACCTACAAAGAGCATCCTAATTTATGAGTGAAGCATTTGATGCATCACATTAGACTTTAAGCCAGTGCGATGGCTTCAACTGTGGCAGTTCAACTAGTTACGCCACTGGATAGAGGCTATTCACGCAAACCATAAATATCTCTTCCATAAGAAGGGGAGTATAACATTGGATAGAAAGTTGAAACTCTTAGTGCAACGTTTTCACATGATACATCGGTCTGGTATTCACAAGACGGATTTAGTGGGCTGAGCAGAATCCGCCAACAAATAGGTTTTAAGGAGCAAAGTTACATAGAACTGGTTCTTTTGTGGTTTTTCTCACTGATGCCAGTAGGAGAAAAGGTGGTAGACGCACACACCAATTTCCTGGATGAGTGGTTCACAACAATTACAGACACACACTGGCAGTTGTGGAAGGAGAATATGGGTTACATTCCCTAGAATATTCACAGAGAAACATATTTCAGAAATTGCCACTTCCAGATTCAAAGGCCGGCTATTATGGACATCCTAGAAATGCTGCTAAGCCAGGATGCCATTGTCATAGTTCATGCGGGTGTATCTGCATGCGAAACGCTATGTTAGTGTTACAGCTGCTGACACTGTAACTTAGCATTTCACATGCAGACGCACAGAGAACATAGGCATGCTGCATATCATTTTAATCTGCAGAAGCTGCTTGTGCTAACTATTCACATCACTCTGTGAATAAGACTCATTTGAAGGTAAAAAGTCACACGAAAGATGCTCTGCACTCCCGAGGCACACGGAGCTCCCGTGTTGTGTGGAGCGACTTGTAGCACATGGAGGATAGATGTCTGTGGACACATCTGTAGTGTGCATACATCCACTGTGGTGCTTCTGACTCTTCATCAGCCCCATTGTGTGCCCTGGACATATGTGTAACTACTTTGTTCCAAAAAGATAAAACCTATTTACATGTGAATATTAAGTTTAATGTATCTCATGATAAAGAAAGTTTGGGAACTAAAGGGTCCCGTACATCTGCCAGCCAATTCACCTGATCGGACCTGATCCCCCGGTCGGAAATGCTGACTGGTGGTCATCGATGGTCTCCGATCCGGTAGGGCATTTGTGAAATTCAACACGTAAAAATTCCCCGATTTTGATTATCACAATCATATATTTTGATAGTGAACGGAAAATTAGTGAAATCCAACATGTTTGATTGGTATACAATCGGGAAACCGGCTGCCTTAATGCCGGCTTCCCGATTGTCATATCCCGGCGAGGGTGAAATGCCGGGCATCTATATCTAGACGCCTGTCATTTCCCCGACGCCGGGAGACAGACGTCCGGCATTCCGATCGAAGGGATGCCGGGCGCTGCGAGCGGACAGCCGCGGGTGGGGGGGGGGAGGGTTAGGTTTAGGGCACCCGGGGGGGACTTAGGGTTAGGCACCCCCCCGGGGGAACTTAGAGTTAGGGTTAGGCACCCCCCTGGGGCTTAGGTTTAGGCAGCGGGGAATGGGGGATTAGGGTTAGGTACTGGGGGGGGAGGTTAGGGTTAGGCCCCCCTAAAGAGGGTTAGGGGGGTTAGGTTAGTTTATACTTCCCTTAGGGACGATCGGGATTTCCAGCTCTGTCGGGCTTCTGCTGCCGGGCTCTGCTCATCTGTCGGCCAGGCGCTGCCGGGAATCGGCCGGCGGTACTTCATACCGATTCTGTTTGATTTCAACGATGCCCCGACCCCTGCTTCTGGGGATCTGTGAATTGGCCCGATACATTGCACATTTATGGGGGACTTAACACAATAGATCTACAGGTGGTACTAATTAATCCTGAGGATAACTTGAATACATGCACTGTTAAAGATTCCATGAGGAATGAGTTTGAGAAACACTTGTCTAGATCATTGTTCCCAACTCCAGTCATCGGGAGTCCCTAACAGTGCATGTTTTACAGAACTCCTCAGTATCACAAGTGACATAATTATGTCCACATGTGGATCTTTTAATATGTGTCAGCCAGTAATGAAATACACCTGTGCATCCACTATGAGATCTGAAAAATATGTGCTGTTAGGGGTTCTCATGGACTGGAGTTGCGAAACACTGGTCTAGAACTTTAGTGGCAAAGATGGAGACTCCTAGGAGTAGATTTATTATAGCCATATCTTACACATTTTGTTTCTACCTTGTACTGTGTATGTATGTGTGTGTATATTTGGTAATTATCAGTGTGCAGAAATTAATGACCATTTATGTTTCTTAGGTGAATTTTACAGTGAAGTTGGAGTTGGGTGGAACCTTATCTTATTTATAGTAAGTATTTTACCTAGATATGTTATTGCCAAAACACAGAGCAAGACACTGATTATACAAATGTGTCCTCGCTCGTCTTTGCTGCAGTCTCGTTTTTTTGCCAAAAATCACTCTGAGGACCATATTCAATTAGAGGCGAAAAGTATCGCGGATTATGTAATTTCGCCAGGCGGAAACTTATCCCCATATTCAGTTCCAAAGACTTTTCGAGTATGCAAAAAGTCAATCCAATGTAATCGCCGGAAAAGTATCGCCTATGGATAGCAGGCGGAAAAAAGTGCAGAATTGCAGTTTTGGGGGGCAAACTTCGGGAAACCCCACTGCACCCATGGGACAGTCCCCCAAAAATAAGCTGTGTCCAAAAAAAGTTGGGAGAAAAACTTAAAAACTAGCGAAAATAGACTTCTGGGGGGACCCTAAGTATTGGGCAGGTGTTTTTTGGATTGCAGGTGCTTGCGGTAGGTGGATTTTTTACGTCATGTAAAACATCACTTTAGCAACTTAAAAATTTGCTAGCCCCCATTTTCATGTACCCCAAATTTGCTGGGAGTAGTTATTTTCTCCAAAAAATACTGCTTAATGCTATTCTTCACCACTTGTGTTAATGCGCTAATTGGCAGCAATTGTCACAACTTAAGTACCCCAAATACATTCATTAGGGCTAATCGGGGGGATCTATAGTGATCCCCAATGTTAGTGCATCTTTTTTGGGGGGGAATTGGGCTAATTTTCCCATTTCTGATAGCACTTTCCGTCTTTTATGACATCGCGTCTTGCCGTTTTCACATCCTTTGGAATTGAATAGGGCGAATAGCGGGGGTGCGCCCGATAAGTTTCTGTGTCCAAAACACGTGATGTAGGCGGTAACTAGATTCCGCTATCGGCGGCAAAATTGTCGCGGCTAATTGAATACGGCCCTAAGTTGCAATGTGATACGACTAGGACACACAAGTAGACTGTGCTGATTAATCTGATTTGTGACACTTGTTTATCTGTGTGCGACTTAGGGGTATATTTATACAGGGAGAGTTTTTAGTAATAGAGACCAATCAGATTCTACTTAACATTTAACTAGCACCTTCTAGAAGACAGTAGCTAGTTTCTGATTGGTTGCTATGGGCAATATCTCCATTTCTAAAAATTCTCACTTTTTAGTAAATCTACCCCATAGTGTCTCAATCAGCATGCGAAGTGCTACAATGCACTGGCCACAGCTTTTTTTCCATGCCAAGTTCCGTTTATAGTCTCAGTCGCACACAGATATACAAGTGTCACATATGAAATGAATCGGCACAGTCTCCTGGTGTGTCCAAGACGCATTTTCTGCAAAAAAAAGACTCCCACTAGCAGAGGTGCACGGGATCTGATGGCTCACCCACGCCAGGCATATCACGCTGCATGTGCCATGAGGCTAGATGTATGCATACACATCTGTAAATGCTTATACAGAAGGTAATTAAGCTGAAATTTTAATACACTGCTACTAAACGTTGTCATAGGGACAACCCCCATTATATGATGCAGTGATTGCATGAGACAAAAATTATGTGTGTCTCTGGGACCAATCATTAAAAAAATGTTTGTGTAATTGCCAAAACTGAGGGGAAATACAAATATGGTTCCCCCACCTGACATCATACCTCCCCATAGATCCCTTAAATGCACTTCAGACCTGTCCACAGGCCCCTAATATATCAATCTGATCCCCGTCCCCACATGATGCCCCTTAAAAGCACATGGCATCATACCTCCCCACAAATCCCTTAATTGCAGTTCTGACATCCCCACAGCCAATTAAACACATCAATCAGACCTTCCAAGTAATCGGCCACAAGTCCCTAGTTAAATGCACTTCAGGCTTCTCTACACACATGCCCCTAAAATCGGCTATTGCCGGTTGATTACAACATGAAACCCAGAAATGGTCACCAAATCCTGACTCCACCTTTCATACAAAGCAGCTTGGTGAGCCATTGGAGGGGGAGACCATGCAAATTAGCTATTGCCAACGGGGCTCACAGCTGGATACTATTGGCCACCCAGTGCATCCTGCAGTACCTACTCTTCTGTCAAAATTGAGTCCGTCTCCAGCTAGAAATAGTAAAATACGTGTTGTGGCAAGTAAAAGCAATCACTGAATAATGGAAGCAGAGATTGCGGGGGTTAAGATTTACATTAAGTGTACACATGTGCAGGCCCCTCTCCATCACAGCCCTTTTTTCCTTTCCCTCTCTGATGAGAATAGCAGCTTCCTCTCCTCCAAGGCCAGCAGTCTCTTTATCTCACCCTCCTTCTGCTAGGAATAGTCGGTCTCTCTCAGTAGAGTGCTCTTCACATTTTCCTCCATCGTCCCCTTCCAGCAGCCTCATAAACTCAGTGAACCCCCATGTATCAGTCACACAGGCACAGCAGATCCCCCTATCGCTGCCTGTTAGTGGTCCAGCAGCTGCTTTGCATCACCCATCCCAAGTCCCTGTAGCTGCTTCTCAGTCCCATACAAACCACCACTCTTCCCATCTCACTGGCGGAACCACATCTGCTTTGTAGGTTGGTACCTTTAGAAGCTGTAGGTTGCAAAAACTGTCGCAAAACAGAGGCTGAATAGTGGGAATGGTTATTACCCGGCTGGTCCGGTGAGTACCGCTCAGTGATTAATCCCCATACTGCAGGAGCCTGCCCCACACTCAATGGCTCTTGTGAAGCAGAAGGGAGGATGGGAGAGCACCCTCTTCACTCTTCCTCTGATTCATTAGTCAGTGCCTGCAGCATCGATTGGCAGTGTGAAAGACAGTACTGTTTATTGGCGTCCTGTGGGGCCAGATCCCCAGCTGTCATTGTCGCATAAAATACACGCTCTAGCACGGAAATGTGTCCCCTGGGAGGGTTCCACTAATGGAGGTCTTTATAGCTTCCAGGGCTCCTGGCTTCCCTTGGAGTTGAGGGGTTATTGATTTTGCTCCAAGAAAAAAGGGTCTGATGTGTGTCTCAGCATCCCACTGCTCCATAATGGCTGATTATACAATATTCCAGGTTAGTCTGGGCATACCAGGCAAGGATGGGGTTAAGTCTTTCTGAACTCCACACTACTCAGGGCGATTGGGAGTGTTCTATTTGCTCTGTATTTGTTATTTCATTTAATTACATTTACTTACTTTATTCTCCTTTCAGAGGTTGATGGGAAATTCTTCTGTCATTTATGTAGTGAATAGCCTGCTACAGAGCAGATTACTGCTGGCTCAGCGGCCTGTTCTGCCTGTACAGCAGTTTTTATATAGTAGCTCAGATTACACGTAGCAGCTATCTGTAAGCAAAGGGGACAGATAGGACATTGTGTTCCACAGTCTATTATCACTGTGTTTAGTAATGTCTGGTTTGTTACATTTCATTCATTTACCTTTTCAGAAGTTTAACATGGGAGCAGAACAGTGTGATTTTTTATGTATCTGGTTATATTTGAAATTCAAATTTTTACCTTTTTTTTTTTAAATTTGTTATGTAGATCTTTTGGTAAGTGTTTTGTGTATATTGGTAAGTGTGTGTGTTTTGCGTATATCTATTGGTAAGTGTGTGTATATCTATTGGTAAGATTGTTCTGTTCCTTTTCAGTAACTTCTGCACTTTTCAGTCGGTGAAAGTTCACAACATCGTCGTTTTCATGCGGTACGTAGAGATTTCTCTCTGTGTTTTTGTTTTCCTTCAATGTTTTATATTACTTCAGACAATGTCATTAAGAAAGATGAGTGATATGCTGATTGTTCAGATTAGCCCACAATCCTATATCGCTGATGGATTTGTTTTATAACAATTTGTTATTTAAACACGAAAACTTAAATTCATTAAGAAAACCCCAACATCCAGGTCCAGTACCAAAAGATTATCCTTCTTTTCACACATGAATGATCAGCCATCTGTTTTAATTTGTACAGAAAAACTGTGTAAATAAGTTACTAACTTGCCATCACGCTCATTAAAGAGAGCAAAACAAAGTAAATAATAGCACGGGCGCCAATTTCCTTTTCACTGTAATTTCTTTCCCGGTAGTTAGTGGACAGACCCACTTGTTTATGACTGACCATGTTACTATATCCTATAGCTTGCCAGTATATTATTTGTTCAGAACAGTAGTATGGCAGCTGGAAATACACTCAAGATCCGCTTCTTTATCAAAGCCTTCCAGCTGTCATTCTAACTCATTGATCCGTGCTACTGCCTCTCCCCTATGTCACCCCTGTGTGCCAGCACTCCACTTTAGATTGTAAGCTCTCACGATCAGGGCCCTCTTCCCCCACTTATACCATAATTTCCTCCCCACTGACTGCATCAGCACCAAACCTTTGGGTTTAGCCATCTGGCTGCTTATTTGGGTATTTTGACTGCTGATACAGCAATGTTTATAAACCTTGTCCATGTTCTGCAATGTGTTTGTACTAGAAGTAATTCTCTTACTGTTTATGTACTTTGTGAGGTGCTGCAGACTCCTAGTGGTGCCATATAAAGAATAATAGCAAATAAAAGTGAATACTAGACAATCCTTTGTACCAGACCTCTGCCCACAAACCGTTAAAGAAAGAACTCCTCCCACAGCTAAATCTCTGTTTGAGGTGGAGGTAGAATAATACTTACCATGCCTGTGGCAGTCATCAGGTTCCCAGCTGGCTAGTAGTTCATGTAAATGGGAATGTTACAGTGATTGGGGCCCCCTAGGATCCTGCAGGGCAAGTATACTTTTATATTAACACCCCCAGTTTCATATTGTCCCAGTAGCCATCATTTTAACATAGTACTTTTGTATTTATTGATAAAAAGCCCTTTAGAGCTTTTTTCAGGGGCTATTAACTAGGGCAGAGCTCCGATTAACTCTACTTTATTGGTTACACACTGATGTGCTGGAGAATTAGGTGGGTGAGGACAACATTCGTTTCATGCGCAAATATATTAATCGGTAATGCATGTGGTTTTCTTTGTATTTGCAATGGTATGAAATGCTTTTAGTTGTCCTTTAAGTTGGCAACAAACTTTTCCTCTTTCCCATACAGAACATCGGTGAAGTTTTCCTACATTGGACACACGTCGCAGAGCTCCCTGGAAACATACCAATATATTGATTGTGGAGCTAATTCAACATTACTAACTGACCATCATGCTCTATAGAGAAAACGCACAGAAAAACAAAGTAGATAACCGCACGGTCACACTTTATTTTCCACTGTGATTCCCCCATAGACCGCATTAAACTAAGAGCACTGCAGGAGCTTGTCGCACAACTTTACTTTAGAGAGTGCTGGGATCTTCACGGACACTTTTTAATTGTGCAGTGTTTGTGTAATCACAATAACTTAACTAATTTATTTTAAAACAATTCTGGGAAGCAGTATTTTGTCTAAAAAAAAAAATAAAAAAATCAATGGCAGTTTTCTAATCGGCATTATTTTGTATTGCACTGATGGACCTCTTTTCTGTACTTTGTTTTAATGGATTGTGAATACTCTGGCCTTTACCTGGCAGAGGACTTTTCAATTTTAAACCCTGTTTACATTTGAACCTGTTCGTGCCACACACCTGTATACAACCATCACAATAAATAGCACAAGGTCTCCTAATTTAGGTATATTAAAAGCGCATAAACTGCTAAAATACTTGTGCACCAGACAAAGCTATCAGAAAAAATGGCGGCAAATTTGTTTTCATTGATTTGTCTAGAAGCTAATTTCCTTTAATTTTGAGTTTGTTGTGGCCCCTATAATATTCAATTATATAACGCAAGCTAATAGCAATACTGGAATAGCCGTTGTCCTTATAGTTAATATATTACATGCACTGTAACTGAAAATATGGGATTGCATATGCTAGGTTTTTAGTTTTATTTCTCTGTACGAGATAACCACAACTGCAAGGAGATGATATTGGTCACTCCCCAGTTATAATGGAACCCACAACCCTTTCCAGCCTATGTTTCTAAATTGTTATTTGACCACTGTATGCCACAGACAAATACAAAAGAAGCTCACAATCTGAATGCAATCTTGGTAAAACCTTTATAAAAGCTCTAAAAATTCTTGAAACTGAATTTTTTTAATGCATATGTAATATCTTTGTTGGGCAAATACTAAAAGGGAGAAGTAGAGGAAAATGTCAGGGTTACCTCTGATTTATCAGATTATCAATTTAACACTGGATCAAGGGATGGTGATATGCACTTTTCCCTCCAATGGTGCACTACAACTTCCAGCATGGTCTATCAGCTGCTGTTCACTACAGTTTAATAAATTCTGAAGAGCTGCAGGTTGGCCACCACATTTCCCACTATTAGATTCTTGATAAAGTCTAATCTTGTCTGTTCTACAACAGTGCAACTAGATATTTGTGAAATCTGTCTATTGTGTTGAGAAACAACATTTTACTACTGTCTGATAGATGCCATTTAAACTTTTTTTTTTTTCATATAATTCAGCATTGATAAAATGTATTAAATAACAGTTAAAATGGTTCTGCTTCATGGTTAGACCAGCACTGTTTCACCAGCTGTGCAGGAGCTGCTGGGACTTCCAATGAATGGAGAAAAACAGTTTGACTACATATGCTCTCAGTCAGGGTTTCTCAATCTGTAGTAACCCAATATAACAGTTTCCTGTATTGGCAAGGGATAATATATGCATAATGAATGTTAAATAGAACTAATGAGCTTGTTAAACATTATTGATACAGAACATACGTATCCTGTTGAGTAACCCTGTATTACTTGGAGACCATCTTTACTTCTCTCTACAAATACATTTCATCAGGCTAAATTAACATATTTAAGTTTTAAAACCTGTCCTGATGCTATGCTGCAGTGCTGGGCTTCAGGTTCAGTGTCCAAGGTGATCACTGTCAGTACAATCTGATGTCAACTGCACACAGAGGTCAATAGAAGTCTGGCTGCGATTACCAACATACTGTTGGATTTCAGTTGCATTAATATGTTCTATGCTCTGCCTCACTGAGACTAGTTGATATTGCCTGTGATTTATAAGCTGGGTGTGGAAGAGAAAAGTGGCCTATCACCATACACCGTGAAAGGCCATTAATAAGGGGGGAAAGCACATAATGAATGCAAACATGGTCATTTTATTATCATTATATAGAGTATGCCGAGTGTTCTAGACATTATGGCAAATGTAACAGTCATTTATTTTCATTTTCCTAAACTTAGTAGGGAAATGAAACCAGTCTCTCTGGTTGCTGTGTGTCAGCACAATTATGCTACTGTATCAGCTTATTATTGACTAAAAAATAGCACTTTGCGCACTTAACACAAAACGCCCAATAGATCCATGTTGTGTGTAATTCATGACTAATAATTTGACCTGTTTTCCCCTCAGAACAGGAAATGTTTTTTTTATTTTTTAATAAAAAAAGCACATTGCAACCTTTGTCATGAGTTATTACACTGATTTATGTATGTTTGATTTTATAACTTGCTTCAAACTCTTAACATCACAAACCAGACATCGCACCAGCCTAAGTTTATTTGCAGTTTGTTGTACAATAAAACTAGTCCTTAAATGCAAGCGTGAATGTGACATTTCCAATTTAAGAGTTTGCTTTTTGTTTACATTAGAGTTGTACATAATTGTATGTTAGGTACAAAGCTGAAGCATTTTAGGTTTGAACAGAAGCTTCATAGTACTACTGTTCTTCATGTCCTGCGCACACACAAATTTACTGTCATTCTTTTCTTAACTACATTTAATGCTCACACTCTTGACAGTTTGGGCTGTATACATTTTTGTTTTTGCCATGTTAATAAAATTAGTTTGTGTTTAACATTGTGATATTTTCGTTATTTGTTCAAACATATTTTAATGTATCAACCAGAAATGATTGTATTCTTGTTTTAGTAGATTGAAAGGTCCCTATGAAGTATTTTATTCATTTTGTTTAATGAATTATTATCCTTTAATACAATCACTGTTACGAAGTGGCAAAACAAATGTACATTTGGTTAAAAAAGGTGTATCGCTGCAGATAAGAGGAACTTGCTTGCTAGCACTTAGATCTAAAGGAGATGTGTTACAACTGTAATGTATGTACTTGAAACACACTGGTGAGATATATATGTTGGGCCTGATCAGAGTTGCACGTAGTTCTGAATGCGGACGGGTTAAGTCAAAATCCTGACAGATTTTGGTACACGTAAATATTCTAACCCCTAACCCACCCCCTAGTGCCTAACACTAACCCTCCTCCTAGTGCCTAACCCTCCCCTAGTGCCTAACCCTTAAGTTAATACCGTCGGAATCTGTCAGGAGTGTTACCGTGGGGATGCGCGGTAGGCATTCTGACCGTCGGGATCCTGACTACATCCCAAATGCAGATGATTGTGATGACTGATGCATACAGAGCTTACTAGGTGTTGCATACACCAAGATGCCTATGGCTCGACTACTGCTGTAGAAGCATTTCCATATTACTTTTAATGTGGTTGTAGCATGTATATGCCAATGCGTATGCACTTGTGTCCAACTCAGAATCTGGCCCTTTTTATGTATTTTCTTGGTATTGGGCCAAAAACTAGAATCCGCACTGCAAGCTGAACTGTGGTAGGGGTCTGCACAGATAAGTTATCCCAGCATACCCAGTATGGAGATTTACAGATTTTACCTAATCCTATTTTCTGTCCTCACTGCTGTTATATCTTACTTGTGTATTATAATATGTCAGTCTCAGACCTCTGTGCAGCTGAACAAATGTCACCCCAGCTCCTTCCCACTACTGTTCTATCCACTGTATTATGCCCATCTCAGACCTATTCTAATATCACCTGCTGGGCACAGGTCACACCCTCCTTCCCACTACTGCTGTATCTTCCTGCAGTATGCCCACTTCATCCCTCCTCTGTTACGAATGTCATCTGCTGGACACAGGTCACACCCTCCTTCCCACTACTGCTGTATCTTCCT
Source organism: Taudactylus pleione (assembly GCA_031769625.1). Classification (NCBI taxonomy): domain Eukaryota; kingdom Metazoa; phylum Chordata; class Amphibia; order Anura; family Myobatrachidae; genus Taudactylus; species Taudactylus pleione. Next base: position 14,645,382 of record JAUIMM010000064.1, on the reverse strand, counting down.
GCAGTATGCCCACTTCATCCCTCCTCTGTTACGAATGTCATCTGCTGGACACAGGTCACACCCTCCTTCCCACTACTGCTGTATCTTCCTGCAGTATGCCCACTTCATCCCTCCTCTGTTACTGTCACCTGCTGGGCACAGGTCACACCCTCCTTCCCACTACTGCTGTATCTTCCTGCAGTATGCCCACTTCAGACCTTCTCTGTTACTGTCACCTGCTGAGCACAGGTCACACCCTCCTTCCCACTACTGCTGTATCTTCCTGCAGTATGCCCACTTCAGACCTTCTCTGTTACTGTCACCTGCTGAGTCACCCTCCTTTCCACTACTGCTATATCTTCCTGCGGTATGCTCACTTCAGACCTTCTCTGTTACGAATGTCATTTACTGGGCACACCTTTCTTTGCGTTGCCATTTTCATCTGAGCAGAGAATTGCAAAATTGCTTCAACCACATGTGCAGTTTCAGACCTACAGAACGTTTATAATCTTATCTCACCTCTCTTATTCATTCATATTAATAGGAATTGACAAGCATTCAACTCATTGTCCTGAAAGTATATTAGCTCAGAACGTGCTCACACCATTGACATTGAATACTGGTAATGGTATTCTTCAATGTACAGTCATTTACAGGGAGATAGCACCCTCTGCACTATGGATGGAGGACCCACCAGCATGGTGACGCTCAGGTATCTGCCCATGGTAACTGCAGTTGCGCTGTTACACTAACCAATACAACTTGATCTGGACCACCTGGGTGAGTTTAAATCCTTTTAAAGACATAAAATTATAATTTTTGACCTGTCATTTGTCAGGGCGCTAGGTACTATGGCTGCTCCCTTGTTTCTTTCATCCAAAGCTGGGTGCACACTATGCAATCCGTCGTACCATATATGGTTCCGTTACGGATCACAATATATATATTGTGCTGCTCGCATAATGTGTATGCCCAATCGTATGTGCCCATGGGTAATTTCATCTCATGCACAGCAGATGGGACAATGCCGCATGGAACGACACACCCGTGCCCCACTCTTATCTGCTGATGCGCGCAGGGACTGGAGCGGTGGCCGCAGACTGTCAGGTCCTGTATTTTATAGCAAAAGGCTGCACAGCCCCTGCACTACAAGGAGGAGGTGTAATGTGCGGTCTCTTAACTTAAAGGTCGCACAGTATGCCTCCTCCTCCATACAGTGCAGCCTATTGCTATAAATCACAGCCCCTGACCGTCTGCAGCTGCCGTGCCTTTCAAATGTTTGTGGGGGGTGAGCAGCCCCCTTGCCCATCCATTCTTATTGTAACATTGTTTCAGCAATGTAAAAGCTAGTCGGTATGAATCATCTTGGACTGGGTGAAGAACAGAAGGATTGATCATGTCCTATCAATATGTGTGTAAAAGAGCTAAAAAGGACAGCAGCAACATCTAAATCTCTCTCCACTGCCTTTCACTTAAAATGCTGTAGGTTATTTAGATCCATGTCCCCTGGTTCTCCTTTCCACAGTCATCCTTTTGGGTGTGTTGTACAGGTTTTTGTAGAGAAACTCCATGGCCTCCCAAGACAAGTCTGTGACTTCTAAATAGCATTCAGACGATATAAAACATTACTGGTTTGTTGGATGTTACTCAGTATCTGGATGACTAATGGGATCTATGTGCACATGTCCTTGTGCCTGAGGGAAAAGTGGGAATTTCTAGAGCATATCTTTAGCGTACCCGTTTAGCCATTCGTAATTGTGGGAGATATATATGCAAAATAAGTGTATTGGTAAGGTTATATTGCAGTCAGCCATAACCCTCAGGACATAATGGGATCATCTCTGATGGCTGGTGAAATGGTAGTGCAGATTGGGAGTACCAGACAACCTTTAGTAAAAAAAAAAAATTAATCTGTAAAACCCCCTTGGGGACTTCTGATTTATGAAGTAACAAATAAAAAAAAAATTGGTGAGATTTGGGATTGTTACAACAAATCAGATTTTATTTTGAAAGCCGTTCTAAAAATATACTGTATCATGTCAGAACTGATTGGTTGCTGTAGTACCAACACTTTTTGTTATGTTTCAGTTTTCATTTGTCACACTGTAGTTTAATTTAATTTTCTGTGCAGAAACTCATTAATCTAGGTGACCTGCTATGGGTGCATGAGATGAGGTATACGATCGATCGTCTGCTCTAAACAAATGTTGAGCTTGTGATATCACCATACCTCTAGAAATTATATTCAAAAAATCCACAGGGAAAACATCCGGTGGTCACCACCCCCTCCTCAGGGAATCAGGTTCCAGACCATTGTTATTCTACTAATTGGTAACTTGGTAGAGCAGGATAATGGACGGACTTGGGTGCTTGATTTGTGTCTATGGAAACTACAACAAGTGTTACCTCAGCTGGTAATTGTAAAATTAAATATATTTTAGGACTATTAGGATTAGAGATATTGTCTGAATTAAAACATAATTAATTGTTATTTTAGATGGTGTGTGTATATATATATATATATATTTTAGGGGTGAGCGGGTTCGGATTTCTGAAATCCGAACCCCCACGAGCCCCCCCCCGATCCGAGTCAGGCTCGACTTTTCCCGCCTGACTCGGATCTGAAATCGAGGCAAAACGTCATCATCCCGCCTTCCGAGTCTCGCGGGTTTTGGATCCTATATAAGGTACCCGCGTCGGCGCCATTTTCTCACTCGGCTGTGGACAGTGAAGAGGGAGGGTGGGAGTTAGGGCTGGCTGGGCTGTGTAGTGTAGTGTAGTGTAGTGCAGAGTAGTGTTGTGCTGTGCTGCTGTTGTCCACTACTTCAAAGTCCATAGGGGCTGGCTGTGCTGTGCTGCTGTTGTTAATAGGGGCTGTGTCCACTACTTCAAAGTCCATAGGGGCTGGCTGGACTGTGTTGTGCAGTCAGTTCTCCATAGGGGCTGTGTCCACTCCAAAGTCCTGTGCAGTGTCCCAGTCCTAAATGGGTGCTGTAGTGTTGTCCAGGGGGTGCTCTGTCCATCAGGGGTGCTCCCCCCCAAGTGCTAAAAAAATATTTTTTGTGTGTTTGTGAATTGTGTGCGCAGTAGCCGCACGTGCATCAACAAAGTAGTGCCAAGCGTGCGCCTGTGTCATAAGTAAAGGGCCGGCTGGCTTGACCGTTAAAGGGTGCTGTAACCCCCAAAGTACACTCCAAACCAAAAAAAAAATATTTTCTGTGTTTGTGAATTGTGTGCGCAGTAGCCGCACGTGCATCAACAAAGTAGTGCTAAGCGTGCGCCTGTGTCATAAGTAAAGGGCCGGCTGGCTTGACCGTTAAAGGGTGCTGTAACCCCCAAAGTACACTCCAGTCCAAACCAAAAAAATATATATTTTCTGTGTTTGTGAATTGTGTGCGCAGTAGCCGCACGTGCATCAACAAAGTAGTGCCAAGCGTGCGCCTGTGTCATAAGTAAAGGGCCGGCTGGCTTGACCGTTAAAGGGTGCTGTAACCCCCAAAGTACACTCCAAACCCAAAAAAAAATATTTTCTGTGTTTGTGAATTGTGTGCGCAGTAGCCGCACGTGCATCAACAAAGTAGTGCTAAGCGTGCGCCTGTGTCATAAGTAAAGGGCCGGCTGGCTTGACCGTTAAAGGGTGCTGTAACCCCCGAAGTGTACACCGGTCCAAACCACAAAAAATATATATTTTCTGTGTTTGTGAATTGTGTGCACTGTGGCTGCACGTGCATCAACAAAGGAGCAGCGCCAAGCGTGCGCCTGTGTCCCATAAGTAAAGAGCCGGCTGGCTCATTTCTTAAAGGGTGGTGTAACCCACAAAGTGCACTACTCTCCAGCAAAAATAAAAAATATTTTCTGTGTTTGTGTGCGCTTTAGCCGCACGTATATATCAATATAACATAAATGGAGGACCAAACTTTCTCTGATAAAAATAAAATAGGGAAAGATCAAGAACCACTTCCTCCTAGTGCTGTTGCTGCTGCTGGGAGTTGTTCATCATCCCAGAGAGGAAGTAGGAACATCACTACTTTTACTAAACAATTGACCCTCCAACAGTCCCTAGCGATGAGGATGAAGTACGACAGCAGTCATCCTGAAGCAAAACGTATAACTGAGGCCTTGACTGCTATGTTGGTGTTAGACGTGCGTCCGGTATCCGCCATTAGTGCAGTGGGATTTAGACAATTGATGGAGGTAGTGTGTCCCCGGTTCCAAATCCTGTCTAGATTCCACCTGCATCCTCAAAGCAGCAGCGACAAGCGTGCGTCTGTCTGTTAAAGGATGGTGTAACCCTCAAAGTGCGCTCCACAAACAATAAAAATATTCTTCTTTTTTCTGTCTTTGTGAATTGTGTGGGCTGTAGCTGCACTTGCATCCTCAAAGCAGCAGCGACTAGCGTGCGTCTGTCTGTTAAAGGGTTGTGACAACCTCAAAGTGTGCTACACAAACAATAAAAATATTCTTCTTTTTTCTGTCTTTGTGAATTGTGTGGGCTGTAGCCGCACTTGCATCCTCAAAGCAGCAGCGACAAGCGTGCGTCTGTCTGTTAAAGGATTACATCGGTGACAGCATCCAAGTAGGCATGTCAGACAGTCCGTACCTGTACTGGCAGGAAAAAGAAGCAATTTGGAGGTCCCTGTACAAACTGGCTCTATTTTACCTGAGTTGCCCCCCCTCCAGTGTGTATACTCCGAAAGAGTGTTTAGTGCAGCCGGGAACCTTGTCAGCGAAAGGCGTAGGAGGTTGCTTCCACAAAATGTGGAGAAGATGATGTTCATAAAATGAATTATCAACTCTTCCAGGGAGACCAGCCTCCAGAACGTACAGAGGGACCTGTGGTTGTGGATTCCAGCGGGGACGAATTAATACTCTGTGAGGATGAGGATGTACACAACACTGAAGAGGGTGAGGAATCGGTGGATGAGGAGGATGAGGACGACATCTTGCCTCCGTAGAGCCAGTTTGTGCAGGGACAGATTAATTGCCAGCTTGTTTTGTGGGGGCCCAAACGAACCAATAATTTCAGCCACAGTCGTGTGGCAGACCCTGGCGCTGAAATGTTTGGTTTGTTAAAGTGTGCATTTCCTGTTTATACAACATAAGGGTGGGTGGGAGGGCCCAAGGACAATTCCATCTTGCACCTCTTTTTTTTCTTTGCATTATGTATAGTTTGGGGCCTAGTTTTTCAAACTGCCATCCTGTCTGCCACTGCAGTGCCACTCCTAGATGGACCACGTGTTTGTGTCGCCCACTCGTATCTCTTAGCATAGTCATCCAGCTACCTCGGTGCAACCTTTTGGACATAAAAACACTATTGTGAGGTGTTCAGAATAGACTGGAAATGAGTGGAAATTAAGGTTATTGAGGTTAATAATAGCATAGGAGCAGAAAAACCCACAAATTCTGTGATTTTAGCTGTTTTTATGCTTTTTTTCAAAAAAATACAGATCCAAAACCCAGAACCCAAAACACGGAAGGGTGGTTTTGGCAAAACCAATCCAGATCCAAAACACGAAGAAAGATCCAGATCCAAAACACGAAAAGTGGCCGGTGCACACCCCTAATAAATATATATATATATATATTTTAAAGTGAGAAATAGATTAAATAGGTTTGAATATGTGAAATGTATAGATAGAATGCATGTAGATGTATTTGTTTTACAATGAGACTATGGTTCATTTTGTAAGAGACAGGTTTTTACTGCTTAGATCACTTAAAATGCACGCAGATAGTGGTATGCATAAATGCTTCAAAGATCAGAGAAATCTGCATACCTTTAGCAATTGTATGTTATCTGGCCTAATGTTCAGACGAACTTACAACATAAGATCAATTGAACCACATACAAGTCCCAATTGTTGACATTTACACTCCAAATAAGCAAAGGAAAAACCTTTGATGAATATCAGATTTTTACTGGAGTTTAACTGGCAAACCTATTGCATTGAAACCTATGAGAATATGCCAGTTAATGGATAGTTAGAAGTATAAATATTAGGGAAGTACAGCTCAGTTGTAGGTTCAGAAAGGGAGTAAGGTGAGGACAGGAGAGCTCAGTCACCAAAGTACAGGACGATGTAGTCCAGAGTCCAGGGAGAGAGGACAAGCAACATAAGTTTGTGCAGGAGGAAATACGGTAATTATAATGCTTGCAAGTGTATAATTCATGTTATTTATTGTCTATGTGTATTAAATTGTTTAAGTTTTATTTCATAGGAAGCATAAATATCCCTGGTATATATATCACTACTGTGTATATCATATTCTGTAATATTTGATTTGCCTGTAAATAAAATATCAGTTAATCAGAGCTTGAACTTCATGTTTCAAACTCATTTTTGGAATCTCTAAAATATACATGAAATCTGCATATATATTATAAGGCTCTGCATGGTTGGACAATATATTTGTACTACTAATGGGGGGCATCCACTACAAGATCTGAAAACGACTGCACGATTACGACATTGTAATCGTGCAGTCGTTTGTCAGTCGTGTGATGTTCCTGCACTGAACGAGCAGACGTTCAGTGGAGGGTCATCCATCATCTGGAAACATGCTGAGCCTGACGATATCGTCAGGTTGACCAGCATGTTTGCATGATGATAGATGTCTAAAAGACCAAATTTTCAAACGATTATCGAACGATTTTATCGTAATCGTTCACCTTTATCGTCTAGTGGATATCCCCCTTAAGGCATAGAATTTATATGTTTAATGAGTCAGGAGAATACATCCCTGCATAAAGTATGTTTACAACTTGCATAGGTGTATTGCCTGGACAGTTGTTGTTTGCAATAGCTATATCTATACCCTCATAGTCAATGAGCCAGGATTATATATCTCTGTAAAGTATATTTACACTTTGCCTGGACATATTTCTTGGACAGTAGAGATATAGTTCCTTATACCACATGAGCCAATCACATGCATATGTATAGGAGTGTGCATGTGATGTACACTGTTGTGTGATTGGACTGGTATTAATATTGGCCCTTTTTGTTATGAGCTAACCTAATTTCTAAGCCTATTATAATATATTTGCAGATATAAGATACATAGACATATACTGTATCATTATATGATATAATCAATCAGATTCCACATTTCAATACAAGATTAGCCCTCCAGCCAATCAAAGTGGGTATCCTGACACACCCAGTCCCTTCCTTTATAAAGGGGCCTTGTTCTTTGCATGTCCTCTTGAATGTTTGGCCAAGTCCCTCTACGGTGGCTGGCCTCACCCCCTCTGATGGCTGTTCACTCCCTTTAAGCTTGGGCCCCTACCACTGCATTCCCTGGTGGGCTCTTCATGCCACAGTCCAACAATGCCTTAATGTACAGATGTGTCCTCCTACATCTATGCTCAATACGCCATGCAGCGCGAAATGCCTGGCGTGAGTGAGAGTCAAGTCCTGTGAAACTCTTCTAGCGTTGAGCGTCTTTATTTGTAGAAAATGCATCTAAGTTGCAATGCAATGTGGCTAGGACATACCAGGAGACTGTGCTGAGTAATTTGATATGTGACACTTGTATATCTGTGTACGACTGAGACTGTAAACAGAACTTGGTGTGGAAAAAAGCTGTAGCCGCTGCATTGTAGCACTTTGCATGCTGATTGAGAGACTAAGTCGCACACAGATATACAAGTGTCACATAAATTAATCAGCACCGTCTCCTGGTGCGTCCTGGTTGCATCGCATTGCTACTTAGATGCATTTTTGGCAAAAAAGACGCACGGTGCTAGCAGAGTCTCACGGGACCAGGTGCACCAAGAGGGGCTGTTTGACAAGATTGCAGCAAAGATGAGTGTGGTCACATCTGTGTGGTGGAGAAAACAACAAATCCACCACATGCGTACCTGTAGTGGATGCTATTGCTATGGGGCCCGGAGGCTTAGGGGGCCCCTGTACCCAGCTCATATAGTTGTCTACCAAGTTCCTGAAATTGCCTGCTAAGAAAATGGGTTTGACACATTGCCCGAGCCTGAAAAGGGGGACACGCCAGTGATGATCTCTGTGTCTCCCTCTCTCTGTCGCTCCACACTGATATGATCCATCTCCTAGAATCCTGTTTCAAGTTCAGACACAGCTGAGCTAATCAGTACGTCCAGCACTGTCAGAGAGCAGGGAATTGAGCTCTGAGATCAGGACTGTCCCAGAAAGGAACAGTGTGAATACGTTAGAAAGATCTCCACTCAAAATGGAATGTTCTGCATTAGAAAGTATCCCCCTCAGATAGGAGCTGGTTGGTCCCCACCCCTTTGTACAATGTGTACCGGAGGCTCTGTGTGGCATAATGTGTATTGGCACCATTTCAATTTGGCATATTGTAAACTGGGGGGAATGCAATGTGGCATAATATGAACTGGTGCCACTGTGTGCTATAATGTGAACTAGGGCACTTCTATGGGGTAGAAAATGAACTAGGGCACTACTATGGGGCATAAAATAAACTAGGGCACTACTGTCAAGTTGCAGTTCTGTAATTCCGCTTACCTCACCCACCGCTGCTTGGCAAACATTTGCACTACATTCCTCACAAAGTCATTCTGTCTGGGTCTCTGGCTGATGATGTACTCCATAGCTTTAGCGCATAGTGGATGCCACCATCATGCTTTTTGCCACATGACTAATATGCACCAAACATCACACATCCATTACCTGTACCACCTCTCTGTCCAATCGCTGCACAGGGTGCCCTATTTATGTTTCACTGGCCCACTGTATCATGCCAGTCCAGCTCGTCGTAGTGCTTAGTTTCTCGTCACAGGCTCTGCCTGTCTGTCTGCCTTGTTCTGTTCCTGCCGCATCTCTGTGTTCCTGCACCAGTGGACATGTGCCTGTGCGGTCATCATGTCTCAGAGTGCACTGCACTCTCTCTGATCCTCCTTACCTGTGTATTCCATCATTTACATCAGTGCGCATATTTTATTTAGCCGATTACCATCAGTGTGTGTGCTATCATCACTCCGGAATTGTCAGCATTACAACATCTGTGGATTTTGGTTCTGAAACACAGTCCACCATATATTCCTGCAACCATACCATCGCCTGCTAAGGGGCACATTCAATAGGCTGCGAGAAAAGCAAAAAACCCACACCTGCGAGGTTTTTCCTGCAGGTGCGGGTTTTTTGCTATTCTATTAGGTGTTTTAAAACAAGCGCCGGGAGATCTTTTTTTGCGCACCTCCTGAGCAAGCGTGATTTTTCCTAAAATCGATGATTTCAGGAGAAATCACCGGGACTTGCTCTGACACTCCCGCGGCAACCCCACTGAGGACTAATTAAGCAATTGGAAGTATCCAATTAGCTTAATTAGTCCTTAATTACTTACCGTCGGCAGCACTGTCTTCTTCATCCTGCATCGGGAGCCGGCTCTTCTGCAGCAGGGGTGAGTGTGTGTGGTGTTTGTTAGTGTGTATCAGTGTGTGTGCATGAGTGTGTGTGTGTGTGTCGGTGTCACTGTGGCGTCCCATATTGGCCGCTGGGAGAACTATATCTCCAAGCAGCCCTTGCTCCTCCCACCAGCCCCTGGGACTCCCAGCAGCCCCCTCTCCATTAAGAAGAGAGAGGGGAGGCCGCCGGGAGCCGCGGAGACTACTGGAGACCCCCAGTAAGGTAAGCGGTGGTTTTTTTTCATCAACAAATACGCGCCGCTGGGTTTTCAGAACTGAAAACCCTGCGACCAGTATTTTGGAAATTGAATACCGCGGGTATCGGGAGCGCGCATACCCGCAGTATTTCTAAATTGGACGCCAGGGGCGCGAGAATTTTGACACGCTAAACCTCGTGCCCAATTGGATATGCCCCTAAGTGTACTAGTTCCTGTGCCATCTACCATTAGCTTCTCAACTAAAAGTCATATGACTACATCAGTATCTCCTACGCTGACCACACTCACCGGTTCTCATTTCTGCCTGCAGAGGGCGCATATCATAGTATGTATCTTGGTTCCATCACAGACATTTATTCATTCAGTAATATCTCAAGTGTACTAGGCTTTGCAGGAATACTGCCACCATCAGGCTGTACATCCTAGATAACTCTGCTCTATATCTATTCCATCAGTAGTGACTCATGAGTAAAAGCTTCATACGTGCACCTTGTGTTACTCACTCCAGCGCTCACCAAACCAGACCAGTGGTCCCAGTCCTGTGCCTACAAACAAACAGAATTTGACAACTACTATGGGGCATATTCAATCGGCGCAAGGTTTAGCGAGGAAAAAACCTTACGCCCAATTTGAGATTACCGTGGGTATACGCGCTCCTGATACCCGCAGTATCTAATGTTAAAAAAGAGGTTGCAGGGTTTTCAACTCAATAATTCTCCACTTACCTGGCCGGTGGTCTCTGCAGCTCCCGGTGGCCTCCCCTCCATTGTCTCACTGGAGAGGGGGCTGCTGGGAGTCCTGGGGACTGCATGGAGGCACATGGGCTGCTGGGAGATGTAGTTCTCCCAGCGTCCATTACGGGGGCACACTGACACTTGGGGGGGTCACACACACAACACTCACACACACACTCACTCATACAGACTTACAAACCCTGACACACACTGACATACTCATCACTGCTGCAGGAGACCGGGTCCCGACACTAATTGCAGAAGACAGCACTTCGCAAGGTGAGTATTACTGACTAATTAAGATAACTGGAAACTTCCAATCGCTTAATTAGTCATTAGGAGGGGTGCTGCTGGGGCCCCTGAGTAATTCCAACCTTTTTTCCTAAAATTGTGGATTTTAGGAAAAATTGGTTGTGCTCTGGAGGTACGCAAAGTAAAAACTCCCGGTGCTCAAAATAGGAAAAAACGAGCACCTAATTGAATGGCAAAAATCCCGCACATGCAAGAAAAACCTTGCAGGTGCTGGATTTTTGCTTTTCAATTGAATATGCCCCAATATGTCTCTCTAGAAGCATTGTGGAGGGGCCTCTCAAATGTTGCAATGGGTCCCACAAAGTTCTGGCTATGCCCCTGAAAAGCACCCTCGCTGCGAGCAATAATAATCCTAAGAAAAGAAGGTATTCACACGTTCCCACCAGGCTAAACACATTGTCTTAAATTTAAAAAAATGCTGGATGCTGTGTATTAGTACAAAATGTATTTTATAGAATTTATCTTGTACTTGTCAAAATTAGTTGAATTCTTTTTTTCTTTCCATTAGTTTTAATTGTACATTGGCAATTAATAAAAAAATGCATGAAAGTATAATGGTTAAAACATACCGTGCCTCCCAACATTTTTTTATTGTAAAATCTCCTGGTGAACTTTTGAAAAATGGGACATCCCCAGCATGTCTAACAGGGGTTAGACATTGAGACAGTCCCTGAAAAGCGGGGACTGTCCTGCCGAAAGCAGGACAGTTGGCACGTATGGTTAAAATACTGATCCAATATTCAACAGACAGTTCACTAAATCCACCACCTCATGATTAATGGAGTACAACAATGGTATCGCTGGTTACTGGTGAATCGATATAGGCTGCATTCTCCTGATTATTCATTTGGCTGATGAAGTGTGTGTGCTTAGAAATAAATGCATATATTCTCCCATATGCTAAATTGTTCACAACTTCTGGTGCAGACGCCCCCTATATATAAACTTGCTACTAGTCATCCGTATCTGTGCACGCTTGCACTTACCCTATACAAGTTACCACAGATACATCTGGAAATAGGCTTATTTACGTTGTTCATGATAACATTTGCACAGCCCGCAGTTCCATAGATGTGCCCTCATATAACTATACCTACGTGAGAATGCTCCGCTACAATCCAGTTCTGACTTTTCAGTCTTAAGGCTAGATGCGTTTGGCATGTATACAACTCTGCATTGCCTGTACTTACCCAGTGCAAACACGTACTGTACGTTCTTCCTGCAGACATATGTTCAACTCTGCTCTTTAAAGAGTATCACTGATACTACAATATTCTGTAGAGGAATGCCTTTAAGTCCTATTAAGACAGTGATGGTTCCATGGGTCATGATTTAATATAAGCTTTAGGGACATGTAAAATTTTCAGCAAAATGCTGCCGCCATGAGACATCACTGTGATGTCGAATTGCGCACAGTATATTGAGGGGGAGATTTAATAAAGCTTGGAGAGAGATAAAATTGGAGGTAAATAGTACCAACCTATCAGCTCCTGTCATTTTTCAAACACAGCCTGTAAAGTGACAATTAGGAGCTGATTGGTTGGTGCTATTTATCTCCGATTGTATCTCTCTCCAAGCTTTATTAAATCTCCCCCTGAATACAGTAAACTTCGCTAATTTGCCTGCACACCTCTATGGGGTGCAAAGTAAAATGAGCAAAGATATTGATTGTGGACTGACTTTGACAGACAGTTCCCAATGCACTCTACATACATCACTAGAAATGTAATTGCCCTTTTCAAATTTAGACTAGCACTGAATCATGTTACGATAATTTTTAATGCAGGACAGGCCTAAACGTAAATCTCTTTTTATTTCAAATGCAGAACATTGTAGGGACATCAGGGCTGCAATATATGGCTGCAAGCTAACTACTTATGATTCATCCTACTAAATCATTAGTAATCAAACAAATACTTCATTCATTGCATCCCTGTGAAAATGCACCAACCATTTACCATAGCTGAGGCCTCAATTTGTGATTGCATCCCTTCCTTCACTAGGGGCACTGGTTCAATATATGTCAGGTGTCTTCAATTTGTAGGATAACTAATGAACCAGCAAATTAATTATATATGTGTATATATATATATATATATATATATATATTTAGAAAACAAAGTTTGTGAAATACAACAAAATCACACTGTTTCTTTTCATTAAATAAGTTGTAAAGTTTATTACTTATTTTACAAACCATACTATAATTAAAAATGTTCAGATTTCTGATAAAATTGAGCATTAGCGGCACTAATAAACCAACATTTTTGGGTTAAAATGTTTTGCTTGACACATCATGTCTGTACTATGGGATTTAATATAGGTTTTCTAATGTGAATATTTTCTTAATATAAAATCTCATCAAGAAGAAATGTCTTGTTAATGTGTACTGTTACAAATCTCAAAACATATAGGGATGAGCTAGCACAAATAATTAAAAAAATAAAATAAAAAGCCTTGTGGTTAATTTTTTATAATTAAAATTTTTATTTGTGTTGTTTCGTTCTGTCATGAAATATCCCAGATAAGATTAACATCATTCAACAAAGATTACATCATAGGATGGACTTTAATACAAATAAAAAAAATCAAACAAAACGTGTTTTATTTTTTTTTAATAGAAAAAGCTTTCTATCTTTATTGCGGAAAAGTAGGAGGGATGGGAAAATGAAAGAAAAAGATACAGTAAGACAATTATTTCACAAGAAAGATTAGTGTTGGTGTTGGACATGTTCACTAGCCTACCATGCTGAAAATCAGTATTGCAAAATAAAAAAAAAATCTATTTTACATATACAAAATAGTACATATTCTTATTTAGTTTTTTATCCATTCTGGTATTGATCCCCCCCACCCCTCCCCCTCGGGCCAAAAATATCTACTTGTTTTTCCCTTAAAACTCTGCAAAGTAAAAGTTAGATACACTTATATTTTTAGGGAAAAAGAGTTGAGGGATCAACAATTCATATACATAATTAGAAAACAACAAAGAAATTATTTTGAATGGCTTTGACCTGAACAGTATAAATCATCCACTTGCCTATTACAATACTGATTTTATTGACTCTAGCTGCTAAACTTTGGCATTGTCCACATTCCACCACAAAACAGCAATCACTTAAGTCACCATTATCTACTCCACTGATTTCTCATGAGCCTCGATCTTTGATCCATCTCTTAGACTTCTACTAAGTGGAGAACACAGAAGTGTAAGGTAAGCACCTTATCTTGGCATAACGACCCATGATCTCTCCATCCACGACTGTTTCTGCAGTTCCTACTGTGTGTTTAGTTCAGCTTCAAGATTAAACTCGTGTCTTTCTAGTTTTTTTTACTTAGTGTGAGGTAGCTTAAACCTGGGAAGTTTTAGATTTTGCCCTAAACTTCCTTCATCTCATATTGGAAATAAAAAAAATAACAAAACAAAGGGCAGACGAACTTTAAATCCTGGAACTTTTCAATCTTTGCTATCTACAGTATAATTAAAAAAAAAAAAAAAAAGTAAAAAGAACAAAGCTCAGATCAACTTGTACTTTCCAAAAAAAGTTATTTTTATATCAGTTGATGTTACAAAATACAAACTTTTTTACAACATAGCACCATTTCATTCAATGACACGCAGTCTGGTAGTCTGCTGGTATACACTGTGAGGGGGAGGGTTGCTTAAACTGCACTTCATACTTCGGTTATGGGGGGCTTTCAATCATGCCAGTTAGTGTCACACCTTCACCTGACCCATAGGTCTTACAGGAAGACAATAAATAAATAATACCATGATTTTATTCCGCAGTCTGCCCATTTCTGGTCTTGCAATAGAAAATGAAAATGTCCAAAATGTAAGCGCGTGGATGAATGGAAATTTGGGGTCGGTTCAGCCATTCAGTGCAGAAGTCCTAAAAGTGATTGGAAAGTACTCAGGTCCTTAGGGTTTTTATTTATTTTTATTTACTTTTTTGATTTTTACAAGAAGCAAACTGGGCCAATGTCAACGCCAAATTCCTGATCAGCTCCACCAATATCCATAGGTGCAATGTCTACGATGGGCAGGCGGGAAGTTTTCTGTGTCCTGTATTCAATAACTGTCTTTCCCCATTTGCCAGTGTGTTTCTAGAATAAATAATGCACAATGGTTAAAAGCATAAATAAACATGTAATCATTATATACTTTTCTTTAGTTTTATAAAATAACATTTAGATTGTATTAGCTACTGTTCCAACACTTTGACGGTAAAAGGCCTTTTCCATTCTACCTCTTTCTCCGTCCTCTAGACAGTAATGTCCAACTAAGATCAACGATGTTATACCATTTTACTATATCAGAGTAAACCACATATATTCTTTATCCATGATGATTTAAATAAGCAGAAAACAAAGTTTTCAGTGCATGATAACTTATATTTAGATATTTTATTACACTCGATAAAGGGCAATTTAGTCCCAAGTTATTGTAGATTTCTTTGGACTATTCCTTAGGTCAGCTATACATTTAAATATTCAAAGAAGCCCCTAAGTTTACTCTTTATCCCATATATTTTGTTGAATATTTTTGCATTTATATTTACCTTGCAGCCATCTTCCAAGGCATTATATGTGAATCGGCTATTGCCTTCAGCTCTGATCTCAACATCGTTGGAGCCCTGGAGAAGGAGAGCCTTTTTCAGGTTGCCTGAAGCCTCATCCATGAAAGCAATGCTGTTCTTGCAGTGGTAGGTGATGTTCTGTGATGCGTCCATAGACAGCAGGCGGAGGAAGGTCATCTGAATGCTGGCAGTGTTGGGTGCTGAGCTGTCATCACCATAACTGAACTGCAATGGTAAAGACAAAAATATTGTAGTTTGATGCTAAATCACGTAAAGCACAATAATCACATGTATATATAACAATATAGGCAATGACAGGCGCCTAAGTCAATTGAGAAATATAAGTAGGAAAGTTCCATTGCTTAAATAAACTAATTGTTGTCTAATGCGCAGAATTTAATTATGAAAAGTACTTACTTGGAAGCCACCATTGATTGTCTCTCCAAACCAGATGTGCTTCTTGTCCTTGGTCTTACTTGTCCACCAGTTCTTCCTGGGGATCTTGCTTGGGTTGGGGTATACACATGTTTCTCCAGTTTCCATGTTGCAGAAGACTTTGATGGCATCCACAGTACAGCCCTGGTTGGGGTCAATCCAATAGTCACCTGAAAAAATGATCAGGATTCAGTCAGTAGGATAATACTTATAGCTATATAGAGACAAGATACATTTTTCTGTTCTGAAGAATATTAAATATGATGCAAGAATTACAACCTGAACATTTTATTTAAGATACTAATAGTAATTATACCAATCTATCATCCATACTTATTAACTAGATAAAATAGTGGTTCTTCAGTTAACCATACTAGACTTAGAAAGAAGTGACCTTATGCAGATTAATGGGACGATAGAATATAAACAATAAGAGCAAAACAATTGGAGAATGATAAGTAAAGTGTATGGTGCAAAAAGACTATGGGGGAGATGTATCAAAGTATAGAAGTTGGAAATAGCAACCAATCAGCTTCCAGCTATCATTCATCAAGAACATTATAAAAAGATAGCTATAAGTTAATTGATTGCTATGGGTAACTTCTCCACCTGTCCTCTTTAAAAGGTTTGATACATCTCCCCCTATATGAAATGGAGTGTATATAAAATACTGCAAAGTAAAAATTAAAGGTGAAAAAAATAGAGACACTGAACTACTGCTATTTAGTCAATAGTCTGGATGGCATTGATAATTTTGTACATACCACTCTTCCATTCAGGGTGGCACAGTTTCAGGTCACGGCAAGTACGAGCTGGGTTTTTCTTGCTTCCATCTGGGCTACGGATGCTCTCAATCTGGTTGTTCAGTGATTTCAAAGTGGCATCAACCTCAACATCATGCTGGCGGAGGTTTGCGGAAGCCTGATCAGCACGCATGTAACGGAGAGGATCTGGTCCTTTCTCGGGCTGAGATAGGCCGGCAAATGCAGACATGTCAATGCCAGGGCCAGGAGGACCAGGGGGACCAGGTGGGCCAGGTTGACCAGGAGGACCCTTTTGAAAGAAGCACAAAACAGATGAGTTGTGATCCAGTAGTTAATAATTACATTTCCTTCTGTTTCCTAATGAGATATGGAATGAGTATTGCACTTAAAATATGTACAATTAAATCTAATTTGGGATTGTCAGAAGATTATTAAATTGTGTGTATACTTACAGCTGGACCAGTTTCACCACCACGACCACGTGGACCAGGTGGACCAATTGGACCAGGCAGACCATTAGAACCATCTTTGCCAGAAGGACCAACAGGCCCAGGAGGACCCTAAACAAGGTAAACAAGTTGTAAGTTAACTAATAATGTCTAAAGTGAACAGTAAAATCAATAGTAATAATAATAATTTTTAGTTATATTTCAGAACTTACTCTTGGACCAGAAGGACCAGCGGGACCAGTAGCACCTTGATCACCAGCAGTACCCTAAAAAAGAAAAGAAAACAGTTTGTGTATAAATCCCTGTTTTACAATAAATGTTCATAACACATAGAGCTTATAGTACTATATTGATGAACACCTGGTATAGTGGTATATATAGTAGCCACAATCACAGTGCCAGATCATCTTAAACACTAGGCTTACTTGTTCTGTACTTTATTAGCAAATATTATGAAGTGTCCACAAAAGAATTGATTCATTTAAAAACATACCAATATCTCACCCAATACTTGTACTCTTATTATTTTGGGTTGGGACCAACTTTTAGCAGCAGTACGGAAAAGTGGCAAAAGGATTATGAAAAATTTGCAATGTGTGTAAGTAAGACTTCTGCATTTTATTTTGCAGATAGGAACCACTTGACTAGTTTTTTACTGGCTGACAGCAGTGTACTGTGCAAATTTGTGTGTTTCTTTGTCTTATAGAAGCCTAATTGTGAAACAATATTGTTACATTTTTCTAAGATAGTAATTATGAGTGCACCATGCTTATTTTCAGTTGGGGGAATGAAGATGAGGCATTTAAAAAAATATTTTATCATTTGTCCTACTTGCACTTTGTATTAGTCTAAGCAATAAGCAAAAAGCTAATCGGTTAATAACTAATAGCCTGACTAATGTTAATGAGCATTTCTAAATTATGTAAGTTAGGAGGTTGTGATTAAAAAAAACACAGTGTTCTGCAGTGTTATGTACAAATGGGCAACCATAGAATTCCACCTGTTTTTAAAGTATATTTCCAATAACAAACCAGCAAACCCGAATGTTACTAACATCATATTTCAAACAGATACTTGTAGGTAAACAGCTGGTAGTGATTTTGTAATGGATCAACAATGTTTGCTTGTAAAATTAACAGAAAACATTTTTAATTACTGAACCATTATGGCTGAGTAATTTTGGCAAGCCAAGAATTGGATCTGGTCTCTATTTTCTATACTTGTGTTCATAAAATAATTTTGCGTGGACAATAAATTGCAACAATAGAAAGGATTGGTATGGTTTCAGAATAATGGATTTTGTGTTTGTCAATTAGAGATCTCTATTTAAAAAAAAAATTTCAGTTTATTACTTCAATGGAGTGAAAAAGTGGCACAAGGGTTAGCATTGCCACCTTGCCATGCTGGTTGGTTTTCTGATCTAGAAGGGTAATTTGGATATGTCAGGTTTCACCTTAGTGTATTTATGTGATTAGGAAATTAGAGTGTAAGCAAGACTGATACTAGTGTAGTATTTTGTGTATTAATATCAGTTAAACAATCTTTAATAAAACAATAACAATTATTTTTGGTTATTGTACTTACTGGTGGTCCGGGCAGACCCTGAAGACCAGTGAAACCTCTGTGACCCTTCTGTCCTCTCTCTCCAGCTTCACCAGCCTCACCTTTATCACCACGAGGACCTTGAGGACCCTAAAATGTAAGAACATGTTATAAAAAGAGCCTTAAAAATAATACAATTCTATACTAGGTGAACAATTTTACAGGATACAATGTAACACATTTATTTTGATGGTAAAATAGGCTATTCAATTTAATAACTGGCATAATTTCAATAATAATATTATATTATAATATCAATATTGTTGAGGCAAACTGAGATTGATCTTCATTTTCACTATACACAAGAGTGTAAAATGTTTGTAACTAAAAATAATATTCATTCTTCAATTATCTCAGTCATTCGTCTGGGCTCAGTATTATGCACAAGGATACTAAGCTATTATGCATTGTATTTCTGTCTTACCAATCATGGAAACACCATGGCACCTATTATTATTTATTTAGAATTATAGCATGGAAAGATAATTAGTTCATACAGTATGTGCTTTTCTCATGAAATTGTTGAATAAAATGACACAAATACATAAAAATGAGAGTTGTACTTACTGGCAGACCACGAGCTCCAGCTGGACCGGATGGACCCAAAGGACCTTGTGGACCCTACAAGTGAACATACAAGTTGTATTAATGAATATCTACCATGTATTAATGGTATGGTTGATGCTATATAGCTTCACAAAATGCAACAATACACTGACTACTTGCCTCTTTGATACAGGAGTATTAAACTAACAACTCTTTTCTTTGCTATTATCATTAAATGTACTTCTATTTTCCTTAAGCTTGTAAGAAATATATATCAGTTTGGGTAGTGGTATCAGTAACCCTCCCCTTATGTCCCATGTGGACAAGTAAGAATAAATGGATAATATTGTTGTACAAGAGCTATAGCTAATCCTCTGCACAATATCTTACAAACTAGGGGAATAATTTTTTATGCATGCTGCTATAATTCCATAAGAGCATCACAAATCCCTGGCACCTCTTTTGAACATTTCTATAGTATGGAAACACGATCATCTAACTTGCTTCCTGAGTACTCAATTATTATATGTTCAAGAATTGGCCATTTAAAAAGATTGTTACTCAATGATTATTCAGAAAAATATATGTACTTACAGATTCACCTCTATCTCCTTGTTTTCCAGTTGGGCCAACAGGGCCAGGAGCACCAGGAGCGCCAGGAGCACCAGGTGCACCAAGAGGCCCAGTCTCACCACGGTCACCCTGTAGGGATAGAGGAAACAGTTGCATATCTATTTGGACTCTTTTACGGTGTATGTGATAGAATAATTACTCACAAGTATTGTGGTAGAGAAAAATGTAATATCAAGATATAAAGGTTAACAAGTATTATTATCTCACTAAGTTTATACTAGATTTATATCAAATATTTTGAGCTGCATTCATCATTAGTTTAAGCTATGGCCATGATGGTGTACCATGGTATTGCATGTACAGTACCTTTGTATCCAATTACTTTAAATCCTAAAGCATTATTATTTCATATGTAGAACATGAAAAACAAAGCTATCATACAATAAGAATGTTTATTGGATTAGGTTAAAAAGCATTAAAAGTAATGACTGCTGAAACGCTTTATCATCGCTTCCATCATAATGGAAGCCAAGCCAAGCAGTCCTGGTGATCATAAGCCAAGCTGTCCTGGTGATCATGTTACTAGTTGGAAATTTTCCCAATCTTACCTTCATGCCAGTGGAACCATCACGACCAGGAGGACCATCAGATCCAGGGTTTCCCTAAAGGAAAATAACATTTTAGACTTATAGTATATGTCTAACAATAATTTTATCCTTGGTCTACTATACAGCAAAATAATAATTACATGCTATTGCACTTATCCTAGTTTCACTTGTTTGTGCATTCATTTTTCATTTACTATTATTTAACTTAAATTTTATTAAAAGTCCAGAACATTTCACAGTAGCAAGCAGTTCCATCTCATGCTATGTGGGGAACCTCACTAAGGGATGATTCAGAGCCACACGCTATTTGCGCTCGTTCGGTTAGAAAAAGGGGCCGGCTATTTAAATTGAGCGTTCGCTCTTTGCGGTCTGTTGACGGCTCTATGTCTGAGCGAGTGAACAAAACATGCGCTTGCTATTTTGTAAAGACGCCCCCTGGCCGCTCGCATCATATGTCATCTCCGCTATTTATTTGATTAATCGAGTACATCGAAAGGCATCTGAACTGCTCGCAGTGCTTGTGGTAGTTTTATCCTACCGCAATCATGTGAACAGTTCAGGCTAAGAGACAACCAAGTGACGTGGTCGATAACGCTGCTTTGTTAATTATGCACACCCTTAAAACGCCCCTTGTGACCGTTTGGCACGCCTGCGTTCGGATCTCCACTCCCCGTTTTCAAGCACCTTCCCCTGTTACCACCCACAAACGCCTCATCCTGTCACTCAAATTAGCAGGCACTCGCTATTTGGCGAGCGCTCGATTTCTGATCGCACTGACTGGTTGGCGCATGCACATTACGACCCATACGCATGCGCAGTTGTGCGAACATCGCTCGGAGCGAACGAGCGGCTCTGAATCAGGCCCTAAATACATTGCTTTAAATCAATATAAATGTTGTCTTAAAGTTTCCCTTGCAACACCCTTAAATGCATCCCAATGGGATGTAGTCGGCATCCCGGCGTGCCAATATGTAATAAATCAATTAATTATAATGTGAAAAAGTAATTATATTATTTTATGCCATAAAATATTTTTTCAATGTTTTAATTAAATATTGTATTTGATGGTGACTTTGTCAGGCAGTAAAGGACATCACCTTAGTAACCCTTTCTCTCATGCCAGGAATAACACCACCTCCTGGATGAGTAGTGCTTGGTGGTTTCGCTGGACAGTTGTCTAGTTAGAAAGCCCAACAGGTGGCCACTTATTCTTCTTCAGAAACAGTATGCATTTGTCTACACAAAAGCAGGCAAAGCATAAGTGTCAACTTGTTCTTGTAACTCGGGATTAATAGCCCAAATTCTCATTTAGGCAATATTCCTTATTAAAATATTTGTTAATTTACCTAACTCTGAAGCCAGTACTAATTGTTAACCACTATCGCTGTCATACGGTTTTATTTAAACTATTTCCATTAATTAAATAAAAAATTCAACCCAGCAACTACCATAATAGACCTAACAAAGAAAGATGCAGGATCTTTGTAGATTAACAAAAAATTGTCTGAATTGTGGTGGGGAGACAACGACAAACAATACAGTGAAACAACCGTCCTATATAGAACACATAAAGGACCAGTCATTTTACAGCCCTATCATGTAATTTTATGTCTTTGACATTATTCTGTGAATCTTTGGTTTCCTGGATCTTTTTCTTTGGTCTAGTGTCACACAGGCATTACAGAACTTTTTACTGGCAGGAAGTCCACCCTTCTGAGGTCCTTGTACTCGCTCACAGCCATGAGAAGCTCACATGTGTGTGTCACTAGATAAGGTTCAGACCACTGCGGCTTTCTGTCTGGAAACGCACAAAGTTCTAACGCACCAGTGTGATGCAAACTTTTGGTTGCTGAGAGCTGCTAAACTATTTTTCACCCTAGAAAAGAAGCCTTAATTCATAGTAAGGGTAATGTCCCTTTTACCTATCATCCCCACAGGAAAACTACAGCAACATTTTTAAAACATCAAATAAGGATGTGTCTACATTATTGTATGTTATACAGTAAATAGAATCTTCTATATTATATTAATATTCTTCTACCCATAGCACAGTAACACAGTCATCTTTTGCTACACTGTTATAGTCTTCTGAATCTATTTCCACCTTCTTATTTTCATTCAGGCAGAAGCAGTAGGCAGGAGATGCATGTGTGGTGGAACATATTGTAAGGTGTCCTACAGCTATATATAATATTAGTATGATTAACCTGAATGATCCGGCAAATGCTGGGTTGGGACATTTGCTTATACTAAGTCTGCTCCATCTGTATATCTGTAGGTATTTTTTTATCAACTATTCAGACACAGAATGTGAAATAGTGGCCACAGGAGGAGTCTAAAGATGGTTATTTAGTTTGTGATTAATACTACAATGGGATTAATCCTGCTACTTTGCAAGGGATATCTAGTGTATTTCATCTGCATCAAATTGAGGTACTTACTTCACGTCCAGGCTCTCCAGAAGGTCCAGTCAAACCAGGTGGGCCAACAGGGCCAGGGGGTCCACGGTCACCAGCACCTCCAGGACTTCCTTGTTTTCCAGGCTCACCCTAAGGAAACATTTAGGAACTGAGGATTAAGAATATAATAGGTCTGAACACTGAAAGTATTACTGGCATACTGTATCTTGGTTTGCCATTATTAATTATATTTTTATAGCCAACATAATGTTCTGTTATTTATCTATAGACTCTTTTAGAGCCAATTAGATCAGTTCTGATCTATTTGTAGCATGTATGTTTTACTTCTGTAAATGGCTAATAATATGCTGATATTTAGTTGCAACTATAACGCTGCACTTGAATGCCCAATATATTTTTATGGCAACGATGTTGCTTTTGTTGACTATGCTAAGCCTTCAGAGGTGATTCAACTGAATGCAATAGCCAGGGCTGCCATCAGAAATTGTGGGGCCCGGAACTGACAAAATTGGTAGCCCCCCCCCCCCCCCCACACCCTTCCACCGCTATCTTATTCCTACAAAAAAAAATGTGGGCTAAAAAATATCAAGCCTGCCCTCTTCTGTGTCTAGCCAGCCCTTCCCTTATGTGCGTCCAGCCAGCCTCCCTTTCTGTGCATTCTGCCAACCCCCCTTCTATATGTCTAGCCAGGCCCCTAATGTGAGTCCAGGCAGCCCCCTTAATGTGTGTCTGGCCAGGTCCCTAATGTGTGTTGAGCCTTCCCCCTCTCTCACAGGCACAGCCCAGCCCATCGGCAGCGCGTTTAAACTTACCGGCTTCTGCTCTGCTGAGTCCGGCATTGCAGTGCAAGCGCATGCATGTTGCTGGACGGCCTGGGGCTTTTAGAGCCTCAGCAGGTCCAACTGCCCGCCAGCTCAGTGGCTCAATATAAACTGACGTGCTGCTAAGGAGTGCTGCTGCTGCTCTCCGTAAAAAAAATACCACACATACGATGGGGAGGGGGCGCGGTGGGTGCAGGTGGTAGGAGCAGGGCCCCCCTTTCTGCTAAGTGTCTGGACCTGGGACTCCAGTCTCGGCAGTAGTTCCCTGATGGCAGCCCTGGCAATAGCTGTAATGTGCCATTCTGGAATAGTACATTGTGGCCAGCAACATCGCTACTTTTTTCTTGCACCTCATAGAGGTGTTGAAAGTACCGTAATGGGAAAATATGTCTTCAGTTGAACACTGTTGTGATGTTTGGTGGCACATCACCCGTAATTGTATCTGCACCCTTAGGTGAATATTTATAGGTGTATATTTACTAAAGTGCAGGTTTTTAGAAGCGGAATAAAAAAAATACAAAATTTAGAGCGCTGGCAGACCGTTTTATATATAAAGAAAAATTATTTAAATGTATCTAGTTTCCTTAGTAAACCAGCTTAATACACACATTATACACATTATACACACATTTCTTCACATTCAAAAATTCTCAATATACAAAAACACTTTCCAAATAAGAATACTTATTAAACGTTCACATGTAGTTCACTGATGAACTAATTAGAACATACACCTCCGATGTTACTACTAAAAAAATAATTTTCCACTAATATTTTTTATAGTAAAATGTTGCATTTAAAGCACACATACAATCTGTTTCACAAATCTATACAACATTGCAGCATAAAAGGAAACATATGGTGTTAGCTGGAACTAAAAACTCATATACAATATTCCAGAAAAGGATAATATCAAGGGAGGATAAAAAAAGCCTCAAGTGGATACACATTATCTGCTAAAAAGTGAAAAAGCTACAACTGTTTCTGTTTATCCTAAATGAGATATGCTGTTGTTTATAGAGCTGTGATCTTTTTATGGGTGCTTTAAATGAAACTGGTCAGTGGTCAATTAATAGATTTATCTCAGGCGCCGGTGATTGCTTTTTCTTTTAGAAGTGGAGATGTTGGCCATAGCAACCAATCATATTCTAGCTATTATCTTCTAGAATGTGCTAGATAAATGTTAAATTAAGTTAAGCTGATTGGTTGCTAAAGGCAACGTCTACACTTCTAAAAACCCGCTCTTTAGTATACATACCCCTTAGTGTTTAATGACTTCTAAGGAAGAACAGCAACATAATAAGCCATTTATTTAAGTTTTACTTTCATTTATTTTAAAACATATACATCAAGAAATGTCTATAATAAAGTTTTGGGAGAATAGTTACATATGGATTATATATGTCCTTCTTTATTCAATAAATATTGTTCTGTGGCCCAAAACAGTCTCACCACCCATAAGAATACAAGTGTAGCACTGAAATTCAACATATCCAAATTGATAGAAGGGTTTTCCAAAGTGGAAGTTGAAAGGTTTTCCAAAGTGGAAACTTAAGTGGAGGTATGGAAATTGTAAGTGGATGGACTGTGATAATGTTATAATCAGTGGCAGCTCTTATCTTCAATTACCAGGGAGGGGGGGGGGGTCTGTTCGTCTACAATGTGCGCATGCACAGGATCTCGATTCCGCACATGCGCTCAAATCAACAACCAGTTTTCTAGGGACTGTATTGGCAGCAGCTCCTAGAAGTCAGACAGGGCTGACATTATAGCAAGGGAGTGGTTTCCCATGGGAAGCGCTCTCTTTGCTGATTGCAGTCCAGATTGACAGTCCCTTGGGGAGAAAACATCTTGGGTCTGCCTGTCGGGGTATAACTGTGATTAGCATTGAGTGCTTCCAATGGGAAGCCACTGCCACTGCCAGGCGGTCCCTGTGGGTGGCAGATTTTACTAATTATAATAAAAGCATTAGGAGAAGTGACAGATATAATGGGTCGCTTCCACTACTGGTTGTATTTAAAATTTAGGTAAATTAGACAAATGCCTGTGGCAACAATGCTTTAGATTATCTGTGATCTTGCTTACTATTATTCATTTCAATTGTCATTTCACACTTTACTAACCGTCAATTCTATCCCAGAACTTATTTGGACAAAGCAGTTTAAGTATGTAGGGTTCGGAGTACTGTGCCCTATATTACATTAGTTATTACTAAGACAATGCATAAGTGATAGCTCTATTTGGTGTAATGTAGTATAAATGTAACACACTAGCGAGAACAAAGTACATATAAAGGCACATTCTCACTGTAAACCACAAGAAAGCAACTAGATTATTTCTATTACTCTTGGTGTACTGTATACTGTGTTGAATTGATTTTCTAGTACTATTTTATATGATAAAAAAATATATGTACTATTGTATGTCATACAAAAGTCACTATTTTAGCTGAAGACACAATATTACTCTATAAGAACTAATTTTACAAGAAAGTACAATATTACTCATGGTGTTCTTGTATTATAACACTTTCACTTCACATTGCAGAAATTTATACTTACAGAGGGTCCTGGAAGGCCAGGGAAACCTCTCTCACCACGCTGACCGGGAAGACCAACAATACCACGCTGTCCAGCCAAACCTTGAGGACCAGGGGGACCATCGGGACCCTAAAGAAGATTTTGACCAATACTCAGAATTAGTATTCCTAATGGACGATATAGAATTGGCAATACAGTAATATCACAGGACTATGTATGTAGTGAGAACTGTGGTAATGAAGATAGTCTGGCTGATTAAATTTAGGAGGCATCAAGGGAACTACAGGTATATGAGTAAGACAATATGATTTTTAAATACTTTTCCCCTCTTCTTGTCATATGCTCAGTGGTGATTTTAGACCCCAACACACAATTGGATGACATATGTAAAACTATACTCACAGAAGTACCATCTTCACCAGGCTCTCCCTTCTCACCAGGAGGACCAGAAGGACCTTGAAGACCTGGGTCACCAGCACGACCAGCAGGACCACCATCACCACGAACACCCTTTGGTCCATCTTTACCAGCAGATCCAGGAGGACCAGGAGCCCCAGGGTTTCCCTATAAATTGGTTTAAAATGTTATTATTCAGAAGTTATTAATATGAATAATGATAATAATAATAATTACATAATACTCATCATTAAAAGCAAAAACTACCAAAAATACAGTAAGTAAGTTTACAGACTAAAAATGGTCCTGGTTTTTGTACCCAGTTATTTATTGCACATAATTAATTGTTAAAAAATATATTTTATCATTAATTATTTAATCATTAATTATGCTGTTTCAGTCTTTATTTATTATTGCAGTTATATACATTGGGACTGAAAGAGATCATCTAATAAATTATAGACTGATATATTTAAAACACAGAGATATAATGTAAAACTATTTGTCAAAAAACAAAAGAATCAGAGTTGGCAGAAAGGCTTTTGTGTCACTGTTTCTATCTTAGCGCCAAATGTAATAGGGTGAGAGTTTAGAAAATGTCAGAGTTTAACAGTAAAACTCTCACACTAATACATTGATTGAGTTGTATTTTCAATACAGGAAACACCTATGTAGATGAGAGTTTAAATCTTGAGAGTTTTTTGAGTCTGAAAAACATGCAAGTTTGCATGTTCTGTGACTTTAATACATTGGTTGGGTTTAAAAATGTGAGAGAGTTTTCTCTCACATTTTCTAAACTCTCACCCTATTACATTTGGCCCTCAATGTCAATAGTTCTTCATCTATTATTATTTGCTATTATATACATAGTGCTAGCATATTCACTAGCGCTTTACATTGGGAACAACACAGTAATAAAACAACACTGGGCATTTGTAGACAAACTAAGAGATAAGAAAGCAAAAGAGTGTGATACACATAGTGCATATGTGTCCAGCCAGATTTTAAGTGGAAAACTGCTTTTTGTGGCTACAGTATGTGATCCAGTCACACAGCAATGTTAGTTTGGGTGTAGAACAAGAACTCATGTCAATTTTGTGTGATCTGTGTAGAGGGGAGGTGATCAGAAGATTACAAATTTGATAAGCTTGCTTGAAAAGGTGAATTGTCAAAACACATTTGAAGGTTTTGAGAGTTATATTTGCCTGCATGGGGACCTAGGTAAAATGGCCTATGTCACAAATATAATGTATTTAAGAGAACTGCATGTATAATTGTGTACTAACCCCCGAATGTTTGTAAGGGAAATCAATGTATTACTTCCCTCACATGTGGCAAAAACTCTGATGACATCATGAAAATGTCGTTGTATATGTGTTACTTGAACCTGGTAAATAAAGGCATGTTACTTACATTGGGACCAGGAGGGCCAACTCTGCCGGCAGCACCAGGGAATCCAGTAGCACCCTACAGGTAGAAGAGAATATGATTACAAAATTTAGTCCATTAACATTTCGAGATTTATCCTCTTGTTAAAAGGATAGCTCATACTTTTCTTCACAGCTTTTTAACCTATGAAATACAATAATTTAGGATGGTTGGACAGTAAAATTGTACTTACAGCTGGACCTTGGGCACCACGAGCTCCTTTAGGACCATTAACACCAGTTGGGCCCTGGAATGACAAGGACATCGGTTATGTTACAAGTTAATATTAAGTAAAATTAATGGTTCATATGCATTCCTATTTTGTTTATTCTATTATGTTATATTTTTGTGACAATGCTGAGAATCTATCTGCTACTAAAATTATGTACAACTGCAAAACATATACTACTGTATAGTAATAATAATAGAAATTGCCTTCCACTATTCATCTAATGTAACATTTAATTGTTGCAATAAATATATGTACATTGGTATTATAGTCCAATGGGATCATGCACAGGTAAAATTCCTATCTTTGACTGTTAGGTGGATTTGGTATATTCTGACTGTGCCACCGAATTTCAACTTATTATTTTTATTCCATGTAAATTATTGTGGATATACTGAACAAACCTGTGGGCCAGGAGCACCAGATGGACCTTGAGGACCAGGAGCACCAGCATCGCCCTTCTGACCAGACTCTCCCTGCTCACCCTTAATGCCAGGTTGACCATCAGCACCCTGAAAAACAGAGGATGTATCTCAGAACCTATACCAGGAGCACATACTGTAATGTAGAGAACATTAGGCCACAATATATCTTCAAGATTGAAACTTTGAAAATTGATTGATGATGCACAACATGGATATGCCAAGAAGGTGGTATGGTGGCTTTCTCAACATAGCAATCAAATTAAGCTTCCTTGGCCACTGTATTACATAGGCCCTTTAAAGGTATAGTGGTTTTATTCCAGTTAATCTGGATCATATTCATGCTGCAAAATGTGCAAATCTATGTCTCAGAACCTGAGCTGAGCAATCAGTTTGTCAAGTTTCTAATATGCCTATGTCTTGTTATAAATGATCAGTCTTAGGATATTTATCCCAAAGAAGACTGTCCATGAGTTTTGTAGTGACAAATCCACTTCTGACCAAATCTCTCTAGACCATTGTGGAAAATGTACATACATGTAATAATGTACATAGCTAAATCTATGAATGAATTCCTCTTATAACATCTTAATAAAGTTGAACGTCTACTTGAAACAAGAAAATATAAATTCCAAAGAGGGGTTTTCACAGCCATGATCTATCATGATTTGTATTGAAGTTCACTTAGAATTATAACAGATCAAGACATACTCTATGCTGGACAATTGGACTTATGGTATGTTGAAGATATTAGATAAGCAACTGTTTTTTTGGTTGTTTTTTTTTGAGGGGGGGCCTTTTTACTTACAGGTGGACCAGCAAAACCAGCGGGACCAGGTGGGCCACCCTCGCCGCGATCACCCTATAAAAGAAATAATACCATGGTCAGTGTTTTAGTTGGAAACATTACAGTTTGAGTATTAGAAAAATTAATTCTGGTATTCTGGTAATCTGATATTATATATCTTTGTTAACTTGCTTATTATCAAAACTACCAAATCGACTTAAAAGCAACTTATTCACATCGGTGTAAATGACAATTGTTAACAAGTACAAAAAGTAAAGATAAACACTTTTGTGACTTTGCTTTTATAATAAGAGCCTAGTTTTTGTCACATCAGACAATGTATGCATTAGTCTTCATCATAAAAGTATTTTGTTTGCTCTTATCTCATAGTATATTATTATATAACTGTCAATATGTTGCACTATACTATATATCATTTTACTGTACACCGTTATATATCCTATGTTCAAATATACTTGGAAAACTTCAATTTGTCTAAAGAAAAACAAGTAAAATACCATGATAAATGTCCAATACAGAAATTACATATAGTATAAAAAAACTTACAGGAGCACCACGGGCGCCAACAATGCCAGATGGGCCAGGAGGACCAGATTCTCCCTAAAATAAAGAAGAGAACAATGCATTTTCAAAAACCACATTTTATGCAACAATATTACAAGCAAATAAACATATTTAAATTTAATGCAATTTGAGAAAACTTTAACTTCCTCATTTAAAACCATTGGTCATTTTTATAATATTAAGTACAGGAAACAAATACAGTTAAAATGCGTGTTTCATTTCTGTTTCTGGAGATATTATTCCATTCTTCTTATTCTTGTTAATTTGTAAAAATAAACGTGATTTCTAATATTTTATTATAATTAGAAATTATATCAATAATTTCAATTTGTGATTAATCTGGGAACTGCACTGTCAAATGCACTGTAAAAGATCACGCGTTTCTCCAAAAATATCCATTTAAAACTGGCTCTGAACATGTGTTTTAGGGATGTATTTTAAGGCAACAGAACTGACCTGTTCATAGACAACTACTGGATACGGAGTTTCAGCATTATCAATACAGATTTCACCCACTTGTAGTTGCAAGATAAAATAATTGCTTATACTGTAACTTATATTGTTGTGTTTATGACTTTGGTTTTTGCCCATGTAGGCAATAGAACTGCACGTACTGAATCTTCTCACTTTTTATTTACTTTTCTGCCACTAGGATGAGGTTATGGATTGAACATTTCCAATGCAGTATATAATATAAATCTAGTGCTTCATGCAATTTTATCCTCTTAGACAGTATGAACTATATACAACCTTGTTATCCTTCTGATGTTCTAATAGTCCTACAAGAATTGTGACAGGCAATGTGATTTCTGATTTTTGTATTAGAGCAGTCTACTGACAAAAGCTTAGAGACATGAGCAGAGGAATCTGCCAGAGTCATGGACCCACCAAGACAAATGTATAACATTTATACCACCCTATATATTATTATATATTATAATGCTTCATTATTTCCATGACAGCTTCCAATGTATATGTTGTTGTTATAATGATGATCATTTTTTAATATTACCAACTATTATCGGCTATACAACTGCTTAAATCCTAGTTATATGACTATCATATAGTGATGAAATCATTAAAATTTTCTACTTTCATTTTTAACAAATTTGTGGATGATATGACACCTACTTTCTCTCCATTAGGACCGCTTGGACCATGTGGGCCAATAGGACCAGTCAAACCCTGCAAAATAAATAGAAATTAAATGAAGACATATTCACATTCACACTATACTTCCCTAAATTAACTAACCATTGGACATGATCATAATACAATTATATGACAATTTATGTAGACTTTAGACACTACACCTAGCCAACATGATCATAATACAAAACTATGACAATCTATGTAGACTTCGCACATTATACCTAGCCAACATGATCATAATACAAATCTATAATATTCTATACTGAAATAGGACACTACACCTAGCCAACCTGAACATAATACAAATCTATAATAATCTATACTGAAATAGGACACTACACCTTGCCAAAATGATCATACTACCAATCTATGAAAATCTATGTACACTTTGGACACTATATCTAGCCAACATGATCATACTACAAATCTATAATATTCTATACCGACATGGGTCACTACACATAGCCAACATTATCATAATACAAATCTATAATATTCTATACCAACATAGGCCACTACACCTAGCCAACATGATCTTACTACAAAGCTATAATATTCTATACCGACATAGGACTCTACACCTAGCCAACATGATCATACTACAAATCTCTAATATACTATACTGACATAGGACACTACACATAGCCAACATGATCATACTACAAATCTCTAATATTCTATATCGACATAGGACACTACACCTAGTCAACATGATCATACTACAAATCTTTAATATTATATACCGAAATAGGGCACTACATCTAGCCAACATGATCATACTACAAATCTATAATATTCTATACCAACATAGGACACTACACCTAGCCAACATGATCATGCTACAAATCTATTATATTCTATATCAACATAGGAAACTACACCTAGCCAACATGATCATACTAAAAATCTATAATATTCTATACCGAAATAGGACACTACACCTAGCCAACATTATCATACTACAAATCTATAATATTCTATACCGACATAGGACACTACACCTAGCCAACATGATCATACTACAAATCTATAATATTCTATACCGACATGGGTCACTACACATAGCCAACATTATCATAATACAAATCTATAATATTCTATACCAACATAGGCCACTACACCTAGCCAACATGATCTTACTACAAAGCTATAATATTCTATACCGACATAGGACTCTACACCTAGCCAACATGATCATACTACAAATCTCTAATATACTATACTGACATAGGACACTACACATAGCCAACATGATCATACTACAAATCTCTAATATTCTATATCGACATAGGACACTACACCTAGTCAACATGATCATACTACAAATCTTTAATATTATATACCGAAATAGGGCACTACACCTAGCCAACATTATCATACTACAAATCTATAATATTCTATACCAACATAGGACACTACACCTAGCCAACATGATCATGCTACAAATCTATTATATTCTATATCAACATAGGACACTACACCTAGCCAACATGATCATACTAAAAATCTATAATATTCTATACCGAAATAGGACACTACACCTAGCCAACATTATCATACTACAAATCTATAATATTCTATACCGACATAGGACACTACACCTAGCCAACATGATCATACTACAAATCTATAATATTCTATACCGACATGGGTCACTACACATAGCCAACATTATCATAATACAAATCTATAATATTCTATACCAACATAGGACACTACACCTAGCCAACATGATCTTACTACAAATCTATAATATTCTATACTGAAATAGGACACTACACCTATCCAACATGATCATACTACAAATCTATAATATTCTATACCGACATAGGACACTACACCTAGCCAACATGATCATACTACAAATCTCTAATATTCTATACCAACATAGGACACTACACCTAGCCAACATGCTCATACTACAAATCTATAATATTCTATACTGAAATAGGACACTACACCTAGCCAACATTATCATACTACAAATCTATAATATTCTATACCAACATAGGACACTACACTTAGCCAACATGATCATACTACAAATCTATAATATTCTATAGCGAAATAGGACTCTACACCTAGCCAACATTATCATACTACAAATCTATAATATTCTATACCAAAATAGGACACTACACCTAGCCAACATGGTCATACTACAAATCTATAATATTCTATACTGACATAGGACACTACACCTAGCCAAAATGATCATACTACAAATCTATGAAAATCTATGTAGACTTTGGACACTATATCTAGCCAACATGATCATACTACAAATCTTTAATAATCTATACCGACATAGGACACTACAGCTAGCCAACATGATCATACTACAAATCTATAATATTCTATATTGACATAGACATTACACCTAGCCAACATGATCATACTACAAATCTATAATATTCGATACTGACATAGGACACTACACCTAGCCAACATGATCATACTACAAATCTATGATATTCTATACCGACATTATCAACATTATCATAATACAAATCTTTAATATTCTATATCAACATAGGACACTACACCTAGCCAACATGCTCATACTACAAATCTATAATATTCTATAGCGAAATAGGACTCTACACCTAACCAACATTATCATACTACAAATCTATAATATTCTATACCAACATAGGACATTACACTTAGCCATCATGATCATACTACAAATCTATAATATTCTATACTGAAATAGGACACTACACATAGCCAACATGATCATACTACAAATCTATAATATTCTATACCGACATAGGACACTACACCTAGCCAACATGATCATACTACAAATCTCTAATATTCTATACCGACATAGGACACTACACCTAGCCAACATGATCATATTACAAATCTATAATATTCTATACCGAAATAGGACACTACACCTAGCCAACATTATCATACTACAAATCTATAATATTCTATATCAACATAGGACACTACACTTAGCCAACATGATCATACTACAAATCTATAATATTCTATACCGACATGGATCACTACACATAGCCAACATTATCATAATACAAATCTTTAATATTCTATACCGACATAGGACACTACACCTAGCCAACATGATCTTACTACAAATCTATAATATTCTATACTGACATAGGCCTCTACACCTAGCCAACATGATCATACTACAAATCTATAATATTCTATACTGACATAGGACACTACACCTAGCCAACATGCTCATACTACAAATCTATAATATTCTATACCGAAATAGGACTCTACACCTAGCCAACATTATCATACTACAAATCTATAATATTCTATACCAACATAGGACACTACACTTAGCCATCATGATCAAACTACAAATCTATAATATTCTATACTGAAATAGGACACTACACCTAGCCAACATGATCATACTACAAATCTATAATATTCTATACCGACATAGGACACTACACCTAGCCAACATGATCATACTACAAATCTCTAATATTCTATACCGACATAGGACACTACACCTAGCCAACATGATCATACTACAAATCTATAATATTCTATACCGAAATAGGACACTACACCTAGCCAACATTATCATACTACAAATCTATAATATTCTACACCAACATAGGACACTACACTTAGCCAACATGATCATACTACAAATCTATAATATTCTATACCGACATGGATCACTACACATAGCCAACATTATCATAATACAAATCTTTAATATTCTATACCGACATAGGACACTACACCTAGCCAACATGATCATATTACAAATCAGGGGAGTAGCGAGGGTGGTTCTGTTGGAGCATGAGCTCCGGGCACCAAAATGGACAGAGGGCGCCAACCAGGTCCCTTTGGGGGAAGCATGCTATTCCTTCAATGCCAAGTGTCATACTGCCACTGTTTGCACTTTTTCTCTCCACTTCAGTATTCCCCCGCAGGCTGGCGATACCCCACTGGCACAGTTCAGTACAGAGAGGGGGGCAGTATGACATGCACTTCCTCCAGGCGCCATGGTTGCACGCTACTCCTCTACTAAAAATCTATAATATTCTATACCGACATAGGACACTACACTTAGCCAACATGATCATACTACAAATTTATAATATTCTATACCGACATAGGACACTACACCTAGCCAATACGATCATAAAACAAATCTATAATATTCTATACCGACATAGGACACTACACCTAGCCAACATGATCATACTACAAATTTATAATATTCTATACCGACATAGGTCACTACATCTAGCCAATACGATCATAATACAAATCTATGACAATCTATGTAGAGTTCGTACACTATATCTAGTCAACATGTTCATAATACAAATGTATGATATTCTATACCGACATAGGACACAATACCAAGCCAACATTATCATAATACAAATCTATAATATTCTATACCGACATAGAATGCTACATCTACCCCACAAAACCACTACAACATGCTCATAATACAATTGTGAAGAACTTTATACAGACATAGAACTATAAACTTATCTAACATAACATGGTCATTGGACATATTTATAGTACAACTCTAAAACACAATTACCTATATCTAATATAAAATACATATAAATACTGATGGGAAGAATTGAATACACCTAAAAATGGTAAATTTTAAAAAACAGGTAGTAATAAAAACACCCCGGGGAAATACAAACTCTTAATAAGGAGTGTCTCAATAAGTATTGCCTGTA
The DNA here is from genome assembly GCA_031769625.1 of Taudactylus pleione. NCBI lineage: Eukaryota > Metazoa > Chordata > Amphibia > Anura > Myobatrachidae > Taudactylus > Taudactylus pleione. The sequence continues at coordinate 14,609,687 of JAUIMM010000064.1, read as the reverse complement.
ATATACATTATCCCTTACTGAGAGAGTCCTATTCAAAATGGAGGTATGTCACGACTCACAAGCCGTCCATACGTAGAGCAGGTTGTAACTAATAGTTCATCATGTCCTCATACAGTACTTACTCTTGCGCCATCTTTTCCAGGAGCACCTTCAGGTCCTTTCTCACCAGAGTCACCCTATTTACAAAGAGAAAGTAAACAATTAGCAAAATAAAATATTAGTACTGTATGCTCACCTGGTATTTCTCAGCCGTAGCATAAAATATACATTATGTTCATACTAAGTGAATAAAAGTGAAATTAATTATTCACTAGCAACCACTAAAAAAAAATAGACGTTACTTATTATTCTTGATTCCAGGCCATTAGGTTTTAGAACCTTCAAACTATTTTGATGCAAACTCTAGCGCCAAGATGGTGTTTCTATGTAACAATGTGGCGCTGTTGTTTTGCTAGTTGTGAATAATAATATTGTTTTCTTCCACAGTAGCGACATTATGTAGGAACACTGGAAAATGTGTATGTGCCAAGTAATAATGCTTACAATGATAGGTTTTCATATGGTTTAGGACTAGTAAAAATGATAACTATTTGTTTTAAAGTATATTTCTCACTTAGCAAAATTCTAAGATCTACATATATGTGTGTATGTATGTATGTATTTATCTATGTATGTATGTACAGTATGTGGATGGACCTAGCCATTCTGCTTTCTGACATTAAAATGGCTCCTATTCATCTTATAGACTATAGACACATGTGCTACAAAATGCTTAGCCACGCCACACGTGTGCCAGTCATTGGATACAAACACACACACGGATGTTATTTTTAGCAAAAATGACTTGGAAATATATTGTATGTTGAGGCTGATTTTACTCTTTTGCAAAATATCTGGGGCCAAGTTATTACACAATCATTGTATACAACAAAACTAAAAATGAATGTCTGCAAGCAAACACTGTAGGCTGCAGTGTGACCATATGGGCACGTTACAAAATTATCCTTTTGTCTATAATAGCTTTTTTATAGTGTTATGGTGAAGACGGAGACTAGTATAAGATGGAATTAGATTACTTACTCTGTCACCTTTAGCTCCAGGGATACCACCAGTTCCTCTCTCACCAGGCATGCCTTGAAGACCAGGGGGTCCTTGGGCACCGTTGGGACCGGATGGACCAGTAGCACCCTAGAGAGAACATTAATGATACATAATCAACCAGTTTTTACACAGATCTCATATTGCAGATACACATAAACAGAGCCTAAACTGTTCTTACCTTAGGGCCATCAGTACCAGGAGTACCAGGAAGACCACGTGGACCTTGGAGACCTTGAGGACCTGATGAGCCACGTTCACCTGGGAAACCACGTTCACCCTAAAAGGCAGTGATAACATTGGTCATTTAGTTGATAAGACCATTTGGAATATGTACCTGTTTATAATATTATACAATAAAAAATTAATAGTGACACAATAAAATATTTTAAAGTAAGTGTATTTATGTATATATGTATTTCCAAACCATGTGATTGTTGAAACAAACTGGCCTCAAGGTACAGTGTTGTGAACATAAATAATTAGGGTACAATATTATTATTATTATAATAATAATAACAATAATAATATATTAAAATTATGAATAAATACTATTACTTACTCTCGGTCCAACAAGACCTGCAGCACCAGCTTCTCCGGGAACACCCTGGAATAGTGATAAAAAAGAGCAATGTAAGTTTTTTTTTATTTAAGAGCAAATAATAGCAAATATACTGTACATTGATTTTGGACATTTAGAACACTCTATAGTTGTCAAAGGCTATGGTGTCTGTCATCTCTTCCCTTTCGTACACATCTTTCCCATTTTTCCTCTGCTTTTGAACTTTAGTATTTGCTTTAAAGATAAGACACTCTTTTTGTGTTCTTTTTTTCTGCAATATGTCTCTTTGCAGTGGAAAATACCTACAACTTGAAACAAGGTAAAGGAAAGGAAGGATCTACATGTGAAGCATTCACCCAAGTATAAAGTGACATTTATTTATTTGTTCTTCATTGTAAGCACCTGTATGATTGTTCACAAATTTTCCATGTGTATGTAATCAACAACAGGCACACCCAATTACTCTAGACTTATATATCCTTAGCCTGCTCTGAGCTACAGTGGAATAGAAGGTTGCATACATATGTGTATACATTCTACATCTAAATATGAAATGCTGTAAAGCCATTTTGGATAATTAATTAATTCTGGTTTGTAACTGCAAGTGATAGGAAAAATAATAAAGGTAATGAGAACAAAGTGACTACTCTGTAATGTTATCAGTCATTAGCAGCTATCTAAAAAGGACAAGAGGAGAAGATGCTCATAGCAATATAAAAAATTTTATAGAATGTACTATACAAATTATAACTAGTATCGGGTTGATTGCTATGGGAAACTTCTCCACTAGAGGAGTTAATGCAAGGGTACAGAGCAGCTTCAACTGTCTCCCTTTGTTTCTTCCTCTTTTTCCCTTACCTTTACCTTACATTTACATTACTTTTCCTTTACCTTACCTTTACTTTACTTTTCCCTTTCCTCTACCCTTCCTTACTTTTACCTTACCTTAACCTTACCTTTACCTTACTTTTCCCTTACCCTTACCTTACCTTTCCCTTTCCTTTACCTTAGCTTTACCTTACCTTTCTCTTACTTTCCCTTTCCTTTATCTTACTTTTCCCTTACCTTTCCCTTACCTGTCCATTACCTTAGCTTTCCCTTTCCCTTACCTTTCCTTTACTGTTTCCTTACCTTTCCTTTACAGTTTCCTTATCTTTACCTTGCCTTTCTCTTACCTTTACCTTACCTTTTCCTTACCTTTCCTTACCTTTCCTTTGCCTTTCCTTGTCTTTCATTTACTCTTACCTTTCCCTTACCTTTACCTTACCTTTTCATTACCTTTCCCTTGCCTTTACCTTACCTTTCCCTTACCTTACCCTTACCCTTGCTTTTTCTTTACCCTTACCTTTACCTTACCTACCTTGCCTTTCCTTTATCCTTCCCATAACTTCCCCATACCTTTCCCTTGCAACATATTGGGCCTAATAATAATTTATTTTTGTCTCAGGCTGCAAGAGGGCAATGCCAGTGGTACTAAGTGAACAAAAAGCAGCACTACAATACTTTCCTTTCCATAGGGTACATTAACATTGCAAATAGTACCCAGGGAAGGAGGAGTTATTGAAATCTGAGACAATGTGACAACTCCTATTTCTGATTGACTTTTTCTTTGTACTTATATATTTAATCAGTGTTCCCAAGCTTGTTTGAGCACTTCAAGTCATTAAAATGTATTAATTTATTTTGCTCATATTTATTCTGTTACAAAGTACATATACTATGCCGTGTCAACTGATATCCTGCAAATGGTTCAAAAGTATAATACAGTTCCTTAGGCTACTGGAAATTAAGAGTTAGTTTTTGATACTCACCATGTCACCTGGCTTGCCACCCTCACCGGGAGGACCTGGGGGACCGGGAAGACCCTGGTAAAATAAAAAGATGATCATTACACATTGCATAAGTCAGTCCCTACCACAACATTTCAACTTAATCCTATGCTGCAGACATATAATCCACTGATTTATAACTTGCCATTGTCTACGTTGACTTACCTGGAAGCCAGATGGGCCAGGAGGACCTTGTTCACCTCTCTCACCAGCAGGACCCTGCAAGAAAGACGTCATCATTAGTATCATTAGCATGAACTTAACTAATGGTTAAAAACAAATGGCCTAAACTAATGAGTTGTCTGACCAGACAACATTAAATTAATTCTCATGAGTTCCTTCTTCTGCATCAAGTAACTGCAAACTGTCTACCTTTATTTGTCCGTTGTATCTAATATCTAGTCACCAGTCACATAGGTTACACAGTATCTATCTATGAAACTAGAATGATAGCGATCTAAGAGCATCAAACTGCAAAAACCAAATCCCAACTAAAAGACTATTTGGACACCGTGTCTATATAGCTAGTTGCAGGGCTTACATGTCCCTCCATCTTGTATGAAGATATAGGGATTATGCTCACATTGCTCGATTAACAATGATTCCCATTAACACTGTGGATCTTCTTGTATCAAATTTTAAAAGTAAGAATATATAATACAGAGTTTGCGGTGGACACAGATTCTCTTTCAGTGGCCACGGGCTAGATACCTTTGCAAACCAATGTAGATTATATTCAGCAAAGCTTAATAACAAGGCAAATGAATGTGGCTAAAATAAGAGTGCATATAAAATGGTGAATGTTTCATATCTGACTCAAGTGGAGCTTACAATGCTAGATTGGGACTAGTAACAGTAATATTTACAATACATGAATCAGCCTTTTACTTCAGAGACTCTCTATATGGCAAATCTATAGATAATCGTTAAGTCTACCCATTTTATTTTTAATTATGTTGATTTCCCTGCTATCACAATATGGGAACTTTTATTAGCTTGGACAATAGTTTTAATACATATTGCTTTATAAACTTTTACTCTTGTATTCCACAGGGTTCATTGAAAAATGTTGTTGTCAAAATGCCCTCCAGAGACATGATTAACAGTGACACGCAGAAACTGTAATATGGCGGAGGCCGCCATAAAATAAAGTAAATCTAAACTATTCTAATAATATAAAGCAGTTCTTATTGATGCAGCATTTAGCACAATGTTACTAACCCTATATGTAGTGTATTTTCTTATATATAGTTTAATGCATGTTGGTCTTTATAAAATTGTGTTTCTTTCAAGACAAACAGAGTGAATAATACTTACAGCGGGGCCATTGGGACCTTGGGAACCAGTTTCCCCATCTTTTCCAGGCAGACCCTAGGAGAGAGATTTTTGTTCTTGTTAATACCACACAAGCTTTTTAAACAATTATAGAACAAAACTGATCTGAATACAATAGTAAGCAGAACCAAGTTGATTAAACATATGGAAAAAAAGTAATGATTTTTAAAATGTATACTTTTGATATTATTGTTATAATTCTTTCATAAAATGATCTATACAATTATTTAAAATCCTAAGCACATTTCTCCCAATTTATAACAGCAATCTTGTATAATATCATGATTTATCCAGTTTATATTATCCAATAGTAGGAAAGAAAGTATTTATTTACTTAAACTAAATTCACTGATTTACAAATAACCACAGTAGTGAATGTATGGAACTTTGATTTAATTTAATGATCTAAAATTAAAATATCTATACGCAAATTTCAAGGTAAAACTACTTACCCTTAGACCAGGAGCACCAACCAGTCCTTTCTCACCAGGCTTGCCAGCTTCACCCTTAGAGAAACCAATACAAAGATGGAATGTTATTAGTATGCATGTTATGTGCATTGTGTTATGTAATATGCCACTAAACACTGGAAGAGTCAACCTAAAAAACCAATCAGAGGCCAGGCCAGTTTGTACAAATATAAAAAGTATAAATTGATGGTGTATGTGATATTGATCTGAGAAGATAAGAAATGGTATTATTGGGGGAAAATAGTTGTATTGTGGAAGATACATAATTATAAGTATCAGTTATGTGACATTTATTTAGCTACATTATATAGAAGACATTATTCTAATATTGCTTAAGGCAATATTTAAATGAGAGAAATGTAATAATTATTGGCCATTCTTCCATTTATTAAATGCCAGGCATCAATCAGAAACCAATTTAATTAGATAAGTAAGTTGGGGAGGATAGATATAATGTATTTTCTGCTCTGTAGCAGTGAATTGCTAAGCACTACAAGCACTATTCACGCCTAATACAAGTTACAAACCATCACTAGCTTTCATTGTCTGGTTACTTTTACAATATATGAGTATGTATGTGTGTTGTACAGTTGTCAGATACTAAAGTTCCTTACATTGGCACCCTTAGGCCCTGGGAAACCCATGACTCCAGGTTGACCACGAGCACCCTGAGGACCAGGAGGTCCGGGACGACCATCTTCACCAGCAGCACCCTAGAAGGGATGAAACCAAGTCATCATTGCTTTCTATTGCAATTGTAATAATATCAATGTGTTCATTTTATTACTTTTCCAAAAGGCTTATTAAAATGAACACTCTTGATATTAATTATATTTGACCTACTTCATAGAACATAAATATTATACTAACACTATAATGATATATTTATTATAGATAATAATAATAATAATAATAATGTGAATTTCAAACTTACAGTTGGACCAACTTTTCCTTGAGGACCAGCATCTCCAGGGCGACCAGTGAGACCCTAAAGGAAATAGGACATTAATTAAGAAACCAGAAATACTGATTAAGGATTTGGCATATTTATAAAGAAACACCAGGCTAAATATCAGTTAAAATCAGTCAGAATATTTGATATTTCATAGCTTAATTGGAATATTCTTACAGACAGGATGTAAATGCACATCCTTGTGAATCTCCTGATTAAGAAAGAATAATGTATAAAAAATGTCTACAGATTATCTACAGCCTAGGGAACAGCACATTTAATAAGGGAAAATTCCACTTTTATTCAATCTCAATATTTCCACATTACTTGTACACAGATGTAATAGTATAATTATCTATCAGACAAGCTTTTCCTGCCCTGTAGAAGTCTATAAGTCACCCTGCTCTGCAGCCCTGGGTATAAGAGAAGGTCCCATAAATTCAGATTCAGGCCAGCAGAATTTCAAGTGTGGTGAGTTGCCATTGGAGTCTGCAATTCAATATTGTTTTTAAATGCTGTTTATTTAATATGTATATGTATGTGCTAGGGAAGTAGAGGTGTTTATCCACACATCCCTGCCAGAATATAAATAAAGTCACTTTCTATAGGAAAGAATAACCAGTGTATACGCTTATCACATGGTAAAAGTTGGGACTCTACAGAAGAAAAAAAAACTTTAAATCTATGCTTGCTGGAATGTTATGGTTTTCCAAGGGCTCCTCCAGTTTTATAAATGACCACCAATTGGCTTATTTTCATAATTGAGAGATTCCATTCAATATTTCTGTGTTAGGTCTTGGGGGCTTCCTAACACATTTGATCCCCCTATGAGATTGAATTGGCCTGTAAAAACTAACATGTAAATTATGTTCTACATGTCTCAGAACTGCAGGCGGATTGTTTTTTCCTCATGTTTATTTACGCGGTGAAGTGACCTCTAAATATGTTTCATTTCTCCATTCTAATAAATATGTTGCTGTAACAAGCAATTACCCCTTGTACAGTAAATACTGGGAATTAGTGTTTACAACCTATCTTTATACTGTAGTGAATGAGGCAGCATGGTCTATCTGATATTACTTACTCTAGCACCAGGGAGACCAGGTTCTCCAGGACGACCAGGATCACCATTAGCACCCTTTGGACCACCGAGACCGGGAACACCACGATCACCAGGAGCTCCCTAAAAGAACAAAGTCTGATTTAAATGTCCTTTAAAAAAAAAATCAACTTTTATTTAAAAAAAAAAGAAGAGAAAATATGTAAAAGCAATTTTACAATAACTGTCTTATATAGTATAATAATGAGGCATTAGATACCATAATATCACATCTACATTCAGATAGTATTTCCTGGGAGATAAGGCAGAACATTTCCACTCACCTTTGGTCCAGCAAGACCATCTTGACCAGGGAAACCACGGTTACCAGGAGCACCCTGATGACAGGAAAAATATATTAGAATGGTCACTGCTTCTAGTTACTAGCTATATACTGTAGCTCAGTGATTTGTGAGAAATACGCTTGCACATGTAATAAGATAAATACTGCATGCATATATGCAACACAATACCTGTAAGTTGGTTAGAAGTCAAATGTACAGTATTAATAACTAGGTATGAGAAGGTAGGGCAGAAATGGGCACATGTATGTATTTGTAGTATGTAGGCAGATATTACAGAGAAATTATAATTATTATTATTATTATTATTATTAACAAAAATAATAATAACAATAATCATTATTATTATATTACTATTATCATCATAATCATCATCATCATTTATTAGTGCTTTAGAACTGGGAACATACACAAAATAAGATAAAGTACTAAATGATAGATAATGAGGTAAAAGGTCCCTGCTTGCAAACTACAGTCTGTAGGATAGCACAGATCACAGTGGCTACTAAGTGTTAGGACTTGACACTGGAGTTGATCAGGTAATTACTGTGTATGCTCACATGCAAGGAAGTATGAACATATGAGATCATACAAGTGCTATAGGCCCAGTATCTTGCAGGGTCTTACTCATATTGTATTGTATTGTTACCAATGTCTGCCTGAAAACCATAGATTACGTTACTATGCTGGTATGGTGTAGGGGTTTGGTGCGATAGATACACAGAGTTATTAACATGTTATATTCATATAACATGGAGACTCTACTGAGGGGTTCAATATTATGCTGTGGGGCACAGTAATTTCTATTAATGGCCCATATGAAATAAAGTCTAGAATACTGGCGTAAGTTTACAATTAAGACAATATAAGGAGGGGATTTGGAAGGACTCAAACTATACATGTATTTATTACGGGTTTTAAAAAAGTTAATTGGGTTTGAAGCTTGTAAATAATGTGTACAAATTAATAGGGGAAATAGAGAGACCAAGAATTCTCCTTGGTATCACTGTTTTCAGACTCTCAGTGAAACTTTCTGTCATAGAACAAAAGCATTAAGCTGATAAGCGGACCTAGATTGGCAATCTGGCAGTTCTGGCATTTGCCAAAAGGGCTGGTGTGCAGGAGATTATTAGTGGGTCTGGGCACCCAAATGGGCTACACAGCCTGTGTTGCCTCCGTACATTGCTTTTGATTAAATGTTGTATTCTTGATTCACAGTCATGTGCACTGTCAGCACTGGTGGTCAGAGAGCCACAATAATGAGCCGGGGCTGTTTTTTAGTGTCAACTGGCCTTGCTGTGGTCTCGGGCACATGTTTCCAAGCAACACCACAAAGTGTGACAGGAAAAACATCTATTTGTAATGTAAAAGACCTATTAGTGAAAAGTTACTGTTCTATGTGTTATAAAATTACTTGCAAAGTATTAATTACCAATGGTTGTCTTACCAGTGGTTTTCTTCCACTTTTGTTTTTTAATTTTCATTTTAACCTTAAGATTTACACCCATTGAAATAGATGTTCTTATTTATTTTGTAAGTTGTTGCACCAATAATTATGTAATATTAACTGAGGAGAGGGTGTTGGTGAGTGTGTGTGCTGGGCTTGTGACCACTAAGCTTGGAATGTGGTGTATATATACGTATTATAATTCGAGGGTTCTAAACTTACTCTTTCACCAGGAGGACCAAGTGGACCAGCAGAGCCAGGCTCACCACGGGCTCCTCTTTTACCTTCTTCTCCAGCTGGGCCAGGTGCTCCCTGAGGACCTGAAGGTCCCTAAAAATACAACAAGTTCAAATGTATATAAGTAACATGCATACTGTTCAGTTACAGTAGTAACTACGCTGCTTAGCAATACTGATAGCCTTTCCTTTTCATTGACAATGTTTCATTACTGTATAATAGAGTAGTTGAACAGGAATTATTGTATGTAAGTACCACTGTTGTACACAGACTTTCCTTGCCTGAGAAGCAAGCTGATAGCCAAATTACAGGGCATATCAGAATTACTCAGTTATGGAAAGTATTATTTATAGCCTAGAGCCAGTCACTTGGAGCTACAGTACTATAACAGCTATTAGAGCACTGAAACCTATCAAAACAATTCTTTAGTACCACTGAAACATTGGTACTCTAGGATTCAGGAATACCAATGCAAATGCCTCCTTCATCTAATGTAAAATCAATAGCAGCAAGTACATTCAAATATATATTAATTTGTGTATCAGAGTGAAGTTATAGATTGTATTGTACATTTCCAACCAAAGTGTGTGACATTTTATTGTGTGACTGCTATTATACCATAGACTGAGGAAAGTGTAATGTGGTGAGATGCATAATATAAAGGTATTAAACTAATTCATACTTACAATTTCACCCTTGGGACCTAGTTCACCCTTGAAACCTGCAATACCTGGGTCACCCTAAAACAAACACAGACAAAACATTAGTCATTAAATGCCTCAGATCTGTTGGTCTCCTCTAGATCACTTATTGACTATCATATATGCGCTCTATCATACAAATGACTGCAGTAGATTTAAGCGCTGCCAAGGTGGCGTGCACAAAATACAATGGATATAGTGAGGCCAAAGAGTTACATATGGCAGATGCTTTCCACATTTGCCGGACAAGGTTATATTAGCCATACAAGTCCTGCTGGCTTTATCTATCCACCAATTGAAGCTTAACTGACAGATATAACATACGCTGATGCCCAGTAATGTTCGGCCAATATTATGATAGCGTTACTGCAGGTAATGTAATGTAGAGTGGAGACAACTGACTTACCGCCTGACCTTTGGGACCAAGAGGACCAGTGGCACCTTGTGGCCCGGGTGGACCACGTGGGCCAGGGAAACCAGGAGCGCCAGCAATACCAGGACCGCCCTACAGGAAGACACATGCAAGGAATAATGTGTTATTGTTATTGATACTGAGCTGCTTCACATATATACATGCAAACTCATATATAGATGTAATAATAATTACTATATAAATGCATATGCCAAAACAACATTACAAAAACTAAGCTAAACCATGTGAAAAACTGTTGTAAAATCATCAGTGGAAAATACTCTAAAATACTTTAAGAAATGTACCTAAATACTATTACTAATATTATCTCAATATATCAAAGGTATGTGCTACTTACAGTTGAACCTTTAGCTCCAGGAATACCATCAGTACCAGGATTACCCTAAAAAAGAAGAAAACAACTAATAAATATCATATTATTTATGGAATTTGAAATAAAACCAAGAACAAAATAAGATGTAAGGTAAAGTAGATATTCAAAAATGAACTGAGTGGTGGTGTAGTAGTAACCAATCAGACATTTGTTTTCATTTTATAATCTGTATTTTGGAAAAGACGCATTCTGATTGGTTGCTATAGCCAACACTCCCTTTCCACCCTAAAAGAACAGTATAGATAAATATTGTCTGATATGTATATATGCGTTGTCATGGTTGGACATTGATTTGTTGTGCAAGGTGATAGGATGCAATAACAGTGTTTTCCATATTTTTACATGCATTGTGCCCTATATCATTGAGTCTTTGTTATTAGCTCTGTGATAAATGTGATCGCCCAATAATTCAGCCCATTGACATTTGATTGTCCAGCATCAGAAGATGTATTCTACATTACAGGCGATACAGGGGTGTGAGATGCAGGTGTTGGAGATTCTCTGTAGGTAATACATAAAGCTGCAGTCCTACTTGGGACTAGCAATGTCTAAGCATCCTTCCACTTATAGGTAGGTAATTGTAGTCAGTAGTAAATGATGTAGGGAAAGTACCATAGAGATTGTAACTACACAGGGCAACATGTAAAATATTTAGGGCTAAACAAATACTGATTGCAAGCTATTATCTATTTAGTTTTTTGGGAGATATATATATATATATATATATATATATATATTGTGTACACTGTAAGCCTATAACAAACTGGAGTTCCTATTTACCATTTCAATTACTTAAAAATAATTAGAAGTGATCTTGAAGGTAACTTACAGAAGCGCCAGAAGGTCCAGGTGACCCAGGTGTTCCAGATTCTCCCCGGGACCCTTGAGCACCCTCAGGACCACGAGCTCCAGTAGGACCAGCTTCACCCTGATGAAGAGAGATTAGAGAAAGGTAATTATCATTTTATTATTATTATTATTATTATTATTGTAAATTAACTTATAAACCACTTGATTAAATGCTAGTGGTTGTATCTCTTCCCAATATAATAATAGTATATTTATTATGATAAACAGGAAGCTAGTATAAACATTGTGTGTGAATGACAACATTACTGAAACATCTAGCACCAAGGTTAATGTCTGGCATATAGTCATATTCCCGATGGTGATTTGTCTTTCTCTTCATTCTTATGTGCATTGAAACCATTACATTGTATGTGTTAAAATTAATATGTGAATAAATGATGATAAACTTGATGGTTATTTTGTGATTTTATGTGGCACAAAAAAAAAATTTAATATAATATATTATTTATATAAATAAAAACAGAATAAATACTATTGTAAATGAATATATACTGCATTATTCTATCACAAATTGTAATGTTTCAGATGCGATTAAAATAACAATTGTGATTCATACATTTATACAACTTGCAGATAATTATAATTATATATAATCCTGTCGAAAAAAAAATTCTGAATTGATTTAACAAAGTTTACGACTATAAAGTGTGATGTTAGTTGAAATAATTATAATTGTTTAAACTCCTAGCTGCTATTATTACTATTACAGTGTTCAGTGAGAGTCTAGAACAATCAAAATATTAATGCAACAAATATTTGTGTTTTGTTTTTTTATGACAATATCACTTACATAATTCTGTTCATTGATAATAGAATGGTATAGCTTATTTTCCCTTCATGCTAGGGACCTGGAAGTGACGTGAGTGAGGACAAAAGTGCAGTTCCATGCCCATTAAGGCCACCTAAAGAAGAAAGTTGTCCCCTCGCGGGCTTGCTGTGCTCGCCACTCTTCTGGCTAGGTGGCTCGCTACTCTTGCCACTAGATTATATTCCCCGTCTATGCCACATAGATGGTAGGGAATGACGTTGGACAGTAGTTGATGACGTCAGGGTCCTCTCCGCGAAGGGAATTTAGACATTACCATATTGGAATGTCCTTGTTATTATGGGAATTGATGTACTCTATTCCTTACTTCTGCCCTCTAGTGGCTAATTCTGTGTTTTGCAATTTAAAATAAAATATTTCTAGAAGATAGGTTACACTCACTTTTGCTTCCTGTTTGCAGTTTGAAAAAGTACTTAAAAGGTTTAATACAATTTTATGTAACAATGGCCATATTTGGGACCTTTCACCCCCTATTTTCTATGGATTGCTTCAAATGAAATGTATGATAATCGTAATATACCAATTTGTAAAAGTCAATCCATTTATATTATATTCAGCAACAAAATCTGTACTATCAATATATAGTATGTGGGTCTAAAAAATACCATGGTGTATGTCTGGCATATGGTAATTTCTACATGCTAGATGTCGCACCTAAATTATGTATTAGTTTCCAAATCATATCATGTTATAAAATACGAAATACTGTATTCAGTTGGTCAATAATTTACAAAGAAATATTATTCTCAGTAATGTTTGTAACCATTATTTTCTCCACTACACACTTCTATATACTTCTACACTATATACTTTTATATACTTCTACATGATATACTTCTAGGCAACGTAGAATATTTTATGGTCTATGTACTATTAGAAAGTGTTTGCAATAAACACTGTCAAGCAGTTGGGAAATACCTTGACTGAGATTATAATCAGCGCTAAATTTGTAGATTAAAGAGACACTGAACCTAAGTTAGATAATGCAAATGAGGAACTCAAAGCTTATGACATATCCACTGAGAACTTATGTTTAAACATCCAGCACAAAGGAAGGAAGCCCTGATAATATTATTTGTATTGTTAGGTCACATGTTTATGTGCTTCCTTTTATGTCCTCTGAAACTGCTGCTGTTCATTATGTATGGCCACTGTTTCATTAATGCACTGATGCATTCATCCCTGTCTGCTTCTCACAAAGTTCCTTGTTACTCCAAATTCCTGAGTGGACCCCTGTTCTGTCTGGTTACCATAGCGACTGCTGCAACTAGACGCCTGGGAATAAAACCTACTGACCAAGTATAACAGAACTTCCTATTGAGCTTTCTCTGAAGCCTTAAAGGGATTTGTAGACTTCATGCTTCTCTCTGTCCTTAGTTTGAAAGTTTTTGCCCCCTGCTGCTCAAAGATCTGCACTAATCCATTCAGGTCCTCCATGATCCAGACAGGGTTAAGGCTCATGCATCCAGATAATTAGATATTATGCATTTTTTTATCCTGCTGGTCAACTTCATGCAGCAAAAACATAAACTTGTCCTTGATAAAATCAATCATTTAAAAATAAATAAATAAGCTAAAAATGTGATTGTACATAATTAAAGGAATGCTATATGTGACTCTAATTAATAATATATTTTTCTGTAGTTATTTTAAATAAATACATTTTATATATAATTGAGTAAAAGGCTAAAAAGATACACTCCTTGCTAGGTGTTTCATTGCATTATTAGGCCTCTGGTGGTGACAACGTGCATTGCAACCCACAGTTAGATTTGTCTTGCTCTTGTCTTATTATGTGACCTTTGTACACTGATATTTATTTAGAAATCTATATATTTATATATGTAAGTGATTTATAGTGAAAATTTTTGTTCCTTAAATATTCTAAAACAAAAATCTACAACATTTTTATTATAGTGAATTCTATCTAGTTTTAACTTCAATACATAACTCTGATAATTACAAGTCATATTTATTATTCATGCTTCTGTACCAATATCATTATGGTAATGACAATCATTTCTGTTACTTCCTATGGCCGATGTGTTACATTTATTATTATTATTATTATTTATTTATGTATTTGTGAACCTTTAGTTCTTTAATTAGCTAGCCATCCATCAAAACTATGTAACCTCTTATGTCTAAATATTAGGCTGACTGAGTCACGTTGCTGACAAATTGCTGTAACGTAACACATACCTTAGAGCCAGGGGCACCAGGGAAGCCAGGAGCACCAGCTGGACCAACAGGTCCCTGTAAACAAAAGGAAATAGTGATTTAAAGACATTCATATATCTTGGTTTATAAAGCAGATTAGCCCTGATTGTTTTGACAACTGTATAGGAAATGAGGCTGCTGCTGTACATTGTGTCCAAACATACAATCATGTTGTATACTCCTTTTCTCCAAATAAGAACACAGCAAATCTCTTTGCTTTCAATTAGCCACTAGTTTACTGTGAAATGGGAGAGCATTATGTAGCAGGCATCACTATTTATTTACTTTATAAATGAAGCAATGTAAAAGTCAGATCAGGGAGAGGAAATGATCAGCGCTTCAGCACTTACTGAATTACATGAAGTTTATGTAGTTCCTATTTCCTTAGTGTTGATATATAAGTAAAAGAAATGTGAAATGTATAAAGAATAAAGCCATGTATTATATTACTTACTGGAGGACCAGCTGGACCTGGAAGACCATCATTACCACGAGCCCCCTGTGAAAAGACCACAATATAAAGGTGAGAAATGTATAATGAAGATTATATTAGTTACATTTTGAATAGATAATAATACTTAAATAAAGATTGCAAGTAAATAAAAATCCCTTGTGATAAATTAAGTTTGATCTGTGTCACATAAAAGAATGTTGGTCTGTAAATGAAGACTAGAGCTGTGAATGGAATCATATACACTAAAGCAAACAAAAGGAATATAGCAAAATATTATTAAAATCACCCTGCATCTGTAAATCATAAGTCAAAAGCTAACAGCTAAATTATTTAAATGATGTGGTTTATACAGCTCCTATATTACCATAAATCATATTATCCTGTAAAGCAGTAAATCATGTATTATCAGATAACCTATAATGTTAACATACTGTACTGTACGTATTGGAATTTACCAGCTGCAGCTAATCACAATGACTCTATAGTGACACCTGGTGGGGGATATGTTACACTGCACACAAGTAGCAACTCCAGTGATGTCATTAGTTCCTGATTAAATGATATTCTGGATTTTAAATAAGTGGGAATGGGTTGTCTGCATTCTCTGGAATACTAAAGACATGCTAAGAGACTAATTTAAGAGGGGGGATTTCTGTAGTCTTTCACTGAATTGATCTTGATACAGTTTAACCTGGTGAAAAAAGTAAGATGTAATAGACTAATGGAGCAAGACAATTCTTCCTTAATAAAATGGGGTATTTTGCCCAAATGTTGAAAACTATACATACTGTAAGCCTATATAGTGCCACTTAGTGAGGAAAATGTTGCACTGCATGTGTTTTATTTGACACCTGTATAGATGACGACATTAATGAGTTAGAGAAAATATCTATATAGTGCCACTCAGTGGGCGGAATGTAACACTGCAAATATTTAACACCTGCATTTACAGAGAGGTATTCAGCAGACTGGAAAGAATGTGAAGGTCACATAGATCATTGCAGAATTGCTTTGGACTTGGCTGATAGAAACATGAGTTTAAAGCTAAAGAGACAGCATTTCAGTTACATTGTGTCTATTTTTTACCAAAGTTCTTCCCAACACATATATATCATTAAAATGTTATGGTGCGTACACACGGTACAATAAAAATGCAGGTTATAAACGATAACTATATCGACCATATCGTTATCGTTCAGATTGTTAATTTTTTGGTGCCCAACGACCAGTCATGCGCAGGCACGTATGGACGATAACGATATCGACCATCGCCCGTGCATGCAGGCCAACCTGGTCGATATTGACCAGGTTATATGGGGACCCACGATCGTTGGTTGCTTGCCCATCGTTGGTGGGTTCGTGGTGTGCTGGATGATCGATATCAATCATCCAGCACACCGGGAAGGTGCAGGGAGATCAGTCAGCAATATCGTTATCGCTGACTGATCGTACCGTGTGTACACACCATAAGAGAACATCAGACGTGCAGCTTAGAGTTATCAAATTAATAATGATTTTTAATAGAGCTATTCTGCAAAGACACATTTTATTAAAAATGTATTTACATTTTTTTACTGCTCTATGATTAGCTCTACATTTAGAGTTCTAACTATACAGAATCAATATTATATGTTACGCTAGACATTGGTTACTTTTATTAGAGAACCAATGAGTCTATAGGGAGATGTATCAATCCTTGATGCGAGATAAAGTGGAGAAGTTGCCCAAAGCAACCAAAGAGCTTCTAATCGTCATTTCATAGACTGGGCTAGATAAATGACAGAAGCTGATTGGTTGCTTTGGGAAACTTCTCTCTCTTAGGCTTAGGCTTAGGCTTAGATACAGTTTCCCCTATAGGTAAAAAATGCTTCATAATATATCCTTCAAAAGGATTACACCTATAATACAAATTATTTATATAAAATAGTTCATAATAATTTCTAAACCTTTTAGGGTATTAAACAAATATATTTCTAACAAAGCATTCATCATTAATGATGTTATTCCTGCCATGAGATTGGAATTCTGTAAAATGCATTTTTCCATTGTGAGACACTTATTTATATGAATGTAGCGTGTAGCTTAGCTGTAGTCTTCCTTTAACATTAATCTGGGCTCAGAAGTGAAAACACTTATTGAGACAATTGAAAGTGAAACATTATATGGAATAAGTTGTGCTGGCGGATGATAGTGACTAGTATTATGTAGTATATGCTGATAATAAGCAACATAATGGTGATTTTATTTACTGATTAAATCAGTAACTTTGGATGTGGGACATACTCTTGCAGCAATATGGAAGTGAGCAACTTCTGGATAATTATTTGATTAAACCACAGATTCTCAAACTCGGTCCTCAGGACCCCAAACAGTGCATGTTTTCCAGGTCTCCTCAGAGAATCACAAGTGAAATCATTAGCTCCACCTGTGGATATTTTAAAATGTGTCAGTGAGTAATGAGTACACCTGTGCTCCTGCTGGGTGACCTGCAAAACGTGACATGTGTGGGGTCCTGAGGGCCAAGTTTGAGAACCACTGGATTAAACAAAGCCAGCTGTTCTAACACTTCTGTACACCATGTTTCAAACATTTAATTCCATTTTAATTTAATTACAAATTAAGGATAAAGACATTAAAATAATCTAGGTCTATAGTTTAATATATTGGGGATTTTGTTTTTTGGATTTTTTCTAGATTATTACCTAAATTGCAGGATGTGAGGACAATTCATCCAGGACATAAGTGATATGTAGGTGGTCCTCTGCACTCCTCTGAAATCTTTTTTTAGTGGCTGAGCTCTACTTATCCTAATAAGTTGCATATAGAGGCTGAGTATAGAGGCTGGGCTCTACTATTACTAATATATAGTGTATAGAGGCTGAGTAAAGAGGCTGGGCTCTATTTATCCTAGTACGAAGCATATAGAGACTGAATATAGAGGCTGGGCTCTTCTTATACTAATAAGTACTGTATAGAAGCTGAGTATAGAGACTTAACTCTACCTATACTAATAAGTAGCATATAGAGCAGTGATTCCCAACCTCGGTCCTCAAGGCACACTAACAGTCCTGGTTTTAGTGATATCCATGGTTGAGCACAGATGGTTAAATCAAAATAACTGATGTACTAATTAAGTCACCTGTGCTCAAGTATGGTTATCCTTAAAACCTAGACTGTTAGTGTGACTTGAGGACCGTGGTTGGGAACCCCTGATATAGAGGCTGAGTATAGGGTCTGTGCTCTACTTATCCTAATAAGTAGCATATAGAGGCTGAGTATAGAGGCTGGGCTCTACTTATACTAAAAAGTATTGTATAGAGGCTGAGTATAGAGACTGGGCTCTTATACTAATAAGTAGTGTATAGAGGCTGAGTATAGAGGCTGAGCTCTACTTATCCTAATAAGTAGTGTATAGAGGCTGAATATAGAGGTGGGGCTCTACTTATACTAATTACTTGTGCATAGATGCCGAGTATAGAGGCTGGGCTCTATTTATACTAATAAGTACAATACTGAGGCTGAGTATAGAGGGTGGGCTCTATTTATGCTAATAAATAGCATATAGAGGCTGAGTATAGAGGCTGAGATCTACTAATACTAAAAAGTATTGTATAGAGATTGAGTGTAGAGGCTGAGCTTTACTTATCCTACTAAGTAGAATATATAGGCTGAATATAGAGGCTGGGGTCTACTTATACTAATAAGTAGCCTATAGAGGCTGAGTATAGAGGCTGAGCTCTACTTATAATAAGTGGTGCGTAATGGCTGACTATTGAGGCTGGGCACTACTTATCCTAATCTTTTGGTTTGCAAAACTTCCATCACATCTTTTCTTGCACTATAAGCATTGACACCATAAGATTTTGGGTGTTTAATCTCATAAATTACACCAAACACAACAACCACTCTACATTGTGCGGCTCCATACTTATCATTTATAATCCACCGGATTTCATGTGGCAGGATGAACTTTCGTGCATTTGACGTCGCCAGCAGACTCTTAAGTAGTAGGGTGTGCAGCTATTTTGCATTGCAATCTTATTGTATTTGAGATCATTGCAATACAATTAGATCTGTGCAAATTGTCCCTCCATAGATATAATCAAATTGTGATGATCAAATAAAGTAATAATTGTGCGGCGTGCCAGCAGCTTTACCTTATATACCGATTATACTCTGCTTTGTGATGATAACATATCCTGATCTTAGGGACTCTGGGCCTCATTCAGAGGCAGTTGTAGGATGCAAGCGGTCGTTCTGAAACAGGGCGGCCGCTTGCATCCTGAACGGCCGCCTCCATGTCGGTCGTTAGGTTGTAGGATAACACCCACAGCTCTAACGACCGTTAAGGGTGATGGTCGCGATGGTCAAGACCATCGCGACCATCGGGGCTTACGACGAGACCCTAAGGTAGGGTCTCGTCAACCTTAAGCCCCAGGGAGCTTCCTGCTCTATTTGAGCAGGAAGCTCCCCACTGACATCACTGATGATGTCAGTGGGGCCGCCCCCAAACGGCAAGCATTCCGACAGGAACGCCTCCATTTGGCCGGGCACGCCCCTGGCCCACCCAGCAAACGGAGCGAGCTGTCACTCTACATCGACAGCTCGCCCCATCTGCTACGAGACCCCTAACAACGGATCACCCGTCGTTAGCCGGGTCTCGTGCATGCGCACGACGGAGCCGGCTCCGTCGTGCGCATGTGCACTGGAGCAACATTGACCCGGTTGCGAGCTTGTAGAGCTAACGACCTGGTCTGAATAAGCTCCTCTGAGCTTCTGATACCATAGATATTAGTCCACATGGATGCAGCTGTACATTTAGCACTACTTGTTCCATTGCTTTGCTTACATGTATTTTTGTGTATTATAAATATTATCCAATGGAATCCTATAGAGTCCCCTGCCACTGAAATATTGGGAACATATTTTTCTTTTATTTGGTAGGAACACCTCAAAAATGAAAATTGTATACACTGAGCACTGTGGATATGAGATTCAATATGATCTAACAAGGTTATGACAGGGCATCTATGAGCCAAGGTAAGCTATGAATAAGGAATGTTGGAAACAAGCCCAAACATAGACCCTTCCATAGATTCTCAGACACACAATAACATGTTCTGCTATCACCTACAAGATAAAGGGGATTAGCATGAATACTGATTGGTTATATTTCCCCCTTCATGTATATTTATATAAGTAATCTCCTTTATATAGTGCGGTTTTGCTCTGTTTAGTAAAGTACAATGATTTGTTGCAATCTTGGATAAAACTCGGAAGTTTACAGTAATTCATATTAAATACATGTTCCAAGGCCAATGACGAGCTGCTAGTCTGTACATGTAGAAGGTGCATTCAATGAAAAACATAATCCTTATTCACACGCTTAATTGTTTTCTTCTATACAAGTCATGTCAGGTTTCTACCACAGATGTGACTTCAAAGGTGCAGCTACTTGTAATCTAAGAAGAGCTCACTACAGAGAGTGTCAGAGTATAACTGAGATACTGTGCCAACAATTGTGGCTTATGGGATGCCTGAGCACATAAAGGACTTAAGGAAAACTTAATGTTTTATGTAAAAGTAGCAATCCCACATGAAATGTTTTTTTATTACAAGTTAAGTAAATTTTAAACATGCATCTGATAATGATTTTTCCTAGCTGTTCTTTCACTAATCATTTTCAAAATCTCTCTGGTGGTAAAAGATATATGGCTGCCAGATGCACAGGGCTAGATTCACTAAGTGGCAGCTTTTTGCAAATTGCTGATTCTCTGCGGTTTTGACCCCCCAAAATTGTTAAAAACATCCATAATATTAAATGCTGAACCAGACATGTCTTTCACTAAATATTATTGTTGTTTTAAATTTCGGGGTCACCACTGCAGAGAATTGTCAACTTGCAAAAGCTGCCGATTAGTCTAGCCAACAGACTTTCAGCATTTTTATTTCCCAGTGCAGACAGAGCTCAGAGAGGCATTGCAAAGCCTCTGCTCACTACATCCTGTGCATGTTACTGTGGTTGCCATGGTAGTCACATGACACTATGGAAAATCTGCGGAATTATCAATCTTATAGTTTGTCACAGTGATTTATGTTATGGAGGTGCTGCCCATAGCAACCAATCAAATTCTGTTTTTCACTTATCTGGTATGTGCTAGAAAATGATAGCTAGAATTTCATTAGTTACTATGGGCACCATCTCCACTATCTAAACCTGCACTTTATAAAATCTCCTTTCTTATGGACATCATTCATTCATCCCTTTTGAGTATTTAAATATAGTTAAGTTATTTACTCTAGTTGTTGGTTTTCATTCTTAGTTATTAATAACATCTGTCCATATTTATTACTTACAGCAGAACCAGAAGGTCCGGGACGTCCTCTCTCACCAGGGAGACCACGGGGACCCTAAAAAATGAAGATACAGTATGCATCAGTTTGTCATTTATGTATTTTGTAGACCATTATCATGAAAATATACATATTTTAGCATATAGGGGATTGTGCAGTTCAGGATATGGAAATCACTGTTAGGACATTACTACTTTTTAATGGTCAAAGCCAAATTGTTCTATAATCTTAAAACTCCACCCTCTTCTACCAATAACTGTTATGTAGTGCTCTCTGTATTTTACCCTAATTCATGTGCTTAACGCTTAAAGTTTGTTATAAAAGTGTATAACTAAACTATATGCACACTGGGCCTATTTATAATATAGGTACAATTTCTACAGCGTAGAACTTATAGCAGCCAATCAGACCATTGCTATCATTTGTCTGCCTCTCACTAGACTGGTCAAGAATAATTTCTAACTGGCTGCTGTTTATTACTGTACTAGGGAAGTTTGGCTTATGTACATAAATACCCCGCCGTATGTCTGATAACAATATCCAATGAGTTAATCAAAGGGGAGATACCTCAAAGCATTGTTCTACAGGGAATGTAACCAGTAAAGAAAATAAGAATGTGTTGTATAAATCCATTTTTATGAGTAAATGGGGACAGACTTTATATACAGCTTAATTTCTGCCATCAAATCCTATATTCATGTTATAGATATATTTATAACATATTATAGATATATTTATAGAGAAGGTATAATGGTTTCCTGGCAAAAAAGACTACTTACCATTGGCCCGGGAGCACCAGCCTCACCAGAAGCACCACTTTCACCCTACAGGAGTAGAGAGCAAATGGGAAATATAATGAGTCACCTTATCCCACTTAGCAGTGTATTTATGGGCATCGACTCTACAATAAAATGGCTAAATAGAGGACAATACTGATTGTAGACCCTCACCTTGGCACCAGCTGCACCAGCCTCACCCTTTCCGCCATCCAGACCTGGGTAACCCTACAATCAGAAATATTGGATGTTATTATATGGTAAATGTAAATTACTTATAGATTGCCAACATTGTATAATTCTAGAAAAAAATAGGTGATAAATAATAAAGTCTACTAATTTCTAACTAATGGAACATTAATTATTGATTTCTGTGTGAAAATGTTTCAATCTTTTTACATTTATTTGTAGTAGTAAGAATCATTGAGGTCCCAGCTTATAATTATTTATTTTTCTTTAATATTATTTCTGAAACATAAGTGATATTTATAACATGAAAACAGTTTAATTTATAAATGAATGATGGAATCTCCTCATCTAAATAGATTCAACATAAGAATATAGGTTTCAAAATAGTCAGGTATGAAGTTAAGTAGCTTAATATAATATATTTGTTATACAAACCCTGTGTCCTTTTACTCCGGGAAGTCCAGGAGTTCCAGGAAATCCTCGAGCACCCTTAAAAAATAAAATAAAAATAAATACACTATAGCATATAACATTCACTTTGAAAACAAATAATCATTATTTTAACATGGTTTATGTTCAATGTTGAATTATATCTTAGTATGTAAGTCATGAATACATTTGAAATAATTAGATGAGCTACATTAAGATGCTTCATTGATTTCATAACTATCCTAATATGCATAATAATTCATTTAAATAGTTTGAAAGTTGTAAGTCATTGCGTGGTGAATTGATATTCCCATCCATCATAGGACATTATATCCTCCAATAAATTCTGTGTTCCTTGAGTTGAAAATCATAGTCTCAATTCTTTGTGCCAGTGTTCCGCCAATACGTCATGATACCAATGACTCTCAAGTAGTACATGATGTCACCCATGAAAACTGTCAGTGTTCAACCCTTAGGATACGATATTCTCCAATATTTGTATCAATGTTCCACCAGTATGGTATGGTGTCTCCCATAAATAGTGTTAGTGATCAAACATTAGGACCTGATTATTTCCATTAATATTATCAATGTTCCACCAGTAATATGTGACGGTCTCCATTA
Organism: Taudactylus pleione; assembly: GCA_031769625.1. Lineage (NCBI taxonomy): Eukaryota > Metazoa > Chordata > Amphibia > Anura > Myobatrachidae > Taudactylus > Taudactylus pleione. Next base: position 14,586,107 of record JAUIMM010000064.1, on the reverse strand, counting down.
TCTGAGGCATTGTTCCACTAGCAGGTCATGATGGTTTTCATAATGAGGGTTAGTGTTCATCCAGCAGGACTTGGAGTTTTCCATTAATAGTGTCATTATTCCACAAGTTGAGCATGATAACTTCCATTAATATTTTTCCAGCATCCATGTTTCACGCTGTATTCCATTGATAGTGTCATTGTTTCACCAGTGGGACAAGATATCTTCCCCTAATCGTATAAAGTTTCCAACACCAAGCCATCTGCAAATAATGTCAGTATTCCACCAGTACCACCAACGACCACAAAGTCTTCCATCAATAGCGCCAGAATTCTACCAATGGTGTATATAACCTTATATGTATAGTGTCAGTGTTGTGGTGCAGAGTATTATACAGTAATTATACAGTAATAGTGACACTGATACATTTGTGGACCTCCATAACTACTTGTAGGAGGCTAAGGTAGCTCTGATTTTAGTTTACAAATTGTGTTAGGTAACTAAATTGTGATCAATTCATATCATTTTGGCCATTAAATCTTACCTGTGGACCTGGGGGTCCACGTTCACCAGATTTTCCAGGTTTTCCAGCTTCACCCTAAAATAATTAGTGAAAAAACAATTTATTAAACAAGTATGGCTAGATCTAGCTGCCCTCTCTATCACTAAATATATACTATTTTAACTATAAATATATAGTTTTACTATAGTACTACATAGAGATGTGCGGTTCGGAAATCTGAATCCACCTGAATTTCATGAATCCGGTCAAATCTGAGACGCGCTTCTGATATTTTTCGGGGTTTGGAATTCGGATTTTAAATCCGAATTTCTGGTTTTGTTTGCATAAATTACATGATTTTAGCTGTTTTAAAAACTTTTTTCTAATATTTTTTTTAAAACTTAGATCCATAACCAAAACCAAAACACTTGAGGGTGCACAACCAAAACACAAAGATGAATTCAGATCCAAAACCAATACACGGGGGTCAGCGCATACAATACCTAGTACAATACCTTCAAAACCTATATTTACTAAGTATGACTTTCTATGAAGTAAATCCTTTGTAGTAATGCTGTACAAAATAAAGTGTGCACAACAGCTTCCCCTGTTACCCATCACATATATATGGCCATGCATACTTATATAGAATCTCCTGTGTTTACTAACAATGCATAGTACCCATATTTATGGATTTATGAAACAAAAAAAACATATCTATCTATCTATTAATCTATCTATATACTTTTAAAACTTACATCATCGCCAGGCTTTCCAGCAGGACCAGGAGGACCACGAGGACCCATAGGGCCCTACAAAACAAAACAAAAATTAACGTAAGATTAAATCTTATACTGATGACAATCACAATGAGCATTTGTGTGAGAGTGCTCCCCCTACAGTGCGGAGGTTGGAAGTTGTTTTGAGTTCATGTTACTGTCCATCTTGAAATCACCACTTATAAAATATTGTGAGAAAGAACTGGAAATACTGAGCAGCCGAACACTCAGTCTATGTCGTTCACCTCCCCGTGGAATACATGTAAATAGTATTGTTAAGTTGTGTATGGTTACGTTTAAATACCTACACCCTTTATTTGTGTGCTAGGGCATAAAACTACATTCATTTAGAGACAATAAAAAATGTGAAAGTAAAACCATACAATACAGACAACATAAAGGGTGGTTTAAATGTTCTATGAAAATCTTGATCAACTAAACTTACAGATTATGACAGGATGACTCCCACAGCGGTCTATGGCTGAACTTGCATGATTTAAGTTGACTTGTTACTTTCTATTGCAATTTATTGTATGGAGATGGATATGCTGGCTGTCAGCGTGATGTGCTTAGTTATACACTGTGAGATCATGGGGTTCCAGTAGCAAAAATATTTGCTGAGGACAATGTATCAAAATAAAGAGGTTACTTACACCAGCACCAGATTCTCCGGGCTCACCGGGATTTCCTTGGAAACCTTGAGGTCCCTAAAATTCAAACCAATTAGGGTTAACAAAAAGAACCACAACCTATATGCAGATGTGCTATGCTGAAACTCGGTGACAGGAAGTAAGCACTTACAGGGGAGCCTGATGGTCCAGGAGGTCCTCTGGGTCCCATAGGGCCCTAAAACATGAATAAAATACGAATTAGATAGAAAACATTATTGAAAATTGAATCAATGGGCTTCTGTACAGCAGGGTTGGGGTGTAACTGTGTGCTTTTTGTTGGAGCTAAGTAACACATCTATATTTATTTAGAGCAGCTTGGAGCTTGGAAGGCTGCCATGTTTACCAGCTCTAGATTTCATTTACTACTTGCCAAGAAAGGCTGGAGCGCAGACATTTCCTGGAGGACTACTATAAAGCAGGAGCTGATGTCTGCATGCTTAAAACTTCCAGTCCAAGATCAACTAAACTCTATAAACAAATCCGGCATTATGTTTACAGGTTTGGGTTTGGCTTCTTTTTTTTTTTTTTTTGCACAGCATGGTAAGCAACAGGGGATCAAAAACAAAATCATTACGTGTAACTTCTGTAAGTACAGTTGAATTAATATTATTGGTTGCAGTCTTGCTTATGTCTTTGTTGGGGTACTATGAAAGTCACTGTATGATGTGTTACTGATTCTGTCCCCTAGGAGGCTCCATAATTATTTGTGTTTAATTGCAATTATAGAGACACTCTTACCATTGGTCCTTGCATAACACCCATCTGTGCACCTCCAGCTTTCTCATCAAAACCTCCAGTCATCTGAGCAGCAAAGTTCTGTGAAACCAAACATTCCCATTAGTATTTACAGATATATTGATGAAAACACAAATTTGTTTCACAATTTCGACTTTCGAAGTAAAACAAATAAAAAAAAAATAAGGTTTCTACATGTCTACATGTCTGTGGGCAGCACAGACGGTGTAATTGTTAGTATTACTGCCTCACAGCACGGAGGTCATGGGTTCAGTTCCCACCACGGCCCTAACTGTGTGGAGTTTGTATATTCTCCCTGTGCTTGCGTGGGTTTCCTCCGGGTACTTCCACACTCCAAAAAAAATATACTGGTAGGTTAATTGGCTCCCAACAAAAATTTTCGTGTATGTGCGTGAGCTTGTGGTAGGGAATATAGAGTGTTAGCTCCACTGGGGCAGGGTCTGATGTGAATGGCCAAATATTCTCTGTAAAGCGCTGTGGAATATGTGCGTGTGTTTTGTTTGACATTTATCTGTGTCACTTCGTTCTCAAACTGTTGTCAGTTAACCTTTTGCTGCTGAGACTTTTCTCACCTCAGTTCTGGGGCTATTTTTGCACTTTCTGGACATTCTAACATCTCTAATTTTTTATGCAAGAAGCCAGGGCCGTAGCTAGGGTAGTGCGGCCGGTGCCATCGCACAGGGCACCACAGGTCCGGGGGCGCTGTTTGGGCAAGTCAAATTTCTGTTTATTATCATTCTTTCTTGTGGCTTCCTCTTATTTCATCCCCAGCATCTCCTGGCCTTTCATATCTCTTCCCTGGCACTTTCCCATTAATCCATGGCCCTTTTTTGGGTGCATTATGTCCCTTTGAAAAATGAGGGGGCGCCAATGCTATTTCTGGAACAGGGCACCAAAAAGTCTAGTTACGGGTCTGCAAGAAGCAAACACAAATTATAAAATTTTTTCAGACTTTGAATTTACTGAAAATGCTATTAGTATTTTTTTTCTTCTAACACAACAAATAATATGTATCAAAAATTGCCTCTTTTTTATTGTGTCCACAGATGACAACCATATAATAGCTACTAAGGGTGCACATCATTTGAAAGTGGGGACTTCCCTTTTCAATTGAGTGTTCCCCTGAGTTTATTGATGGCATGGTAGGGGTGATCCTCCCCATCCTTGAACATCTTTATTTTTCTGCATTGTAGAGGGTTATTATCTAATGGTCACACAGATCACAGAGAATAACGTATAAAGCTGCACATAGTTTGAAAGAGGATACTCTCAATTTTTGTTTCCTGTATGGTATGGAAGCCCTGCCCCCTGAATGATCATCATGGGCCATTGCAATTACATCATTCACCGTTTCTGACTGGTAGCAATTACCAGTGAGACTTTGTAGGTATATTTAATGTTTACTGTTAGATATTGGTAAAACAATCTGTGCAGCCATTTGTCCAGTCAATTAAATCATTGTGTGTGGAAACTGTAGTTGATGATAACATTTTGTACTGTTTCCTGTCATAATGGGGACAAATTGCGGGCAGTGCCTACAAGGTGCCATTGCCATCACCATATTTATGTTTGCAGCCCCAGAGGCTGTAAGTGCAGCACATGCGCGTCCTCGATCACAGGCATTATCTGCAAATGAATTGACCCCAATGTGTTTAGGAACAAGTTGTGCCGTGCTTTTCTTTTTTACTTAATTTTTGTGAAAACTTATTTTTTGTCAAAAGGATATAATATTTTGCCCTTTTAACTAAGCAGCCTATCTATATACTGCAGCTGCTTTTCGTTGTTTACAATTGTTTTTATGTTGCTCTACCCCTCAACCTTTAATACTTCAATAAATGCTATATTTTAAACTATACGATTAACTCCCAAGTGTGACCCACACAGAGTTCCCCCCTTTCCTCTATAGGCACTTGTGGGACTCATCCTCAGCATTTTTGATGTACGTGCTGAGAATGAATCAGATTCATCCTTAGCACTCATGTGGTTAAAGTGCAATTATTCCTTCAGGCCTTTCTGTGACTTATTTCCTCACTGAGAACCTTTTATCTTACAAGGATCAGGAACCTCCAACGTTCCTAAGTAGTAATATCTTAAATGTGACTTTACAATATCGCTTAAGGTGGGTACACACCTGACATATAGATCCAGATATAACTGTAGATGATGGTCATTCACACAAACTGAACGACCATCATTCATCTGGCAGCCGCGGGTCCCACTGGCCGCTGCATGTGCACGAGCGGTCTGTGCAGCACAGCCAATGCGATATGTCTGAGAACGACGTCGTTCCGACGTCGTTCACAGATATATCATCTATACACACTGACCGACAGGCAGCAGATATATTGGCCGGTCAATTTATCGGCCAATATATTGGGCAGTGTGTACCCAGCATTATAGGGGCCCATTTATCATTAACTATTTGCAGCATATTCCCCCGAAAACACCAGTTTTCAGGGGGTAGCACTAGCTGCAAATATTTAGTATCCCCAACATGTATTACGGATGGACACATCCTCCATTTCCGACAGCAGCCTCAACATCCATAGCTTTCTATGGGGGGTGCAATGCTGTAAAATTGACCAAGCTCCCTGAATGCAAAGTATTCCTTAGCTTGGCCCCTGCAGATAACTCCATCGAAAGATGGCATTGTGCTACTGTAGCCAATGGGCTATATATCGCAAAAATTACCGGGAGGGGAACAGGAGGAACCCTTCCTGGCAATGGCCACCTCGCATGCGTGGTCTGTTGGTCTGTAAAACGCACATGCGCAGGAGTCTGGCACAGGAGTGAAGAGACAGTCACAGGCAGGGGCGCAGAGGGGGGGGGGGAGCGGTTACAGTTTACCTGGGCCTGTGCTTCCAGAGGGGCCCGGTTGCGGTTGAACAGTTGTGAATATTAATTATAGTTACTGCGTATTATATTCAACTCCTTCCTAGCTATGCTAATACACACTGTGTATTGGGGTCCTTTGGGTAGAACCTAAATAAGCTAATTAGAGATCTGAAATGATCGTATTAGGGTATTATATAGAATTTCTGAGGGTATAAGATAACCGGTCAGAGTAAATGTTGATCATACTATATTGCTTAAGCCGGTTACTGTTCAACCGCAACACATGGAAATATGGTTACCATTATGTATCTTATATTGAAACAAGGAATCCATGTATTGTATTGATTGAATATATAGTAGTGCAATTGAGCTGGTATAATCACTAAGTCTATATAAGTTACATATATTCAACTATAATACATATTATGGTATGTTTCAGAAGATACATTAATATAAGACATATTGAGTAACGATTATTTGCTGTGAAGGCTTATAAGGTCTATGATTTACTACTATATAAAAGAGACATAGATTCTCTAATATCATAGTAATAATATGAATAGCAGCACCCAGTGAGTCAAGTGTCTTGATATTTTATTTCACATTCTATCTTTTTTCACTATTTCTTCTATCTATATTATTTTAACTATATTTCACATAATAAGGTTTTAATATATACCAATAAAGGTTATATTTTATGCGTTATTTGTATTTGTGCGCCTATAAAGGACATTCTGTTTTCTCATTTCTTTTGAGATATTGATTTGGTTCTATTGGTTTGTGTCCCAGGCAGCACCCCCAGACAATTAAAATGTGTGTGAAATAGTCAATTGGGGTTTCATCATAATAGTTAGTGCAGTGGTTCCCCTCCCCTTTCCCGTCAAAACTGAATCTACAATTGAGCATGATAATAAACAGAAATTTGACAGGCCCAAACAGCGCCCCCTGACCTGTGGTGCCCTGTGCGATGGCACCAGCCGCACTACCCGAGCTACGGCCCTGGGAGATGTCACCCCATAAGGACAGTTGTTTATCCCTATACTAGACTTAAATTTGCAATTGTAAAAATTTGGCATCAAATATCCTTATTTTGAATGATAATACATTAAATTTAATATGTGTCTAAATTATGTGTAATATTGTAAATTCAAATATGCATCATAATTAATTTATACAGTGTGCACTGTTACTGTATGTCAGTTGGATCTTTAATAACTGGTATCCAATTAAATGTAATAATGGATATAGCCTCACTATTAACACAGCACCCCCTAGTGGATAAACAAATCTTCTTGCAGATGGGTCATATTACAAAAATGTTTTAATTTTTCAATTGTAATCATATGTGAAAAGGCACATTGCTGTAAACTAAGCTTATACATAATTTTTTTTAACTTTTACAGCCATTCACTATATTTTGTTAAAAGAAAGTGGGGGAGATGTACTAAGCCTTAGAGAGTGATAAAGTACCAACCAATCAGCTCCCAACTGTCATTTTTTAAGCACAGCCTGTAAACTGACATGAGCTGATTGGTTGGTACTTTATCTCTCTCCAGGGGTGTGCATCTGAATTTGGATTAATTTAAAAGACTAGTATAGGCAAATAAAATTATTGTTGTTACAGGACTTTCCGTAGTTTCTACAATGATGGTTCTAGTAATTATGGCCCTCATTCAGAGCCGTACGCTCTGAGCAGAGCGCACGCTCTGAATGAGGGCCGCCCTCCATGAAAACGGAGCGTCCTCCTGGACGCTCGTATAGCTGTGGGTCACCACCCACAGGCTATACGAGCGTGCAGTTTGATGGCCGCGATGGTCGTGACCATCGCGACCATCGAAACTGCGAGCCGGAGCCTGCGGTTGAGGTTTTCAACCGCAAGCTCCAGAGTGATTTTGGCTCTATCAGAGCCAAAATCACTCCCACTGACATCACTAGTGATGTCAGTGGGCCGGCTTCTGACGGGAGGCGTTCCCGTGGGAACGCCCCCGTCAGGGAGGCACGGCCCCGGCACGCCTACAAAAGGGGGCGTGCTGTCAATCAACATCGACAGCACGCCCCCTTTGATCAGACACAACGAGCGAAGGACTTTCCTTCACTCGTCGCGTCTGGCGCATGCGCACGACGGAGCTCCCTCCGTCGTGCACATGCTCAGTGCAGAACATCGACCCACTTGCGAGCGGACAGCCGCTCGCGAGTGGGTCTGAATCAGGCCCTATGTTTGCAATATTACCTGTATAAAATAAATGGTGAGTTCTAATGTAATTACTTTAGTCTTCAACTATTATGCAACACATTTTGTTAATTGTTATGGATATTAAACGTCACCACAGAAATGTGTGACCTGTAGCAAAGCACTAAACCTGTCAGGGGTGATTTAAGAAATTAGGATGGCTGTGTTCACATTTTTGGCAGGGAAAGCTCTCTGAAAATATGGCACCTGGTCTGTGTAGAAAAGAGCAAAGACCCTGAACAAAAGAATAGCATACATCTATGTCTAACATATACAGTCCCTTGAAATATTGTTAGTTTAAATTTAGGGTTTGGGTTTTTTTTTATTTACCTTATAAAGTTGGATAAATTAACACTGCATTTAGGTGAAACATATGCATGGAACCATGGGCCCCGAGAGGGGGGGGAGCGGGTACAGTTTACCCGGGCCCGGGCTTGCTAGAGGGGCCCGGCGTCGCTCCCAACCCCCCACCCCCCTCCCTCACAGCAGCTCAGCACACAGCTTCTGCTGGGCTGCAGTGCGAGACTGCTCGCAGCTGCTGCAGCAGCCGGAGCAGTCTCCTATGGCTGTGGGGGGGAGTGATCACACTGATCGCGCCCCCCCCTGCTTAGCGCCGGGGTGGGGGGGTTACAGCGCCCACCTCCCCAGCGCGTAGCGGCACTGCAAAAGTGATTTTTTTTTGTCAAGGGGGCGTGGCCACGCCACCTGCGATTAGGCCACGCCCCCACCTTTACCTGAACCCGGCCGGGCTCTCTACGGCCTTGCATGGAACTACAGCAACCGATCAGTAAATTGTTTTTAATTGTTTAGAGTTAAACAATTAAAGCAAATGTCTGTTTGGTCGCACTGAATAAGTGCAATACAGTAATAGTTTTACTCCTACCTCGGCCCTAACTGCCCTAACTGTGTGAAGTTTGTATATTCTCCCTGTGCTTGCGTGGGTTTCCTCCGGGTACTCTGGTTTCCTCCCACACTCCAAAAATATACTGGTAGGTTAACTGGCTCCCAACAAAATTACCCCTGGTGTGTATGTATGTGAGCATGTTATAGGGAATATAGATTGTAAGCTCCACTGGGGCAAGAACTGATGTGAATCCAAATATTCTCTGTAAAGCGCTGCGTTATATAAATAACTGGTAATAAATAAATAAATAGTTAATTAGCCCTATTGGCTATCATGTACTTGATCAATTAAAGTTGGTGACTGATTGATAACATAAGAAATGCGCACAGGGTGTGCTGGATATGCATCCGCACACCTCTTATACAGCCCCAAACTCTACCTAAAACTTGTTCTCCCCACATCTCATCCAACTCAGGGGAAGAGGCAGCCTCCTTTTGCATCAAAGATGGCCAATTTGGAACTGCTCTATCCAGATAGAGTAGTTTCACTTTGGCCATCGTAGGTTCAAAATGAGGTTTCTTCTTCCATTGGAGCCAGCTGAGAAGCTGGGAAGAGACAACAGCAATGAACCAACTCCAGGCTCTCCCGGTGAGTAGTCTATGATGGTTAACAGTACTACCTCACAGCACTAAGGTCTTAGGTTCAATTCCCACCACGGCCATAACTGTGTGGAGTTTGTATATTTTCTCCCTTGCTTGCATGGGTTTTCTCCTGGTTCTCCACCTGTGCATTTGCAATTTGTTATTAAATAATCCCTGTATTGTTGAATTTAACAATTTACATGTAACTAGTCTTGTCACATCGATCAGCCTGGGAAATCAATGTTAATTGCAAATTACAATATATGATAATTTTTCTATGATGGTAGAGGCCTGTGCTCAATTTAGTGCATACATTTATTCAATAATCGCATTAATTGCACTTGAGATATTAACATCTATTTGCTCTTTACATGTTTCTTGCATCATGCTAGTATAGGCATATATTTTATATATTTAATTGGTGAAACAGTGCAAAATGATTGTATTATATTATTCATATAAAACATGAAGAGTCTGCATTACTACTGATCATTCCCAAATATGTATCTTGTAATGGTCATATTTACATTTTGTGCATTGTAATGGTGACAAGAACAGAGTGACAGGATGTTTGCTGAAAGGTCAGCAAGGTCACACAGACCTGATTTGGGGATTTAAACAAGGGTTTCAACATGTCTCCCAACATCAGTGTCATACTGAGCATTTAAACCCCTTTATCTTGTGTTCTATTTGTTAATATCCCATACATGTGACGGTTATATCTTTCTTTTTAGCATTACTAATCAGTATATTGTAGAGCCAATTATAATTCATCTTGATAATGTTTTTCAATGATCCAATGCAATACTTAAATATCTTAACTTTATTTGCATATTTGAATCTCATAACTTTATTTAAAAAAGGGCAAAACTGCTAAATTCTTTGAATATTACCATTCACTGTAATTGTAAAAATAAGCACTAAAACAAATATTTTTGTCCAAGAAGATCTTATTCATAGCTTTTCCCCATATTTGCACTACAGTAACTTTATTAAATAAGCTTTTGAATATTGCTTGTCATTTGACTTACTGCCAATTTTTCTATTATCCTACATGGTACTGATTATACTGTGCAGTCCTATAGTTTCTGGTTTCTGGTATAGGCTGTCAGTTTCCACAAATGGGGTTAATTTTGAACACTAACTTTATCAGTGCTAGTTTTCCCCTATTTGTTCTTCGTGGAAGTGTAAAAGAACACCTAATGCCCCTTGATTCAATGGATGTAGCCATTTTGTAGGTTAGTAAAAATTAATAAAAATACAGTCTAGAAATTCCTCTCCCATCATATTCAGGATTTCCCCGTCTTCTAATATGATCAGGTCTAGATTAATCATTGATAAATTCTCTCGTACTGAACGTACTTTTAACAGTACTGTGGTAAATAAAATGCATTTGTCGCTATGTTAGGAAGGTTCTTTGAAGCTACCTTCAGATAACTTTATTTATCAGTTGCTAGTGTTCAAGCAATATAATATGGAAACTTAGTTTAACTATTTTACTTAGTATTATTAGTATTATAAATTATTCAGGTAATCATCTGTCTAATAAATGTCACTCTAGGAACATCATGCTGTCTGCCTAGCATTAGCTTTTTCATGTTGGAGATATAGTGATGGAATGCCCGTGAATGGCTGTGAAGTTGGACAATCCTCTGCTTGTGCAGTATCCAGCAAAATAAGAAAAAACTTTCTGGGCAGAGAGGATTTTGTGTCAGAGGAATGCACACAAACCGAGTGATCACAAAGAGTGACTGTTATTCGGTCATTTGTAACAGTGAAGTCTTTCAACACTGTCAGCTTCATTTAGAGATGGAGGGAATATGTCCATGGTTGATATGAGCTAGAGATGTGAACTCTACGGATCTGTGGCAAAGGTTGGGTGCCAGAATTAAGCCTACTTACTCCGCCAAGGCCAGGAGGTCCAGGTGGGCCAGGGGGTCCTGGGTTTCCAGGAGTACCGGGTTCACCATCTCTTCCACGGGGTCCGAGAGCACCCTATGTGGCACAAGATAGGCACATTACTCTCCTCAGTCATACAAGATGGACACATTACTTCTCATTCATACAAGATGGACACATTACACCTCACTCATACAAGATGGACACATTACTCCTCACTCATACAAGATGGACACATTACTCTCCTCAGTCATACAAGATGGACACATTACTGCTTAGTTATACAAGATGGACACATTACTCCTTAGTTATACAAAATGAACACAATACTCTCCTCAGTCATGCAAGATGGGCACATTACTTCTCATTCATACAAGATGGACACATTACTTCTCACTCATACAAGATGGACACATTACTCCTCACTTATACAAGATGGGCACATTACTCCTTATTCAGAAAAGATCGACACATTACTCTCCTCAGTCATACAAGATGGACACATTACTCCTCATTCATACAAGATGGAGACATTACTCCTCATTCATACAAGATGGGCACTTTACTCCTCATTCATAAAAGATGGACACATTACTCCTCATTTATACTAGATGGGCACATTTCTCTCCTCAGTCATACAAGATGGACACATTACTCCTTAGTTATACAAGATGGATACATTACTCTCCTCAGTCATACAAGGTGGGCACATTACTCTCCTCAGGCTTACAAGATGGGCACACTACTCCTCACTCATACAAGATGGATACATCACTCCTCGCTCATACAAGATGGGTATACTACTCCTTATTCATAAAAGATTGATACATTACTCTCCTCAGTCATACAAGATGGACACATTACTCCTTATTCATACAAGATGGACACATTACTCCTCATTCATACAAGATGGGCACATTACTCATCCTACAAGATGGGCACATTACTCCTCATTAATACAAGATGGACAAATTACTCCTCAGTTAAACAAGATGGGCACATTACTCTCCTCAGTCATACAAGATGGACACATTACGCCTCATTCATACAAGATGTACACATTACTCCTCATTCATACAAGATGGGCACATTACTCATCCTACAAGATGGGCACATTACTCCTCATTAATACAAGATGGACAAATTACTCTCTTCATTTTTACAACATGGACACATTGCTCTCCTCATTCATACAAGTTGCATACATAATTTCTCACTTACATATATATTCATAGTCTTGCAATTTTGAGAAATTATATCCTGACCATATAAGATGGAGACTTGTTCTCAGTCATAGACACATGATTTCTCACTTACACAAGATGGACACATTAATTGCCAGTCATACTAGATAGTTAAATTATACCCAAGTCATACAAGATGGAAACATTATATATCATCCATAGAAAAACAAATAATATCTCCATTGTGCATAACTGGAAAGTTATTTCTCAACCATGTGAGATGGACACTTCAGTCATTTAAGGTAAAGACATTATTTCCCACCACAAAGAAGGAGACAGTGGGGGACATTTCTGAAAACTGTTGTACAGGTAAATGTGTAGAGGAGGTGGTATTGCCCATAGTAATTATTAAGATGTTTGATATAATTTTCTAAACTATACTAGTTAAAAAAAAAACAGAATTGCTCTATGCTCTTTTTCTATACAATTATGTATGGAACTGTTTCAAGTAATATCCTCCAATATTTATAATCATTCATACAAGACAGACACATTACTCCTCATTCATACAAGATGGACAATTTAACAAATTACTTTATTAAATGTGCAAGGACAGAGCAACCAATCAGTTCCTGCACATTTGTACTGTTACTATAATAAAGTTTTTACTTACTTTCTCACCCTTGTCACCACGGTCACCTCTTGGCCCTTGCTCACCAGATGGTCCCTGATAAACAGCAATAATTTGTATTAATGACATATTGATCAATGAATATAAACATGAGAGATCCCTTTACTAATGACATCTATGGTATACCTGTGGTCCAGGAGGTCCTTTTGGTCCTAAAACCTGTAAAAAGACAGATAACTACATTATTTATTGTGCAAAATAATAATAATAATAATAATAATAATAATATTATTATTACTGCTAATACAACTATTGTTATACATATTCTGCTTAGTTCATTTTATTAAATGTTTGTTTCTTGGTAATAAAACACTTACATCTTTAATATCACCAGGTTCACCTTTCTGTCCCTAGAAATTCAAACAAAAAACAAAGAGAAATTAATTTAGTGTTAAAGATGAAAGGTGACTATGTCAGGGCAGAGATAGACAAAATAATGTTAAATTCAGGAGTTAAGTAATAAAACATGGGAGACAGCAGGGTATATTAAGGAGTCCGGGAAGTTAGGCACCTGTACATATTACTAGAAATTGCTCCTGAAATTTACATGACAGAGTTTTTTGTTTATGTTGTTGTTGCTTTTGGCTACCGGGATCCTGGGATTTGTCAGGCTCTAAGTTATGGGTTTTGCATGTTTCAATAATGTGCTCGTTAAAGTTATTATTTCCTGCTAGATCTAATTTGCTGCAATCTTTAGATATTACCACATCTGTATCATATGTGTCAATGAAGAGAATCTCCATAAAATTAAATATATTCTTCCTAGCTCTACACCTGTAAATGTAAAATAAAAAGAACTCCTTATCATGATTCATATGGGGAGTACCTATCTAGTAAGCCTACAATAGACACTTGAGACATTGTATTTATTGTTAAAATGTTGCACCTTTGTCCTGGTCCTTTGTGAAAGACTGTGGGGGAGATGTATCAAATTTTCTAAAGAGGTCAAGTGGAGAAGTTTCCCATAGTAACCAATCAGCTTCAAGCTATCATTTTTCAAGTACATTTTATATAGTGATAGCTAGAAACTGATAGGTCGGTTTGAACAAATTTTCCACCAATCCTCTTTGGTTTGATACATCTCCCCTGTATAACGTCTTATAGCTGATCACTCAAACAGTGTATATAGTTATTCAACAGTGGTAATGAAAATAGATTACCTTTAGCCCACCTTGCCCTGTTCATGGGAGGAAAAGTAGAAAAAAAGACAAAATGTTAGCTTGGGGTAATCTATATTTTGGTTCTTTAAACACTTAAAGTAAACAAAACAGACTCTCTGATGAAACATAGACAGACCAAAGTACAGACAAAGGTTGGACACATTGCAGGCCTTCTTCCCTTGAAGAAGTTAAGTGTTAAATCACATGACATGAAACATCCTCTACTTAACGCAGTGTTCTAACATGTTCTATGATTTCAATTGGACCATATCTGTGGATTCCTACTTCCGGGGTGTACAAACACAATTCAGTGCAAGATGGTCAAAAGAAGAATTAATGAAAAGAGCTATTGATTAGGTAAAACGTGAAAGGTGTTTAGTTTGCCAAGCCTTTCAATAAGATATGTGGTCATTTTTCACATGAGTAGTTCAACTAGAGGTAGCTAGAAAATGATTAGTTACAGGAAACTTTTGATACAAACATAAGTTATGATAGATGTTATGTAAGACTGCACATGGCACTGCTAAACATACATCAAAGCAAAAGGGCCTAGCTCATTAGCTGTAGGAGTTGTAATCAAACATAAATGCTGTTTATGGTTACAGTGCTGACTGTGCAGTATAAGTCATTAAAAAGAGTACCTCATTGATAGCTTCTGCCTATAACAAAAATGTAATATTTCATCTACTGCCTGAACCATGAACAGGTTAATGCGCTTTTTATATTTATAGCATTTGGTTCCTTCAGTGTGTGCTTCCAATCTGACTGCCAAAAGAAACCGCAGGAGGGTAGACCTGTGGTTTCAACAAAAGGCAAATAAAGGACACACAGCCTCTCCTACTCTTGTGATGTCTGTAATTGAATAGAATCAACGCTTTAATCATACATAACTGTACTATTAAAAGATTGGCTATACCTTCTCAATTTTGAGAGATGCAACGTTACCGAATAAGCATACTATTGGACCTATGGATTATATAGGCAGAAGTATAAACAGGAGGTATCCTTTTTAAATGCAGCAGGGACCTATGGTTGGCCAGCCTGTTAGAGGGAGCATGCAATCCATAGGTATGCACAAGTAATTTATTTATGAAACACAAATAAATAAATTACGACCACTGGTGGTGGAGGACTGTTCAGTTGGGCAGATGGGGCAGCACTCTCCAAAGGGGATCTCAGCATTAGGGCAGTCTTTAGTGTCCTCGCAGATTATCTCGTCGCAGAGAATAGTCCCAGTGTCACAGACACAGATTTGGCAGGGTTCTGGTTTCCACACATCTTTGTCACTATACTTCTGCCCATCCTGCACGCAGCTCCCTGCATCCACTGTGCCAAAGGGCAGGGGGTGTTATAAATGTAGGAAGCAGCAGCAAAGGAGAATAAGCAGAAATAAAATAAAAGGAAAAAAATATATATCATACAGTAGTCATCAATATTGTCATATATTGCATTGTGTTCCTATATATATATATATATATGACATATTTAGAGAACTGCTCAAAAATATTGATATTCTCTAAATTACTAAAAATGTTTAATTATGATTCTTCATATATTAGTATAAAACAGTATAAACTCAAGATACTTTTTTATTAGTAGTAGCAGGTATAGTTCAATAATGGGTGTAATGTTAAACTTCACCAGATGGGGGCAGTGCTGAACCAGACAGAGGAAGGTGATGCAAGTTCAAATAATAGAGGCTGCTTGGGGTAAGAGGGAGGAGAAAGCCCTAGTGCAATATTGGCTGGCTCCAGTTATAGGAAGTTGTAATATAATAGTACAACACGAACTGTGTAGAATTGTTAATAACAGCAGGGTTCTCTAAGGTCATTCAGGAACTTTAAAAAACTGTTTGAAATTAGTATCCATTGTGGCTCTTCTATAAACAGTCCTAATACATATTTGGCTGTCATCTTAATCTGCAAATAAAATGCACCAGTCAATAGCAAATAATCTCTTTGTGCCTATAAATGATGCCTATAGCCACTACATGTCACAAAATAAACTGTGAAATTATGATGCATATCTGCATAATTGAGCTAGATTAAGAAAAGTAAATAAAATAATGATAAACTTGTAAAATGACAAAGGGGATATTATGGGACATTGTAAATCATGAACTGCGCTTCTTTATTCTCAGTCTAGCTCCCTTTGGGTACCGTGCCTACGCTTGGGTAGCCCAGAGGACCCTTAATGAATGGGTCTTTCTGTAAAATACACAGAGGTTTCAATTCACATTTCACTGTCAGGGGCCAGTTTAAATAAATATGGGCAGCATTTCAACTCCATCTGGAAACCATTTCTGCCATTCCTGCTAGTGCAAATAAACAATCACAATAGTCAATTGGGATCTTCAAATAAGGCCACATCTACCAGCTTTAAACTATATTGACATGTCTTAAAAGCTCATTGACTTTGACAAACAGTAGTGCAGAGTTTTCTGAGTTGGGATCCCCTTTAAATCATCCCATAGCTATCATCATGCAAGACAGATATTGGCTCAAATGTCATTTTTATCCACTAAATTACCCACTTAATGCACCAGCTTGATTTGGGCCTCTGATCACATGAAGGGTTAATTAGTGCTAACATGTCTACAAGGCCATTTTCCTGCAGAACCCTAGATCTATATAAAGTCTATTCTGCCCTAAGTCTATACGTTAAGTTTAAGTCTATACGTTACCTGAAGACTAGTTACACTTACATTTTTCACACTTCTGCACAACACAATATCTACATACACCTTACTGAATTATTTCACACTCTTTCTAACCGGCTTCTCTAAGATTTTATACACACATATATCCCTTTCTGCAGATGTCACTGTCAGGAATAAAAACCTTATTTTTTTAAGGAATGGAAGAATGATTCCAACAGAAAAAGTGGCAAATCGTCAAGAGAACATGCATTTCCCCTACTAGCACTGCAATGGATTTACAATCTGTAGTATACAAAAGACTTAAAAGGCTCATAAAGGAATTTTTTTTGGACCATTGGGGACCTGCCCAAGCAAGTTAAAAAATGTCTGCTAAGAAATAAACCTTCCAGCATTTATCTAGTAGATTTGCCCAGGCTGTGTGCTAGCCAGGTGTTTCCTCATATATTCCATTATTTTCTGCCAGTATTCTTAACAATACAAGAATAATTTGCAAAAGAAAAATAATATTGTGTATTTATAACTAGAGTAAGATCATTCGTTATTTTAATCATTAATGATAAATATTATATTGCCTTAAATAGTAATGATATGCTGTATTTGAAGCAATGTAATATATATTGCCTTAAATAGTAATGATATACTGTATTTCAGCCATTATCATATATTTTTTGCATTACACCTTGCACAAGTTGGGCACAGAAGAAAGGATTTGTATGGCAGTGGACCTATTTAAGGTCCCTTGGAATGAAATGTATGTCACAGGAATGTTTTCAGCACTCACATGGCTTCTGGAGTGAAAGTTCCTTTTAGTGATCATTAAAAAGTGTGAAAAATGAGTTTATGAAACAATGTAGCTCTCATGTTCAGAATATCATTATGCTAACACCTTATAATTACCAGCATCCACATGATTGCCTGGGCTACGTCTCAGTCTGGCGCTAATAAAGGTTACTTCTACAACCTACAGTAGTTCTCAACTATCAATCAAATGCTGAAATGTGCAGGTCTGGGTGAAGCCACAGGAATTTCCACGTCTAAAACAGTTCAGTGTCATTAAAAGCCTAATCTAGTGCTGTTTCAGCTGCTTCACAGTGGATACAGTTTCTCTGTATAACCAGAAAGCTTAATGATTTTCTGATATATTAGGTGAGCTGGTTTCTGATCAAGTCAGCGTGAGCTAGCTTAGACTTATTTAACCAGCGATAACAATAAATAAATACAATCTGGTGTAATTGTACAGTATTACGAAGCTCTGAGCACTGTATTCAGTGCACTAATATTTGGGCAATGTAAGGTAATAGCACATTCATGCAGCACCACTAATAGCTCCGCTGCAGTTGTTGCCAAGTTCAGTGAAGACTTTGGATGCTGTCACTAATAAGGATGCAACAACCTTGCTACTGTAGTGCATTTGGGATGTAACTCATTAGAATGATTACTAATTATCACAATGAATAACAGTTTGATTGAAAGGTCTGATTGCTTTAACCCACTTAGGTCTGGATAGAAACTGTCATTACAGTATCTAACCAGCTCCCGTCCTCTAACAAGTGCAAAAGAAGTGAAATATTTGTAACTGTATCTATAACAAAAAAATGATTAAAACAAAATTAAAGTCATTTAAAACAAAAATAAAGTTGTAACTTACGAATATCTTGATCTTGGCATCGTACAAGCGCTAATAATATGACTTGGGTGGCTGCGAACAGCACTAGTGTCCTTGAATCCACAAAGCTGAACATGTCTAAATATTAGACATGCAGAATCTTTGTGGGAATAAATGAAGAAAAGGAGGGGAGGAAAGGAGGTTGGCTGTCCCCAAAAGTTATCTTGTCTTCATGCAGCCGATTTCTTGGGAAAAGAAGGAGAATCCAGTACCAGGCCCCAGCAGAAACTTAGTACTACCTGCTCTGGGCCAAGGTACTGAAGTTATAGTCCTCACTGAGTTGAAGTCAACGTATATGCCCACATCTCAGTCCTCCCCTGCCCCCAGCAGTGCTGAAATCTGAGCCCCTCCACTCCTCTCTGCCCTCTCCCCATCACAGCAGACCCCTCCTTCTCCTGCAGGGACCCCTGTGCGAGACTTGCCACACTCTGTCCCCTTTCCCCCACCTCTCTCACTGTCCCAGCCTCCCCTTCCCTCTGCCCTGCCTCCCCCCCATCACCTAAACTCTTTCATTCCTCTGTCAAGGGAAAAAAAGTAGCACCATTTAGAAAGAAGCAGGAGAGAGAAAAAAAAATCCCAATTTGCTAGAGCAGGACTCCTGAGTATGCTAAAAAGTTTTACAGGGGAGCTCTGGTACAGGAGAAAGTTTAGTTATGTGAGAGCTGGTCTGGGGAGGTCTCGCAGGTTCTTACGGTTCCTGAGAGTTTCTGGCTGGGACAGTGATACAAGGTTTCACAGGTGGCTTCTGGAGTATAACACATGTATAAGGCTCAGGGCACAGTGTATGGGGTTTGGAATGTCTCTCTGCTACTGTACTACTGTACATATTTTGCTAACTTCCTTATTTCTTCACTCGAGTTACTCCCTTACCTAATAACTCCATCCATCTAATATTGTCAGGAATGCACTACTGTCTGCTAAGGAGCCAGCTACCTGCAGCTGCAGTAACATGATGAATGAAATAAGTATTACAATTATTTAACTGCAATCTGTACGTTTGCATCTCTCTCTCTCTCTCTCTCTCTCTCTCTCTCTCTCTCTCTCTCTCTCTCTCTCTCATCGGTTTGATCTGTGTTATTTTATGTGTGTGAATAGAAATACAACTTATTTTAGCATCATTTAACTCTCTAAATTGTATCACTATTACACAGAATGTCTAGTGTGACAGCAAGAGTGTACGTGAATCATGAATGATCTTTCTATTGCAACCTCATGCTAAAGCTGGCAATTGGTTTCCAGGCTGATCCCGGGTCTGGCCAGGTGGTCCTGTTGAATGGGATCTATGTCTGTCTGCTTTTCCCTTTTGGGCTCTAAGTGCTGTAAGGGAGGGTCAGAAATTGCAATTTAAGTACCAGGTAAAAGTTGGATGTTCCATGAGACAAGGGTTTATTTAGCTGTATGCCATGGCTAATAAATGAATCAATATTTAATTTAACTGATTTTTCCTTCAGATCTCAGTGGCAATATCTGTGTGATGTGCTCGAATAAAAGAGCCTTCATTTGTTGTCAGATGCATGTCTGAGCACTCTTCATCAGTTGCTAATGGGTTTTTTTTTCAAAGCAATATTTCAATTATTTCAATCTTTCATTTTTGCTAGTCCCTAAAACCAAATTAAGTACATGTACAGTTCCTGTTCCATACTCCATTTCCATATGTAAGAAAAGTTAAAATTACGTTTAAAAAAACCTTTATATGCGCCCACACCTACCTCCCCCCAAAAAATAAATTAGACATTCATTTGCATTCACAATTTTGTTCAATGTTATAATTTAGATGACACCTACATTTCAAAGGCGGAGTTCAAGCTGAAATAAACATTAGCATATGCGGTACCCTGAAAGAGACCTATGCAACCAATAGCAATTTATTTCCTTTAAGTTTTTGATTGGATGAAACAGATCTCATGGGTGTAACCGGGGAAAACCAATCACAATAAGAGTTGCTCAGCCAATCTCTGTCGTCCTTCATTTAGAGGATAATTGCGTTGCCAAACTTAGTACAAATCAATACTATTCTGACTAAACTGTTTCACACATTCATTTTAGAGCACTTATATAGGGCTTTAAACCAGCAGTCATTGTTTGCATTGAGTCCTGCAAGTTATTTAAGCAATATGTAGTTGTTTATAAAGGGCAAATTGAGGTAACTTGAATGAGATATTAAATACTGGGTGTATTTATGCTAGGTGACAATTACATGGTTTGTATAACTAATTCATAACCTCACCTGTGTAGGAATATAATATATGGCTTGTTAGTACTACTGGGCATGGAATCATCTTCCATGTTAATACTTTGTTTAGGGCCAAAAGTTTTGGTCAAACAAAAGTGTTATAAAGTATAACAGGGCACAAGTTACAGTTGGTTGCATTGCCATAAGGTCTATTTCTGCATGTGTGTGTGTGTGTGTGTGTGTGCGCATATATACTACCACAAGAGCAGGAATCTCATATGTCCCACTATTCCCAGGAGAGTCCTATTTGCCTCAAAAATGTTAGCTTTTACTGTACATGAATTTAGACTCGTGATGAGTCTTTGTTAACAGATTATTTGGGAATAGAGGGCCTGATTCAGACCCGCTCGCGAGCGCCGAGCGCTCGCAAGCGGGTCGATGTTGCCCAAGTGCGCATGCACACGACGGAGGTGGCTCTGTCGTGCACATGCGCGAGACCCGAATAACGACGGCCAAGCCGTCATTATGGGTCTCGCACCAAAGGGGGTGTGCTGTCGATGGTGATTGATAGCACGCCCCCTTTGGTGGGCGTGCCAGGGGCGTGGCTGCCCAAACGGAGGCTACCACTGACATCACTATCACAGCCAAAAGCACTCCAGGGCTTGCGGCAGCGAGACCCTACCACAAGGGTCTCGTCGCAAGCCTGATGGTTGCGATGGTCTTGACCATCGCGACCATCATTTTGGGCACTCGCTATAGCTGTGGGTGACCACCCACAGCTATAGCGAGTGGCCAAAATGAGGCCGCTCCAAAAAGGAGCAGGGACGGCCCTGAATCAGAGCGAGCGCTCTGTCAGAGCGTCCGGCTCATAATCAGGGCCAGAGTCCTCTATTTGTTTAACCTCTCTAATAACATAACTGTTTTAATGCCTGGTCATTTGGGCACTGGTCTTTGTTATTTTAGAATATATCACACAAAAAGGCCTTGAGCTAGCATTTGTATGCAGATTTTTTCACATCTTACACTTAATAACTCCCTATGCTTAGAGACAGGGTCGTATTACTCATAAGGCTGTCTAGGTTGAAGCCTAGGGGCCACGCAAGCTTAGGGATCCTGCAGGGGGAAGTTGCAAGGCACACTCATTGTCAGTTGAGGTTTGTTTTGAGACAATGGAGGGGAGGGGCAGGAAATAATCAATAGCGCATTTGCGTCAGGGTTGTTTTGAAAGGACACGTGACCGCCACCATCACAGCTGCTGTCACTGCCACTACCTGGAGAAAGTTCTCTCTCCTCAGACCTCAGCGCACACAGGGACAGGAGATTCTGCAGGACTTGTGAGGATTCCGACCACCCACTGGAGAACCACCAACGAGTGCAGAGCATGGATACCCCAGCATAGGGGTGGAGCCAACGGGATTGAAAATCCGTAGTGTACACACCAGGACGGATGGTCCAGCCTACTTGTAAGTGCATAGTGCGGGACGCTGCCACAACACACACAAGGACATCCAAAACCCTGACAACCACCTACGGGGTGAGGGTGGCGTATGGTGTGCACATCACATGGGAAGAGGACCCGCATCCAGCAAAGGTCATCTTACACATCCCATTTCCATTGTGTGACTGCACTATCAGTAGACAATGGACAATGCACTGCAGACATGTCACAGAGAGATGTCACTATTCTTTGGAATATGGACATTTGAACCCCCTACCATATCAGAGTCAGGCTGTCAGCTGTAGTGGAGTGAAAGATTGAAGTACCAGAGGGAACCCGAAACAGAAAGCCTAGGGGCCCAGCCATGGGTTCATACGGCCCTGCTTAGAGAGGCGGAATGAAGGTGGTAATCATGGGCGTAGCTACAGTCCGTACAGGGGGTGATTTTGCTATGGGGCCCAGAGGTTTAGGGGGCACACCTCTGGGGCCTGGCTCAACGGCACCCAGGTCATAAAGTTGTCTACCAGGTTCCAAGAAATGCCTGCTAGGCACTGTGTGGCATAATGTGAACTAAGGGCACTGTGTGGCATGTGTACTCGCAGCAGCACAATGTGGCATATGTTTACCTAGGGCACTGCAAAGTGACAATATGAGCTGGGGGCACTGTGTGGTATAATGTGAACTAGGGCACTAGTATGGGGCATAACATACACTAGGGACCACTATCATTAATAAAATGAACTAGGGCACTACTATGGGGCATAAAATTAACTATGGCACTACTATGTCACATAAAATAAACACCTGCTGTGGAGAGAATTTTGAAGGGGTCCTTTCAAAATGTTGCTATGGGGCCCACAAAGTTCTGGGTATGCCCTTGGTGGGAATGGATGGTAATCATAGGCAGAATACACTAAGGATGTGTTCATGTAAACAGGGCTGCAGCAGTGCTCTATGCCACCTCAAAACTCATTACATCATGATGTCACACCTAAGGGGCATTGCCATTGGCACTAGCAAGTAGAGCACTGCTCTGGACAGCTCAACAGTCTGCAGGCAGTTCCAGGCACCTTGCAAGCCAAATGCACCACTCGCACACCCTTAGTTATGGCCCTGTATGTAAATGCAACTGATTTATATTTGGAGACAGATGCATATGTGCCTGTCAGGAGCAGTATCTCTTGTGGCTGTTTGATACCTAAAGTCAGGGCTGTGGTGAGGGCAGTGTGCAGCTATTGGGGGAGACATACATTCTGGTGACTGGGTGGGGCACAAAGACATACACACTGATGACTGGGTGGGGAGGGGGCCATGGAGACATTCAGAGAGGGGACATGGATACATAGACACTGGGGCCTGGGGGGAAGCATGGAGGCATACACACTGGTGACTGCGGGATTGGGGGACACAGAGACATATACACAGTGGGGACTGCAGGGGAGGAGGACATGGAGACATACACACTGGGGTATGTGGGGGGACATTGAGACATACACACTGAGTTCTGAGGGAGGACATGGAGATATACACAAAGGGGACCTGGAGACTGGTGACTGGCAGATGTACAGGGTGCAAGCCCCGATGGTCGCGATGGTGTTCACCATAGCGACCATCAACCTGGTCAGTCACTAAGCTGTGGGTGGTAACCCACAGCTTAGCTAGCGACCAGGAGGCCGCACTAAAAAAAAGGAAGCGGCCGCCTTCATTCAGAACGAGCGCTCAGTTCTTGCGAGGGCCATAATGTGCAGCTCATGGTCAATCAGTGACATTTGTAATTTTATTTATTTTATTTATTACCAGTTATTTATATAGCACACACATAATCCACAGTGCTTTGCAGAGAGTATTTAGCCATTCACATCAGTACCTGGACCAGTGGAGCTTGCAATCTATGTTTCCTACCACATGTACACACACAGAGGGAGATGTACTGTACAAAGCCTTGGAGAGTGATAAAGTGGAGAGAGATAAAATACCAACCAATCAGCTCATAGCTGTCATTTTACAGGCTGTGTTTGATAAAAATATTTTTGGGGTATGGGAGGAAACAGAATATAGAGTAGAGAGAATATACTAACTCTACACATTTAGGTCCAAGGCAGTAGTCAAACCCAAGACCTCAAGACCTGTGAGGTAGTAATGTTAACCATTACACCATCCCAGCTGCCCACTTTAGAGTTTACTTTACCAGTGATGCCTTTGTGTTTTAAACAATATGAGCGGTGGCGGATTCAGGGGGGAGGCACCCAGGCACGTGCCCCCCCCCCTGTTGATTAGGAGTTGTTGTTTTTTACTCTTTGATTGCAGCTGCACGGCCGCAACGAGGATGAGGCTGCTGCTGCTGCCAGCCCTGACCCGAGCCGTGCAGCTTCTCGATGTGCGCGCCTGCCGGAGTCGTGTGCCGCATGTGCAATGGTTTTTTTTTTTTTACGAGAAGTCCCGGCGTGCGTGACGTCCTGACAGCCACGCCGCTGAAGAGGGGATGGAGGAGCCACGGGCCAGCCGGCGAGTGCATTTCCATAATCAGGTAAGAAGGGAGGATTGGGGCACAGAAGGGGGCCTGTCAGGGCTGCCTGGAGACTAGAGTGGGGACTTAAAAGGTGTCTGCTGGGGCTGCCTGGGGAGTGGGGGCACAGAAGGGGGGCTGCTGGGAGTGGTGACTTAGAAGGGGGGCTGGCTGGTGAGTGAGAGACATAAAAGGCTGGGGAGTGGGGCAGAGAAGGGGGCCTGCTGGGGAGTGGGGACTTAGAAGGTGGGCTGGCTGGGGAGTGGGGGATTAGAAGGGGCCCTGCTGGATCTGGCTGGGGAGTGGGGACTTAGTAGGACTGCTGGGGAGTGGGGGCATAAAAGGCTAGGGTGGCTGGGGAGTGGGGGACATAAATGGCTGGGGAGTGGGGGCACAGAAGGGGACCTGCTAGGGCTGGCTGGTGAGTGGGGATGTAGAAGGGGGGCTGGCTGGGGAGTGGGGGACATAAAAGGCTGGGGCTGGCTGGGGAGTAAGGACATGAAAGGCTGGGCAGTGGGGATATAGATGGGGGTGCTGCTGGGGCTGGCTGCGGAGTGGAAACATAGAAGGGGAGCTGCTGGGCCTCGCTGGGGAGTGGGGAAATTAAAGGCTGGGGCTGGCTGGGGAGTGGGAATGTAGAAGGGGGTCTGCTGGGGCTGGCTGGGGACTGGAGACATATATGGGGAGTGGGAATATAAAAGGGGGGCTGCCAGGGAGTAGGGATATAGAAGGGGGGCTGCCAGGGAGTTGTGACATAGAAGGGGGTCTGCTGGGGCTGGCTGGGGAGTGGAGACATTGAAGGGGGGCTGCTGGGGCTGGCTGGGGACACAAAAGGGGGACTGCTGGGGATGAAGACTACAGAAGGGAGGCTGCTGGAGCTGGGGACACAGAAGGGGGGCTGGCTGTGGACACAGGAGGATGACTGCTGGCGAAAGGGATACAGAAGATAAACTGCTGGGGATGGAGACACAGAAGTGGGGCTGTTGGAGCTAGGGACAGAGAAGGGGGGCTGGCTGCATTTATTACAGTACACTTCTAACACAATCGGAGCAGCCAAGCAGCTCCGCCTCCATTAGCTCCCCTGTTCCTCAGCAGTGTCACGTCATAGCAGGCTGATGTGAGCGATACTGCAGGGGAGTTAGTTTGAAGGTAAGCAGTTTGCTGGTGCTGCCCATGGCAATGAGTGAGGTTAATATTGAAGGAAGAGTTAGAGTGCTGTGATGGGATGAACAATGAGGGAGGGGCAGGGGGTTGTGCTGTGATATAATGAATGGGGGAGAGTGCTTTGAACTGGGGAAGTGCTGTGAGAGGAATACATTGGAGGGGAAGGGGTGCTGTGTCCAGACCTGCCTACTGACTCTCTCGTCCTGTCACCCAACATCTTCCGCACATACACTCACCCTATCACCTACCATACCTGTCTTTGCATACTCACCCTGTCATCCACCAGACCTGTATCCAAAGACTCTCTGACCCTGCCAACACCAGACCTATGCCACCCTCTGCTTCTGCTACTAACAGGTTAGGTCATTCATCTGTGAGGGGGCTGGTGTGGTTTTTTTTTTGTGTGGGGTGCAGTGTTTGTGTTTTATTCCTGTGGGGCCAATTTATTTTATCCTATGGGGGCAAATGTGTTTTATTTTTTCCCATGAGGAGTAATGTGTGGTTTTTTCCCTGTGGAAGCCAATGTTGTGTGTTTTTTAATATTAAAAATAGTAAAAGTTTTAATTATGGAGGTGGCAATGAAGGGGGGAGTGCTGTGTAGTGGGAAGGGGAGTGCTGTGTGGTGGACAATGAAAGGGACAGTGAGCGCTCTGAGGTAGACAGTGGGTAGTGTTAGGTGGGCATTGAGGGAGTTAATGAGTGATCTGTGAGGGTTCAGTGTTATGTGGAAGGAACTGGCAGTGAGACACCTGTGGAGGGGGTAATCAGGGAGATATGCAAGGGCAATGAGACAACAATGGATGGGGTACTCAAAGTGATATGGAGGGAGGGGGCAAATAGACATCTATGGAGGGGGCAGTAATATAGATACGGGCAGGGAGAGGGCAGGCTGGCAGTTGCAGATTCAGGGGGGAGGGATCTAAATTATTTGACACTTAAATGCAGGTATTTATTACCTCTCTTTTACAGACAGGTCTGAGACTTTCCAAGATTTAGACAGCTACCAACGGAGCTTAGAACACCAGTTGGCAGGTAGAAAATAAATTGTCTTGGCCTTGGTTATTATATGCCCTCAGCGTGATGAAAACGAGGACATGGCTTATGGGTATGGCATTCCCTGTTAGGCCACGTCCTTGCTATGAGGACACACCCACTTTTCCAGGAACTTGTGCATGCAAAACACCACCCGCCCCACACCATCCACTACCGTGGTGCCCCCCTATCAGTTTGTTCTGGATCCACCCCTAAATGTGAGGAATGGGGTCCAGAATTTTATGAATACACAGGCATGATAAAGAGTATGGACATACAAGTTCAGGGTATGACGATGAGGATGGGGGTCTTTGTGGACAAGTATGTTACAAATAATCAGGCATATAAGGGATTATGTTGCAAGAAATGCAAGTGCCAGGGTTTTTGTGTGTGTATATGGGGGGGGGGTCAGTAAAATATATATGTATTTGGGAGCAGGGTGTGCTATGCACAGGGGCCCCTGGCTCCAGGAAGTCCCTGCACTGCCCACCCTGCACCCAGATTATACTTACCTTGTACACCGGTAAGAAGCGGGTCCCTCCTCCTCCACAGCGCCATCTTCCCAGTGACATCTACAGGAAGATGTCACTGTGCCAGAGCTTTTGCTTTCCTGTGTGCGTGCGCCATCTTACAAAATATCACTGGCAAGATGGTGCCGCGGAGGTCAGAGGAGGGATCCGCTTGCCGCTGCATAGGGTAAGATGTGCAGCTGAGGGGGGGGAGTAATATTTAATATTTTGGTTCTGTCTGTGCAACGCCATGAGCCTACAGTCTACCAACCCAAGACTAACATATCACTTATACTATTTTCTCCAAAAGCCAAAGCTGCACATAGAAGCGAGCCCCCTGCACACGTTATTACGCCCCTGGGTCATTATGTTACAAACATTGTTGTATCTATAAAGCGTAAACCAGGTGCAGATACTACTGTTGCAGTACTGGATAGTCCTTGAGATATGCGTGCGTCAGCATACTGTCCATGCATAATTGCGTCGTTTTTATGATGTTTACACCTTCGCTTTTTTGCCTAAAATACGCCCAACTCTACATGAGCCTCATATGTGCCAATATTAATGCTGTATGCAGCTGTTTCTAAACAAAAGAACTAAAATATACTGGGCATGGTGGGAAAACCACGGCTGCTGAATGAGCACCTTTTGAAATATACCCATAGGTACTTTATTGGTCCGTATTGGCTTAATAGTTGGTATTCTATTTGCTATTCAGGTAGCATGATGTCACATACTGCTCCCTACTAAATGCAGTCTGGCAAACGCTTCCTGGAATGTTCCCAAACAATGCAGCACTGTGCTCAGCTAATTCCAGCAGGGAATGATCTGCAGCCAGATTTCCAGCAGCAGAAGCAGACGCAGCAGCAGCAGTAGTCCAGCAGTGACATCAATGGGCAAACTGTCTTTTCCAAAGACGTGAATAAACTATTCTCAATTGAAACATTTCCTTAAGTAATAGACACAAGATGTTTAACTAATGGATGAGAAGACTTTCAAATCCTATATTATTCCAAGTAGCCTTACTACTTAGTTATTTACCGAGAAACATGCTACACTATGGGCCATATTCAATTAGTTTTGCACCCGCGATACTTTTTCGCCTGCTGGACTTTTCGCCTACTGTACATCGCGTGTTTTGCATGAGGAAAATTATCGGGCGCGCTGTATCCAATTACAAAGGACGCAACAACGGCACACGAAACTGAAACAGGCGAAAAGTCAAAAATGGGGAACTCAGCCTGACACCCCCCAAAAGATGCACTAACATTGGGGCTCACTATAGATGCCCCCGATTAGCCCTACTGAAGGTATTTGGGGTACTTAAGTTGTGTCAATTGGTGCCAATTAGTGCATTAACACAAGTGGTGAAGAATAGCATTAAGCAGTACTTTTTGGAGAAAATAACTACTCCCAGCAAATTTGGGGTACCCGAAAATGGGGGCTAGCACATTTTTAAGTTGCTAAAGTGAAGTTTTAAATTATGTAAATAAACCACCTGCCACAAGCACCTGCAATCATAAAAACACTTGCCCCATACTTAGGGACCCCCCAGAAGTCTATTTCGCTAGTTTTTAAGTTTATCCTCCAACTTTGAACTTTTTCGCCCTCAAAATGAAAGTACTTTTTTTGGGTGCTCTAAAGTTTATTAAAAGTTTTTTTTTTTTCACACAGTTTATCTTTGGGGAACTGTCTCAAGGGTGCAGAGGGGTTTCCCAAATTTGCACCCCTAAACCTCAATTCTGCACTTTTTTCCGCCTGCTATTCATAGGCGAAACTTTTCCACCCATTACATTGCATTGACTTTTCGCGTACGCGAAAAATCTTTGGAATTGAATACGGCAGAAACTTTCCACCTGGCGAAATGACGTCATCCGCAATACTTTTCCACGGATTCAGACTTTTTGTGTCTAATTGAATACGGCCCTACGTTGGGTATAACATGTTTTTATTTTTAAGCATTGTACATCTGGCCCACAAAACTAAAATAGTGATTGCTCACTGAACATCATTCATTGATATTCAATAGGGAAAATAATGTACATCAAAACATTTAATTTTTTGAATTTCAAACAAAGAACTCTAATAAAGAGTTACTGTGTTATCACAAGATAAATATCTAAACATTAGTAATGAATAAGGCTTAGCATAATTTTAGTATACCACCTTTATTTACATTTTCTCCAGCTTACTTATACAGCTCCCACTCATTTTGAGGGCCTGATTTAATAAGGAGTAATATCTTGTTATCACTTGTTATGGTGCTCCAACCAATCAGCTCCTGTCATTTTTCAAACACATGACAGTAAGGAGCTGATTGGTTGGAGCACCATTTAAGATTAGTAATGAGTGATAACAAGAATATCACTTGTTATAAAATATGCCCTGTAATATTTATTTTTATGTGTTCTACATAAAGGAAGAGGAAAAATGTTCTTTACTAAGGGTGACAAAAGGCAGGATAGGGCCTGAGTGCACTCACATCTGCTCAATTGTATACTTATTCTATGCCATAAATAAGTTGAAGCGTTGATCCCCAAGTGCAGCTCAGTCACTGTCCAAGTACTGGTGTGACCATAGCCATGGCCATCTTATACATAAGTTATGTCATTCTGGTAATACAAGGAGTGCGTAACACATGTACTGTATGGAGCTCCAACTAAATTACTGAAGCTCAATCAAAACAGTTGGGCACAAGTGTTCATATAATGCCCTCATAAAATGATGCTGAAAATATCTATTCTTTTATGTGGCATATTTTATATTTGTATATCACTCAACATTTTTGTCTTCATGAGGCCACTTTGCTGTTGTTAATGTTTAGATCTGAAGAATGAATGTAATAGGTGCACTAGCACTAATCGGATGCACCTAGAAAGGACATTTGGTTATAATGCACCCTGTAACCATGATAAGTTATATAATGAAGTAAAGCCTAGTTATACTGTGTTGTAAGCTCATTCCCCTAAGTGTACAATACAGGTATATTGAGAAAAAAGACCACTCACTACTGTATTGTACTTACAGCATAGAGCAATACATTAGTATGATGCCTTATAGTGTAACTACAGTATCATTCATGAAGTTGTGCACATTTGGTGGGAAGCAGACACAGCCAAGTCATGAAGAAATAGAAGCATACAGTAGTTTAGTAGGTTTCTGAAGCAGACATACATTTTTAGGACATTTTCTATATATTTTTATGGCAGCTACTGGAGATTCCCGCATGTAGCCATGAATGCACACATTTGTTCTGTATTTCCCTCACCATCAAAAGCAATGACTCACAAGTGTTGGAATATTCTCAGGCTGGTTGCCTGACTTTCAAAACCTATATATACTGATTTTAGTACACTCATGCAGTATCAATGCCACATGGAAAGCCTTTAAATGATGTTAATGTTACTGTACTGTTAGTGTTACTGTGGCCAGACATAGTTAAATTTTTTAAAATACATTAAATTCATTCTGGTTGGAATTTCCATTGAAATTTGGTTTGTTTGAGTTTTTGGGGTTAAAAATGATTTGAAGATTACTACAGGGCATAATAAAGGTCACCTGCAAACCAATTTTAAAACATTTCTAAGTGTAGACTAGAAATACATCTAAATGGCCTCTTTGGGCATAACAAGGACTATGCCCACATCATGCATTTTTTTTGGAACTGCCCCATACACAGGCCCAGGGCTGTAACGAGGGGTGTGTGACCTGTGCCGTCACACAGGGCGCAGAGGCCTAGGGTAGCCACGGTCACTGCCCTACGGCACCTGCATGCAGCTTGCAGGGTTCCTGGATTGGCACCATACAGCACGACTATAGAGCCATCTTAGGGACACTTTGGGCAGGCACCCTGCAACCTGTAGAGCTGCCCGGAGAGTTCTTTTGATGCTGTACATCCCAGAGCCGGCAGCCCTGCCCCCCAGTGGTGATGTCATGGGTTTAGCGGGCATGGCCAGCACAGGGCACACTTCCTCTCTGGTACAGCACTGCACGGGCCCTGCTTGATATATTGCAGATTTTTGGGTCTAACTAGAAATGCATAAATTGCTTTCACTTCAGGACTGTCCCCCTTCATCTATTTTAACTTTTCTATTTGTTTCCCTGTAATACTGCTCTGTGCTTCCTTTTCTCCCTGCAATATGTAATACCCGGCAATGAATGTCAGGTGAAGAGAAAATCAAATATTTCCATTTATGTAGATAACAGGCTCTTTCGTGTAGCTAACCTGCACTAATTGAGGAATACCCCAACCCTCCCATCCCAATAAAGTAGTTTCCACTATCTATACAAGTGAAAGCTATACACATTACTTAAAATAGTGCACAATTGGCAAAAACAGGCATTTGCGCTGGAGGAAGTACATTTTTGCACTTTATTAAAATAACCTATGGGGGGCATTCAATTAGCGACTTGGTCATAACGTATCCTTCCAGAATGGCACATCGCAACCAGCAACATCGCTATTGTTTCCTTACTACCCACAGAGGCTGACATGTGCACAGCCAGACATCATGGGATCTTTGGCAGCATATCACCGCTAATGTAAGGTTCCAGTATTTGTCATACTGTTGCATGTAATGACACATATATTATGTAAGATCATACCATTAAACTTTTCAGTGCATTATGTTTCTCAGTATAAGTTTTTCTTTATTAAAACATTCATGAATAAATAGACAAAATCCTTAAATGCACCTTCTCTTATAAATAATCTAATTTATTTTTTTTGCAAATTAAGCCTCAAGGTGCTGAGGAGCGTCTGTCGGTGTAAGACATGTCTTCTTGTTGATGCTCTTGGATGATTTTTGTGTGACTGTAACCAACAGAAATGTTTGTATTGTAAGCACAGGATGTTCTGTTTGCCGAGGAGAGAATGAAGCAGGGCACATTACAATGGTGGACAACCTCATGTATGAGACCTTGTATACTTGAGTATAAATTAGCAAAGGCTAATACTAGCTGACTAATAGGAAAAACTTCCTAATTCCATAACACTGGTTGGAGTCTATAATTAGCATTGAAAATTATTTGAAAATTATCCTAAAAATATTTTATAGTGTTACAGTAATGTTTGCATTAATGCTTTGTACTTACACATAGGATAGCTGTTGTGTATTGTACTTGTGCTCTGTTAGGGCCTGATTCAGCAAGGATAGCAAATCCTAAACTGAAGCCAGGCAGCCTATTAGCAAATGTGATCCGTGTAGATATGGTAATGCACAGAAGGCATCACGCCTCCTGCTGCATTACTTATCCGAGCTGTGTTGTCCAATGCATTATCGGATACTCTACATCAGCCAGCTAAGGAGACCCATGGGGTCATGCAAGCCGGCACCCGCAGATGAGAAGAAGAGGCCAGGATGGAGATCCTGGTCTCTTCCCTCCCCAGCAATGGCGGTGACATGCCTCCATTTCAGGAAACGGAGGCCATTGCCACCCCCTCCCCGCCCTCAAAGGGCAGCAGACTGTCAATAAATGCCAGTCTGCTGTCAGTCTGCGTGCGGATCGCAGACCCGTTCTGCACATGCACAGAATGGGTCAGGCGCCTGCGCAGATTCCCGATCATCGGGAATCTGCGTTCAGCAGTGCACTAGAGTGCACTGCTGAATAAGGCCCAAAGTCTGTTGTTGTTTTTTTTTGTATTTTTTGTTTACCCACTTATATGGTACAGCACATACTTTGTGGCACCTTATAAATCAAAGTTATTACAATTATTATTATTATTATTATTATTATTATTAATAACAAATAGTAATACTGTTTAATTTGGCTGCTCATAGGGCCTGATTCTTAGTCGCACGCTAGTCTGATATGCATGCAGTTCGCCAATGTTTTAAGTACTGCACATGCATCTGAGTCTCAATTTGCATGAGTCCTGTTTGTTTCTACACTGAGACGCAGCATGAAGTGTGGTTTTAGTGGGTGTTCCAGGGAGGTAATAGGGGGGTGGCTAGCTAGACAAGGGCGTATCGCTGACATAGGGGTGGTGCATCTGATGGTGAATCTAAAGATGCACTGAGAAGGATTTCCACAGGCACAAGGCACTGCAAATGGGCGTCTCAGTTAGAAGAAATTGGCTGGGCATTAGCATAAAGACACAGCCGAGGCCGCATCAGGCCTATAATTTTACTGTGTATATGATCTTTTTGAGGAGCTGGAGAACCCTAAGGGAGGTCCAATATCTACTGATCATTGTATTGAAGAATACTGTGAAATAACATTACAGGTTACTATACATACAGAGCATATTTAGGCACCATATTTACTTTTCACTAATAATTTGTAGGGTACAGGTTAGAAGACTATTGCTAGCACACAATCTTCACAGTACAGTGTATTATCATGTTCCCAAGAACCGCTTTTTAAAAATTACATATTTTACAAAAAAATTCCCCTTACCACATAACTAGAATAATTTGACTTCTCTTAAAGAGCATTGACGAAGGTGAAAGCATCTTTCTATATCCTGTTCAGTCGTCCCCTCTTGTGTTCAGTCAGATGTCCCCAGTTTTCAAATGGGCAAGTATACAGTACAACAAGATGTAGCCATTCAGAATAGAACGCTCATATCAGCACTGATTTTTTTTCAACAGAGGACTGTACTGGCACTGGCCACACCCACAAAGCACTGGCCACACCCACACAGGCCCTTTATGCAGGCCCTTTTTCAGCCCCAGGCCCATGTGGCTTTTAATCCGGCCCTGGGTGTACCGAAAGGACTAGCATAATGTGAGAACATATACAGAAGTGGATAAATGATGGAGTACTATGCTGACCACACATGATGTAATTTTGTATATCCTTTTGTTCATTTCAAGTAAAATTGATGTGTATTCACCATGTGTTGACCCAAAAATATTATTTATAAGCATATGTACAGAATACTGACCAACTAAAAATCACATTAATGAGTAGATGAGGTTATTGGCTAATTTCAAGGCATGTGGCCATCTGACTGCATAGTTACAAAGTCAGCAGTGGCCAATCTGTGGCTCCTGAGCCACATGTGACTTTTTGAACTTGTAAATGTGGATCCCAGCTACAGGTGTTCCAGGTGCTGTCCAGGACAGATTGGTCTCCAAACGGCTGCTCCTAATCTGATTTATTTTCTGCTTTGGTATAAAGCAAAGAATAAAATTAATGGGAAGCATCTGACTTCTGCGTAATGCAAGGAATTCACACATCACCACCAGCAGAGAAGGGAGGGAGGGAGTGCAGTGTGCTTTCCCACCTTACACTGTGCAGTAGAGTATGCAGGCTTCAGCAGTAAAGGTAAGTGGTAGAGATGTGAAAAGGAGATATCAGAGACATGTGGGGACGCCTTATGGCATGTGAGGATACCTGATAGGCATATAAGGAGCTTGTGCGTAGGTCTGGTGACCATGTAAAGAGCATGTGGGGATATTTGATGGGCATGTAACGTGCACATGGACAAGGCTGATAGTATGTGTGGATGTCTGATGGGCATGTGGGAGATTTAGGAGCATGTGGGCAGATCTTGTGGGTATGTGTGGAGGTTAGATGGGCATGTAAGGTGCATGTGGAGAATTGTGATGGCATGTAAGGGGCATGTGTAGTGGTCTGGAGGGCATGTAGGGAGGTTTGGAGGGCCTGGAAGGAAAAAGTGGGGAGGTTTGATGGGCATGAAAAATGCATGTGAGTAGGATTGATAAATAATGAGTGGGAAGATCTTATGGGCATACAAGGAGCATGTGGGAAGGTCTTGGGACACGGCTCTTGCTTTATCTATAATTATGTTTTGGCTCTCCATCTCTGACTGGTTGCACTCCCCTTAGTTACAGATCCAATACAGAGTAGTGAGGAATTTTCTGTTCTATACTGTGATTAAGAAGCACAGAAGAGCAAAAAAAAAAGGGGAACATAGGACTCTTTTTTAGGGGCACTATTAATGTATACTGTATGAATTTAAAATATAACTTTTACTATGATAAAATTAAAATAGAAAAACAGGCCTATGTTGTGTAGGCTCGTTACAAAAACTACACACAGCACACTTAGATAAAATGAATTGTTAAATAAAATCTTATTAAATCAAATAGTTATGGAAAGGAGACATTTACATGAGCATAAATTGATCATGTGTTCCATCCATTAATGATATAAGGTGAAAATATATATCTCCTTATTTTTTCCAGAACCACATTTATGAGAGATATTAATAAATATGTGTATCAGGTTCATAAGGCCTCATATATGTATAGATAGGCCTATCCTGTTGAAATAAATTTAATTCGGAATCAATTACCAATTAAACATATTAAGATTTTAGCAAAAAGGGACACACACAAAAAAAGAGAGACTTATATCAATCTGCATGATGTTTATCCTTATATCCTGTTATGTTCCACGCTAAGTAGTGCTTAGCATAAAGTTGGATATATATAACAAAAGTATAGTGCTTGCTTATCAACAAACCAAATGTATAGAAAAGCACTCTATTCATGAATTACTAAGAATTCTGTCCAGTTGATAAGTGATACAAAGAAATTGCCCACATCATACATATGTCTTTTTGGAGCATCACAACAAAAATTCATAATAAAGGACTATACAGGTGTTTGCTAACTTGAAATTTAGCATAATATAATTTGTTAAATAAAATTTACATACATAATTTCATAACATAGAATCAGCACTGTCCTTTTTTATGGTTATGTATCAACATATATTCATTGCAGTCCATGTACATAAGTCATTTAGGCAAAATAACACATCAGAGTGTGTATAAACATTTTCTCTTAGATAAAGGTGTTATCATTAATGACTTGTGTGAAAGAATAGAGGGGCACCAAAGTGTCCGTTTACCTCTGCTGTTGTCTGTCTTCCGTATTCCGTACGGATAGGACTATCAATGAGAGAGTAGAGGGACAGTGTTCCCATAAAAGAAAGTCATAGTGGTCACTGGTAGTCTCTCTGGGGGAGTTATATTGTCCCTGATACCGTATAGGGATTGCAGGGACAAAATGCACCCGTGAGACTCCTGCATCCCACTTGGCAGATAGATGTAAGTTTTGTATGTGTGATACCTGCGCTGTATGAAAATTGGATCAATCAGCAGTGTCTGGAAATGGTCCTCTGCAACATCGGGACCTGTGGAGTAACGCGCGTTTCACCTCCGCAATGAGGCTTGGACACACTCAGGGCCATTTAGAATTGTCTTTTTTCAGGACCTATCAATATCTGAAAGCAATTCTGTTCTTGCTTCTATATTTTTATTATACTCTTTCCCCTGTTAAGCTACAGTATGGGAGCATGCTTACTATAAGTTTTCTCTGATGTCATCTCCTAGACATTTAGCTCTACAAAAGTCTCAAGTGCCAGTTAAATGGTAGAAAGTGCCCACACCATAATTCCATTCCCAGGTCACTGTTACTCAGACAATTCACTATATTGTCTACCTCTACCAACGAGCATGTTAGGACAGAACCAACCCACACAGCTAGTGCATTGTCTTACAACAAATGGTTATGTCATTGTGGTTATGTCATTTTCCAATTAAATGACCTACAATACATTTTAATTTCCAGTTGGATACATTTTATATAACAAATAGAAATGTCACATAATCTCTAACTACAGCTGTGTTGTAGAACACAGAATGAGAATATGAATTACATATTAGAGACAAAATGTCTTTGTTAGAGAATTGGGCACTATTAGACCTGGATACATCTTGACATTAAAAGCAATTACAGATTGTTCTGCTGTCCTTGACCTTAAAGTGAACTTTTTATAGAGAGATTTCACTTTTTACTTCTTAAATAATTCCATCAAATAACTTTTAGATACAGTATAACAAGAACAAGGCTCAGATTTGTCTCAAAAATATTTGTTTAAATTAAAACATAAAGTCATTATAATTTGTCATGTTGCAATTACTGAATAACATTAATATGTCTCACCCATATTTGACCTTATTCGGTACTCTTTATATAATGATGATGATATAAAGCCAAAGCACATACTGTATGAGTTCATGTCAAAATCACTACCTCTGTTATGAGCTATACGTGTGCTGTATGTACCAAACACTTGCATGCAGTGCTAAACCCTTCCTCCCAACAAAAGGGGTTGTCGGAAATAAACTTTTATAGCCAACAGGTGCAGTTCCCAAGGCCACTTATCTTCTTCTAGTCATTAAATATCAACATATTACTTTTATTTATTGTAAAAAATGCAGAAATAATGATTCAAAAAATACATAAATTAGAAAGTGAATGATGCCACAGTTTAGTATGGTGTTTTGTTTGGGTAAAGTGTTTGGTACAAATTTCAAAGACCCACGAATTGGACCCATGACCAAACTCACCTTGTTCACTGTAACTTTGAATACGCACACACAGATAGCATTAGTGATATCACTACATTTTAGGGATTTGATATGCTGAATATTGATTAACCCCATAAGATGGCTGTCTCCAGTGGGTGTAGATGGTACAAACACTTTAAAATGACACTAATAAATGAGAAAAATTAGTTTTATTTTACTGGTATCAGAGTCACATAATGGTAATACATATATCAATTATGGTGCTATGAATCAGTTAAGAATATTCAATTAAGCTAGGGCCCTGTGCATCAGTCTCAAAGCTTGGACCCCTGGTAAGGGAATAACTAGACCAGGTCACACTATTGTGTACTGTTACAGAGCAGTGCAATGACACACTTGGAAGTACAGTTATCTGACCTTTATTATACTCCATCGGATTTAGGACAATACAAATAATGTGAGCCCACAATTCTTATTATGTTTTTGTGCAAATGCTTCTGTTTTTTTATGTATAGCGTATAGATTTGTAAATGACAACTAGACCTCATTTTGCGCCTTTATGTAAAAATAAGATTTTGTTCTTTTGTAACAGAATTCTTTTGAAGGTTATTCTGCAGTGCATGTATTGTAGCCTCCTGATCACTGGTGTGGTGGTGTACTGTAGGTGCATCTCTCCAAGCATACTTTACTGTAACCCCACTTAAACTAAGGTACTATCACAGATCCTTCTCAACACTCAGGCTACTGATGGTGGATGTGAATAGGTGCCCATGCACATGCAGGTTCAGTAAAAGGTGTTGTGCCCATATGGCATACCACATTGCAGTAAAGTGTCTCAATACAATGTATATTAATGAATGCCAGGCCATCTAGATCATTGAATAAAAGATCTATATTTATAAAACACTCTTCCCTCTTCAGCACATTAGCTTACTTGCAATTAGTAAAATGAAAATAAATCCATGGTCTCCTCACTCCTCCTGCACAGTGCTTATAGAACAGGGCTATAAATACTATTCAGGGTTCTCTCTCTTGTCTCACAACTGCTGGTGAAACATTTCTTTATGCTCTGCCACTTGCCTGTTTTTCTTTTTCTTAGAGCAGATTCTAAACTGTCCCTCTCATTGGGTAGTTGTTGTCTGCACACACTGTCTGCCCATAGCTACAGGCTAAATCAATATGTAGCCACATGGCTCAGTTTGGAGTATCCAACAATTCCCCATGAATGGTAACACTAAGTCCCAGTAATTCCTGACAGCACAACTAAGACATTCCACCTATTAGTCTAAACCAGTGGTGTCAAAGTTGGGCCCTCCAGCTGCAGTGGAACTACACATCCCATCATGCAGTGCCACAATTTTGCTATGAGGACATGCTAAAACTGTGGTAGGGCATGCTGGAATATGTAGTCGCATAAAAGCTGAAGGGCCTGAGTTTGACACCACTGGTCTAAACACGCGCTGCTCAGCCACACCCCCAAAAGTGATACTTGACTATGCGTCACCGATATGCTTATGCCACCTAGAGGTGCTACACCTTGCTACATTGCAACTTTCCCAGTGATGGGTGCCTGCATGGTATTGCTTTAAGTGGAGCATTCCATTAAAGTCTGTTAATAGGCTGGAATAATGGTAGTCAAGTCATTCTGCTGTGTGATGAGGTTGAGGGTAGAACTTACTGTTGCTAAATTTCAAATTAAATTGTGTAATGAGGCAAATGTTTTGCAGAACAGTTTTGAAGATTTAGCTATAGTGTTGATTTCTCTTCACTTTCACGAAAGATCATCTAAGCTGCATTTTCAGAGAATAAATTAAACTTTAGGTAGACCAGTGGTTTTCATCATGCAGCCCTCCAGTGGGTTGAATATGAAATCCCGGCGGCTGTCTAGCCGCCGGATGAAATGCTGACGGTGGAAGCCCAAAAAACCAGAATCACGACGGGGCAGGTAAGTATACTAGCCCACCCCTTCTTCCCACACAACTCTCCCTTGGTGGTGCCTAAACCTAAAACTCCCGGGGTGCTGCCTAACCCTAAGACCCCCCAGGGGTGCCTAAACCTAACTCCCCCTTCCCGTACCCTAAACCTAAGCCTCCCGGGGGATGCCTAACCTTAACCTCCCCTTCCACTAGCCTAACCCTAACCCTCCCCAGGGGGATGCCTCACCCTAAGTCCCCCAGAGGTGCCTAAACCTAACCCCCCCAGCTAACAGCTAACCCTCCCCGCTCACCTTCGTTCAGGAAGCCGTCTGTCGGGATTCTGCCATCGGGCTAAAGATAGGCATCTGTATTTAGACACCTATCTTTAGTACTCAGTCAGGATTTCGATGCTGGGATTCCGTCAGATGGCTTCCCGTGCATTGGTATTGTAACTACATCCCCCTCCAGCTATTGTTGAACCATACTTGCCTACCCTCCCGATTTGGCCGGGAGCCTCCCGAAAATCAGTTGCCGCTTCCGGCCCCCTGGAAAGGCAGGCAATCCTCCCGGCGGCCACCGACCCCTCCTGCATCTACAAGAGAATCCCCCGCAGCAGGGGGGGGGAGTGACATGATTAGCACTGAATCGCGTCATTTTGGCCCCACCCCCTGCTTCACAATGCCGGTAATCTCGCTATTGTGTGGTGTAGGCGGGGCCAAAATTATGCAATTGCATGGCCAGACCCCCACTATGCCCTTCAATGCTGGCCATGCCCACCTGTGATGCCGATCTGGCTGCCCTCTCACGGAAGGGGCAGCCAGAAAGTCAGCAACCCTGTGTTGAACTACACGTCCCAGCATGCCCAACCACAGTTTTAGCATGCCTTAATATCAAAACTGTAGCAAGGCATGCTGTGATGTGTAGTTCCACAGCAATTGAAGGTCCGCATAGTGAATACCCTTGATCCAGACCCACAACCCTACAAAATGGTGTGCAGAACATTTTTATGGGTGCAGTTTTAAAAATAAAACTTAGCATACAAGCATCCTCTTATGCACAGGTTAGCAATAGGCACTGCATGCCCGTAAACCCTGCATAGTTTGTTTTAATCCCCATGGGAAGATGGCACATGGAGGTCATACGGCTATCACCCTTGCTCTCTGGTAAGTGCAGACAGAGTACAGCATCGAATGTTAGTCTTCTTCTAAGTGTCATTTGCAAATGATGGCACCTGTGAGGAGTTGACATTCCCCCAGTAGTGCAAGCTAGCTGACCATATGTTACTGTCTGTGTTATGATTCTTCCCAAGCTATTTTAGATATTCTCTACTAGTGTTTACAAGCCCTATCTCCTTCACATATGTTCTCCTCAACATGAGATGTTGTCACAGTGTTTACTGTCTGTTTTCTCAGTTGTCTCAATCACCCAGTGTAATATCATTATCACTGCCGCCAACAAAAAACTTACTGTACTTAATATTTCTAACAAATCAAATGTATTGTTATGGGGCCACCTAACCAAGAGAAGAAAATGTTTCCTGAGCTTATGAGAAAATGTTTCCTGAGCTTATGCGATCTCTCCATAATACATCTGGGGGATCCCAAATATTTGAGAGTACTGCCCGAAAACGACTGTTTCCGCTGAATATCCCGCAAATATTTAATGACAAATAGGCCCCTATAAATTCAAATATATTTGCACCTGAGAAAAAGGTTGCAACCCCTGGCAATGAAGACTTGGCTTTGAATTTTCCCATCCTTTTCCTCTTTTATACATTTTAATTATGGATGCTAAAGCACCAGTGTATTTGCACTTGTGCTCTCTGCTACTGTAGGTATAAAAAAACACTAATCAAATTATGCCTATAGGCTATAGCCTGTTCATATGCACAGATTACGCAGCAGAAATGTATTACATTTAAATGACGCAAGAACACAGCTTTTCATGTGGGGTGCTGTGCTTGTTGTTAATGAGCCATACAAGATTTTAAGGTAAGACTGAAAAACAGTCTGTTCTTTAGTAACCTGGTATACAGTAGCTTTTGTAAATCTAGGAATAGTAACAGCCACTCAAAGCTAACCAACGGACAAGGGACTGACTGCAACTAAATTGCCCATTAGTAGTAGACATATGATATCATGGTTTCTAAGATACTGTATCAGCACAATTTGGAAGGACACTGCTTGGTATAAACACATGCATACTGTGTTAGGCATCATGCTACGGTAGGTGGGCATACACTACTATAAACCAATTCCTTTACATGAGCTCTGGTCTAAGAGGATTGCACTGTGCATCTAGTATGTTTTTTTTTTCTATCCATTATACCAAAAGATATCCACAACAAGCAATAACAATGTATGTGTGAATGGACCTCTGGAAAGGAGGAACTGGCACTAATATTATTGGGGCCGTACAAGCCTCTGCACTAAACTGCCAATATCTATATTTAGTGCGATCAGCTGTAACACACTGTAGAGACTAAAAATAGTTGAAAGTCCGAGACAAAGGCAGCAGCCACTGTGATGTGAACCAGAGAATCAAGTGATTGTTGCGCATCCAATAGTATCCTGGGTAAGGCTTCAATTTTACACATCTTCTGAGACAGAAAATCAATTTACCTATAACTTCAAATGAATGCCTTTACAATCTTCCAGGC
Source organism: Taudactylus pleione (assembly GCA_031769625.1). Lineage (NCBI taxonomy): Eukaryota > Metazoa > Chordata > Amphibia > Anura > Myobatrachidae > Taudactylus > Taudactylus pleione. The sequence goes on along the minus strand of JAUIMM010000064.1, from coordinate 14,543,923 downwards.
ACCCTTCATATCATCATTTATAAGCATTAAATAGGTATTTTCACCAAACACAAAAGATTCAATTAGTAAATAACCCCCAGGTCTGTATTTGCTAAGTGTCGGGTTGTAAAACCCAACACTTTTGTTTGTGTTCATGTTGGATATGTAAAAGGGCAGTGCTTTTACTAGCAAGACACGGCTTGTAATAAACACCCTGAAGTCTTGGTTTCTCAATGTCTCCAGAGACCAGGACCCAGATGTCAACCTACATTTTCAATGGCATGCCTTTCATGCTGGAATGCAGGGCCAGTGTAAGGTTTGCAAGCAGTGCCAGATTAAGGTCCACATGGGCCTGGAGCTGAAATTTATGAAGGGCCTATTGTGTGCCGCTGCAGAAGAGTATGGCAAGCTCTGTGGCAGTGTGACCAGTGATGTGGGGGCATGCCTAGTGTGTGGGTCTGGTCTATACAGGGTTGTGGCTATCTCCATAGAGGGCATGGGTGGCACCTACCTTCAACCACTTTATAGTGGAGCTATAGCAATAAAAGTTTGGGGGGTTAATTTTGTGATAGGGTGAAAACTGTATGGTTAACTTTTACTGTTACTGTAACAAGGTAACAATCTAGTAGATTTGAGGTTGTTAACTTGTTGCAGACACAGTCAAAATATTGGTGATGTGGTGGTCCATAAAAATCTCTCTCCCCAGAAGGTGTTGGAAAATACTGATTTTCTATGACACAAGAAAGGGTGTGTGAGGTGTCTCAGATGCATAAGGTGTGGCTATTTGTAGGAGGGAACACTTTTGTTTATTCCCACTCTAGCTAGAAATTCATAAATCAATTACACCCTTATCTGCAGTAGCAGTTATGTGATCTATTTTATTAGATGCCCTTGGATGGGGGGGGGGGGAGAGAAAGATATCCACAATATATTGATCCATAGTATAAAATAAAGTCCCAGGTAGGTGTCTGTCTGTATGTTCGGGCTAATCTTGAGAACCACTTGACGGATTTTGACTCAGTTTTCACTATTCTATAGAGCATTTGTAGGGGAAGGTTTATGTTTATGAAACAGTACTGTATGACAGAAGGGAGCCGAGCAGTGACCATAGTATGCAGTAAGGCACTCCCTGTTTGCGCTTCAGTGTGGTGTGCAGACTCAGGAAGCCACCAACTAAAGGGATAAAAATACATATAGAAGCCAGATGACGGGCAGAGGCCCTAAACATTGGGTGGAATAAAGATGTTGCCGCCTTTGATTGTCCTCTACATATGGTTATTTAGAAGAACTTAAGTAGAGCACCGGATCAGTTTCATTGCAAGCCTTATTGGAGTGCCTGGTCATGTAGTGTATTAAATATATATATATATATATATATATATATATATAAATATATAGAATGTGATATCACACACAGCTTTCAAGTAAATAAATGATGCTTTACTTTCCAGCATGGAAACAAACAGAAAATAATAAACAACCTAGCCCCTATTTAGGGCGTCTAACTCACTTCTTGAACCCTCTCTATAAGGGTGCAGCTAATCTGCCAATAAAGTCTCTCACAGTCTCTGTGCCTTCCCTGTATCCTCCAGGTATACAGTAGGTCCTGGCTTCCTCAGCCTGCAGCCCGGCTGCTTCAATGTCACACAGTCTGAGAGGTTTATGGTCTCCCCTTGCCTCCTCCAAGGTTCAGACACAGGCCTCCTGGCCCCCAATGGCTCACTTAGCTTCACTGGGCTCTCTGGCTGCAATAGTCCCACATAGACTGTTTACAGCAGCAGCCTGACTGGTCTGCCTTCTCATCAGCCCACACCTGAGCTCTCTCCACAAGGCAGCAATTAGGCATCTTCCCACAATGCTTTTCTACTCTGTGTGGGTGGATCTGTCCTGCCCCACAGAGAATCCGCTGCTCACCAGAGCCATCTCTGGTGATACTGCCACTATAATATATATATATATATATATATATATATATATATAAAAAAAAAAATATATATATATATATATATATATACAGACAAGCACCCAGCACTCCTATGTAAAGTTCTCCAACAGTGTCCAGTGTCTTTCACTAGTATCAGCATATACAGTATAGAGTTGGGTGGCATATTAACGCTGGTGTAAGCATGTTTTGTTCCAGTTGTCAGCCTGGAGTGCCATTCACCTTATGTGTGTGTGTGTGTGTGTGCGCGCATACACATATGCATATATATGTATACAAATATATATACATACACACACACACACACATTCATGCTTATACACATACAAACACACATATATATACATACAAATACACTATAAACACATAGAGTACATACATAGGTGTCAGACAGTACTCTGACCTGTGGGAAGGTAGTTTGTTTGCTTATGCTGCAAACTAAATTCTGCTTTATCCTTACAGCTGAGGAGGGGTGGGGGTGGGGGGGTGAATGAGCGGGGCTGCAGATGACCCGGTGACCAGAGCTTCTGATGACCTGGGGGAGAGAGACAACTGTGGATTGCTGAAGGAAGCTATAGCACGACCTGGGGGTGGAGCTTCGGAACCTCCATTGGGGGGGAATGGTTTGGGCTCCGGATCCTTATACTGCAATGCATTGTTGTCGGATTCAATGCAGTGTAGTCAGTGTTCCCACCCAGGGATTTGCTGTGCAGTGGATCCTGTGGGTCTATTTTCGTGGAGGGCTTGGAGCTGCAGCTCCACCTGCTCCATATTAATCCAGCCCTGTTTGCTGGCATAATCTACTGTCCATCTCCCCCACTTCCCAGCCCCTCACACATTTGACTCTACCTACTCTAGGATGAATGGCGAGGCTGTAGTGCAGATGCATTGACCACTGTCCAGGCTCCACTGCTTCCCAGAGACAAATGTGGGATTATTAGAGGAGGAGTTTCTGAATGTTAGATTTATTTATTAAGATGCAGTGATAACAAAAAAATTCTGTTACTGCTTATAGCAATAGAAAATCCATTATCACTGAAATTTAATTATAACATTTTATAATGTATCACTCAGCTGCCCCTGGCAATACTGGCTGGCAGTGGTAAGAAGAGTCTGTATGCATGTGTCTGTGCATGTGTGGACTGTAAGATGGGTTTGGGATCACCATTCCACTTATGTTTTTTTTGTTTGTTTGTTTTTTTTAATTAGAATTGTCAAAATATAAAAAAAATTAACTATTTAAATAAATATTTTTCTGTTGACTGCTCCAATCATTAGTCTGAGATGGGATGTAGTTATGTGACCGGCGGCCACAAGGCCACCAGTCAGAATCCCGATTGCAGAATGCCGGCAAAGGATTTATGATAGGCGTCGAAATACAGACACCTATTATAATCCCGATGCTGGAATCCAGGACGATGCATGCCCGAACGAGGTAAGTCCAGGGTGCCCAACCTGTTAGCTGCGGGGGGTGAGGGTTAGGTCTAGGGCAGTTAGCTGGGTTAGAGTTAGGTTTTTTGGGGTGGTTAGGGTTAGGCACCCCTTGGAGGGAGAGATAGGGTTAGGTACCCCCAGGGAGAGGTTAGGGTTAGGCACCCCCTCGGGAGGGTTAGGGAGCGGTGAGGGGGGTTAGGGTTAGGCACCTCTGAGGGGAGGTTAGGGTTAGGCACCACCCCGGTTGTTTAGGGTTAGGCACACCTAAGGGTGGGTTAGGGGGGGGAGGGTTAGATCACTTACCTGCCACTGTCAGGATTTCCTGCTGTTGGGCTCACGCTGTCGGGATTTGAACCGCCGCCGGCATTTCAATCCCATTCCGTCTGAGATAGTGAGAAGAGGATTGCAGAGGTATATGTACCACACCAATCCTTCTTAAATAAAACTCCCCACACTTTCGCAGGAGAATCAGATTCTGGCCAATAGTTCTGCCACTAGTGGTAATCCTTTCTTAGATAGGGAGTAAATCCTTTAATGTATAGTACCCACAATTTACTGAAACTAAGCCAGTTCTTCATTCCACATGATATAGTAGCTGGCGATCAAATAACACAGCATAGACTATAATGGTTAACAAAACTAAAAGTTTAATTACACAGATGTGTTGTAACCTGTCCACAGCTAAAGCAAGACTGAATTTTAAAGTGTAAATCCAGCATGAGGTTTGGAGGTGCTGTGTACTCACCTTGAACGGGGGCCATTAAGATGACCTGCAGCTGCATGTTATACAATGCTAGTCCTGGGGGAGGAGCCAGATACCAGGAAGTATTCTGCACTCCATTCAGGGTCATCCAGCAGACTGCACCACCGCCCATGCTGTATAGGGATGGTTTTTAGCTGTCCGCTAGCACAAATTAGATTCTAGATTCCAGTACTGTGCAGTGCACTTAGTGGAGGCAGAAGAGGTGTACTTGGTATACACACTGCAGGTCACCCACTAAATCCTGGCTCCCTAGGGAGCTGCCTTAAGCTGTCTTAACGATAGCACCAGCCCTGCTTCAATCAATGTAATACAAATATGCAAACATGACGCATAAAATAGGGACTGGTCCAGGGTCCCATCTCTCTGATTATTCAGTGAAGCACTTTTTGTTATAAGCAGCACCTACAAAGCTGATACTGTTGCATATGGCTTCCTTATTTCTGAGCCACCACTGTTTTGGCCGGGATGTAGTTAATAGACCAGTGGACTATATGCTGCCGGTCTATATCCTGACAACTAAAGCCCAATGGGGGACTTAGGCATTGAAATACCGACGCCTATCTTAATCCCGATGCCGGAATACAGAAGGACACCGGACCGATCGAGGTAAGTCCGGGTGTCTTAGCACTTATCTGCAGGGGGGCGCTTAGGTTTAGGGACTCCCAGGGGGTTTAGGGTTAGGCACCCCCTGGGGAGGGTTACACTATGGGGAGGAGGAGTTAGGGCTAGGCGCCACTGGGGGGAAGGTTAGGATTAAGCACCCCCCAGGGAGGGTTAGGTTTAGGGTGCAGGAAAGGAGGGTTAGGTTTAGGCACCCCCGGGTGGGATTTAGGGTTAGGCATCACCCCGGGAGTCTTAGGGTTAGGCAACACTAAAGGAGGGTTAGGGGGGAGAGGGGAGGGTTGAGGTTCTTAACAGCCCTAGTCGGGATCTTGTCCTGTCGGGCTTCTGTAGTCGGGCTTTGAACCCATTCTGTTTTGGCCAGCAGTGCCAGTTACCTATGAGACCTGGCAGCTTCTTTCCTTTCCCAGGCCACTTCTCAGATGCTGCTAAATCAGTTGTTAAGAGAAGACTGGTTCTCCATACCCCACTCCATAGGTTACTTAGCCTTTGAATAGCTTCCTTTCTGTCTGATCAGTATTGGTTGTAGTTCTTATATATGTGTCCTCATAGACCTATCTGTTTTGCTCCATATAGCACAAGACACCTGGCGCAATTCCTTTGCTGCGTACCTTTTCCTCAATTTTGCACCTCAGTTTGCAAATAGTGTTCTACTGTAAGTACTTATTCTGAGACTTTATACCAACTCCTTAGTAGCAAAAAAGTAATCTTAAGCATAATGATGCATGGTGAGGGTCACTTGTATTTGACCTATCTTTTGTCTATATAACCTGAATTGGATACTTTTTTCTCAATTGTGCTTTTTTTTCCTCAAATTTGCTATCTTTTACTTAGCTTTTATACTTAGAATTAGTGTTTTGGCGTGGCTAAGTAGCAAAGTCTGTGGTGCGATAAACAGGGCTATATGGTGCTATATTAGAATAGGTGTATGTGAACATATCTGTACTACCCAGTTGCGATACTTGGGTGCCTGGGCTCAATATTAGCTGCATACATATCTCTCTGGATGGCCGAAGTGGCCTAACTCACTGGGGATATCATCTGTTGCTTACCGGCTGAATTACTGCAAGCGATCAAGGAGCTTTGCCTTCCCCAACCTCCAATTCCTGTACAGCCTGGTGTATGTCATCCAGCGGCAGCAGCTGGAATCAGAGGAAACTAAAAGCAGTGAGTACTATTGAAGAGATTTTCTGTTGCAGCCTTATTAACTTCTCTATACATTAATTGACTTTCCCCACAGTGATTAATAAGTCGGACTAGTGGAATACCGGTGTGCCAATAATAACATTTTCTAAGGATGATTGATTACATGCTGACATTGAAATTGAAGCTCTTGCCTTTACCTATTATTGGAGATTATTGCTACATTGTGTGGATATTCATACACAGTGTGTTACGTCTCCATTGGAGAGATAATATTGCAATTTTGTATTTGTATTTTCATGTTTGAATAAGTAATTACTGTATATTGGATACTCCGTGCATGACAAATGTGTGATTTATTTTTATATACTCCCGGGAGCTATTAGTTCTTTTTGTTTGTTTTTCACTTCTTATTTTTATTTTATAAATGTAATAATGCATTGTGTGAAGTTCTAAGTGCCACAGCACAACCATTGTTATATACATACATAAGGCCTGGTGCAGAGTTGAAAGTAAATCTGGCACAAAAACACTGTGCATGAAAAAATACATATATTCATTAATATGCAGAGTTGCATGCAGGACCGTAACTAGGGGTGTGCCAATGGTGCCCTCACATAGGACACAGGACCCTGGGGGTGGCACAATCGCTGCCCCACGGCACCTGTATGTGTCTTGCATAATTCCTGGAATGGCACCCTGCAGCTAATAGCACCGGGTAAGCACCCTGCAACCTGTGGAGCTGCCCGGAGTGTCCTTAGGGCACTCCAGGCAGTGCTCTACTTCCTAGACTCGGCGGCCCAGCACTCTTGGCGTGATGTCATGATGTCACTGGTTTAAGGAATGGTGCAAGCAGAGGGCAGCATAGAGCCCATTTCGGCCCTAGTTGTTTATGTCTCAAGATGCAACCACATCCAAAGGCAAATGCAGGATGGGTCCAGTTGCCCAGAAACCCGCCTGGTCAGTGGTTCAAATGATGACCACAATAGCAGTTCTTTATAATACCTTTTTACTACAGTTATGACCACAATATGCTGTATAAGGAAGGGAACGGAGCTACTGTGAATGCCCAGTGGCAGAAGCTTCTCCTACCAAGTCTGCTATGTGTGGATCTGAGTGCTCAATCAGCACACCGGACCAGAGAGCAGCTGCCAGCAAGAAGAGACAGGTGTCTTAAAATGCGGTTGAAGAATGTGTGCTTAGAAAGCTCAGTCTCCTACTTCAATGCTCCGCAGAGCTAGGGACTTGGATTGTTGAATGGTGTTGAATGCAGTTGGAAACAAAAAGCATTCAGCTGAGGTAGGCTAGTCCTACTGCAGCATCTAATAGCTTACTATGATAGTTGGCCTTGTATATGTTGGCAGTATTGCATACACTACACTTTGTGTGAGGCAGACTATAGCCTGTTAGGTGCTAATTATGCCCTCTTCATGGGCTGGCCCACACTCACTGTAAAATCAAGCTTTTGGAAACCCCCTCTAGAAATCCTGAATTTGCCCCTGGCATCTGCATCCATATAGGCCTGGTTGGCTACTAGTCCTCATCAACAGGGAGAACTTGTACCTGCCCTGTAAAAGCCTCCAAAGTGGCTTATTTACACTTACATCTATTCCTGTATAGGATGCATTTGCATAATTATGCCCACATTGAACTGAGCTTATGTGAAAATGTCCAGTCACACCCCAGTTCTACATCTCTTGTCACGTTTGAATGCGATCAAAATGTGTATGATTCTCCATAGCCCGTACTTACGTACGTACATTTTTGAAGCAAAAATGTATGCAAATGGCCATATGTTCAACTTTGCATCATACAGTTCAGGTGCAATAGTACATAGTGGGATGTAGTTTATACTTAGGTACTTTAGAAAGATATGGTTCATTTAATAATGGTCAAACAAATAAAGTTATTATTGACTACTTCCATTCATTTTAAATATGCTGTTTTGTATTTATTGTTACATACTGAATTGAAGTATATTTCTAAATACCAAGGTTGTGGTTTATTATTATCCACATAGCTTAGCTTTTTGTGCTCTTCAAAATCCTTTTAAGTTGTTTTTTATAATGTTAAATTGAATGGATGTTTCAAAGTACAAACTATAGACAAAGGTCTCCAAACAATATATTGTGGGGACGTGACTGATAATGTGACTGTGGGCATACAGAAGGAAGAAAGAAAGGAATGTATATGTAACATGTCCTAAAATGGCCAGCATAATTCATTGTTGAAGAGAGGAATAATGGCTACAAATTTCCATTTCCTTTTGTTCACTTACTTCTCTATGTAACTATTGTAATATTTTATGCCGCAATAAAAATATTGCATTATACTGCATTATGTATAGCTATTTGTCATCTTTTTCCATGCTTTATATCACAACTAAAACTTTTATATAAAACGTTTTGCAGTCTGAAGGTGCATACACACAACGATTTTTTGATCGATTATCGTTAACGATATCATTCAATCGTTGCAAAAATCGTTCACTTTCTGAGTTAAAACGATGAACGATTATCGTTCATGCGCGTTCACGTTTGTAGTTTGTAGTTCAGTCACTGAACTACAAACTACAAATGTGAACGCGCATGAACGATCATTTTTCATCGTTTTAACTCAGAAAGTGAACGATTTTTTTCAACGATTAAACGATAAACGATATCGTTAACAATAATCGTTCAAAATATCGTTGTGTGTGTATGCACCTTAAGTATTTATATGAATAAACTCTTACGGTGCGTACACACTGCGTGATTAAAGTGGACGGCTGAACGATACTGATATCATTATCGTTCAGTCGTTCACTTTATCATCCATTTTACCTAAATGATGAACGATAACGATGAACGACGTACGATGCGCGTTCCCGCAGGTCGTTCGTCTTTATCGTTCATCGGGCAAACATGCAGGCCAACCTGACGATATTGTCAGGTTGCTGCATGTTTCGGAATGGGGGAGAGAGCCCGGTGCTGAACGATATCGTTAATGATATCATTCAGCGGGTGTGCTCAATGTCATCAACGACATTGAGCACACCCTGCCAGGGACACACTAGACGATATCGCTCAGGGATCATATCGTCTAGTGTGTATGCTCCTTTAAGCTGCATACACACACAACGATTTTGTTACCAACGATTTTATGAACGATTTTCTGTCAGATTATCTGTCATATTTTTTAAAGTGTAATGAACGATTTTTTTGAACTACAAACGATTTTTGCATATTCCCTCAATAAAAATCGTTCAGTTGGTCAGTCTGACTGAACTACAAACTACAAACGTGAACGCGCATGGATGATAATCGTTCACCGTTTTCAAACACAACGATTTAGGAAATGAACGAATTTAGTAAATGATTTTCGTTCATTTTTTTAAGGGAAAAATGATCGAAATTCGTTTACTAAAATCGTTCATTTACTAAATGTAATGTACGATTTTTTTGAACTACAAACGATTTTTGCTTATTTGTTTTAACTCAGAAAGTGAAAGATTTTTCCAACGATTGAACGATAAATGATATCGTTGTGTGTGATTGTACCTAGAAAGTGAACGATTTTTTCAACGATTGAACGATAAACTATATCGTTAATCGTTCAAAAAATCTAAAATTATAACATCAATTAAAATGGAAGCACATTGCTAATAAAATAAAATACACAACTCACAATATATCCATCACTATAACAAATACAATGAAAGCGCCTCATATGCAAGCCACAAGTAAAGAATGAAAAATGTAGTTACTCAGAAAGTGAACAGTTCTATAAGGCTGAAAATGTATTCACCAAATTACACATTGTACAGTGCAGTTCACATTCTATAAAACAGCTGATAAGTAGATGGAGCACTACTAGTTCAATGATCGACAAATAATAGAGAGTTAAATCAGATGGTCAGAGCACATGAAAGAAAATAATTCTGATTCAGATGTGATGTCCTCAGTACTCAATCACCCAGCAGCACAGTTGGTGTAGTGGTTAACATTGCTGCTTTACCACCCCATGGTCATTGAATTAAATTGCTGATTAATTGGCATATTCAATTAGGTGCGAGAATAGCAAAAATCCTGCAGCTGCTGGGTATTTCCTGCAGGTGCAGGGTGTTGAATTTTTTGAGCGCCGGGAGTTTTTTTGCGCACCTCCAGAGCATGACCAATTTTTCCTAAAATCCATATTATTAGGAAAAATGGAAGGGAAATGCTCTGGGACCTCGGCAGCACACCTCCTAATGACTAATTAAGCAAATGGAAGTTTCCAATTAGCTTAATTAGTCAGTAAATACTCACCTTCCGAAGCGCTGTCGTCTTCCTCCAGCGTCGGGGCCGGTCTCCTGCAGCAGTGGTGTGTGTAAGTATGTTGTGTGGGTGTGTGTAGTAATGTGTGAGTGTCTGTAAGTATGTGTAAATATGTGTGAGTGTGTGTGTATGTGAGTGTCTGTGTGACCCCCATGTGTGTGAGTGAGCCCCCCTGGAGGCAGCTTCAGGGAGAACTACATGTCCCAGAAGCCCCCTCCCCTCCCAGCAGCCCCCTCCCCTCCCAGTATCCCCCTCCCCAGTGCAAAGATGGGGGGAAATGACCGGGAACTGTGGAGACTACCGCAGACCAGCGGACCGGTAAATAGTTTATTTCTTTTCTGGCACGTCTTACAGTGCTGAAAACCCTGCATGCATTTTTAAAAAATTGAATACCGCGTTTATCGGGAGTGCGCATACCCGCTGTATTCCACAACTGTGCGCGAGGTTTGCATGATATTTTGCTCCTAATTGCATATTCCCCTAAGTGTGGAATTTGTATGTTCTCTATTTGTGTTTGCATAGGTTTCTTGGGGCGCTTCAGTTTCCTCCCACACTGTATAATATGTGTTTGCTATATACGGAGTTAACTGTTAAGAAATAAAAGAAATAAATATTTGGGGAATTTCCTGTTCATACCGCCCAACTATCCGGATTTTATTGGAACTGTCCCTAATTGTGGACTGCTCAGCAGTGCTACATGAGTATCCAACTTCAACATTCCTCTGGTGTAGGGACAGCTGATCCGAAAATCATCTGTACCTGTGTTCCCTGTAACTGCTACTTTAGTAGCAGTGTAACTTAATGCTGCTGAATACTGCTGCATCTGACTTTCAGTGTTAGTGCACATGGGTAAACTTGGTTCACACATGCGCACAAAGAACCCGATGTCCAGCGGAGGGACCCAAACAGAAGCATAGGAGCTGAATGGATCCATCTTCACAACCCTGGACTCTTTACCATAGGAAGAAGCTGGGCGTCCGTTACCGCAATCGAATTCCAAAAATTTAGTATTTTCGGAGTTTGATGAATTGGGAAATAAGGAAGACCCCATACTAGTGTACTGTATGTGGTTCCGCTTTGGGGATGACAGGTAAGCAGGAGATTTTAGTGAAATCTCCTGTGTTACCTAGATATAAAGAGTAAAGTGTATTAATGACGCATACACAGGTATTCACAGCAGCCCGATTTCCGCCTGATCCTGCCCAAAAACATGACTAAAAAAGGAATCAATGTTATAATTGGCATTGACCATTATTATTATTATTATTATCATTTATTTATATGGCACCACAAGTGTTCCGCTGCGCCTTACAAAGTACATAAACAAATTGTTGACCAGTGACTTACAGAATAATACACTACAGGACATGGATAATATATATTGCTACATTAGCGACCATAACACCCAGATAAGCAACAGAGCATAAGCAGCCAAGTGTTAGGTGCCCTAGTGGTGAGTAAGAAGTAGATGAAACTAAAGCAGGGAGAAGCACAAGAGGGTAGAGGGCCCTACACATAAGAGCTTACATTCTAAAAGACCATATAAATATGTTTTGTTCTGAAATAAATTAAGCAAATGTCCATCTGGTATATTGCGCTCTCCTGGATAATTTCTCCTCCACTGTATTTATATATTAAAGACAAAATGGGAAGCCAACAATGTCATGACGTCTCTCCCATTACCCGCTGCGGAGGGAGCCAAAGAGCGGAGCTCATGAGTGAGCTCCAGCCATCTACCTCTGTAGACGCAGCAGCCAATGAGAGTCTGTCTGACTCTCATTGGCTGGCTGTTATAACAAACACACACAGCCGCCACTGGCGGCTGCGTGTGTTTGTTACTGTGTAGGGCAGACCGCTCTCACTGTGGTCTGCCATACACTTGTGGGGCCGGGGGGAACTAGCGGGGCTAGATCAAGTCCCTGGGGTAGTCCACCCATTGGCTGCTGGTGGCACTGCCCGGACGGCGTCCCCCTTTGGCCGGCGCCCCTGGCGAGTGCCATCCTGACCAATGGGTAGATATGCCCCTGCTTCCAACTAGCATATTCAGACTTGTTTACAAACCAGCAGCTTATGTACAGATGTAGCACATTACTGTGAGGCAAATGTCACAATCAGGATTCCCTGAGCAGCAGTGCACCGTGCCACAATTGACACTATATTTACTAAAGGTCGATTTTTGGTCGATGTTGGGTCGATTTTTGGTCGATTTTGTGTTTTAGGGTCTAAGGCCCTCATTCAGAGCCACTCGCAAACAGCAGTACGCTCGTTGCGTTCCGATGTTGAATAACCGCGCATGCGTCGGTGTAACAGTGCGCATGTGCGTACGGCAGATTGCGAGCTTTTTTGGTCTCGTTCGTCAAATAGCGTACAGGAAGTGACCTGTCAAATGTGATTGACAGAACAGGGCGTTTTTGGGTGTTGACGGGGGTGGAGATGGAAAAACGCAGGCGTGGCGAGGCGTTTTTGGGGCGTACATACATTAGCAAATGCGAGCATAAAATGTGTTCGGACCGACTCATACGTCACTGGATGATCCTCTTTCCCTTCAAAATGCTCGCACAGCTTAGGGTCTGGATTACTCGACCACATTGGCGATGGCCTTCTCCTCCGTCCCGGGACTCCACGATGTTGTTGCGATTAATCGCGGGAGGGCTGAAAAGCAATTAGTGTTGTATTGAAAACCGGCTTAGTATGTGTTTTGAAATCAGTTTTTTGGGATAGCACAAAACCGTACGCAGGTGGAAATCAGAGCTGCTAATGTCAGGATGACACAATCAATTTGCGTACATTTGTGGGGGTTTATTTTGCCCTCAATTTGGTGGTTAGGGCCTATTGTAACAATAATGTCATCATGTTTTAATTTTCGCACCATTTTATTTTTGCCTCTTGAATTTGCCTCGTTATATGATTTTTTAAACGTTCCTTAAAGAGCCCATTTTTTTTGTTTGTTTTTTTGTTTTTTCCCAGTTTTTGCCTTTTGGTCCAGGATTAAATTTAACCCATTTGTACAATAATTTCACAATCCAATGTCAGATTTTTTGTTTCAATTTATTGCTCAAACAAAATTAAAAACAATAAACAATTTGGGAACATCTTTTTTGGCCAAAGATATGTCCCAAAATCAAACAAATTGGCCCAACATAACTGTTGACATAAACATACAAAAAAAAATTAAAAACATTTCACAAGAAAGGAGAGGGAAGTTTTGACCAGAAAGGAATATGAGCCAAGCACAGAAGGATTGTGGGAAAAGTCACCATTGCTGTCATCGTTTTTTCACCCGTTTGGATGGGGGAGGGAGGGCGCCAGACCGGGTCCGGGATGTCATCGGGCTGGCCTGTCCAGAGGCAGATGTAGTGGCCTCTGGACTAGGCACAGGGCTAGGCACATTTGGAGGATTGGCTGATGTTGTGCCAGAGGTGGAGGATCCTGATGTTACGGCAGGAAGGGAGGTCGGCTCCACCATGTGCTGGCGAATGAGCTGCTCCAGGGCATTGGCGATGCGGATGTTGGCCCTGGTATTTTCTGCCAGGGCCTGACCAATGGTCACGTTGGCCGCAGCATTTTGCTCCAGGGCCTCAGCCACCCGTAGCAGACTGGCGTCCATCCTCTGCAGAATCTCCGTATGGAAATCCGATTTGAAATTGAGTTCTGTGAGGAGGGACACTGCCTGCGAGGGGGATTGCCCTGGACTGGCTTCTGCAGGGTCCTCAGCCGGATGTACTGGTTCCTCCCCTGCCGAGCCAGCAGAAATTCGGCGGCCAAGGCTCCCCTCTGGAGCAGACTCATCCGCCTGTGTCTCTGTTAGGAAAAAAGAGAAAAGCCTCACATTAGAATCTACATATTGGCACAATAACATTTCAGAGTTGATAACATCCAAAGATTTACCTGGGACAGCATGAGGAGCCGCAAAGTTTGGCATGTCCGTATCCATGTTGGACACGCCAAACACCTCCACAGGCTGCACACACCCCTGTGCCAGCTCTTCTAAATCGGTCAACTCCAATGACACAGGGGTGGGACCCCCACCTGTCCCCCTTGCATGCCTAGCCCTGTCCGCGAGTTTTTGCTTTAGGCGATATTTGAAGTCGCCCCATCTGTGGGAAAAAATGGAAGCCATTATCCTTTTGTTTAAAATGGTGTTTGTTTTTAGGGGGGGCAAGTGTTTACTTACCGCCGTTTGACATCCCGGGCTAGACGGACATAATCACCCACCCTATTGACAGCAACGGCTACCTCTTCCCACATTCTCCCCTTCTGGCTTAGACTCATATTCCTGTCTGCCTGTGGCAGGATGTCCACACACTTCTGTATCAAAACCTCCATCTCCTTTCTTGTGAAATGTGGCTGCCTTTTTTTTTTGGCAGCTTTGGCCGGAATACTGGGCCCGGCAGCCTCTTCCATGTCATCCTCCTCACCTATTTGTGTAAATATTCAGATTTCACAAAATCACAACTTACCCAATCTTATGTTTCAAATTAATCATTGATACAAAATGCATGAAAGACTTACCGCCTGACTCTTGGGCATTGTTTCCCTGGTCTGTCGCCATGTCTGAGGTCCAATCAAGAAATACCCCAGAATTTTAATGTTTTTTCGTGACGTATTTATACATGCGTCCTTATTTTGCGGCCGCATCATTGATTGTGCGTTCCTATGATCCCTCCTTAATTTGTGCGGGAAACGAAACACTATTTATGGCTTGGTGTGTCTCGAGTCGAGGTGGCGTTTTTGGATTGTTGGAGGTTACCTTGGCTGGAGTTTATTGTTTGCGTATAAAGGAGTTGGCGGTTGGAGATTATTTTGTTTGGTAGATTTGCGTTTTTATTTTCCGTTCTCTTTTTTGTTTTTTATTTTTTTGACCTCGTTTCTTGATTTGGTAAGTTTTGTGAAGTCTAACTTTTGATCAATTGTTGTTTCATTGTGTTTCTTCATTTTTGTAAATTTTGGATCCATAATTTCATATATTTTAGCTTTTGATTAATTTCGGACCCAAAGACCTTTTGATTTGGACTCTTATATATTTGCTCTTGGTAAGTCCATTTTTTATCTTGTATTTGTGAACTAATTAGCGCATTTTTCACAGTTTGTATAGTGACTTGTATTTGCGAACTAATTAGCGCATTTTTTCTACTTACTATTGTGACTTGTATTTGCGAACTAATTAGCGCATTTTTACTACTTACTATTGTGACTTGTATTTGCGAACTAATTAGCGCATTTTTACTACTTACTATTGTGACTTGTATTTGCGAACTAATTAGCGCATTTTTACTACTTACTATTGTGACTTGTATTTGCGAACTAATTAGCGCATTTTTACTACTTACTATTGTGACTTGTATTTGCGAACTAATTAGCGCATTTTTACTACTTACTATTGTGACTTGTATTTGCAAACTAATTAGCGCATTTTTACTACTTACTATTGTGACTTGTATTTGCGAACTAATTAGCGCATTTTTACTACTTACTATTGTGACTTGTATTTGCGAACTAATTAGCGCATTTTTACTACTTACTATTGTGACTTGTATTTGCGAACTAATTAGCGCATTTTTACTACTTACTATTGTGACTTGTATTTGCGAACTAATTTGCGCATTTTTAAATGCTTATTAATCATTTTAATTTTTTTGAGGTTGCCCTTTCGCTTTTTGGGCAAACATTTCAACCCATTTGGATGTACTGTGTGCAATGTCGTTTTGCTCTTTTGCCAAATGTGTGTTTCGCATATTTTAAGTTTGGTCTAGCACAAAATTTAAAAACAAAAATGCACAGAGTGAAATTTTTCAAATAATTTTTGTGATTAATTTCAGTTTGGACGTATCATGACAATACCCCGGCATGTAAGCAGCAATGGATGGTATCATCAAGCTAAGTTGTTTTGAATTTTCTTTTGGGGTGGGTCCAAAGCCTTACATTCCAATCTTGCAATTTCAGGTTGATCTAGGGCAGATTGTTCTGGCCATGCTCCCGGAAGCCGACCAACCTCAATCTCGTCCCAGGCGTAGGCATCGTAGGCATGCAAGGCCCCAGATATTTCGAACACGTGTCACCCTTTTTGGAATGCCCGATGATGAGGTTTTAAGACGCTACCGTCTTCCTCCCAAAATCATCATAGACACTCTCTCATTAATAGAGAGTGATCTTGAGCGGCAAATTGACAGTCCTACAGCAATACCACCACTTACGCAATTTATGGCGGTGTTACATTTCTGTGCCTCAGGATCGTTTCAAACAACGGTGGGAATAGTGGCAGGCATCTCACAATCCTCCTTTTCCCGGATCCTGAGGGCAGTGATGGAGGCACTTTTCAAGCACCTCCATCATTTTATTCAAATGCCTTTGGATATGGGTGCCCTTAGTGTGGCCAAAGCCAATTTTTACCAAATAGCTGGCTTCCCACACATCATAGGGGTTGTGGATGGTACTCACATACCACTTCAGCCTCCAGCATGGCTGGAGGCCATATTTTGAAACAGGAAACACTATCACTCCCTGAATGTAATGGTGGTATGTGATGCCTCCCTCCAGATCCTGTCCCTGAATGCAAAATTACCAGGAAGTGCACATGACATCCTTTGTCATCCGGCAATCAGGGATATGGCACAAATTAAACAACCTACAAGCTGGTGATGCGTGGCTTCTGGGTAAGTGTAGACCTTTAGTACATAACAATGTTAAGCTTGATACACAGTGATCCTGATGTTGTCTATTCTTTTTCACAGGAGACAGTGGATACCCTTGCATGCCCTGGCTGCTCACTCCTTACTTGGCTCCCACACCAGGTCCACAAAGTGAGTTTAATACCACACTTACAGCCACCAGGCAAGTGGTGGAGTGCTGTATCGGCCTTTTAAAAGGCCGATTCAGATGCCTCCACCGCTCTGGTGGCGAGCTCATGTATTTGCCGGATATGGTTTCGAAAATTGTGGTCCTGTGTGGGATCTTTCACAACATCGCCATAAGGAGTGGTGTTCCAATGCAGCCAGAGGATGCCTTACCTGAGCATGGCCCCCCCGAGGTTGGTCGGAGGTCAGTATGTGGGGGGGCCATACGCGATGATGTGGTGGCCCGATATTTTAGGTAATTATTGATCAAACAACAGTGTGTATACCCAATGTGTTATGGTTTTTTAACGTTCATCTTTTTTTATATTAATTCTTGCACCATCTTCTGTTTGTTTGCATAATCTTTGGCACTCCCACGATGACTACTTCCTGCTACCCTTCAAAAACCTTTCTGTGGAAACTTCGGGAATATATTCTGACACCAATATTGCAACGCCATATTTGTGAAATCATGTGGGCATGGACCTTTGTCAACCAGTTCATGATTTGTTGTGTGTTTGTTTAGTGTTTTTGGTATGTGGAGTTTTTCTGATTATCACTGTGTGTTTTGTTTGTGAGTGACCACTTTGTATTTTGATTTCTGTTGTGAATAAATATTTGGAGAGTGTAATTTGTTTCCTTTTTGGGCACGTTAGAAGCAAGTGTAAACAAAATCCCAAACGTTAATTTTACCTAAGGGGTAACCCAGTAATGAAGCAAGTGGAGCTAAAATGTAATATGTTTTCGGGGTACTAACCAACACAACAAGGAATCGTGTACAATCAGTTGCCTTCGTAAGATTGTCCTAAGCAGTTTGGCCACCAAATAGGAAGCTGAAAAATGGTGTAAACTATCATGTTGACCACCACAAAAAAGGAAAATGACATTGGTACTGGGAGGTGTTTCTTGTGCCTGTTTGCATTCAAAATACAACACACAATCTGTAGTGAGTTTCTGGGGCAAACCTTGCTTGAAGAGTCTACTTATGTCAGTGTAAAGAATCTTGGATTTACTCCAAACGCATGAGACAGAGCTTGATTTTAAACAGATTTATTAAGAAACAATTTAAAAAAAAAAAAAAATTAATTCCGAAGGAGGACCAACAGATGGTCAAGGCACTGCATTAGCCCGGTGACCTGCTCCCGCATACGGCCCACACAATTCTGAATCTCTTCCCGACGCCTCTGTTCCTCTGTGGGTGACAAAAGTTTGGGGATTAATAAATCGAGAATGAAGCAACATTGTAAAAAAACAAAAAACAAGCAAACACAAACTTACAAGCTTGTGGCCCAAAAATAAATGACACGGATAAAACCCAGAACCCCAAAATGTCATATGCCAAAAATACAAGGGCCCTAAAAAAAGGCACACAGGTGTGATATGTGTATGGTGACATCAGCAGGAACAGGTAAAGACAACCCCCAAAAATACCCTAAGGCGAAAAAAAGAAAAAAAAAATGGGGACGACACATGATTACATACAAACAGTTTGTGGTGTCCAAAATAAACTTTAAAAACATACCGTTCTCCAAAACGAGAGAGCCAGAAGCCACTCCCTGGACCACCTCGGAGGTGGCTACATTCCCCAACCCGAGGGGCAAGGTGTTTTCGCCATCCTGGGAGGGGGTATTTGGAGGAGGGACGGATGGAGGAGAGGGGGAATTGGGCTGGAGGGGAAGTAGGCCAGAAATTTCGGCCACAGGGTCTGGGGAGGAGGGGGGAATAGAGGAATTGGGGGTTGGAGAGAGGGGCCGGGACCGGCGTCTTGTGTGGCGATGCCGCCGTAGTGTTTGCTGTGCCCCTAAAAAATGACCAAAAAATTGCTGTTAGTTTCAACAGGAAACCAAAAAAAAAAATAAATAAATAAAAAAAAAAAATAGGACAGACATGAAAACATGCACATGCAGATATGACTACAATGACTCAATAGGACAGACATGAAAACATGCACATGCACATATGACTACAATGACTCAATAGGACAGACATGAAAACATACATATGACTACAATGACTCAATAGGACAGACATGAAAACATGCACATGCAGATATGACTACAATGACTCAATAGGACAGACATGAAAACATGCACATGCAGATATGACTACAATGACTCAATAGGACAGACATGAAAACATGCACATGCAGATATGACTACAATGACTCTATAGGACAGACATGAAAACATGCACATGCAGATATGACTACAATGACTCTATAGGACAGACATGAAAACATGCACATGCAGATATGACTACAATGACTCTATAGGACAGACATGAAAACATGCACATGCAGATATGACTACAATGACTCTATAGGACAGACATGAAAACATGCACATGCAGATATGACTACAATGACTCTATAGGACAGACATGAAAACATGCACATGCAGATATGACTACAATGACTCTATAGGACAGACATGAAAACATGCACACGCAGTTAGGGCCCACAAGATAAACTTGAAAACCACAGTCCAGAACACTTACTTTCCGCAATCTGCATGCGAAAGCATGCCAGCAAGCGGGGCGTCCGCCGGTGCAGGTCCGACCACCTGCGCTCCAGCTGGCCAATATGTCGGCGTGAGCCGAAGGAGCGCAGGCGTCGACGTACCTCCGCATATGTGGAACGCTTGCGCCTGTTGGAGATGGGTGGAGGCTGACTGGTGATCCTCCTGTCCATCACCTCCGTCAGCACCAGCAGTTCGCGCCTGGTGAATGCGGCGGATCTCATGATGGCAATGGTGTTTTTTTAACAAAATATTTTTAATAAAGCACCACAAAAAAAATTGATTGGCTAATGTATTTGGGAAATTAACAGGACAAATTCTATTGGTTAGTGTATGAGTCATGTGTTCCACAGGGCCACAAATCTCTTGAGAGTTATGATTGGCTTGATGCAGTGACATGCGTAAGCAAATTTAAATAAAGAAATGAACCACAGAAAAATTGTGGGGAGACAAACAAATAGAACAATTGTTTAATTGGGGCTAACATGTCTTTGGAACAATAAAAGCGAAGGTTTCAGCCGTACGTATTCTGCGAGCAAATACAAACACGGACAAGATTAAAGTTTATTGCATTGTGTTGAAAAAAAATAAAAAATTAAGCTAATTGATACATTGATTGGCATGATACGATTGAGGGAGGTAGGCCGAAAAAACGAGCAGGTAATCGGAATCTGACAGTCCCACTTCCGGTTTGTACTTGTGCGTGCGTTCCCTTCAAGCCATTTCGGGGATGTACGCTCGCTATTTGGCACGCTCGTTAGTCAGAGGAGGGGTCGCCTGAGTTTGGGGCGGATTTTTAGCTGCGTAGGAAAAAACGAGCGAGTGCTTGAATTTAAATATTTTTTTACGTACGGCGAACGTGCGTACGCCCACTTGCGAGTGGGTCTGAATCAGGGCCTAAATCACACATTCACTAGGAGATGATTTTTTGACATTGTATAAAAAAAATGTCAAAAATCACCTGAATCACAAAATCAACCAAAAATGTACCCCTCATCGACCAAAATCGACTTTTAGTAAATATACCCCTTAATCTCACCATTTGATTAAACTTAATGCTACAGTGTGTTGTAGTAAGTTTCATCTGCAGTGTGTTGCAGTAAGTTTTATCTGCTGTGATGCAGTATGTTTTATCTACAGTGTGTTGCAATATGTTTTATCTGCAGTGATGCAGTATGTTTTATCTGCAGTGTGTTGCTGTATGTTTTATCTGCAGTGTGTTGCAGTATGTTTTATCTGCAATGTGATGCAGTATGTTTCATCTACAGTGTGTTGCAGTATGTTTTATCTGCAGTGTGTTGCAGTATGTTTTATCTGCAGTGTGTTGCAGTAAGTTTCATCTGCAGTGTGTTGCAGTAAGTTTCATCTGCAGTGTGTTGCAGTAAGTTTCATCTGCAGTGTGTTGCAGTAAGTTTTATCTGCAGTGATGCAGTACGTTTTATCTGCAGTGATGCAGTATGTTTTATCTGCAGTATGTTGCTGTATGTTTTATCTGCAGTGTTGCAGTATGTTTTATCTGCAGTGTGTTGCAATATGTTTTATCTGCAGTGTGTTGCAGTATGTTTCATCTGCAGTGTGTTGCAGTATGTTTTATCTGCAGTGTGTTGCAGTATGTTTTATCTACAGTGTGTTGCAGTATGTTTTATCTGCAGTGTGTTGCAGTATGTTTTGTCTGCAGTGTGTTGCAGTATGTTTCATCTGCAGTGTCTTGCAGTATGTTTTATCTGCAGTGTGTTGCAGTATGTTTTATCTGCAGTGTGTTGCAGTATGTTTTATCTGCACTGTGTTGGAGTAAGTTTAATCTGCAGTGTTGCAGTATGTTTTATCTGCAGTGTGTTGCAGTATGTTTTATCTGCATTGTGTTGCAGTATGTTTTATCTGCATTGTGTTGCAGTATGTTTTATCTGCAGTGTGTTGCAGTATCTTTTATCTGCTGTGAATATTTTCATAACTGTTGTTTGATTTACCAATAAAAGAAGGATATGCTTTGAGGAATTAATCTAAGAAAATTATTATTAAAGCTTGACGTTCCTTGGATTACAATAGGGAAGTCGTGTGTAATAATGACTCAGGGGAAAGTTAGAGGCATGTATCAGAGTTATTATTGTAAAAGAATCCTATATAAAAAGATAATAATAATATAAACATTACATGATCAGTAACACATACTTGCCAACTCTCCTTGATTGTCAGGGAGACTCCCTGAAATAGTAGCAATCTGTTATGTACAGTCAGGTGCATAAATATTGGGACATTGACAGAATTTTCATATTTTGGCCTCTATTCACCACCACAATGGCTTTGAAATGAAACAAACAAGATGTGCTTTAACTGCAGACTTTCAGATTTAATTTGAGGGTAATTACATCCAAATCAGGTGAACGGTGTAGGAATTACAATGGTTTCTATATGTGCCTCCCACTTTTTAAGGGGCCAAAAGTAATGGGACAAACTAAACAATCCTAAATCTAACTTTCACTTTTTAATACTTTGTTGCAAATCCTTTGCAGGCAATTACAGCCTGAAGTCTGGAACGCATAGACATCACCAGACGCTGGGTTTCATCCCTGGTGATGCTCTGCCAGGCCTCTACTGCAAATGTCTTCAGTTCCTGCTTGTTCTTGGGACATTTTCCCTTCAGTTTTGTCTTCATCAAGTGAAATGCATGCTCAATCAGATTCAGGTCAGGGGATTGACTTGGCCATTGCATAACATTCCACTTTTTAGCCTTAAAAAACTATTTGGTTGCTTTGCAGTATGCTTCGGGTCATTGTCCATCTGCACTGTGAAGAGCCGTCCAATGAGTTCTGAAGCATTTCACTGAATATGAGCATATAATATTGCCTGAAACACTTCAGAAGTCATTCTGCTGCTTTTGTCAGCAGTCACATCATCAATAAATACAAGGGAACCAGTTCCATTGGCAGCCATACATGCCCACGCCATGACACTACCACCACCATGCTTCACTGATGAGGTGGTATGTTTTGGATCATGAGCTGTTCCTTTCCTTCTCCATACTCTTCTCTTCCCATCACTCTGGTACAAGTTGATCTTTGTCTTATCTGTCCATAGGATGTTGTTCCAGAACTGTAATGGCTTTTGTTGTTTGGCAAACTCTAATCTGGTCTTCCTGTTTTTGTGGCTCACCAATGGTTTACATCTTGTGGTGAACCCTCTATATTCACTCTTGTGAAGTCTTCTCTTGATTGTTGACTTTGACACATATACACCTACCTCCTGGAGAGTGTTCTTGATTTGGCCAACTGTTGTGAAGGGGTTTTTCTTCACCAGGGAAATAATTCTTCTGTCATCTACCACAGCTGTTTTCCGTGGTCTTCCGGGTCTTTTGGTGTTGCTGAGCTCTCCGGTGCGTTCTTTCTTTTTAAGAATGTTCCAAACAGTTGATTTGGCCACACCTAATGTTTTTGCTATCTCTCTGATGGGTTTGTATTGATTTTTCAGCCTAATGATGGCTTACTTCACTGATAGTGACAGCTCATTGGATCTCATATTGAGAGTCAACAGCAACTGATTCCAAATGCAAATGTCACACCTAGATACAACTCCAGACCTTTTACCTGCTTAATTGTTAATGAAATAACAAGGGAATAGCCCACACCTGTCCATGAAATAGCTTTTCAGTTGATAGTCCCATTACTTTTGGCACCTTAAAAAGTGGGAGGCACATAAAGAGACCGTTGTAATTCCTACACTGTTCACCTGATTTGGATATAATTACCCTCAAATTAAATCTGAAAGTCTACAGTTAAAGCACATCTTGTCTGTTTCATTTCAAAGCCATTGTGGTGGTGAATAGAGGCCAAAATATGAAAATTCTGTCAATGTCCCAATATTTATGCACCTAACTGTATGTAAATCTCTACCCCATGAAGTGTCACGTCAGTCACTAACCTGTGAGATCATATATGTCTGGCATTCTTAGATAAAAAAATATTTTCTGTGAGCTCCATTACTGTAAGTATCCAAAACAATTCTCTCATCTGTATCACCAGTGTATAAACGCTGTGTATCTTCTACATACATAATATATGTAGAAGATACAACATAAAAATATTTAGAGACATGTGCCATCATTATTACTATGCAGTCTTTTAAAATACATTTTTGGTTTAAATATTGAAATAATAGAATTTTACAACCAAAAAACAGGGGAACACACAATGCTAGCCAAAGAAATCCCCATACTGGAACTGCCGATCCGCTGGTCAGAGATGTGGTGGACAATTGGGGCTCATCCTCTGCATTCTGGATGTATATGCGATAACAAGCCTAACTTGTCCTGCGCAGATAAACTAATCTAATATATTTAAAAAAAAGAAAGCAAAAATTACCTAATAATTACTTTTAAAATACAAGTTTATTTATCCAACCTTAGGAGTATATTTTTTTCTTTATCAATAGTACTAGGTTTTGGGCAGCATGGTTGGTGTAATAAAAGAGGAAACTGGCGCTTAACCTACCAAGTGAAGGAGAATATTTTGCTGTGTTATGACTGCCGCCTTAAATACAAATGTGGGAATTATATTTCATCCACCAATCAACAATATAGCAAGTAAGCAATTCAAGGCGCTGTCAATTTTACACATTTAATAGACATATCATAAATGTAATAAAATACAATACTATTTATTTTATTCCATTTGTTTCTTTGTTATATGTCTATTAAATGTGTAAAATTGACAGCGCCTTGAATTGCTTACTTGCTATATGGTTGGTGTATTGGCTAGCATGACTGTCTCACAGCACTGAAGTATTGGGTTCAATTCCCACCACAGCTGAGCTCTAACAGTGTGGAGTTTGTATGTTGCGTAGGTTTCCTCCGGGCACTCAGTTTCCCCCTACAATCCAAAAATATTCTGGTAGGTTAACTATCTCATGACAAAAATGAATCCTAGTGTGTATGTGCGTGCATGTTATAGGGAATATAGATTGTAGGCTCCACTGGGGCAGGTACTGATGTGAATGGCCAAATATTCTCTGTACAGTGCTGCAGAATATGTGTGCGCTATATAAATGACAGTTAATAAAAAAATAAATATATCGCCCATAGAATGTGTGAATAAAACATAATTTTCATTTTTTCTATATACTGTATGCCCACTAGTTTATTTTAATGTTATTCCAGAAGAATTATTTTATTATTTCCATACAACCTCTCTTCATCATCATTTCCTGTAAGATGAAGCTCACCATTGTATGTCAGGATCTGATAAGGTAACAGGTGGGCGAGTTATTTATGTAGTATAATGTGTCCTATTTCCGCTCACATCATGTCTCTCATTCCATAATGTGTCCTACTCTGAATAGATGCTGCTTTTCACTTTGAAGACATTGTGAAGCTTCTGTTCTTGGAATTACTTGAAGATCACTGAACTGAGGATGAAAGGGAAACACACACTTACAATTTGATGTGAAAGAAGTTAGTATATATATATATATATATATATATATATATGTGTGTGTGTGGTTTAAAGTATATATAGATATAGTGATTTAGTTAGAGAGACTGGTTAGATAGATACATAACTACATAGATAGAGAGAGAGAGAGAGAGAGAGAGAGAGAGAGAGAGAGAGAGAGAGAGAGAGAGAGAGAGCCACCACACATGGTGGAGGGGTCTTACTACAATTAAATATTATGGTGAACAACTTAATTACAAGGGAATTTGATATTACTTTGCTTGCCGTGGTAAAACCACATATGTGTAAGGATTCCTGTGGTACTTTTTCCCAGCAGACTTGCACAGTGTGTATTGTTTATTTATTCCATTACCTTTGCAGGTGTTTTCTATTATGACCTCTGCACAGCTTAATAGACATGCCTGTATAATTTATATATACATTCCATAATGAGCATGCATTCCATAATGCCTATGTATCTAGATGTGGGCATATCTTGAGGCAGAATTGGGGAGGACATGTAACCATTAAGTATAATAGGGACTTATTCGCATAAGTATAGCATTCCCAATAGAAAGACGATCTATTAAGACTTTGGCATATTCCCAGATACTCTTCTTAGGAAGTGTCTCTTTTGCAGGTACAGGAGGCCAGGGGAACAGATACATTGATGGTTATTGCTGCTAATGATGATGACACCAACAACACTATCGAAACACGTCTAATCGGTCACTTACATACTGATGCCTCCAGCTGGTAGTACCGCATTCATTCGTTTTGCGGCTATATTATAGCAAGTTGCAGCGATCTTTGAATTACTTATTTATCAGGAAAGAAGATTCCCATTATATCTTTAAAGAACAAAAGATGCAGGGGTGGTTGTATGACATTATGTTTTATATGAAGATGCGACTTTGCATTTAGTATTAAGACTGTCAAGACTTTCTTCCCTTATGTGTGACACTTCATTACATTATATTGTGTGCGAATAAAGTAATGTGACTTTCCCATATACTACTAACACTGTCAAGCTATTGTTGGGTGTAATATGTGCCCCTGTTCTGTGCTTGGTGCTGCTGTGTTCTGAGTTGGGATAAAGAACACCTTTTTTTTGCAATAGAATTATATTGTAGCTCAAAATGCATCAAACTCTAATAGGGTTGTACTATATAAATACATGGTAATAATATTAACAGTGTTCATGAATGAGGTGCATACTGCATCAGGGCCAGACTGGCCATCTGGCAGTTCTGGCAAATGCCATAAGGGTCAATGGTCTGATGGGACAGATTCTGTAGGGACTAACAGAACAAAGCAGCAGCAGAAGGGTTTTGCGAGGAAAATGAGTCTAGCTGCTGCAAAATAGATTGTAGGGGTGACATTCTGTTTAGGAGAAGACCCGTGGGCGTAGCTATAACGGGTGCAGTGGATGCCATTGCTCTGAGGCCCAGAGACTTAGAAGGCTCCGGACCCAGGTTACATAGTTACTTACCAAGTTTCTAGAATTGCCTGCTGAGCAATTGGGTCTAGCCCATTACCCAGCCTGAATAGAAGGCTCATATAGGTGGAGGTCTCTGCCTCTCAATAAAGCTCCACACTGATAGGATCCATCTCCCCTAATACCATTTCACCCTCACAGGCACAGCTGAGGTAATCAGTGAGCCCGGCGCTGTCATAGTGCAGGCTTCATCTTGATTCCAGCCTTTGTGAAGTGAGTTGAATGGCGGCTGATTGAGCTCTGAGATTAGAACTGGCCCATAAAGGGTCAATGCAATGACATGAAGAAGCTCTCCACCCAAAGTGGAATTTCCTCTATTAGAAAGTATTCCCCTCATGTAGCAGCTGGCTAGTCCCTGTCCCTTCTTCCCCTGTCTTTACACTCACTGGAAGATGAAAACTTCTCTGCCTTCAACACCCTGCAGATATGGGGTTGATGTGCAAGATTCAAAAGCTGCAATAGAGATAGAGCACTTGTTGTGTCACCATCAGCAAATAAGGTGATATAAGATTAGAGGTCAGCGGCATATTATCACTTACCACATTTCTAAGTAAGATAAGGCTGCTTAATGGGGTGACAGTCTATTTTCAGTGAGAGGGGTGTGTAGTGGATGTTACCATGGTGAGGGGAGGGGGGTGTATAGTTGATGTTATACTGGCAAGGGGGTTGTGTAGTGGTTAATGTTATACTGGTAAGGGGTGTGTGTAGTGGTTAATGTTATACTGGTAAGGGGTGTGTGTAGTACATGTTACCATGGTAAGGGGGGGGGGTTAGTTGATGTTATACTGGTAAGGGGTGTGTAGTGGTTAATGTTATACTGGTATGGGATGTGTGTAGTGGTTAATGTTATACTGGTAAGGGGTGTGTAGTTGTTAATGTTATACTGCTTAAGGGGTGTGTAGTGGTTAATGTTATACTGGTAAGGGGTGTGTAGTGGTTAATGTTATACTGGTATGGGGTGTGTAGTAGGTGTTACAATGTACTATGGACACTGTAATGTGACCTAATCTGAACTGAGGGCACTGCAATGTGGTATTATATGAACTGGGACATAGCAATGTGGCATGATATGAACTGGGAGCACTAATATGTGTCATAATATGAACTGAAGGCAATGCATGGCATAATGTGTACTGGCAGTACTACCATGTGGCACAAAATCTGAACTGGTGCACTACTATGGGGCATAAAATTAACTACAGTAGATCACCATTATGGTTCATAAAATGAACTCGGGCACTACTATAGTGCATATACTAAACTAGGGCACTACTATAGTGCATAAAATGAACTAGGGCACTACTATAGTGCATAAAATGTACTAGGGCACTACTATAGTGCATAAAATGAACTAGGGCACTGCTATAGTGCATAAAATGAACTAGGGCACTACTACAGTGCATAAAATGAACTAGGGCACTACTACAGTGCATAAAATGAACTAGGGCACTGCTATAGTGCATAAAATGAACTAGGGCACTGCTATAGTGCATAAAATGAACTAAGGCACTGCTATAGTGCATAAAATGAACTAGGGCACTACTATAGTGCATAAAATGAACTAGGGCACTACTATAGTCATAAAATGAACTAGGGCACTACTATACTGCATAAAATGAAGTAGGGCACTACTATAGTGCATAAAATGAACTAGGGCACTGCTATAGTGCATAAAATGAACTAATGCACTACTATGGGGCATAAAATTAACTACAGTAGGTCACCATTATGGTTTATAAAATGAACTCGGGCACTACTATAGTGCATAAAATGAACTAGGGTACTGCTATAGTGCATAAAATGAACTAGGGCAGTATTACTAGGGCACTACTAAGGGACATAAAACAACCAATGTGAAGAGAAGTGTCTCTCTAGAAGAATTGGGGCATGGGCGCATTCAAAATGTCTATATGGGGCACATAAAGTTCAGGATACATAACTGGAAAGAACTGCAAGTACTCTATTGCAATAATTAACAAAGGAGATAATGAGTGCATGTATAGAATATGTCCTATTTATGCTTTGACTGTAAACACTGGTGACATTGTATAACGTCTCGCCAAACCTTCTGTCCGATCTATATTTCCAACCTTACTCATAAAAACTAAGCTTCCCCTAAGACCTGCTATCTTATTTACCTCTCTTAGGGGTATATTTACTAAAGTGAGAGTTTTTAGAAGTGTAGATGTTGCCCATAGCAACCAATCAGATTCTACTTAACATTTACCTAGCACCTTCTAGAAGATAATAGCTAGTATCTGATTGGTTGCTATTGGCAACATCTCCACTTCTAAAAACTATCACTTTAGTTAATTTACCCCTTAACCTCTTTCCATGTATGTCTGTAGAAACTTTCCTGTTGTGCAAGTCTCTATCCTGTTAGGTGCTCCACAACCTTCGAAACCTTTACATGTGTGATGCCCCTTGCTTTGGGGGTACCACTGTTGAGCCCTAGTAAAGGTAAAATATCTGTGTATATATATTTATATGTGCCATTGTATATGAATGGGGGTAATTCCAAACTGTTATGTATGGCAGCCTGAGACTGTTCTGGATGGTACAGGGGCATAGCACACTGACATTTGTGTACCCTGCATTTGACCCTGAGGACAATTTGTTTCCCCTGGGAATGTGGACTGTTCCTCCGGCTTGGAGCTAGGGTTAATGGCAAGGCACGAGGCAAGGAATGCCCCATCGCGCTAAATAGGCGAGCCCTATACAACCTTGAGCCCGGCTAACCCGCGAGGGACGAGCGAGCCGGCGCGTGCTGGTTACCTGGAGGAAAGAGATAAAAGGGGCTGCCAGTGTGACGGTTGGGCGGTTTTTGCTGAGGTAGCTGAGGAGTGAGCAGGAGCTACGTACTAACCTGAAGGCAGAGTTCGGCGGGCGGCAGGCAGAGACGGGACCGCAGCGTAGCAGGGGGTGTAGGAGGCAGACTGTAATTCCTCTCGCCACTGTCGGCTGGGAGTGCCAGGCACGCTGGGAGAGAAGGCGGACCCGCCTAATCGAGAGGCGGGCAGTGGGCGGTAGCCGGAGCCGGAGAATGGAGGAGACACGCTGAGGGGAGGCTTCCAACAGCTGACGTGGTCCGGCCGGAGAGGTCTGTAATTAAGCACAAGCCACCCACAACCAGTGTTAATGCACAAACACCCAGCAAGCAGACCCCAGTTACATACCCAGTAGGAAAGTAACGGCAGTCTCCTCTCACCCTTAAGCACACAGTGGCAGGCATCTTTAGCAGGTCAGGAAGACAGTTGCTATGGATAGCCTCAATCGCAGACTCTAAGCATCATTTTACCCCAGTACTTACTGACAGCCCCGCTCAGTGGACGGCCAATTGAGTGTCTCACTTAAAGTAAATCTACCAGGCACAGCTGGCACCCCAAATACCCTTCCGGGAGCATATCAACTTGGTGCAAATCATAAACCCCCATATTGCCTGCACATAAGGATTGGTCCTCATGGTTTCCACGCTAATAGCATCTAGAGACCCCTGCTGAGCTCCCACAGACTACCTAGTCCCACTTCGCTGCAGGAGGGAAGACACTTCAGTTTAGCCACACACGTCATTCTACTGCCGGAACAGGAAGAATAACTAATATTTAAGGGGACATTTAGCAACAGTGTGGCCAAGCTAGCACAGGAGTGTAAACAGTGCCTAAAGTGACAGCTTACAGTAAAAGGAGCCCGTGCCTTGTTGTGCAGGCAAGTTGCAGAGGAAACGTAGGCAAGAGCTGCAGAGACATTAGTAGGATTTATGCAATTTGTGCACCAACGATTTACTAATAAGCTGGCCAGCCGTTCCTTTATAATATGTTCTAGTAACTGTTGAGTTATTTCCAATGTTTGCCATAGAATAGCGCTCCTTATTAATTGAGGTATTTTGCTGTGGAGCTATTGCAAAGGCGATTGCAAATGTAATTTATATTGTAGTGCATTACTTTAATCAGATTCCTTTCACAGATAGCTGACGGGATCACTATTCCAGGTTCCTGAGAAATAAAAGATTCTTTTCTGTGTCATTTACCTGTAGTGCACTTAAGTTAAAATTGTTGATTGCAGAAATATAGCACAGTATACATGTATGACTATTAACACAGTTTGCATTGGTGACCATGCATAGTTGTCAATAAACGTTAATAACTTGCCGAATACCAATTGGTGTGATACTTTGGTGAGCTGTTAAAGAGAGTGATAAGTGAAACTACAACCAAGAACCACCACCAACGCTGAGGAAACGTATCTACAGGTAGAGGGTGTCACACATGTTCTGAATAGTCCTATCTTCAAGAAGCCCATCCCTTTACTTCTTCATAATCTCTTTTCTTATACCAGCTCTGCCTTACCGTTACCACTCACAATATTCTAATATTCTCACTAATAGATACAATGGGGCTGATGCAGAGTTGAAAGCAAGTCACCTGTAATTGCTTGTGCATTGTGTGCAAGGGAATTAAATGTATATACCGTTGTACAAATCTCTGCCACTGGACTACCCCTATTCATACTATTTAATAACCATCAAAACAATGGCGTATTAACGTCTGAGGGGGCCTGTGTGCAGCGGGTCCCCTCATCTCAGCAGCACACTTCCACCCCCAACCAGGCATTTTACCTTGCTACAGAAAAGCAGGTCCCTCCTCCTCTGCGGCGCCATCTTCCCAGTGATATCTGAGAAGATGGCACATGTGCACTAGAGAGAAAAGGCTCTGACACACTGCCAGAGTCTCTGCTGTGACTGCGCGGCACCATCTTCCCAGTGATATCTGAGAAGATGGCACATGCGCACTAGAGAGCAAAGGCTCTGACACACTGCCAAAGACTTTGGGGTGACTGCACGACGCCATCTTCCCAAGGATGTCACTGAGCAGATGGTGGAGGGATCCGCTTGCCGTAGCGAGGTAAGTATATATTAGGTGCAGGGTGTGCAGTGTGACCCCCATGCACCGTACACCCTGCACTCATTATAAATCTGCCTATACATCAATATCATCAGTGTGCACATGCACTAGCTCTATACTACCTACAAAAGATACATCTGAGAACTGGCATATTTAAACCAAATAATTAGCCTAGGCTAATTAGAAAGCAAGAATTCTTTTGTGGGGCACACTTTTATATTATATTGATGTTTGATATAGAAAAAATGTCAATATAACTTTTATTATTCTTGCCTAAAAAAATGGGGTATATTGACTCACATGAACCATGAAGTAGCAGTCACCCCTATTGCAATACACAAAACAGATTATATACATGAAATACACAAAACATATTATATATACAGGAAATAAAATAAATAAGTATAAAGATAGAGTATTCTATTAAAGTGGTGAAAATATATATTTCATACAAATGTATCTCTTCAATGAGTACTTGGGCAGTTAGTAGTATGGAATTAAGCAATAGTCTCTTAAATGAGTTACTAGAGTAATGAACAATATAAAATTTAATCAGTAGCCAATAATCTCTGCAATGAGTACTTCGGTCATTAACAATATAGAGTTTAAGCAATAATCACCCCAAATATTAGTGAATATTCCAAAAGATAACCAATAGTGCATATTACCATACTTAATTTGCCAGCAAAAATTTTTCTTGATATTATCTAATATATCATGGTATCAGTATTCCCTTATGAAATGTTTCTTATGATAAGTAAAATAATACATTTCTAATGTGAATAAAAAGTTTTATCAAAAGGGAAAAAAACTCCACAGGCTGCATAAGTTGCAGACCCAGAGGAAACTTATTTGCAATAGTGTCACAATCTCAACCCAATTAAGAGTTTTTGTATCTAATTTGTTGCAATAATTCCTACAAAGTCTCTATATACAGATCAGAAAGCAAAAAATTGCCTGATATTGTGAATATTCTCCTATTCTGACATGTAGGATAGTGTAGATCTAATTATTTTAGACATATCCACAAAGCCATCATAAACATGAATTCAAAATTGTTTGCAAACAATTTAATATCACCTCCTGCAATTGCGTATCCAAATAGTTAAGGAGAATTTATTTAGAGGCATGAATGACAAGTTAACCTCAGAATAGAATTATACATATATAATGTCCTACAATTGTACACAATATATAAATATATGTATTTGTGCATAAGTGCAATCACAATTTTTTGTACTGATTCAAATACACATATTATAAATCCTCCTATAAAAAGTTTTTTTCAGGAGAATAACTTAGAAACATTTAGCAATAGGTTAGCCCCAAAGTACAATTACACATAGGCGCAGTCCGAAATATCTTACTAACATTTGTTAATATGGACACATTCCTATTGATAAATAGAAGGAAAAAAGGATTTAAGGTCAGTACTGCAGCAGTGTCCCAAACCCTTCTGCTATCTCTGGTCTTCATAGAGCGGACCAGAGGTGAGAGAGGGTAACATGAACAGTGCCGATGGAATAAAAAATAAGTATGAAGGACTCAGATCCCATATGCGGTGTTAGATGATCCCTGTTGCTGATAGCAGTGCAGGGGTCAAATGCACCGCCGGGAACGGTCGCTGCACACCGGAGGGGAAATACCTGAGATATCAAGATAGGAGATATTACTGGCAAATAGTACTGCCGTAAAAGGTGCCCCTCCTGCAGCCGGAAGCTGTTTAGTCAGTCCCAATATTTAAATAACACCTCTTGCAAATGCATATCAAAGAAGTTAGAGGCATAGATAATGAGTTAACCTCAGAGTAGAATTATACTTATATGGTGTCCTACAATTAGATATAATATATAGATACAAATTTTTTATATACTGGTTCAAACGCACATATATCATAAATCCTCCTATAAATACATATAAAGGTTTTTCCAGGAGAATAACTAAGAGACATTTAGCAATAAATTAGCCCCAAAGTGCATTTACACATAAGTGCAGTCCGAGATGTCTTGCTAGCATTAGCTAATATGGACACATTCCTATTGACAGATGGAGAGAAAAAAGATTAAAGTTCAGTACGGCACCAGTGTCCCAAATCCTTCTGCTATCTCTGGTCTTCATAGAGCGGACCAGAGGTGAGAGAGGGTAACATGAACAGTGCCGATGGAATAAAAGGTAAGTATAAAGGACTCAGATCCTGTATGCGGTGTTAGATGATCTCTGTTACTGATAACAGTGCAGGAGGAGTCAAATGCACCGCTGGGAATGGTCACTGCACACCGAAAGGGAAATACCTGAAATACTAAAATAGAAGATAGTGCTGGCAAATAGTACTGCCGTATACGGTTCCCTCCTGCAGCCCGGAGCCTTTTAATCAGAACGCACATTTCACCACATGAGGCTTGATCACCTAATTACCTGACTGCATCTGTCGGATCATTCATAAAATAGGAAATTGCCACCAATCACAGAAAGATTCCAAATGATTGGTCATAAAGGCTGTCAATCACTTCTGGTCAAATAGATCCAGGTATAGGTTTTTAAAGTCAATTTAAATGCAATTAGAGCATATAATACTTTTTACATGAGTTTATTGTATTTATGTATATAACATTTTCTATCACTGATGTTTAAATAAAACCAAGTAATCTTTAAATTAATTATTATAAAAGGAGTAACCAAAGATAGAATTACTCATTTAGAACCATTGCAATACAGATTCTGTACCTATATAAAATAACAAAAAGAATTATCATTATACAAAAATTCATTTTCTATATATAAAAAATATAATAAAAACACACAAAGAAAGAAAATAGTATGAAAGAAGTCAGTGCGCAAAAACACAGTTAGGTGAAAAAAGTATGTAGAAAGATATAGAGAGAGAAGACACCCCAAAAAAATTAAATTACTTTAATGAAGGGGTGAGATTGAGTGACAAAATGTATGTAAACAAAAATTATATATATTAAGTGATTAGGTGACAAACAATTTATATGTATACATGTGAAGAATATAAAAGTGATTAATGTGACTCCTATATACATTATAATTACTAAATATATCAAAATATGGTGTAAATAGTGTTAAAATATTAATAAATGTGTGTATTATGAAATATAATTCCACGTTAACAAACTGTACACAAAGTTACAGTATATTCACTGTGAAGGGTTCAAAAATAAAATATTTCTACACAGTTCTAAACAAAAGGGGGGAAAAACTTTTAGTGAAAATTCATATTAATGTAAAGAAAAATAAATTACCGAAAAAGAAATTATTCAAGAAAGTGATATAAAATAATAAATCTTAAGAATTTAAATCTCATAGAACTCCATAAATAGATAATAAATAAACAAATAAACATATATTAGTTATAAAGAATTCATGCATTAAAAACAAAATTAATAATTAATAAGGAGAAAGAAATACAGTATAGTTGATCTGCTCATTGAGACCATGTGGTGTGAGGGTACCTAATCTGTAGGTCTACTCGCTTTCTTTTTCTAGTAACTCTTTCATATATTCTCCTCCCCTTATACCAAGTTTTATTTTCTCCAAGCCAAATACTTTCAATTTGTGTTCTGGATCATGACGCAGATGATAGTGATGTTTCGCTACAGTAGTTATTTGCTTCATATTCGTTAAGTCTCGATCCACATTTCTGATATTTCCTTCATGCGCTAAAACTCTCAGTTTAAGCATTCTGGTGGTTATACCTACATATTTAATATTGCATGAACAGGATAAACAATATATCACATTAGTGGATCGGCAGTTGAAGTATTCATTTATTTCATGTATATATCCAAATTTATCCTCAATTTTTTCAACAGATGTCATATATTGACATACTCGACATGTTCCACAGGAAAAAGTTCCTGTAGTATTGATATGGATTTTGTAAAAACCTATACCTGGATCTATTTGACCAGAAGTGATTGACAGCCTTTATGACCATTCACTTGGAATCTTTCTGTGATTGGTGGCAATTTCCTATTTTATGAATGATCCGGCATATGCAGTCAGGTAATCAGGTGATCAAGCCTCATGTGGTGAAACGCGCGTTCTGATTAAACGGCTCCCGGCTGCAGGAGGGAACCGTATACGGCAGTACTATTTGCCAGCACTATCTTCTATTTTGGTATTTCAGGTATTTCCCTTTCGGTGTGCAGTGACCATTCCCGGCGGTGCATTTGACCCCTGCACTGCTATCAGTAACAGGGATCATCTAACACGGCACACGGGATCTGAGTCCTTCATACTTACCTTTTATTCCATCGGCACTGTTCATGTTACCCTCTCTCACCTCTGGTCCACTCTATGAAGACCAGAGATAGCAGAAGGATTTGGGACACTGGTGCCGTACTGAACTTTAATCTTTTTTCTCTCCATCTGTCAATAGGAATGTGTCCATATTAGCTAATGCTACCAAGACATCTCGGACTGCACTTATGTGTAAATGCACTTTGGGGCTAATTTATTGCTAAATGTCTCTTAGTTATTCTCCTGGAAAAAACCTTTATATGTATTTATAGGAGGATTTATGATATATGTGCGTTTGAACCAGTATATAAAAAATTTGTATCTATATATTATATCTAATTGTAGGACACCATATAAGTATAATTCTACTCTGAGGTTAACTCATTATCTATGCCTCTAACTTCATTGATATGCATTTGCAAGAGGTGTTATTTAAATATTGGGACTGACTAAACAGCTTCCGGCTGCAGGAGGGGCACCTTTTACGGCAGTACTATTTGCCAGTAATATCTCCTATCTTGATATCTCAGGTATTTCCCCTCCGGTGTGCAGCGACCGTTCCCGGCGGTGCATTTGACCCCTGCACTGCTATCAGCAACAGGGATCATCTGTGTGCAGCGGGTCCCCTCATCTCAGCAGCACACTTCCACCCCCAACCAGGCATTTTACCTTGCTACAGAAAAGCAGAAAAACAGAAAAACACCTCTTGCAAATGCATATCAAAGAAGTTAGAGGCATAGATAATGAGTTAACCTCAGAGTAGAATTATACTTATATGGTGTCCTACAATTAGATATAATATATAGATACAAATTTTTTATATACTGGTTCAAACGCACATATATCATAAATCCTCCTATAAATACATATAAAGGTTTTTCCAGGAGAATAACTAAGAGACATTTAGCAATAAATTAGCCCCAAAGTGCATTTACACATAAGTGCAGTCCGAGATGTCTTGCTAGCATTAGCTAATATGGACACATTCCTATTGACAGATGGAGAGAAAAAAGATTAAAGTTCAGTACGGCACCAGTGTCCCAAATCCTTCTGCTATCTCTGGTCTTCATAGAGCGGACCAGAGGTGAGAGAGGGTAACATGAACAGTGCCGATGGAATAAAAGGTAAGTATGAAGGACTCAGATCCTGTATGCGGTGTTAGATGATCTCTGTTACTGATAGCAGTGCAGGAGGAGTCAAATGCACTGCTGGGAATGGTCACTGCACACCGAAAGGGAAATACCTGAAATACTAAAATAGAAGATAGTGCTGGCAAATAGTACTGCCGTATACGGTTCCCTCCTGCAGCCCGGAGCCTTTTAATCAGAACGCACATTTCACCACATGAGGCTTGATCACCTAATTACCTGACTGCATCTGTCGGATCATTCATAAAATAGGAAATTGCCACCAATCACAGAAAGATTCCAAATGATTGGTCATAAAGGCTGTCAATCACTTCTGGTCAAATAGATCCAGGTATAGGTTTTTAAAGTCAATTTAAATGCAATTAGAGCATATAATACTTTTTACATGAGTTTATTGTATTTATGTATATAACATTTTCTATCACTGATGTTTAAATAAAACCAAGTAATCTTTAAATTAATTATTATAAAAGGAGTAACCAAAGATAGAATTACTCATTTAGAACCATTGCAATACAGATTCTGTACCTATATAAAATAACAAAAAGAATTATCATTATACAAAAATTCATTTTCTATATATAAAAAATATAATAAAAACACACAAAGAAAGAAAATAGTATGAAAGAAGTCAGTGCGCAAAAACACAGTTAGGTGAAAAAAGTATGTAGAAAGATATAGAGAGAGAAGACACCCCAAAAAAATTAAATTACTTTAATGAAGGGGTGAGATTGAGTGACAAAATGTATGTAAACAAAAATTATATATATTAAGTGATTAGGTGACAAACAATTTATATTTATACATGTGAAGAATATAAAAGTGATTAATGTGACTCCTATATACATTATAATTACTAAATATATCAAAATATGGTGTAAATAGTGTTAAAATATTAATAAATGTGTGTATTATGAAATATAATTCCACGTTAACAAACTGTACACAAAGTTACAGTATATTCACTGTGAAGGGTTCAAAAATAAAATATTTCTACACAGTTCTAAACAAAAGGGGGGAAAAAACTTTTAGTGAAAATTCATATTAATGTAAAGAAAAATAAATTACTGAAAAAGAAATTATTCAAGAAAGTGATATAAAATAATAAATCTTAAGAATTTAAATCTCATAGAACTCCATAAATAGATAATAAATAAACAAATAAACATATATTAGTTATAAAGAATTCATGCATTAAAAACAAAATTAATAATTAATAAGGAGAAAGAAATACAGTATAGTTGATCTGCTCATTGAGACCATGTGGTGTGAGGGTACCTAATCTGTAGGTCTACTCGCTTTCTTTTTCTAGTAACTCTTTCATATATTCTCCTCCCCTTATACCAAGTTTTATTTTCTCCAAGCCAAATACTTTCAATTTGTGTTCTGGATCATGACGCAGATGATAGTGATGTTTCGCTACAGTAGTTATTTGCTTCATATTCGTTAAGTCTCGATCCACATTTCTGATATTTCCTTCATGCGCTAAAACTCTCAGTTTAAGCATTCTGGTGGTTATACCTACATATTTAATATTGCATGAACAGGATAAACAATATATCACATTAGTGGATCGGCAGTTGAAGTATTCATTTATTTCATGTATATATCCAAATTTATCCTCAATTTTTTCAACAGATGTCATATATTGACATACTCGACATGTTCCACAGGAAAAAGTTCCTGTAGTATTGATATGGATTTTGTAAAAACCTATACCTGGATCTATTTGACCAGAAGTGATTGACAGCCTTTATGACCATTCACTTGGAATCTTTCTGTGATTGGTGGCAATTTCCTATTTTATGAATGATCCGGCATATGCAGTCAGGTAATCAGGTGATCAAGCCTCATGTGGTGAAACGCGCGTTCTGATTAAACGGCTCCCGGCTGCAGGAGGGAACCGTATACGGCAGTACTATTTGCCAGCACTATCTTCTATTTTGGTATTTCAGGTATTTCCCTTTCGGTGTGCAGTGACCATTCCCGGCGGTGCATTTGACCCCTGCACTGCTATCAGTAACAGGGATCATCTAACACGGCACACGGGATCTGAGTCCTTCATACTTACCTTTTATTCCATCGGCACTGTTCATGTTACCCTCTCTCACCTCTGGTCCACTCTATGAAGACCAGAGATAGCAGAAGGATTTGGGACACTGGTGCCGTACTGAACTTTAATCTTTTTTCTCTCCATCTGTCAATAGGAATGTGTCCATATTAGCTAATGCTACCAAGACATCTCGGACTGCACTTATGTGTAAATGCACTTTGGGGCTAATTTATTGCTAAATGTCTCTTAGTTATTCTCCTGGAAAAAACCTTTATATGTATTTATAGGAGGATTTATGATATATGTGCGTTTGAACCAGTATATAAAAAATTTGTATCTATATATTATATCTAATTGTAGGACACCATATAAGTATAATTCTACTCTGAGGTTAACTCATTATCTATGCCTCTAACTTCATTGATATGCATTTGCAAGAGGTGTTATTTAAATATTGGGACTGACTAAACAGCTTCCGGCTGCAGGAGGGGCACCTTTTACGGCAGTACTATTTGCCAGTAATATCTCCTATCTTGATATCTCAGGTATTTCCCCTCCGGTGTGCAGCGACCGTTCCCGGCGGTGCATTTGACCCCTGCACTGCTATCAGCAACAGGGATCATCTGTGTGCAGCGGGTCCCCTCATCTCAGCAGCACACTTCCACCCCCAACCAGGCATTTTACCTTGCTACAGAAAAGCAGAAAAACAGAAAAACACCTCTTGCAAATGCATATCAAAGAAGTTAGAGGCATAGATAATGAGTTAACCTCAGAGTAGAATTATACTTATATGGTGTCCTACAATTAGATATAATATATAGATACAAATTTTTTATATACTGGTTCAAACGCACATATATCATAAATCCTCCTATAAATACATATAAAGGTTTTTCCAGGAGAATAACTAAGAGACATTTAGCAATAAATTAGCCCCAAAGTGCATTTACACATAAGTGCAGTCCGAGATGTCTTGCTAGCATTAGCTAATATGGACACATTCCTATTGACAGATGGAGAGAAAAAAGATTAAAGTTCAGTACGGCACCAGTGTCCCAAATCCTTCTGCTATCTCTGGTCTTCATAGAGCGGACCAGAGGTGAGAGAGGGTAACATGAACAGTGCCGATGGAATAAAAGGTAAGTATGAAGGACTCAGATCCTGTATGCGGTGTTAGATGATCTCTGTTACTGATAGCAGTGCAGGAGGAGTCAAATGCACTGCTGGGAATGGTCACTGCACACCGAAAGGGAAATACCTGAAATACTAAAATAGAAGATAGTGCTGGCAAATAGTACTGCCGTATACGGTTCCCTCCTGCAGCCCGGAGCCTTTTAATCAGAACGCACATTTCACCACATGAGGCTTGATCACCTAATTACCTGACTGCATCTGTCGGATCATTCATAAAATAGGAAATTGCCACCAATCACAGAAAGATTCCAAATGATTGGTCATAAAGGCTGTCAATCACTTCTGGTCAAATAGATCCAGGTATAGGTTTTTAAAGTCAATTTAAATGCAATTAGAGCATATAATACTTTTTACATGAGTTTATTGTATTTATGTATATAACATTTTCTATCACTGATGTTTAAATAAAACCAAGTAATCTTTAAATTAATTATTATAAAAGGAGTAACCAAAGATAGAATTACTCATTTAGAACCATTGCAATACAGATTCTGTACCTATATAAAATAA
This sequence comes from Taudactylus pleione, assembly GCA_031769625.1. Taxonomy (NCBI): domain Eukaryota; kingdom Metazoa; phylum Chordata; class Amphibia; order Anura; family Myobatrachidae; genus Taudactylus; species Taudactylus pleione. Next base: position 14,503,407 of record JAUIMM010000064.1, on the reverse strand, counting down.
CAAAAAGAATTATCATTATACAAAAATTCATTTTCTATATATAAAAAATATAATAAAAACACACAAAGAAAGAAAATAGTATGAAAGAAGTCAGTGCGCAAAAACACAGTTAGGTGAAAAAAGTATGTAGAAAGATATAGAGAGAGAAGACACCCCAAAAAAATTAAATTACTTTAATGAAGGGGTGAGATTGAGTGACAAAATGTATGTAAACAAAAATTATATATATTAAGTGATTAGGTGACAAACAATTTATATTTATACATGTGAAGAATATAAAAGTGATTAATGTGACTCCTATATACATTATAATTACTAAATATATCAAAATATGGTGTAAATAGTGTTAAAATATTAATAAATGTGTGTATTATGAAATATAATTCCACGTTAACAAACTGTACACAAAGTTACAGTATATTCACTGTGAAGGGTTCAAAAATAAAATATTTCTACACAGTTCTAAACAAAAGGGGGGAAAAAACTTTTAGTGAAAATTCATATTAATGTAAAGAAAAATAAATTACTGAAAAAGAAATTATTCAAGAAAGTGATATAAAATAATAAATCTTAAGAATTTAAATCTCATAGAACTCCATAAATAGATAATAAATAAACAAATAAACATATATTAGTTATAAAGAATTCATGCATTAAAAACAAAATTAATAATTAATAAGGAGAAAGAAATACAGTATAGTTGATCTGCTCATTGAGACCATGTGGTGTGAGGGTACCTAATCTGTAGGTCTACTCGCTTTCTTTTTCTAGTAACTCTTTCATATATTCTCCTCCCCTTATACCAAGTTTTATTTTCTCCAAGCCAAATACTTTCAATTTGTGTTCTGGATCATGACGCAGATGATAGTGATGTTTCGCTACAGTAGTTATTTGCTTCATATTCGTTAAGTCTCGATCCACATTTCTGATATTTCCTGCATGCGCTAAAACTCTCAGTTTAAGCATTCTGGTGGTTATACCTACATATTTAATATTGCATGAACAGGATAAACAATATATCACATTAGTGGATCGGCAGTTGAAGTATTCATTTATTTCATGTATATATCCAAATTTATCCTCAATTTTTTCAACAGATGTCATATATTGACATACTCGACATGTTCCACAGGAAAAAGTTCCTGTAGTATTGATATGGATTTTGTAAAAACCTATACCTGGATCTATTTGACCAGAAGTGATTGACAGCCTTTATGACCATTCACTTGGAATCTTTCTGTGATTGGTGGCAATTTCCTATTTTATGAATGATCCGGCATATGCAGTCAGGTAATCAGGTGATCAAGCCTCATGTGGTGAAACGCGCGTTCTGATTAAACGGCTCCCGGCTGCAGGAGGGAACCGTATACGGCAGTACTATTTGCCAGCACTATCTTCTATTTTGGTATTTCAGGTATTTCCCTTTCGGTGTGCAGTGACCATTCCCGGCGGTGCATTTGACCCCTGCACTGCTATCAGTAACAGGGATAATCTAACACGGCACACAGGATCTGAGTCCTTCATACTTACCTTTTATTCCATCGGCACTGTTCATGTTACCCTCTCTCACCTCTGGTCCACTCTATGAAGACCAGAGATAGCAGAAGGATTTGGGACACTGGTGCCGTACTGAACTTTAATCTTTTTTCTCTCCATCTGTCAATAGGAATGTGTCCATATTAGCTAATGCTACCAAGACATCTCGGACTGCACTTATGTGTAAATGCACTTTGGGGCTAATTTATTGCTAAATGTCTCTTAGTTATTCTCCTGGAAAAAACCTTTATATGTATTTATAGGAGGATTTATGATATATGTGCGTTTGAACCAGTATATAAAAAATTTGTATCTATATATTATATCTAATTGTAGGACACCATATAAGTATAATTCTACTCTGAGGTTAACTCATTATCTATGCCTCTAACTTCTTTGATATGCATTTGCAAGAGGTGTTATTTAAATATTGGGACTGACTAAACAGCTTCTGGCTGCAGGAGGGCACTTTTACGGCAGTACTATTTGCCAGTAATATCTCCTATCTTGATATCTCAGGTATTTCCCCTCCGGTGTGCAGCGACCATTCCCGGCGGTGCATTTGACCCCTGCACTGCTATCAGCAACAGGGATCATCTAACACCGCATACGGGATCTGAGTCCTTCATACTTATTTTTTATTCCATCGGCACTGTTCATGTTACCCTCTCTTACCTCTGGTACGCTCTATGAAGACCAGAGATAGCAGAAGGGTTTGGGACACTGCTGCAGTACTGGCCTTAAATCCTTTTTTTTTCTATTTATCAATAGGAACGTGTCCATATTAACAAATGTTAGTAAGATATTTCGGACTGCGCCTATGTGTAATTGTACTTTGGGGCTAATCTATTGCTAAATGTTTCTAAGTTATTCTCCTGAAAAAAACTTTTTCTAGGAGGATTTATAATATGTGTATTTGAACCAGTACAAAAAATTGTGATTGCACTTATGCACAAATACATATATTTATATATTGTGTACAATTGTAGGACATTATATATGTATAATTCTATTCTGAGGTTAACTTGTCTCTAAATAAATTCTCCTGAACTATTTGGATACGCAATTGCAGGAGGTGAAATTAAATTTTGAATTTATGTTTATGATGGCTTTGTGGATATGTCTAAAATAATTAGATCTACACTATCCTACATGTCAGAATAGGAGAATATTCACAATATCAGGCAATTTTTTGCTTTCTGATCTGTATATAGAGACTTGTAGGAATTATTGCAACAAATTAGATACAAAAACTCTTAATTGAGATGAGATTGTGACACTATTGCAAATCAGTTTCCTCTGGGTCTGCAACTTATGCAGCATGTGGATTATTTTTCCCTTTTGATAAAACTTTTTATTCATATTAGAAATGTATTATTTTACTTATCATAAGAAACATTTCATAAGGGAGTACCGATACCATGATATATTAGATAATATGAAAAAAAAATTTGCTGGCAAATTAAGTATGGTAATATGCACTATTGGTTATCTTTTGGAATATTCACTAATATTTGGAGTGATTATTGCTTAAACTCTATATTGTTAATGACCGAAGTACTCATTGCAGAGATTATTGACTATTGATTAAATTTTATATTGTTCATTACTCTAGTACTCATTTAAGAGACTATTGCTTAATTCCATACTACTAACTGCCCAAGTACTCATTGAAGAGATACATTTGTATGAAATATATATTTTCACCACTTTAATAGATTACTCTATCTTTATACTTATTTATTTTATTTCATGTATATAATCTGTTTTGTGTATTGCAATAGGGGTGACTCTGCTACTTCATGGTTCATGTGAGTCAATATACCCCATTTTTTTAGGCAGGAATAATAAAAGTTATATTTTAATTTTTTCTATATCATACATCAATACAATATAAAAGTGTACCCCACAAAGGAATTCTTGCTTTCTAATTAGCCTAGGCTAATTATTTGTTTTTTTCAGTACTTGCTATTGTATTCCTGGGAGCACCTCCAGCTATTACTAATTTGAACAGTACATATTATATGTTTGAGCAACTGTTGATATCTGTTAGCTTTTATTGCTGGATAATACCTTTTTTTCTAAGTAACTGGCATATTTACACATACACACAACCCTGCAATGCCCCCAATTCAGTGGACAGTTCTCATTGGACTTTGCTTAAGTGCAAAAGCCACCATTGCAACCAAGTTACTCCTCTTTAGTTGCAAATGGAGCTGCAACAAAATATGCAGAAGTACAAATTTTACCCTCTCTCTGCTGACAGGGAAACAGGCAGAGAGATGCAGAGAGCTGTGTTTCTATACCTTGCCGGGACCGTTTTCAATGAATGAGTCCTGAGGAGTAACAGCAAGCTACACTCACCTGGTGGTCAGAATCTCTAAAGTGAAAGTGACTGGACTAAACGCATTAGCTGCCATTGCCCTGCCGAGCCCTGAGGAGAGGATTACATCTGAGAACATCCTCCTTATACATCTGAGTGGATTTGGATTAATCTTAAGTCTCATTTGGAACTGTCTTTATATTTGTGGCACCAGGACTGATCACACTTTTTGCAAATGGAGATGCATTGAGTTGTGTGGGCAGCACAGATGGTGTAATGGTTAGCGTTACTGCCTCACAGCACTGAGGTCATGGGTTCGATTCCCACCACGGCCCTAACTGTGCGGAGTTTGTATATTCTCCCTGTGCTTGCGTGGGTTTCCTCCGGGTGCTTCGGTTTCCTCACACACTCCAAAAATATACTGGTAGGTTAATTGGCTCCCAACAAAATTACCCCTAGTGTGTATGTGTGTACGCATGTGATAGGAAATATAGATTGTAAGCTCCACTGGGGCAGGGACTGATGAATATTCTCTGTAAAGTGCTGCGGAATATGTGTACGCTATATATATAACTGGTAATAAATAAATAATAAATAAACTCTCTATTCTCGTCATGCTGGGGGCTTGCCGTGTGCTCCAGGAGCCGCTGGGCAGCCTCTCTCCTGGCACAGTGTATGATGCGCGTATCCACACATTATCCATCTACTGCTGGGTGACACCATGTGAGGAGCAGCTCTGCTATTTTGGTGTCACCCCCTTGGATGTTGTCAACCGGTGCGCCAGTGATGCACCTGCACTGGACCATGTGCAGTGCAGAAACAGATACATTCCACAAATGGATTTACGTTTAACTCAGCAACAGCCCCAATATGTTTGCACTTTATCAATAAAGGATAATAATTATAATTAATGCTGTGCAAAGCATAGACAAAAGCTTATACTTTTGGCCCTGATGTGTTGAACAATCCCTATGAGAATTATAAATTCAGGGGCAGGAATGTGTACAGACACACCATTTTTTTGCACCATGTTTTATTTATTTCACAAGCAAGTGCCTGTTTATTAAAGGCGTATCGTTAGAAAAGCTATCTGAAATGATTATTGGCATATTTATTCCAGTTTGGACAATCAATCCATGTATCATTACAAATGAGACATCTGAAAGCTAATGTCTTCTGTTGTTTCACTGGTGTGGTCTTTTCCAGACGGAGTGGCCACCAGCACATGTGCAGTGTTTTCTTATGATAGAATGAAACCAACAGTGGTGGGTCTAGTCGTTCTGCTGCTTACATATTATCAAGGGACAGACCCACCATATGTTTGTTATGTTCCTTTCATGGGGACCCATGGGGTTGGCATTTCCTGGATACTGAGGTGAAAGCTTTATGAAGATCACTGTGATTCATGAAGGAATGGTTAATTATTGTATAGCTAGTCTCATACCTGGTACATGCCTTAAAACAACTGTCAAGAAAAAACAGAGAAAGCTCTTGCGTCATGATTTCTTAGCTAAATTCTATATTTTACGAGTAAAAGGGAACAAGTCATCACCTGTGATGTGTGATACAAAGACTGCGAATCACTGCAATACCTGAAATCAATGCAAATTAGGGCCTTGAGAATAAGGGCAGCTTTCTACTGCATAGAAAAGATATTGAAATTAACGCCAAGGGTTATATTTATTAAAGGTCAATTTTGATCAATTTAAAATCGATGAAAATTGATAAACATGGATGTTGTATTTCTGATACTAAATCACACATTTACTAATACTTAAACAACAAATCAAAAATTGTCTATTAGTAAATGAGTGATTTAGCCCCAGAAATACATAAATTTTAAAGTGATCAAAATCGATTAAAATCAACCTTTAGTAGATATACCCCAAAAGTTCATACCTCTATATGGTGTCATGTGCAGTGATTTAATTCTTGGAGGTAATACTAATCTGAGCTCAGACATTAGTTGGAATGAGATGGATATAGCTGAAGCTCCTCAATAAACACACATGAACCTACGCAAATTAAAAATTAATGAGCTCATATCTAATCAGCGGTTTGTGTGCAGCTGGCTATAGTTTGTTCGAAAGCTGATAATCAAAGCCGCATGTGTGATAGTCTGCAAGGTTTATGTCTTTAGTAATGAGGGCATTATAAATGTACTTTTTTGTATCAGAGGCAATATAAATTGTTCTTAGATAATAGGGAAATAAAAATGTTTTATTTGACAAGGAGGGGCAAAATTTTAAATTTATAATGATGGAATAAGAATTTATTTTTGATGGAGGCAACAATTATTATATCAAGTATTGAGCACCATTTAGGATGCCCCTGTGGTGCACTATAAGAGCCAGCATTCACTTCTGCCTATGTGCCTGCTGATACTTAGCTACTTATGGTGCCACAAGTGTGCAATATAAAAATAATAAATTAATATTGGCTCCTTAATAAATACATTATTTTTGCACCATAATTAATTAGTCAATGTTGACTCTGGCCCTGATTCAGCATGGATCACTATTCTGCTTATACGCACGCAGTGCAGTTGCTAATATCAGCGGTGCTATTTAAATGTTTGCATTCACATTGCGAACGCAGCCTGACATAAGGATGCCCACTTCCCCTTACTCACATCTGTATACTAGCGCAACATAGTGAAACAATCGGTGACATTGAGTAACATCGGACCCATATGCACAGTTAAGTAAGGCAGGTCAGACCTCACTCAGGAACTGCTAACTTCTGCGCACGTTATGAGACCTCAGGTGGCATCTGGTATCGCAGTAGATAATTTATGCATGCCCATGCAACGGCCACCGTCACCACCCACAAACGGCACTTCCTGTCAGTCACTCTGCTCTTGGTCTGCATATCCTCTGCAAATGCAGTTCCCATCGCAATTGCTAGTTCGTGCACTCGCACTGTGATGTATACGCATGTGCATTGCAAATTAATCGACCAATTGTGTGCGTATTAGCAACTGCGCTCCTTGCTGAATCGGGCTCACTCTTCTGATTGGCCAAGTAACACAAACAGCATATAGTGTCTTTTATCCGTTGACTTAAGGCCCCAATACATCAGCAATCGATTGTGGCAATTCTTCAATTTGCAGATTATTGTATAAAAAAAATCTGCAATGTATGGGCTTCACACAGTGCCAGATTAAGGTCCACATGGGCCTGGAGCTGGAATTGATGAATGGCCTATTGTGTCACCACAGAGCAGGACAAAGCTGCGGACAGAGTGGGGGCGGTTGAGGCAGAATGGGGGGTGCTATGTGCAAAGATGCTGACCTTACTGAGTGTATTCCAAAATTTCAGCATCTGCTGGATGATATGTACAAGTCTGATTCGGCAGCGCTCCGGATTACACGATACAGTACAACATCAAGTTATGTTCAAATTTCAGCACCCTTTATAAAACGCTTCCATTTCCTGGTGAAAACGCTTAAAAAATGTGTCATTTAAACTGGAGTGCAGTCAAACACATATATATATATATATATATATATATATATACACACACACACTGTATATATACACACATGTGTCTGTATGTATAAATATGTGTATATATACAGTATATTTATATACACTTAAGCTATCTGAAAATCGGTCCTCCATTTAATTTTAAAGAAGTCCAAAATGTTATCAATATAACTGTTAAAATCTTTTCTCTGCAGTCTGCACATAGTGTACCTTTTGCAGTGGCAGCGCAGGACTGTAGTCAACTTTAGCAGCAACTCCTGGCTCAGAGGCAGCTGGACGATGTCTTGATTAGAGGAAGCCCGGGCAGCCTTCACGGAACTCAGCTGTCAGCTGAGCTGCTCACTGGCTCTGTGGGTGGGGCGGCCGCGACGTGCCTATCCCTTTGGGTGCAGTGGTCCAGCACCTAAGAAACATCATGCGGCATAATGTCACACAGCGCATAGGTGGCGCTGCCGATGAGACCCTGTGTGGTGCGGGGAGTGCTTGCGAACTCTTCCACTGCGCCACCATTTCTTGATGCCCTTGATTGCCTGACCCTTTGCAGACAGGCGGGGCTTAAATAGGTGGAGAATCGGACAGTGCCTGAGAGGCTGTTTAATGGTAAAAAACTAACTTTGTTCTGACTTCAGCAGATCCTGTGGCTGTGGGTGGCAGGCCTATTTTCATGGGTGGCCTGGAGCTGTAGCTCCACCTGCCCCATTATTAATCCGGCCCTGGCTTCACAGATAGCAGATTGCAACCAAAAAGTGATTGGAATTGTTAAATCAGATTGTCCAACATGTTGGATTTCACAGATCAATTGGGGCAGTAGATTGCTAGTGTATGGAGATGATCAGCAGATTTGCAGACTAGTAAAAGAATGAGCCTTTCAAGATTGGCAGATCTGTGTTTGCTGAAAATGATCTACAAATCACTGAAAAAGATCTGTAGTGTATAGGCGCAGATTGCTAGATTGGGAAATACTAATATCGGGCAATAAATCTTCAAATTGTTCAATTGTGGTTTTCAGATTGCTGATGTAAGGGGGCCTTTACCGTACGATTTTGCAAACTACTGCTTAATAAATAGCACAACTTGTATTCTTCACATGCATAAAAATCAGGATTGCAGTTTCAGAACTGGTGCTTTAATATCATGAGGTTTGATTCGGTGGCTTAATGTGTGATTTTGCGTTTAGTAAATTTCACAATTTACAAACTACACATTAACTACATTCTAGTCCCCCCGCCCTATATCACTTGCATGTTACATTTTGACACATTAGTTAATACTCATTACAGATTATTACTTAATGGTATTCTTTCATTTATAACACACATAACAAAGTGACTCATTAGTAAGTGTAGTTAGCAGAGCTATTGAGGAGTGCTCCCAGGAACGTAATGTATAGCATGCCAGGCGGCTATCTAAACTGAAAACACATCTTTACTCAACAAGTCAGGAGCTGAGTCAAATAAAGCTGTGTTTACATTTTAGCCTTTAGCATTCACAAGAATGTAAATCACACATGTCTAGCTCCCAAGTCACAGTCATGTTATACCCAAATATAGGCCTTCCAAAGGTAAATTATATTGACAAAGAAACACCCTAAACTAACTAGCACCCTATTTAGTTACTTAAGTGGCTATACTGTATTTCATAATATTAATAAGATACATAGGACATTTGGCTATTTACAAAAACACTTTAATAATAAATTCAAATATGTCCATTATGTAATGTAATCATGTAATTACCAACAGATTGCAGTTCTATTAGAAAATGCATTGTATGCCTGCCAATATGTACGTAAATGCGCTAAAACACAGCACCAGCCTCTGTATGTACATTGCAAATATAACTAAGGGGTATATTTACAAAGCAGCGGTTTTACATTCTCAGCGGTTTTCCGATCTGCATATTTACTACCGCCCACACTGACGGGTAACGCTGAGAAGCCAGACTTTAGAATATAATTGAATATTGGCTGAGATGTTTTTTTACATTTCAAAGGATCTGTGCTGCACTTGAAAACTACTGTGAGTTCCCAGTGGATTCGTGTCTGTATTTCAGCAGGTTTACAGCAGGATAAGGGCTTAATAACTGATAGGTAGATTTAAAATGTCAGTCAACATCAATGCTTAGTAAATGCTGATCAATTGTTAAAACCCCCTATCCCTCCTTTCACAGTAACCCCATCCCTGGATCCACCCCAGTATATCAATGCAACTAGTATCAAGGAACGGAACCTGCAGCATGTCCCAAAATACCAAGCGCAGACAGTTGTACATTAATGTCAGAGGCTCCAGAATCTCCTTCCTCTGTCAAAACAATGATCAAGGATTAGATCAGTATTCCAATAATGGGGCACTCACATGACCAGTGACTAATAAAATATAACATTTATTTGGGCAGTAAAAGTGAATGATAAACTTTATAGTCATGTATTATGTAATTTGTTATCAGTTATAAACGTACACCTTAATAGTAGGGTATATTCCCATTTTACCTGATAACAAATCACACTCATATTTCACATAATACATCACTATATGGTTTTATAAGTCGCTTTTAATGTCCAAATAAAAGTTATATTGATTGATTCGTCACTGATCATTGAGTGCCCCGTAATTGGAATACTGTTTTAATACTTGCTCTATTTCTACATATACTTGGCAACATACAAAAACTGAAGCATTTTTAAAAAGCACCGGCATCTTTTACATAGGGATCCAGTTCTGGGAGATTCAATACCCTCCAGACCAAAATATACTAATTGAAGAGCTCCTGGCTTAAGAAGCAAATTGATCAAAATGCAATTCTGAGTACATTCAATAACCCAGTACGTACAAAAGGCTTTCACAGATATGGATCATGTCACGGTTGCTGGAACATCAGAAGTGACACCACTAACTTTATACAATTTAGTGTGAATGGAAAAAATTAAAGATTCCATAAAATGTCCCAGCATCAATGTCATACAGTATACCTCATCCAATGGTTTGATGAACTGAATGAGCAGCATTGCCCTGATAGTCATGTTCTGCAGACCTGGAGTTTGTTCATACCTATGACGTCCTCTTATTAAGCAGTGATATAGTGGAAGGCTACATTATGGCAAGAAAAGCCTAGATTACTGTATTTTCTTTTTAGTTGATCTATGATAGATAAACATTGGATCAAATATTTAAATTGCGATGGTCTACTTGCTGCAGTAACACAGCAAAAATATCAACAGTTCATACTGAAATTAATTGCAACACCTAATCGTAATCCAATCGAAATTAGTCAGAGAAAAATTTTCTAACGCATTTTGACATTAAACACTAAAGTCTGATCAATTTCAATTAGATTGCAGCATCTATGCCACCTTAATTGAAACCTCAGTAGTAGGTAGGCTAATTGTAGATGGGTTAATTGTAGGGGGCACCTTAATTGTAGGTGCAATATACAGATGTGTCCACATAAATCTATCCTCTGTGTGCTACAAGTCGCGCTACACATAATGCATGAGTGCCGTATGACTTGGTAGCGCTGAGCGTCTTTCCATGCAACTTTTTACCTTCAAATGCATCTTATTCACACAGTGATGCGAACAGAACGCACAAGTGAAATGCTACATTAGAATGTTAGCGGCTGTGACACTGTAACATAGCATTTTGCATGCAGATACACACAGAATATTGGCATGCTGCATATCATTTTAATAAGCAGAAACTGATTGTACGTTCTATTAACACCACTGCACAAAAGGGGATCGGCGCTACCGAGTCACGCCACGGCATGGCACGACTAGAAGGGTTGTTTAACGCACAAGGAGGCTAGATGTATGTGGACACATCTGTATATCTGCAATATCAGATAGGCCTGAATAGTTTTTGCACTTTTTTCTACTTATTGGAATACTTTTGATTATTCACCATTTTGGCTGGAGGGAAACCCAATATAGCTGCTGCAGGGTTACAACTCTTAGCATGACATGACATGATAGAAACACAATACATTGGCTGTCTGCTAAACAAAGACTCAGTCAATCCCCTACATGTGAAAGTACAGGGGAATAAGGAGGGGGGGGATCTCTCAGTGAAAACAGAGCGGAGGGGGTTGCTCCAAAGCCCCTATGCTGAATACATTGTGAGCCATGTGACTGTGGTTGCCAAGGTAGTGACATAGTACTTTGGAAAATCTGATACATTATCAATTATTAAGAGTAGTATGAAGAAACAAACCAAGGATTTTTTTTATAGGATTGCTGCTTTAAGTGGTATCAAACAGTTAATTTAAAAATTTTTCTTACAGAATTACTTGACAATGCCTTATAACATTTAAAAATGCTTATATACTGTATTTCAGAATTAGAAATTGCTTTTTCAGAATCAGAACTTGTCTGTCTGCAAGTTTACATGGAATTTCAAAGTTCTAATTAGTAACAAACATACTGTAACATTAATAGACAGTATAGTTCCTCAGTTTCGTAACTACAGATATATGTATGTTAATAATGTTTTATTATTAAAGCCATAAAGCTTAACTAGTTGTAGGGAGAGTACAAGGTAAATAAACAAGAGAAATGTGTTCTATGTGCAAGCATTGTTCAATATAATAGCAGCTGAAAAAGCAAGGGTCTTCCCTGACTCCGATGCTAAGAGGTCATTATTGGAACAGCCTCTACCTCAATGGTATATAACAAAATGTATTAACACTTCATAGGTAGAGAACTACCTATCTCTCGGCATTAATTTACAATAAATCTAAAATCGTCTTTATGTAACCAGCAGCAAGTACAAAAAGTTTGTGCAAACAACAATAAAGTACAAGTCTTATGAAGAAAAAGGGGAAAGGAGTACTGCGCGAGGTACTAGCCTAAATGTATAGAAAAATAAAATACCAAGTAAAACCTTAGTTCTGTATCTAATTAGAGAAAACGTGATGTATGTATAAAATGTATGTATAAAATTATTGGTAAGAGCAAATAAAATGGAAAATTATGATATTATTATTTTTTTTTCCCTATTCTCTGGATACTAGAATTATGATGTGTTATGATGATGTGTATCATAAACATCACAACAGGATAATTTTATATTATTACATTCTGAAAATTATTTCAATAACCTTCAAATTTAATTCAATAAGATTGTAATACTATTACACTAGTTATCTCCAAAATGAATACACCACAGTACATTAAGCTCTTTTTAAGTAAAATTACAGTCAAATCCCCATTTTACATTCCCTGATTATATATATTCCCAGAATCTATATTATTTTACAATATTCCCTTTATTTCCTTATTCATTTCTCAATGGGTCGATCTGCCTTTAAGAAATCATTGGGCTACTTCATTATTCTATACCATCATAGTAATGTACAGGGGTTTTTTTGTGATTGTGTATTACTGCACATATTTTATACACTACAGTAATTAATATTTTCATTGGAAAGACAAGGAGTGTGGCTATTATTCTGGTCAGTGTAAGTCTGTTCTCCAAACCCTTCTCATCCATTCAAATGCAAGAGCAATGCTACATTCACTACTGTTGGGTGCTTGCAGCTCTCCCTTCATGAGCAAAACAGTGTGAAGTGTCTACTACCTTCCAGATGTGCTTAAAGTCAGAAGAAAGTAAAGACTGAGCAGGCTGGTCACCCAAAAGTAGGACCAATGCTGCCACGCAGAGTGCTGGACTGTGTGGGTGGCCCCACATCCTTTGCTTCTGGCTAGCAGGCTGCCTTGAACAGCACCCTTCAGCCAGAAGCTCTGCTGCAGCACCACCGGAGCTTACTTTAGACACTAAAGACAGGCACCCTGCAGCCTGTACAGCCGATCAGAGCTCCAGTCAATGCTGCACTTCCCCATACCTGTTCTTGTAGCTTTCATTATCTCCTGCTGCTCAGGTATTAAGCTCAATAACTACTAGAAAGGATCTTGGAATGTTGGGTCCCTGTTTGGAAGACAAATACAATAGGAACATGAAATATGGAAAGCCTGGTAAAACGAGAACACCCTGGTCCGCTCTATTCCCCAAACCAGTCCCTCCATGAGCCCCTTCACTGCAGAGAATGAGTGTGGCTCATTCTTTGCATGTGCATAAAGATTGCGGAGAATAAGCCCTACTACTCCAGAATGATAGACACTTTATGAAAAAAATAATAAAATATGACTTGTCCCTCACTGGACCAGAGAACTGGTGGTTGACTACCAAACATTAAACACTTCAGTACATAATGGAGTCCAGGGATGGGGAAATATTTCCCCCCATCTGGCATCCATAAATTTAAGGGAACCCCATTTGAAAGAGGAGGCTCTCCTCTTTCATATGATATGGCCCCCTCATAGGGCCTGATTCAGCAAGGATCGCTATTCTGCTTCTACTCACGCAGTGCAGTTGCTAAGATCAGCGGTGATATGTAAATGTTTGCACTTACATTGCGATCGCAGCCTGACATAAGGACACCCACTTCCCCTTACTCACATCTGTATACTTGGCCAACATAGTGAAACAATCGGTAACATCGAGTAGCATCGGACCCATACGCACAGTTAAGGCAGGTCAGACCTCACTTCAGCGCACGCTATGAGGCCTCAAGTTGCGTATGGTATCGCAGTGGCTAATATATGCACGCCCCTGCAATGCCGTCCCAACGCACTGGCAAACCTGCGTTCACCCGATCCCCCCCCTGTCACCACCCACAAATGGCACTTCCTGTCAATCACTCTGCCATGGGTCTGCGTATCCCCTGCGATCACAGTCCCAATCGCAGCGGCTAGTTCGCTCACACGCACTGCAGTGCATATGCCATACACAGTACGCAACAAATGCCCGATTGCGTGTGTATAAGCAACTGCAATCCTTGCTGAATGAGGCCCATAGTTATTGTCTGGTGATTACAAGACAATATTACCATGCACTTTGATAAACATACTTTTCATATATATAGATCCTCTCATGCCCATAGTTGCACCTGTACAGATGAGGGCACCCAAATATCAAAGAGGGGAGTCTCCGGTGATGGGGAAGGTTTGTGCAAATTCTAGGGCATTGCCACACCTACCAGGAAAAGAAAAATGAATAAAAACTATGGTACGCACTAAGGAGGAGGGCATTCTTCCCACTGCACTGCTGGCCTGGCTAATCAAGCCTGGGTCAGTGGCATCCCTTCCCGCGGTGTCACCTGGTGCATGGAGGGATGCAGTGCCGAAAAGGGGTCCCGACCTCGCGGGCAGGGGGCGTGGCTGCACTTAATGCTACAGTGCAGCACCCATCTCCTGTCACTGAGGAGTCTGAACCTTGATGTTACCACTCGGTGGGTGACACTCGGGTGTGGCCCGCCCCCCTTGTGACACCAGTGGCCTAGGTAATTAGTATGCTCTCCCTCGTCGCCTCTGCATGTCATATTTTGATTGTGAAAATATTTTGGTCCCTTATATCAACTTAATTTGAATTGTTGCTGTCCATTCTCCCCATTTATTTAGACCCCTTTGAAACAATAATGCATCTTCCATGGCCGGTATCACACTGTGGGCCTGATTCAGAGACAGATGCAATGCCGATGTTGTCGAATAATGAGCGATTGCTTGCTATTGCACAGGCGCAAATGCAGCACTGTGCATGCGCAACATTTTCAATACGATTACGTTTGTACAGAAGAACCATTCGCAAAGTGAGTGAGAGGTAGTCAGCATTTGGGGGTGGTAAAGGGGTGTGGTATATAGAAGAACACAGGCGTATCTGACCACTTAAACGCTGTTTCATGGGCATGCATAAACTAGCTATTGCGTTCCCCTGTGCAGAATGAGCGCTCTCTGCGTTTCAGGAGAGCTGCATTGTTTGCGGCTGGTCAGACTTACCTTACATATTGTCTGACTGCCTGCTGTGCGTCGATGGTACCGATGTTTACGCTGTTGCACAACGTCGGACGGATATAAGAAAGCAGCAGTGGGAGTCCCTATGCTCTGCTGTGCTTTAGAAGGCATTAGCATATTTTAGCAACTGTGATCCATGAGAGAATGCAGTTGCAATTGTATTACTGTCCATCTCTGAATCATCTGCATACACTGGGCCTGATTCAGAGACAGACGGTAATACAATCGTAAAATGACATGTAACAGTGTAATACCCTGGTGTGATAAGGGTGCAAATGTTGTGATGTAGGTACCCATCGGAGTTAATTTGGTAGGGATTCTTCATTTGGCAGCAGCTTTTCCCTATAACCTACCCTGGCAGAGAGGCAAGGTTTCCCCAGATAGTCACAAAGAAAGGCAGACAGGGCTTTGCATGAAATAATAAAACAGTTTATTCCATAACCTGGAATAGGTAATGGTTATGGTAAGGAAAAGGGAGAATGGATTCAGCTAATTTAAACACACACAATCTAAAGAAATCACAGACACTATATACACATTAATGTCATCACACATAAGGAAAATATATAACAACATTTTAGTTTCTTACTATGTAACTAAAATAAACCAATATAATCAATCTATGAAGACACATTACTAAAGTCCAAGATAACTTTGGTTTGGCCAAGGATACCAAAAAGGTCTTTATGTGCACGTTGAGGCCCAATTATCTTGTGAAGCTGGATTCAGGGTATAAAACTCTTTTTTAGCAATGAACAAGATATTTCAGCACTTGTATTAAAGATGGTTGTATCAAACAAACTGGAACTTCTTCCTATGGAATCTGCTGTATAGGTATAGCATCTATAGGATAATATCCTGTGCAATGGAGCAGATTTCTAAATATATATATACTTAAAGGATTTATCTCACCCAGCCCAGTGGACGTTGTTGAGGCAGAGGGCCTGATTCAGAGCCGCTCGTAAGCGGCCGCTCGTTCGCTCTGAGCGATGTTCGCACAACTGCGCATGCGTGTGGGTCATAATTCGCATGCGCAAACCAGTCATTGCGGTTGGAAATCGTGCGCTCGCAAAACAGCGAGGGGCTGCTAATTTGATTGACAGAATGTACCGTTTGTGGGTGGTAACAGGGGAAGGTGCTTGAAAACGGGGGAGTGGAGATCCGAACGCAGGCGTGCCTAACGGTAAAAAGGGCGTTTAATGGGAGTGCATAATTAGTAAAGGAGCGTCATCGACCACGTCACTTGGTTGTTTTTTAGCCTGAACTGCTCGCAGTGATAGCGGTGAGAAAAACCTACCACAAGCACTGCGAGCAGTTCAGATGCCTTTCGATGTACCCGATTAATCTAATAAATACCGGAGATGACGTGTGATGTGAACGGCCAAGGGGCGTCTTTACAAAATAGCGAGCGCATTTTTCGTTTGCTCGCTCAAACATAGAGGCGTCAACAAACCGCAAAGAGTGAGCGCTCAATTTAAATAGCCGGCCCCTTTTTTGGAACGACCGTCCGCAAATAGCGTCCGGGTCTGAATCAGGCCCAGTGTTCCCTCAGCAAATCAGCACTGGTATAAAGTCTTTCAACTCTATTGTCTCTGACACTTGCAGTGCGCTCTCTTGGCTGGGGGTGTCAACGGGTTCACAATTTTACACCTTACAGTTCTTAATTTGACTCTCTTTTACTGCTGTGTCTCTCCCTTCTGCTTACACTCTATCAGCTGCTCCTCTCCGCTCCATGGCGTCATCAGCTCTCCCCTCACAGCTCCAACTCTCACTCCTCAAACTGCTGTTTTGTTTTTTTATTTAAATAAACTTTATTCAAAATGGCACTGAGCTCTATGCTCTTTTCCAGATTGGCCTTATTTTTGTAGGATATCACAACAGTGTAAACATCCGTAACATCGATACAGATCGGGCAGCCATGCAGCATGTGTGTCAGCTCTCCTGACACACAGAAAGCTCTCATGCTGTGAAGGAGATCGCAATAGCTAATTTATGCACGCCCATGAAATGGCGTTTAAACAGTCCGACACGCCTGCTTTCTTCTAATCATCCCCCCGTTATGACAGCACCCCAAAAGCTGACTACCTGTCACATATTTTGTGAATGGTTCCTCTGTATGGACGTAATTGCATTGCAATCACTGTGCGTGCGCAGTGATGACTTCACTCATGCACAATAGCAAGCAATCGCTCATTATGCAAAAATACCTTCATTAAGTCTGTCTCTGAATCAGGACCACAGTCCTTTCAATGCTGAAATAGAATATGAAGGCACATAAAACTTTAGTTTCCAGACAGTTTTTTTCTATTTATGTATATGTAGCATGTTTCTGCTTTATCCACAATCATTTTGTTTAATCCATGACTACCATATAAAACACAGAATATCCAGTGACAGTATATAATAGAGAGAATCACAGTGACTGACATATAATGTGACAATATATAGTGAATATCCCAATAAACGCCATATAATGTAGAGAATATGACAGGTACCACTATATAATATAGAGAGCATTTGTGACCCCCATATAAAGAAGAGAGCATCAATGACTGCCATAATATACCAGATAACATAAGTGACCACCATACACTATATCAAGCAGTGGCGAATTAAGAGAGGAGGGGGCCCGAGTGCACTCCCCGTGCAGGGTCCCCTCCTCTCTCCCCGGTGGCCAGCAGCCGACTGACGTGGCTGGCCAGCCACCGGAGCCTTAGTAGACTCCGGGCACTAGAGTGTGCCCGGAGTCTACTACCCATGCGCAGAACACCCGACGCGGGACCACGGACAGGTAAGTTTAAAATATTATGGGTGCAGGGTGTGCGGGACACATGGGCCCCCGGGCCCATGTGCCCCGCACACACTGCACCCATTATAGATACGCCACTGATATCAAGCAACAAAGTGACCACCATACAATACAGAGAGCATTACAGTTACTGCCATACATTTCACAGAGCATTGCAGTGAGTGCCACATAATACAGAGAACCCCAGTGACTGCCATAACATGCAGAGGACATCAGGGTGGAATTAAGGGCAACACAAGCTGAAAATAATCGAGGGCCTATTGTGAGAAGCAGAGTAGGTGTGACCAGTGCTGTGTGGTTGTGTACAATTTTAATACTTATGATTTATGGCTGACCATGTGACTAGCTGGTTATCATCATGCTGTTATGGTGATTGGCCTATTTTTATGTGGAGGCCTGAGGCTGTAGTCCCATTTGCACCATTGTTAAACTGGCCCTGGAGGACATCACAGCCACACAGCATGGCCCTTGTAATGGGATAAGGCCTACGGCACGATGATGGCAGATCTATCTATATTTATTTTCAGTGCTTAATATATTGGTTATATTCCATTACCTGCAGAATTAGTATAGGCATTTCATTGACATCCAAAATATAAATTATCACTGTGTGATAAGCAGAATATGGAAGAAGAAAATAATAATAGTCTAAACATGATATGGATATACTGTACAAGTAGCAGTGACAGTTGGTGATTGACTCGCATAAATATAGTATCACAGTTATAGACTTTGGGCCTGATTCAGAGCCGGAAGCAAGTGGCTGCTCGTTCGCTCCGAGCGATGTTTGCCCAACTGCGCATGCGTACGGATTGTAATATGCATGCGCGAACCAGTCAGTGCGGCCGAAAATCTTGTGCTCGCAAAATAGTGAATGCCTGCTCTTTTGAGTGACAGAATGAGGCGTATGTGGGTGGTAACAGGGGAAGGTGCTTGAAAACGGGGAGTGGAGATCCGATCGCAGGCGTGCTTAAAGGTCAAAACGGGCGTTTTATGGGTGTGCATAATTAAAACATCAGCGTCATTGACAACGTCATTGGGTTTTTTTTTAGCCAGAACTGCTCGCAAAATTGTGGTAGCAAAAACCAACCACAAGAATAGCGAGCAGCTCATACCCTGTTCGATGTACTCGATTAATCTAATAAATAGCGGACATGACGTAGGATGCGAGCGGCCAGGGGGCGTAGTTTCCCAAAAAAACGACCGCAAGTTTTGTTCGCTCGTTCAGACCTAGAGGGGTGAACACACCGCAAACAGCGAACGGTTCATTTGAATAGCCACCCCTATTTTCTGGACGAGCGAGCACAAATAGCGACCGGCACTGAATCAGGCCCTTACTGCAGTGCTATTATTCATGACATATTAATAGAATTCACTATTTTATTTCTTTATTTTATGTTGTCACACACAGATACAGGGTTCTTCAATCATGTCAGGCTGCTAGGGATTTATATTTTTTACATTTACCAGTTAGTTTAAGCATAGCATTAGCAATCATAGGGCGGGATGTACTAGAGATAAAAATGCGGTAAACCCCCCAAAAATTAAATTTTCGGGGGTTTTACCGCATTCCCCGAATGTACTAAGCACTTGGAATGTGATGCATTCCGGTGCTTTGTCCCAATGGGTAACGCCACCTTCAGGTGGCATTACACAATAGAAGCCTATGGGCTCCTTATTGGGCCGCTCCCCCTTGGGAGGGATCCGGCTGGATCCCTCCCATGAGCCCCCGCAGCCCGTGGCCTTCTGTGCATGTGCAGAAGGATTCCAGAGGAACTTCTGGGTGTTAAACCTGGAAGTCCCTCTGCCCGGCAGGATCGTAAAGGACAACTCCTATCGCGAGAGCTGTACTTTGCAAAATTCTTGGTACAAACCGTGGTAATGAACTGTGGTATGTACCGCATCGCTAATGCGATGCTTAGTACATCCCATCCAAAATCTACTTACTTATTTGAACTTTATATGATGTGGCTGCTGCAGTGCATAGGTAGGTGTTCCGATCACTCCTAGGGATATATTTACTAAAATGCAGGTTTATAGTGTTGTTGCGCATAGCAACCAATCAGATTCTGCTTATCATTTATCTAGCCCCTTCTACAAGATAATAGCTATAATCTGAGTGGTTGCTAATGGCAACAACTCCACTTCTAAAACCCACAAATTTACTACATGTAAATATATCTTTTACCGCTTTAGTGAGAGGCAATTAAGCACCAGGTGCTGGCTCTGGTCAGGCTCTTCACCAGAATGCCATTGTTGCCTGAATAACATCCCACGCATGGCCCACCTCTCTCCTCCGAGCACCTTGCATACTGTGCGCGCCACGGACAGTGTGTCATGACAGACACAGACACATGAGCCTGCCGCTACTAAAGGGGGCACACAGCTCTAGAGACTCTTCACCGTCTTCCGTGTCTTACTATAAGTTAAAAATACAAGTAAATGAACATCCGTAATACCCCTGTAAATGCGCCAACTGGATGAATGTTTTTGGTACTGCTGTAAGTACTGTGCAGTAACTATGGGAAGAAAGAATTGTGGAATTTTGTACATATTATTTTTTGGGATCTAATGCCCAAAAAATATTGAAATGTATGTTCTGAGATACAAACAAATGGATACACTATTAAAAATAAGTAAACATAATAAAGACTAGAGATGTAGGCAAAACTTTGGCCATCCCTAGTTACAATTCATGTTCCATGGAAGCTCTAAGTGGAAAGAAATTAATAAATTCTCTGTAGGGTTCAGAACAATTTATCTGCTGAAATGGACAGGTTACAAATAACAAAGCAGTGAATATGACATGATGTATAAATATATATATATTTATTAGGGGTGTGCACCGGCCACTTTTCGTGTTTTGTGTTTTGTTTTTGGATCTGGATCTTTCTATGTGTTTTGGATCTGGATTGGTTTTGCCAAAACCACCCTTCCATGTTTTGGGTTCTGGGTTTTGTGTTTTGGATATGTATTTTTTTTTTAAAATGCATAAAAACAGCTAAAATCACAGAATTTGTGGGTTTTTCTGCTCCTATGCTATTATTAACCTCAATAACCTTAATTTCCACTCATTTCCAGTCTATTCTGAACACCTCACACCTCACAATAGTGTTTTTATGTCCAAAAGGTTGCACCGAGGTAGCTGGATGACTATGCTAAGCGACACGAGTGGGCGGCACAAACACGTGGCCCATCTAGGAGTGACACTGCAGTGGCAGACAGGATGGCAGTTTGAAAAACTAGGCCCCAAACAGTACATAATGCAAAGAAAACAAAGAGGTGCAAGGGCCTTCCCACCCACCCTTATGTTGTATAAACAGGACATGCACACTTTAACAAACCAATCATTTTAGCGCCAGGGTCTGCCACACGACTGTGGCTGAAATGATTGGTTCGTTTTGGCCCCCACAAAACAAGCTGGCAATTAATCTGTCCCTGCACAAACTGGCTCTACGGAGGCAAGATGTCGTCCTCATCTTCTTCATCCACCGATTGTTCACCCTCTTCAGTGTAGTGTACATCCTCATCCCCGCTGGAATCCACCACCACAGGTCCCTCTGTACATTTTTATGAACATCATCTTCTCCACATTTTGTGGAAGCAACCTCCTATACCTTTCGCTGACAAGGTTCCCGGCTGCACTAAACACTCTTTCGGAGTACACACTGGAGGGGGGGGGGGGGGGTAACTCAGGTAAAATAGAGCCAGTTTGTACAGGGGCCTCCAAATTGCCTCTTTTTCCTGCCAGTACAGGTTTGACATCCCTACTTGGATGCTATAACCAATGTAATCCTCCACCATTCTGTCAGTGGTGACAGTATCATATGCAATGACAGTAGACATGTCAGAAATTGTTGGCACGTCCTTCAGTCTGGACCAGATGTCCAAACTGACCCTTGACTTATGACACAGGAGCATGCTTGGTGCTGTTACTGTATTGATGCACGTGTGGCTACAGTGCACACAAGTCACAAACACAGAAAAAAAGAAAAAATTTAATTTTTGGAGCACTTTGAGGTTACACCACTCTTCAACAGACGAGCCAGCTGGCCCTTGATTTATGACACAGGCGCACGCTTGGTGTTGCTACTTAGTTGATGCACGTGCGGCTACTGTGCATACATTTCGCACACAAACACAGAAGAAAAAGAAGAATTGTTTATTTTTTGTGGAGCGCACTTTGGGGGTTACACCACCTTTTAACAGACTTATGGGACACAGGTGCACGCTTGGCACTGCTCCATGGTTGATGCACGTTCGGCTACTGCGCATACATTTCGCACACAAACACAGAAAAAAAATAATTGTTTATTTTTGTGGAGCACACTTTGGGGGTTACACCACCCTTTAACAGACTTATGACACAGGCACACGCTTGGCGCTGCTCCTTTATTGACGGACGTGCAGCTACAGCGTACACAATTCACAACACAGAAAAGAAGATTTTTTTTATTTTTGTTGGAGTGCACTTTGGGGGTTACACCACCCTTTAAGAGATGAGCCAGCCGGCCATTTACTTATGGGACACAGGCGCACGCTTGGCGCTGCTCCCTTGTTAATACACATGCAACCACAGTGCACACAATTCACAAACACAGAAAATAATTTTTTATTTTGTTTGGAGTGCACTTTGGGGGTTACAGCACCCTTTAACGGTCAAGCCAGCTGGCCCTTGATTTATGACACAGACGCATGCTTGGCACTACTTTGTTGATGCACGTGCGGCTACAGCGCACACAATTCACAAACACAGAAAAAAATATTTTTTATTTGTTTGGAGTGCACTTTGGGGGTTACACCACCCATTAATGGACAAGCCAGTCGGCCCTTGATTATGACACAGGCGCATGGTTGGCGCTACTTTGTTGATGACTACAGCCTTTATGGGAGACTGCACAACACTATAGACTTTGGAGTGGACACAGCCCCTATGGACAACTGACTGCACAACACAGCCCATCCAGCCCCTATGGACAACAGCAGCACACAACACAGCCCAGTCAGCCCCAATGGACTGAGTGGACACAGCCCCTATTAACAGCAGCACAACACACCCCAGCCAGCCCTAGCTCCTACCCTCCCTCTTCACTGTCCACAGCCGGAGTTAGAAATGGCGCAGACGCGGGGAACTTTTATAGAATCCAAAACCCGCGAGATCCGGAAGGCGGGATGATGACGGTTTGCCTCGATTTCAGTTCCGAGTCAGACGGGAAAACCCAAGCCGGACTCGGTTCCCGAATCGGATCGGGGGGGCTCGGGGGAGTTCGGATTTCAGAAATCCGAACCCGCTCATCTCTAATATTTATATAAATATATACACTCCAAAAATATACTGGTAGGTTAATTGGCTCCCAACACAAAATTAACCCTAGTGTGTATGTCTGTGTACATGTCGTAGGGAATATAAAGTGTTAGCTCCACTGGGGCAGGGACTGATGTGCATGGCCAAATATTCTCTGTACAGTCCTAAATCCAATAATGAAATATTGAGCAATAACATTCTAGTCAGATAAATATTTGATTATGCATTTGTTCTTATATAGGAGATTTGTGCACATTTTTAAAGTTTGTGAAATGCACGTAAAATCCATGCAAAGGGGTTGGGCACCTAACACTATTGTTTCTAGTGTTACCATATTGATTAACATACTGTTCAATCTCTGCATTTCAACACATTGGAATATTTATACTTTGTAATACTGTATCTATTCCTGCTGTAGTCATTTTTCCCACATTCCTTGCAGAACTGTTGTAACTCAGAAATCTTGCTAGTCCTCATACATACACTCAGGGGCATTTCTAGAGAGGAGGGGGCCCGTGTGCAGTCTCCGACACGGGCCTCCTCTTCTCCGCCCAGCGGCTGGCAGTGCACTGAGTTGTGCGCGGCCAGTACCAGAGTTATAGACTCTGGGCACTAGAGTGTGCCCAGAGTCTATAGTGTATGCACAGATCACCGGGAAAATGGCCGCGGCCATTTTCCAGTTTTTTTACAGTGCTGGAGGCCATCGCCGACGTGGGACTCCGGAGAGGTAAGTAATATTATGGGTGGAGGGTGTGTGGTGCAGGGCCCCCCTGGACCCAGGGGCCCGTGTTCGCCGCACCCCTGCACCCATTATAGATATGCCCCTGCATACACTGCATGCCTGAGACATCCCAACATATTTTCCATAATATTGAAGTATGTGACTTTGGTCCTGAATAAGGTATGTACGCAAATGCAATCGCAGTTACCATCTCGCATCAGGTGTAGTGCGAAAATATGCAAATGATGTAGACGTCGGGATATGTATTGGGACTCCCTCTGGTGCCAAAGCAAATTGAAGCAACTACGTACATGTATGCCGTCACAGATCATTCAATAATCAGCCATCTGGGTAACCTTATGGCCAAGCAGAATGGCCGCCTGAACTGAGACGTTGGGACCACGTTATCTGCATACGTTGTCACAGTTGTAGGCTGAGACACACCCCAAAATTGGTTGCGACATGTCTGCATTTTTGCAGGCACTTCCTGTAACTGCCCACAAAACAGTCAGTGAATGTCAATAACTTTGCAAAGACATCCTCACTGAGACCGGCATTGCTAAGGTATATTTACTAGTGAGGGTTTTTAGAAGTAGAGAAGTTGCCCATAGCAACCAATCAGATTCTACTTAACATTTATCTAGCACCTTTTATGAAATAATAGCTAGAATCTGATTGGTTGCTATGGGCAACATCTCCACTTCTAAAAACCCACACTTTAGCAAATATACCCCCATGATGGTGTCAAGTGGTCTATAGCATTTTTAGGTGTCATCTTTTTTTTTAGGTGTTATTTTTTTAACTGCTAGTCTTATTTATGGCAAAGTGTGCTACGAGATGCTATTCTTTATAATATATACTGTATGTAATACTGTACATCTAGCAGCCACAATAATGAAAGACTAACTGACATGATAACGTATAGCCCTTGCCATACACTGCCATAATCTGCAGGTTCAGTATACTGTGTAGACAGGGAGGATAAGTAGTCACTCTGAAATATATACTTCATATTTCATATGTTGGTTAGTTCTGATATCTTTAGTAAAAAAAAAAGTAAATTATTAAGCTATTCTTTATTCTGAACTTTAAATCATTCTGCGGATTGCCAGCTATTTTTTTTATTTGTTTTGTTTCCAGTTGGCATTTCTAGAATGTGGCGTATATGTGTCATATGTGCAGTTCTGGCTTTCTCATAGATCTGTTTCTTTGCTGTTACTCAGGGCTCCTTAAGTGAAATAATCAGAGCACAAACTATTAAGCGTGTAAATGTAAATTTTGTCCTGCAGGTGTAACCACACAGGATATATGATGGAATAGTCGCTGCACCCTAATAGTAACACTACAGGCTTTTCATTTGTGCTTATCCCTTACTTATCTTCAAATAATTGTCATTTTCAACCTGCCACAATGGTTTCTGGTGTGAACTGATGTAATGTTCTGTTCACCATATTGGACTCTAAATTATAGTTATAATAATGCAGCATTGGTAGTAAAATGGGCATACATTACTCAGTACATGGGGAAAATAACATATTTTAGCACTATAACAGACCTTTAAACACATAGGCGTGTGCATAGGGTGTGTGCACGTACCCCTCAGGCAGCCCCAACCCCTACCTAAAGAGTCTCCTCCCTGCATCAGCCGACTTCCAGGGAAGAAGCTGCCTCTATTTGAATCGAATGTGGCTGATGTGGAGCTGTTGTATCTGAATGGAGAAGTTTCATAAGGGAGGGATAGGATAGTTCGGTGAGCAGTGTATGTCCAGGGAATGGGGGTGTTACTGCACACCCCTTGTCCTACCTGTGCACGCCTATGTTTAAGCATTCCAAGATACATACAGCTCTGCCTGGACAGTATATGTGTCTGGTTTATTACTAGTCTTCATTATCATCTGTACCTGCATCTGCCCTATACTAGGATCAAAAGATACGCCACCTAAAAGACTTATATATTGCATGGCTCTCATTTGCATGAACACGTCATTACTGAACTTTGTCTACATAACAAGAACATGTCAAATGCACGTTACACCCCTTTGGTTATAAGGTTTGATATATACAAAATGATCTGCATAACCTCATATACATGTGATCGCTTATTGAGCATGCGCAGTGCAAATTCATGCAAGATACGCTATACAAATGGTATGGGTAAGGATGTCTTTAAGCTGATAGCTTGTGTGGGCATTTTATGGCAAGGGGGGGTTCTGTGGCTTGTGGTGCAATTGTGAAAGAAGTGAGGAGCAGGTAGGGGCATTTTAGGATGAGTGATGGGGGTACCAAGGTCAAGTTATTTGGTGACAGTTTTTTCATTCTTGATATAAATGTTGGAAATGATGTGTGTCCCGGCCCGGGATCAATATTGCAGAGTTATGTAGGCACACACCAGCAGATGACTCAAACAATGAACAGCCCAGTTGCTTAATCAGTGATGTTGGTTTATTGAAAGTTGGTGAGTGTATGCTGCTTGCGGGTAGTGGTGCAGGATGCTGGAACAGCTTTATATGCAGGTATTAACTAGGTCTCTCATATGAGCCAAGTAGTAGACTACTGTCTCCCACCATGTCACTCTACACTGTAGAGAACAAGATGGCCTCTGCGCATGCTCAGTAGTGATCATGGTGGCCATCTTGGAACATGGCATGAAGCCACCCTGGGGAAACAAGAAGACTAGAAGTCTCTGCAGTAGCTAGATACACATCTGCCCTCAGTCACTCCAGCCATCTGCCCACGGTCACTCCAGCCTTATCACACTAGCTTCCTATCTTTCCAGCCTCCTGCCCCCTGTCAGTCCAGCCTCCTTCCCCTGTTACTCCAGACTCACCCCCCCCCCGCTACTGTTCTGTCTCATACCCTCACTTTAAGTGGTCTCACCTTCTGAAACCTACAAGGCCAAAAAAGGATGCCAAGGAGGGACTGAATTAACTCAGATGAACAAGGACAAAAAAAACTATTGCGCAGGGCATGATCCCATGGAGGTAGGGAAAGGTGGTTCTGTATAGGTGATCGCCACTCAGCCCCTGCCTGTGTGCTGCTGTGTAGCCATGCAGCACGACTCTCAGTTACACTGATGCTGCAACACGCAGACACTGAGGGCGTCTGTCACTCTGGACTTGGAGGTTCTGCCTTGCGCAGACAGTAGTTTGGCACCGCTCCAGAGAGACATCCCAGTACACAGACTGAGACACCAAACCTAATTCAGGATTGGTGGCAACCTCAGTCATGGGGATGTATGTAAATCTCCATGTGTACAGGTAAGGGACGCCTGTTTATACGCATCATTAGCACATAGCATGGGTCTGATGCAAGTGCTGATACTAATGATGATGGCTGCATCTGTGGATGCTAGAACATTGCTGTAGGCTTGCATTTTGAGATTGCGATTTCGTTAGGCCAATTGTTGCATTAATGGAGATCTTAACTTGTAAAAGTTTGGTAACTGAGAGTTGTATGCAATATTCCTACAATATAGGAGTGTTTAGAATACACTCAAGATAGGAGATTAAGGATTCTTCAGACCCAGCTCTTAGAAGAGGTAAGGACACAGAATTACAACTCACAATAAACAATCTATTTTAGATACATTAGTTAAATACTGTGGCCTAAGTAGGGTCTTCGTATGAAGCATGCATTTTTCCATGTTTTCCAACTTAATTATGTTTTTTTTGACTACCACTTCCTATGATTATTGTGATTACCAATTTGTCACAGTGTTTGCATATCATTGACATACAGGTTTTAATTTGCAGTATGCTGCGTATTTTGTATTTGGAGCAGCCTAATAAATCTAATGACAATGTGGGGAGTGAACGATTCTGACAGCTCATCTGTGGCACCCTAGGCACCATTTTGAATGGGAGACTGGATTTTTTTATTGCACTCTACTTAATAGTATTGTAATCTTTCATATGATTCATGGGATTGGCAGATATATTCAGTGGCGTCATTAGTGGCTTACAGGTGACACCATCCAAGGGGGTGACACCAAAATAGCAGAGCTGCTATTTTGGTGTCACCAGCTCAGATGGTTTTTTACTAAGCAAAGCTTGGTAAATGGATGATGGATGACATGCTCATGAGCTTATCATACTTACTGTGCTCGGAGAGGCTGGGAGATTCCCAGTAGCTCCTGGAGAGCTGGGCAAGCTCCCAGCATGATGAGGATGGGGTGTGACATGCGCTCAGGCCCTCAAAATGGCACAACTCAGGGGGTGTAGCCTTGCTGATATGAAGGTGCGCCCCCTTTGACTCATGAGAGGGGTCCAGGGGTGCCGCACCGGGTGTCACCACCCATTGAGACGCCTCTGGATACATTTCGTATATTTCACATATTTGATTTCCTTAATTGTAGACAGTTACTTTAAAACAATAAACAAAAAGAACCCCTAAATGGAGTTGTATTTTTTATTACATAGAAGGTCAATCTATTAGCACTTAATATGCAGCTGTTAGATCAGCGCGGTATTCTAGTGTTGAAAAACATCATATGGGTAGAAAAGGGGAAAAAGAGACAGCAGAATGCAAGTGTAATGATCTGAGGTCTAGAATGACTAATGTGTGATAATCAGACCATTGGTATCTAATATAAAAGGAATGATGTACATAAATTCCCCATCTCTCATCTCTGTCCCCATCCCCTCTTACCTCTGTCCCCTTATCTGTATCTTGCTCACCTCTACACTTACCTCCTCATCTTTTTCTGTCATCCTTGTCCACTCCAACCTTTTCTCTGTCACATCTCTGTCCCCCTCCTGTCTCTCTCATCTCTGCCTCATCTGTATAAGTCTCTTCTCTATCCTCCTTCTCCCTTGTCTCTCTCTATCATCCATGTAACCCTCCCCCTTGTCTCTCTCACTTTCATCTCTGTCCACCTCCCATGTCTCTTATCTCTGCCCCATCTGTTTCTCTTTCGCCTCTATTTCCCTCTTCTCACGCATCCCTATCCCCCTCATCTCTGCTCACCTAGTCACTCATCTCTGCTCACCTGTCTGTCTCTCTCAAACCTCTTTCACCCTCTCACCTCATCTCTTTTTCATCACTACCCAGTCTCACTCATCTTGGTGTGTGTTCTCTCCCATGGGGCTGCCAGCTCTGGCTTATCCTTTGCTCTAGTGTCCAGCTCTGGATACAGACATCTAATGTGATTACTGTATATCCTACATAAAAGTGCCATTGATGAATTTGGATCATTCATCCACTAATGTGGGACCAACATCTTGTATCATAGATGTTACTGTATCATTATGGAGAACTAAATAGCACTTTAATTTTTTACCCATAAGGAGGTTTATGCTCCTCATTAGAGAGACACATCTGTGGATGATTAAATTATTTAAAAGGCTATTTTTTATAAGATTTATAAGTTTGCATATGTATAAATATTGTTGTTATATGTGGTCATTACTGTTCATCATACCAATCATTTATATTAAAGACTGTTTTTGTTTATTGCCAAATAGTTATTGGTGAATTAATTGACATCATTCTGACCATCTGTTTATCTTCCTGTTGAAACAGAGGTTATCAGCCTATTAGAGTATCATACTCTTATATCTCTGCTATCAGTGATCAAATACATTAATATATTTACTGTCTATTGCTCTCTGGTGTACTGTATTAAGATGTTGTTGTGATTTCTTTGTTTGTAGTATTGGTATTATACTACATTTATTAATAATTGAAAACAGGAAATCATGCCATTGTGCAATTACACCAGTAAGGTTGGACTGACTGCTATGAATCGTACATATTTGGATGCATTATATGCAATGGTTTCATAAAGGTGTACAATTTGTTGCATGTGCTTCAATATTGACCTTTTTTCATCTTGATTCAAGATTGGATGTTGGCGCTGCTGTTCTTCTTGATGCGAGTAGACATATCTCCACAATTATTCAAAATGTAAAAGCGGCTTCCCAACATCCCGAAGTGGCCCACGGGTGGTTAAATCGGGAGATTGGGGAACCCCCCCACTGCCATAGCTGTGCGGCAGTGTCGGACCCCAGAGACTCTGAATGGATGCTGTACGCATGCGCGCGGCATCCATTCAGTGATTGAAGGGGGCTGGGGGAAGCCCAGTTAGTGAGACTCCCCCCAGCCTGACATTATTTGGAGGCGGACACGCCTCCTAATAACGTTGCATAGGGGGCGTGACCTATGGTGATTAGGCCATGCCCCCATTTTCAGTCGTGCTGGAGAGGGACGGCACAGGGTGCTCCGACCCCTGGAGCCGGCCCTGTCAAGACATACAGGGCTGCCATCAGAAATGGTGGGGCCTGGGACTGACAAAATAGGCAGGCAGGGTCCCCTAGACAAAAAAAATGTGTAAAATGTTTGACACCTCTAGCCCCCTTCTTTCTTTCTAGCTCAGCCATGCTGTCCAACTCTTGTCTCCAGTCCAGCCCCAACCAGCCACAGCCCCAGTCAGCTGCAGCTCCAGCCAGCCCACCTCAGACAGACAGACAGCCCCACACTTACCTCCTACATCTTGTTGCACCTCACATCCCGCGGCTCCTCTCTCTATCATGACGTCACGTGCTCCAGTCTCCAAAGGAAAAAAAAACTATTGTAAGGCTGCAGGCTTTGCAGCACAGCGCTGGCGGTAGTAGCCGGAGGCAGGTCAGCAATGGTATTGCGGGCTGCGCTGGGCGGGCACCTCTCTTTATCTGGGCCTCCCTCTTTGTCCAGGCCCGGGATTCCAGTCCCAGCAGTCCCCCCCTGATGGCGGCCCTGAAGACATATGGCGAGTCCAGATTATTCTGAGAAGGCATAAATAAATTTGGAAGGTGTGGACACACCCCCTCCAAAAAAAATTAACAAAGAGTGCACTGCAAAAGGAGCAAGCCTTGGCTGGGGTATTTAGTACCTGCCTCCCTCTCAGCGCACTGCTTTCACCATCACAAGGAGAAAATATCCTTGACTGCAGCACCGCACGATCTGTATGCAGAAACTTTTAGATCAAACAATCATTTGTACTGATAGCACTGTAGCTTTGTCTTACTTATAATAACTACTAGCTAATAATTGTCATTAAACTCAGGTGCTCGCATTGGAACCCATTTTACAGAGATTCAGACTCAGTTGCACACTGCATTGATCAGTGTACTTTGTGCTAACAATAAAGTTCAGTCAATTCTATTTGTTTTAATTATGGGAATAAGGTGCACCCTATCAGCGAAAAAGATGCTCACTGTAGCACGGAACCTGGTACACCGAGAGTTGCTGTATGACACTGAAGCACCAGTAAGTAAAGACATATCTGTCTATAGATCACTAGATTAGTGAGTAAGGGATTTGCTCCATCACAATTTTATTTGCCACAGACAAAATTTCCACATACAGTAGCCTTGTGACAATTAAAGCCTATGGAATATTACCAGTTTAGTGCTGGAGAAACAATATTTTTTATATCCTGGCTCTGTGGGTTTTGTTGGGATACTCCTATTCTACTTAGGTCACAGATTTCGGTATCCATTGACACCGCTTATAATATAATTTCTGTCTAGCCTGGTGCTATTACTGTACGTCATGGCCCAATTTTTCTCCTTATACACTGTTCCTGCTCCTTTTAGTCATCTTACTTCAACTAGTGTGATAAGGTCGAGATAGGGGGTCCCTCTCCTGGGGTAGATGGACACCTCCTTACACACAGCAGCAAGGAAATAGCACACCAGTCGGGTATTTTCGTGCAAGCTGGTCGGCGCCAGTTTTTATTGTGCAATATCAATAATCAAAGAAACAAACCATAAAACAAACCCTAGCCCGGCTGGGCACTAACTAGACAGTAAGTTCCCTCACTAACAGAACACTAAATAAATCCACGTCCACAGTACATTCTGGTTTGTAGCCAACAGTGTATCAGAGCAAGCTAACCTGCGGCCTGCTTTCCCATGTATGAGACACTCAGCTAAAACAAAACCTAGCTTATCACAGCCATTTCCAGGTGCAAGCCCTAATAACCTGCTACCAGGCTGAAGGCCCAACACCCGGAGTGGCCTGTGGATGGAGCCCTCCCTCTCCTCACATCCACACGCCCAGGACCCATTCTGGCTTTTCACAGAAGCCGACCTTTATAGTCTGTTTTATCCAACAGACTTCTCCTGGGGGTTTTAAAAGACATAAGACAGGAATCTGGGACAGATATAGAAGCCATTCCATACTTCTCCAGTGCTTCTATCACACTAGTTATTTGTATTTTTGTAGAGATATAACAAATTGCTACACACAGACAGGGCAACCGAAAGCTTGGGGCCAAATACACTCCTGTTTTGTGGGGCCCATATCCCTCCCCAATATGCACAGTTATGTTGGTCATCGGCTCATCCCCTCTGTGTCTATTCAATTTTCTCCCTCTTGTGTCTCTCCAGCCCTATCCCAGTGTTTTTAGCACTATCCCCCATGTCTCTCCAGCACCACCCTGTGTCTCTCCAGCTCCATCTCTATCTACATTTCTCCAGCCTCATGCCCCCTCTGTCTCTTCAGCCTCATCTCCCTCTCTGTCTCTCCATCTCTGGTCTCATTCCCCTCTCTGTCTCTCCATCTCCAATCTCACCCCCTGCGTGGCTCTTCTGCCATTCAGTGGTACAATGTTATGACGTCATGAAGAAAAAAACTCTCTCTTTATGCCTGCTCTCTGCAGTGCTCACTGCAGGCACATGCAGAGTATGTTTAGCCATCAGAAACTGGACTGGACTCTGCGGTCTCCTCGGAGTCTCGGACCTGGTACAAGTGTACCTCTTGTACCCCCCTCTCCATGGACCTGCATACAGAGCTGCCCATAGAGGTTAGGACGGGTGTGCACAAGTGTGGTGGCCCATAAGGTCAGGGGGCCCCGCTCAGTCCAAAGACACCTGCACCACCTCAAATCAGTCTGACCAGCATCTATATAAAGCACAGATGCTGCCTCCCATACTGAAGTGAGACCCTGCCCAAGGTGTTGATATCAAATAGTCGCAGAGGGAGTAGGTGGCTCAGTGATACCATGATTAGAAGTTTCTTTGAGTGTGAGCTTTGGACTGGGACTGTAATGGTGATTGGAGCTCATCAGTGTCTATACTAAGTAGATATGTGCGGGTCCGGTTCAGAGTCAAACCAAGTCCAAGTTCAGAATTACTTTGGGTTACCGAGTTCCAAATCAGATCTTCCTGCGGTTCGGAACTCGGATTTAAAAACCAAACTTTGGTTTTGGATTGCATGCTAACAGGTCAGGGGGGGGGGCGCACATCTCTAATACTAAGGATACTAGTTCTCGAATACTAGTTCTTTATTAGACCATGTATTGTGAAATACAAGTATCCTGGAAGGTAGGTCGCACACAGGCTTGTTGGTACACAGGCTTGTCACTACCGGGGAAGTCTAAATCTGCTAAAGAACTGAGATTCAGGGGTACTGTTTTAATTTTATTTGATTACTTAGATATAGAAATATTACATTTTACAGACTCTCAAGAAGAGACGGGTCTGTGATAAAAATAAAACTGGCATATCCTGGCAACCACAGTAACATTTCATTTTACTGTGGTTTAACGGTAGTCACACACCCAGTGTATTTCAGACGTAGGACCTAGACATATATATGTTCCTATGACTTGCGCCTGATTCAGCGATGTACGCTAATGTTGCCACTGCTGGGATTTTCCACGCAGCAGCTGTGCAAAAATACAAATGTTGCAGTGCCCAGGATATGCATTGACACACCCTCCACCAGCTTCTCAAATCCAAGTAACTGTGCACAAAGATGCAGCATTGGTCGCAGATCAGTTGATAATCAGCCAATTGAGTAATCCTATGGTCGCGCAGAATGGCCATGGGAACTGATACACCAAAGGCATTTTTACTGCAAACGGGATCGCAGTCGTAGGCTGACATGCCCCGAAAATGGTTGCAACATGCCTGCATTAGAGTGACCACCCCCCTATTGCCACACACAAATGGGACCTGTCTATCAATCACTTTGCAAATAAATTCTGACTGCGAGTGACTATGGTGATGAAACTTGCCGCATGCGTTATGTGACTCAGACGCATGAGTGATGTGACTCAGAAGCATGCGTGGTGTGACTCAGACGCATGAGTGATGTGGCTCAGACGCATGTGTGGTGTGACTCAGACGCATGAGTGATGTGACTCAGAAGCATGCGTGGTGTGACTCAGACGCATGAGTGATGTGACTCAGACGCATGTGTGGTGTAACTCAGACGCATGAGTGATGTGACTCAGATGCATGCATGGTGTAACTCAGACGCATGCGTGGTGTGACTCAGACGCATGCGCAGACCACTGACAAATGCAAATGTTAGTGTGTCCCACCCCTATTCTGTTTCTGTGATCAACTATTTATTTTGTTCCTCTAAACAATTTCTGAATTATATAATACAGCCCTGATAATCAGTCTGGCAAAACAAATGATGACCTAAATATATCAAAGAAAGCTTATTTTCTTACTGACTGGGTATCTAGCAACACAAATGAACTCATGACAGAGGGCAGCTTTCATTTTCCTTTCTGATATGCAAGGACACCACAAGCATCAAACAGAAGAAAAGGGAAAGTGTGAGACAGTAAGTGATATTTGAACAACTAGTTAACATGATGTAAACTATACAGTAGTTTATTTTTCTTGTTAGAATTTTTCCTTGAACATCAGCTCTTGTCTGAACTTGTCGAAATAAGATACAATCATATGGAGGTGGTGACAGTATAATTGTACTCGTCTCTTACTATATATACGAAAACTGTTTTCCTTAAGTGGATACATGAGTATGTCTGGAATAACAAGTGACCATATTATTTCTAATTTCCAAAGGTGCAAAGGTTTACAGTAGTTGAACATTTTATTTTTCAAAACCAAGCTAATATATAAATGTGGTATAAATTGAAAGTTTTATCTTGTAGATGTACAGTAAATGTTAAAACCAACACAGCCACTTACATTGTATTTACTAAGAATCATGTCTGGCCGAGATTGCATTTCCGTGCAGGTTTTCCCTGTCTTTTAAGCTTGGAGATTTACTAAGGCAAACACGTGCTCAAAAACACAATTTCACACTGAAATAGACGTCAAAACACGAAAATAGAAGTCAATAGACCATCAAACCAACACACGAGTACTTTCCATAGACAGAAATAAAAGTCACAGATTTACAAAGAATCGTGTTTGAAAACACTACAGAATAGAGGGGAATAGAAGAAATGAATAGAAGTGCCCATATTTTCCTATAACCAGCACCAGGCTGAACCAGCCGGGGTGGTAATGCTATAGCAGGGAGACACACAGCGTGGGGTTCCCCTGCCAAAGCATTATCCAGCTGCAAAATGGTCAGTCCATTGG
Organism: Taudactylus pleione; assembly: GCA_031769625.1. Classification (NCBI taxonomy): domain Eukaryota; kingdom Metazoa; phylum Chordata; class Amphibia; order Anura; family Myobatrachidae; genus Taudactylus; species Taudactylus pleione. The sequence continues at coordinate 14,468,052 of JAUIMM010000064.1, read as the reverse complement.
TTGGAAATCCTGGAAAAGTGAGTACCCCAATACTAAAATGGGGTTCCCCTCTCAAGGATCAAACAGCCCTTTAAAATGCATTCACTTACTCATGCACACTCACTCACACTACACACTTACCTTTTCCCTGGAGAAGGTCGGTCCCCTTCTCCAGGTAGAATCCAAGGTCTTCTGAAAACAAAAAAATGAAAGTCCCTATCCCTACGAACATGCTATACTGTAATACATAGCACACCGACTTACAGGACCCACTGTGGCTCCTGCACTATAGCCATGGTTGGCTAAGAGTCAGACAGCTCTTAGCCAATCAGCAGGTGCAGTAATAAAAAGTGGTTGATGATTGGCTAAGAGCGTTCTGACTCTTAGCCAATCATGACTAGAGTGCAGAAAACCACGTGGGTCCTGTCCTTCACTCGGGAAAGCACTGTATACAGTATGTATGTATGTTCTGGGTTTTTTTTTTTTTTTTCTTCAGAAGACCTTAGTTAAGGGGACCTCCACTAGGGAGAATTTGAGTATGTAGCGTGTGTTAGTGTGAGTAAGCGATTGTGTAATAAAGGCAGAGCCAGTGCTAGCGTGTTCAGCGCCCCCTGCAATCAATAAATATATATATATATATCCAAGATTCGTCCGGTTTAGCACACCAGATGAGAAAGTAGGTGGCACTCCAATCGGAGTGAAAAAAAGTTATTCTGTATTTAAAACATCACATACTGCATAAGTGACAGGGACAGCATGCTTTCACATGAGGTTAATGTGGAGCAATAAGCAGCATAGTAATGAGATCCAGTCCAGGTTTTACTGGTGAATCAGTCGCCCAGACGATAGGCAAGGATGTGCTACCAACTTGCTTGTGAACTGTAAACTGCCATGCTGTGAAGTACTGTATATGCTGTCCGAAGCTTACCTGATTCTGGTTACCTCCCTGAGAATAAAAGAACTGCTTGAACCTTTTAATCGAGCGTATGTGATCCTTTTCAAATTTGGCGCCCGAACACGGACACTTTGTTAGATGTTGCTACACGACAAATGGAACCCATAATACAGTTCAGTAACCTGGCAGTTGTTTCCACAGCTTGTGCAAAATTGTTTTTTTATGCATGTGCCTTGAAGCTAAATACATTCTTTGCGGTATACGTTTAGGATGCCAGCGGCCACAATACCGACCGCCACCTTTCCGACTCCTCAATCCCGGCTAGGGTTAAATGACAGGCGTCTAAAATCTAGACGCCTGTTATTACCCCTACGGCAGGAGACCGGCACCCGGCATCCCAATAGAAGGGATGCCGGGTGCCGCGAGCGGACAGCCGCAGGGGGAGGCTTAGGTTTAGGGCTCCCGGGGGGACTTAGGATTAGGCACCTCCCCGGGAGGGTCAGGGTTAGGGTAGGGGAAGGGGGGGTTAGGCACCCCCGGGGGGAGGTTAGGGTTAGGCACCCCCCCGGGGGACTTAGGTTTAGGCAGCAGGGATGGGGGGGTTAGGTTTAGGCACTTAGAGGGGGGATTAGGGTTAGGCACTTGGGGGGAGGTTAGGGTTAGGCACCCCTAATGGAGGGTTAGGGGGGTAGGATAGGTTAGTTAGTACTTACCTGGGGACAATCGGTATTTCCAGTCAGCCTGACGCTGCCGGGTTTCGAACCGCCAGCCATGCGGTCGGCGGTATAACATACTGATTCCGCAATGTATCTATGGTGAAGTGGCCAGTGAGATAAAACTGTACGAAGAGAATGTGGTGTTAACATGCTCTAGTTTAAACTGGCACATCAAAGAGAGTTTATAAAGCCTCCTAAGTTTGTCCATAAAGGGATAAAGCAGTGTGGAATGGAGGAGCTTTTGAAAAGTTTTGCTGAACTAGCAGCAGGGCAGCAAGCACATGTGCAAGGACAGCAAACTTTGATTCACGGCCAACAGACTAAAATTCAGTTATTACATGCAAAATTAACTGGAATAAGGAAAGGTGGACATGAGCGAGAGGTGTTACAGAAGTTTACCCCATCTGATGATGTTGAAGCTTTTCTGTGCACCTTTGAGCATACTGCTGCATGTTTAAAATGGCCCGAGGAGGTGTGGGCTGCCAGACTTGCTCCCTGTCTCATAGAGGAACCTCAGTCATGGTCAATTTGACCATGACTGAGGCAAACTCCTATCCTCAGAAAACTGGACAAAATGCATTGCTGTGTGCCTCTGAACAATACTGATCACTACACTAACAAACAAAAAGACTGGTAACTATACCTAAAATGGATGCTTGATTATAGCTAACAGCATCTGGATAAATGGCTAACAGGTGAGACTGTAAGCACGTCTGTTCCATCCCAACAAGGAACTGGACTGATACTATCCTTTGCTCACTCCGGACCTTGAATAGTGCTACAATCAGCAGTCGGCATTTGGCGCTGTATGAGCGGACTGCTGTACCGGCCAGGAATTAAATAGACTGTGAGTATAAGTTACCAGCCACCCCATATCCTTACATTGTGCCATACATAACAACCTACGGCCTATAGTCATTGGGCTGAAAACGGCCAGGAAAGACTTACAAATTCAGTCAGTGTGTCACCATTTATAGATGGGACTACTTTTACTTACTATTGTGATGTCTTTTACAACCGACATGGATTTGATTTATTGAAGCAATGATCAGTAATTTTTATACCAATTGCGGCCCACATTGTTTGTTTACCAGCGCATTCACACAATTTTTTCTTGGTAAACTCCTATCCTCACTTGAAAAAGGCCATACTCAGCAGGGTTGGAGTGAAGGGCCTCAGCAAAGCTCAGGAGTTTCAGGAATGGCGGTTGAACTTGTCTGAGCCTCCAAGGGTCCAGCTGGCCAAATTAGCCCAGCTGAGTAAGACATGGTTGCAGCTGGATAAAAACTTGGCTCAGCGCATATTAGAGATGGTGGCTTTGGACCATGCTGTACGAGTATTACACAATGTGTTGCAACAGTGGGCCCTACAGGCTGATCCTCAAATGTTTGAGGAGTTAGCGGTGGTGATTGAACGGTACCTGACTCTTGGGAAATTGAGTAAAGCCAAGCAGGGGTTCCAGCTGGTACCTAAGCTTAGAAACCAGGTCTCAATTGTTAAAGCAAACAACCCACCTACATGTGTGTGATTTGATTAAGGTGATCCCGGTCATGTGCGCCAGACCTGCCCAAGCAGGGAGAGCCGATGGACTGCAGTGCTGGATAAACAACTCGACCAGTAGTCAGCATGGCTGCTGGAAGCATTTCCCCGGCAGAAACCACCTTGTTTTGTTTGATGGTGCGAGTGGAAGGCCCGGAGATCTGGGCCTTAGTGGATACTGGCAGTGAATTAACTATCATCTCTGCCAACCTCGTTCCACCCAGGGCTGATCAGGTGCTACCCCCAGTAAAGATTATATGTGTACATGGGGATGTTGAAGAATGCCCCTGAGTGTACCTCCCAGTATTGATAAAAGGGCGATCTCTGAAGGTCGTAGCTGCAGTAGACGCCAGACCACCCTACCCATTGATCCTAGGTCAAGATTTTGTGTTACTACAGGAGGTGGTTACTTGGCATGATGACAGCAGACAGATCATGTCAGAGGTGTCCCAAAAGCCAAGCTTTGCAGTATACCAAAGTTTGGTGACTGTGAACCCTCCTTGGCCAGTGAGCAGCAAGAGGGGAGTGAGACCGAGGCACAGTGGATTCCCATCAGCAAGGAAGTGCCTTTACAGGACTTTGGCTAAGACCAACAGAATGATGGGAACTTGATAAAAGCATTTGAAAATGTTGTAAAAGTAAATGGTAAAGTAATCACGGCTTTACCAACAGAAGGTGTACCATAGTTTGCATTGAAAACTAATTTGTTATATTGTGTAACATATTTGAAGGGTACGAGAGTAGACCAATTGTTGGTGGCTCCCCGAAAACACATGCAGTTGGTGCTGAGGGAGGCTCATACACACTTGTGGGGTGGCCATTTAGAGGAGGAGAAAACTCTCCAGTGTATTCAGTTAAGATTCTTTTGGCCAGGCATTCATGCAGCAGTAAAAAAATATTTTCAGGAATGTCCAGTGTGTCAGAAGACAGCACCCTGGCCAGGGTTTCAGGCACCCTTGTTTCCCCTCCCTGTCATTTCTGCACCTTTTGAGAGAATTGGTATGGATCTGATAGTGCCGATGGAAAAATATGCTCATGGGCATGAATACATAATAGTGGTAGTAGATTATACCACAAGGTACCCTGAGGCCATACCTCTACGTTATATGAAATCTAGCACTATTGCCCGGGAGTTATTGATGCTAGTTACCCATCTGGGAATACCAAAAGAGGACCTGACAGATCAAGGTACCCCTTTTGTATCTAAATTAATGAAAGATTTGTGCCGACTGTTAAGGGTGGATGGGATTACCACCTCAGTTTATCACCCACAAACAGATGACCTAGTAGAACGCTTTAACCAGACCTTTAAACAGATGGTAAAGAGGTTGGTGTCACAAGAAAAGCGAGATTGGGATTTAGTCCTGCCTTATTTAATGTTTGCAGTTCGAGAGGTGCCCCAATCCTCCACTGGGTTTAGTCCCTTCGAACTCCTCTATGGGAGGCAACCTAGAGGGATTTTAGATGTGTTAAAGGAAGGGGGGGGAACAACAGTCATGCCAAGATCTTAATATCGTTAAGTTTGTGTCCCCATTTGTATGGCCGGTTAACGCAGATTGCGCTACTACTGAATGAACATATGGACAGAGCTCAACAGCGTCAGAAATGCAATTACGACATTACCACAGTCGACCGGTCTTTCAAACTGGGAGACAAGATACTCTTGCTTGTTCCTACTACTGAAAGCAAATTGTATGCTCAGTGCTGAGGCCAGTGTACGACAGGAGGGTAGAAGAAAGGAGGTGCAAATTTACCATGTAAATCTATTAAACCTTGGAAAGAAAGTGCCAGTCAACCCTCTTTAGTGGCAGAGCAAACCCCAGACTGTCAGGTATCCATTGAGGTCACCCTCAGTCTTAGCCAAAAACAGGAAGTGGTAAGCTTAGTAACATGAAACCAAGATGTATTCTTGGCTATTCCGGGAAAGACCCAAATCATGCAGCATGATATTGTTACTCCTCCCGGGGTGATAATAAAGCAGAGACCCTATCGCATGCCTGAGGCAAAATGGGCAGCGGTAAAGCGATAGATGGAGGAGATGCTGCACTTAGGGGTCATAGAGGAGTCAAACAGTGAATTGAATAACCCCATTGTCTTAGTGCCTAAGCCTTCAGGGGCTTTAAGATTCTGTAATGACTATCGCAAGTTAAATAGTTTCTCAGTTTGATTCTTACCCTATGCCCCGGGTTGACGAGCTGGTGGAGAATCTAGCAAAAAGCCAGTATCTCATCACTCTTGATTTAACAAAATGGTATTGGCAGATTCCTTTGATGAAGCTGTTAAAGCAGAAACAGCCTTCTCTACCCAAGAGGGCTTGTTCCAGTACAAAATGCTGCCTTTTGGTTTGCATGGAGCACCAGCAATTTTCCAGCCCCACAGGGAGAATGCAGCTGCATATTTAGACGACATTGACATTTTTAGGATTGGACTGGGAGTCACACCTTCCAAGGGTAGAGGCAGTGTTACAGTCTTTACTGGCACATGGGTTTACCGATAACCCTGAGAAATGTGCCATTGGAATGGTGGAGGCAAAATACTTGGAATATATCGTAGGCAGAGAGCAGTAAAATGGAAGCAGTCCTTACCAGGCCTAAACCCTAATGTAAATCACAACTCAGGACATTCCTTGGTCTGGTAGGTTATTACTGCAGATTCATATGTGATTTTGCCACTAGGGCAGCTCCACTGACTGAGTGCCTTAAGAAACAATCCCCAGACCAGATAATGTGATCTGCTTGGCAGAGACTGCTTGGCAGGATTTAAGACGAGCTTTGTGTGTATAGCCTGTTTTGCAAATGCCTGACTTTAAAAAGCAGTTTGTGGAACAGGAGTGCTTGGCGATTAAGTGGGCAGTAGAGTTTCTAACATATTATCTGTTGGGGCAAGAATTTTGGCTAGTCACAGATCAGCCGGCTCGCTCCCTTACAGTGGATGCACACAAACAAAGAGGTGAATGCCCGGGTGATCTGCTGGGTTTTGGCTTTACAGCCATTCTCAGTTGAGGTACAGCATCAACCAGGGAAACAGCACCTCAATGCTGATGCCCTTTCCAGAAGGTTTGTGGGTCTCAAACCTCTGAGCTCGAGGAGGGAGAGGGGGTAGAAGGTGAGCTCTGGAAAGTTGTAGAGGATTGTGTTCCTGGTCAGATGATGCAAAAAAAGGTGGGTAAAGCTAAGGGGGAAGGAGTGTGACAGGTACAGCATGCTTTCACTTGTGAAGCAGCAGGTTTCTTCAGAGATGGAGCAATAAACAGCATGATAATGAGATCCTGTTCAGGTTTTCCTGGGATCAGTTATAAGCCACAAGCAAGGCTAATTAGCAGCACCTGTTATCTGTCTTAAAAGTTATATCAGTGCAAATCCGCAATGCTTCCGATGGTGAATCAGTCGCCCAGATGATAGGCTGGGGATGTGGGATTAGGATGGGAAGCCATATGTGTGTGTGTTCTGTAAAGGTGTTTTTAAATATATATATATATATATATATATATATATATATATATATATGTACAGGTGTGTATAAAACACACACACATTTATAGAACACCTATACTGACATTCAGTACACTCCAAGAAAATAGATTTAGACACCAATGTCATGCCCAGGATTCAAACTCATCACCACTTACATTGCTCTCAGACACCATACACATTATGCTATTTGCCTGCATTAGAAATCTGTGAATTCTGAATATATGAAGCTACTTGTAAATGTTATAACTAGGTGGATGTATGTAGTGTGCAAGCACAGTTCCAATCCCATGCAGCCAAAACCTACTGTATATAGAACTGCTTAGCTGCAATGGCTTATACTGATAATTACAAGTATGTAGCTTCATATAGCTAGAATTCACAAGTTTCTTTAGCAGGAGCAAATAGCTCAATTATTATTATTAATATTATCCTTTATTTATATGGTGCCACAAAGGTTCCAAAGCGCCTTACACAGTATATAAATGAGCATAAAGAAAAACAGTTAATAGTAATAAAAAACAATGCAGGACAAGGACATGGTTTATAAACATCGCTGCATAACACAAGCAGCAGGACATGAGCAACCAGGTGTTAGGTGCCATTGTGGGCAGTTAGAAGTAAATGATAATATAAGTAAGGGGAGGAGAAGCACATGAGGGACGAGGACCCTGCTCGTGAGAGCTTACATTCTAAAGGGGAGGGGCAGACAGACAGGGGTGACACAGATAGAGTAGATAGTGAGGAAGGAGCATGGAGCAGTGGGTTAGGATATGTGCTGCGGAATGTGTGTGTTTAAGATGACCTGATGTTATGTAAAAATGAAGTCCTTCATTCATCTATCTCTATGACAGAAAATAGATTTTATGTGTTATTTACATGAGATGTACAAAATAAAGTTGTAGCACTTTAATTTTTGTGTGTTACATTTTAGCGTCTACATACATCCTGATAAAAATGCAGCTATTATTGGACTGTCCTGCCATCCTAATACAGTAGTGACTACTTTAGTCCCAGCTGCTGCCATGCTGCCATGCTGCCATGCCATGCTCCTGTGAGTGGGTGTATCTCACATGCTAGACCCACTCACAAATGGGTGTAGCCATGCCCAACATGCTGTGGTCCCACAGGATGTGCTCCACCCGTACCCAGAATTTCTCTTGGCAGCCCTGGAGGTGACAGGCAGAGCCAGGAGGGCATAGTGGTGGGGTAGCAAGGCCATGGAGGGAGGGAGGTGGTTGAGAGTGGAGGGACAGGAAAGGTGAGGGAAAGAAGCAAAGGGTTGGAAAGCAGACTGATGAGAGGAAATAGGGGGAACAGCAAGTGGAGGAGACAAGAAGGGAAGGATAGGGATGGATAAAGTAGAGGATTATGTGGACATAGAATATGGGGGTTGTGTGAAGTAAGAGTGTTCATGCTGTGGACGAGGTAATAAGTGAGATGAAAACTGGAGTGGAGGCTATGTGATATAGAGACAGTGTGGAGAAAAGTTGTTAAATGTTCAAAAATACATGTAAAAGAACAGTGCTGCTAATGTATGAGCGCAGCTATAAAAGTGATATATAAAGGAGAGGTGTGTGAGGAGTGGGTGCAGGAATTAGTTATTAAACAAATGATTAAAGTGGATAGATGTGATGCAATTGGAATAGGTAATACAAATTGAATTTATGTAGTATGAGGACAAAATTACAATGTACCCGAGCTGATCCAGTCCGAAGTCTTATGATCAACAAAGATCAATCAACAAGAGCAGCACACAGATAGGGAAGTATTAGCAATGTCCAAGCAGTGAGTGCAGTAAGTAGTTTCCTGGATATGCATACAGCAGAAGATGGTGCTTGTTGTCGTTCAGAAAGGGTCCTGGTTTTGTGTATGTTTTCCATCAGTTTTCCTCCAGTTTAACTCCGGGGTAACTCCGACTTAGGGCCTGATTCAGACCCACTCGCGAGCGACTGTCCGCTCGCAAGTGGGTCGATGGTCTGCACTGAGCATGCGCACGACGGAGGGAGCTCCGTCGTGCGCATGCGCCAGACACGACGAGCGAAGGACTTTCCTTCGCTCGTTGTGTCCGATCAAAGGGGGCGTGCTGTCAATGTTGATTGACAGCACGCCCCCTTTGGTGGGTGTGCCGGGGGCGTGCCTCCCTGACGGGGGCGTTCCCACGGGAACGCCTCCCGTCAGAAGCCGGCCCACTGACATCACTAGTGATGTCACTGGGAGTGATTTTGGCTCTGATAGAGCCAAAATCACTCCAGAGCTTGCGGTTGAAAACCTCAACCGCAGGCTCCGGCTCGCAAATTCGATGGTCGCGATGGTCATGACCATCGCGGCCATCAAAATGCACGCTCGTATAGCCTGTGGGTGGTGACCCACAGCTATACGAGCGTCCAGGAGGACGCTCCATGAAAATGGAGCCCGGCCCTCATGCAGAGCGTGCGCTCTGCTCAGAGCGTACGGCTCTGAATGAGGGCCTTAGTTGTCAAATTTTTATTACACTTATAATCTAAGCACTTTGAATCTAACATGGACTATGGCAGCCACAGGCTATGCAGCCTTAGTGAGCACAATGTGTAATGTGTCCAACTGCAAAGTGTAAGGTAATCGGTTCGGGTCCCAGGTATGACAGTAATTTAAATGTGTTGAATTAAGGAGAATCTTCATATAGTTAGAATCCACAGGTTTACTTGGCAGGAGCAAAGTGTAGACTGCAAAGTGTGAGGTGACAGTATTTTGAAATGTGTTAAATTAAGGAGAAGACTGACAGGGAGGTGGCCCAGCAGCAGAGGGGAGGGAAGAGATGTCAGGTCACAAAGAGGAGAAAGCTACAAGCCCTGCACCCCCCTGCAATGCTTACCACATTTGCGCTCACCCTGAATAAAGGATTAAATTATACAGTATGTTTTTGTAATATTTTCTTTACTGTGAGGGTACAGGTGCCAATGGCCTGCTGGCACTTGTGGTTCTAAAGTGTCTCAGAAGAGGCTTGCTAGGACATGTAGTCCACTGTATTATTTCTAATTTTTACCCACCACCAACAGGGGTGCATCCCGGGCTGGTTAATACTCCGGAGAGGGGACCACATTTTATTTTTGGGGTCTCAACTTTTCCAATATTGCCAGCCATGGGCTAACTAGTTTGGGGTTGGTTAATGCTTTGGCATGAGCACCCCGTGCTGCCTGTTTCCCTACGGGTTCAGACGTGGTTATAGGAAAATAGGTGGAACCCCACGCAAGTTTTACCTCGACTTTACTGTACCAAAAGTGGCTCAGAGGTTTGGGACAGGTTACACTTTATTTGGGAGGGACCCCACACCATTGTTTTCTGATTTTTAACCCTTTATTTAACATATAACACAAAGAAGAACTGAACAGATCACACTGCTCTGTGCAGTGCTCAGCGGAGCCTATTTAGAAGGGGCAAATAAGGCTGAACTCGCACACAATACAACACGATCAGTATCACCATTGAAACAAAATAGACAGGCAAACACAATTCTTAGTAAATCCGTGTTTTTGAGCTTGAAAAACTCACACAAGTCTGAGCGATGCCCAGCATGTTTTTCACAACCAAACATGATTCTTATAGTAAATGTACCCATGAAACTCCAATGTATGCAGTGTGAACACCCATTACATTCATATTTTACTCTCAGAAATGTGCACGTGTGAGTTACTTTGACATGGACAGGCCTTCGCTAAATAAACGTGACAAGTGTTAAAGCAATAAAAAAATAACAAAATATTATATATACAGTATAATATATATATATATATATATATATATTATATATATATATAGTTTGTGTATATATATATATATATATACAGTATATATGTATATAAGTATATATATATATATATATATCAGAGCCGTAAGTAGACTTTTTGGTGCCCTGTGCCAGAAAGAGCATTGGCGCCCCCCTCATCTTTCAAAGGAACATAATGCACCCAAAAAAGGGCCATGGCTTCATGGGGAAGGGCCAGGGAAGATATAGGAGAGGCCTGGAGATGCTGGGGATGAAATAAGAAGAAGCTACAAGTGAGAATGATAATAGACAGAAATTTGACAGGCCCAAACAGCGCCCCCTGACCTGTGGTGCCCTGTGCGATGGCACCGGCCGCACTACCCTAGCTACGGCCCTGATATATATATATATGTATATATATATATATATACGTATATATATATATATATATATATATATATACATATATATATATATATATATATATACACATATATTTTAACTGCCACAAATAGGTTGGTTAAATACATTTTGACCGATATTGCAATATTTTAATAGACATCTTTACTGGACACGCATATGACATCACTGGAAGTAACGCTTAGGGGTAAATTTACTAAGAATCGAGTTTGGTCGAGATGTCAGTCATAGGTGAGTATAAGCATGCTTTTCATCTCTCAAATTTACTAAGGACAAACTCTAGTGGGTTTTGAAGTGAGTTTTCATTTTTCACTTTTTAAACTCGGGAGAGATGTAAATCTTGCATTAACTCGCCATCGTCAAGATTCAGATTTTTTTTGATCATGTAAGAAATACAATCTCGCAAATTTACAAAGAATGGAGTTTGGAAATTCGCCCGTGAACTACATTATCACGGTTGAGTTTTCCCGATTCAAACAGACATGCCTGCCAGCTGCGGGTTCTAGCGAAGGCAGTGTAAAATAGTATGAAACTGCAAACTCGCATTGAAACTCGCACCTGTTTTTCATAAGTTAGCATGTGTTTCCAATTCCATTAATTAGGCCACTCACAGGGAGACTAGGGGAAGATGGCTGTGTTTATGAATGCTAATGTGTTTGGTGTGTGGCTGGGATACCAGAGGATCTACCACCAGGCTGCAAGTGAACTGGAGCAAGAAACTGAGCAGGCTGAAGAGGTTATGCAGGTACCGCGGAGGCTGCGCAGGCAGCGTTTTTTTAGGGGGCAGTTGAACCTGAATGCATTGGTCGATGGCGAGGTCATACAGATATTCAGGCTAAATCATTCCAACATATTCCATCTGTATGACCTCATCAAACTCGACATAGACCCTACGACAGGTTACTCAGACGCTGTCTCAGCAATGCATAAGCTTTTGAGTGTGTTGCACTTTTTTGCAACAGGAAACTTCCAGTCTGTCACTGGTAGGGTAGTAGGGATATCTCAGTCCACATTCTCGAGATATCTAACCCAGGTGATGGCCTCATTTCAGCCTCTGGTCCAAGCCTCAATCTGCTTCCCTAACCAAGAGTCACACTGGCATGCAGTCAAGGTAGCTTTTTATGGCATTGTAGGCATGCCAATGTCCATGGCACAATAGACTGCACACACATTGAGCTGAGACCACGTCGGGATAGGGCGCACATTTTTTTGAATAGGCACCATGCCCATTCTACAAACATACAGGTGGTTTGTGATGCCAAACTCAAAATCATGAGTGTTGTAGTCGGCTAGCCTGGCTCATGTCACGATGCCTTTGTCCTCAGTCAGTCATCCCTCCATGACAAATTCAAGTCTGGTCAAATGCCGGAAGGATGGCTGTTGGATAAGGATTTTGCCATAATTTTTTATTTTTAAAAAAATCCAAATATCCAATTTAGACTAATTTTTTAAATTCTTTTCTGCACAATAGGTGACTCTGGCTATGGTGTTGCTCTTGGTTACTGACTCCACTGTCGCTTCCAAATTCTCCAGCTGAGCACAAGTATAATGATGCACATAAGTCCGCCAGATGTGTGATAGAACGTACTTTTGGTCTGTTAAAGTCTAGGTAAATCTGGTGGAATTTTATTGTATGCGCCCAATAAAGTGTCAGATATTGTGCTCTGCTGCTGTCTTTTGCATAATATGTGTTTGCAGCAGCCTTTAACTACTGATTATGGGCCTCATTCAGAGGCGGTCGTTAGATGCAAGCGGTCATTCTGAATCAGGGCGGCCGCTTGCATCCTGAACGGCCACCTTCTTGTCAATCGCTAAGCTGTGGATTAACACCCACAGCTCTAACGGCCGACATGGGTGATGGTCGCGATGGTCAAGACCATCTCAACCATCGGGCCTTACGACCAGACCCTAGGGTAGCGTCTGGGCACTCGTAAGCCCCAGGGAGCTTCCTGCTCTGTTTGAGCAGGAAGTTTCCCACTGACATCAGCAATGATGTCAGTGGGGCCGCCCCCAAATGGCAAGCATTCCGACTGGAACGCCTCCGTTTGGCCGGGCCTGCCCCGGCCCGCCCAGCAAACGGCGAGCTGTCACTCAACATGGACAGCTCGCCACGTCTGCTACGAGACCCCTAACGACGGAGCGCCCGTCATTAGCTGGGTCTCACGCATGCGCATCGACTAATTGTACTATCACAAACTATTGGCCTGTGTTTGTTGGTTTATGCTGGTTGTTAATTTAGGAGAGACCATTAAAAAACTCAAGCTCAAGGATAGATTTGGTTTAAGCACAAAATAATGAAGTAGTTTTTTTGTTTAAAGGCTAAAAAAAATCTTCAAAAAACATCCACATACATTTTATATTAGTACTTCTTAACCACCATTATTGATAATCTCAAACATTATATTTCAGAAACCAGTGTTTTATAATACTAAAAAGGACAAATGAAAAAACAACTCTACAGTTGGAACATGACATCCAGTACTTCAAAAACCACAAAACAACACGTGATGTAGTGTGCAGGACATACAACTCAATTGTAGGCCAACTACAATTCCAACAGGTAACACAGAACCAGGCAATATGTAGAGTAATTGTTTGTTTTATTTTATTCTGAATTATTCTATTAGCCTAAATTGACATTTATGCAAATTTGAGAGGCCTTCATAACCAAGTCAGATTTCCTTTTACAAACAAGAAAAGAGTGATTTTTGAAATGTAAAGCCTCTAAATTTTGAATATTATTGATGTAACCATTAAATGCAAAATTCATGTGAAATTTAGCATTCTAGGAACATATATACCTGAAAAAAAATTAGGAAAGTGGAACTTACACCAAAAAAATGAAAATGTAAAAACCCACAACAAACATGTACTTTCTAAGTAGACCCTTAAAACTAATTGAAAAATACAACAAGCCAAAGGCTTTACAAGGTGAGCAAACATACATTACATTGGCATTATAAAATCTATATGTAGCTTAAAACAACACAAAGTATGAATGCTAGATTCCTAAATTGATAATCTACATAGACATTCCATTTCAGATCCACACAAACTCACCATCCAGAAGAGGTGAGAGGGTCCCCCAGAAAACAAAACCACATCCTGACATCTTGGTGGTGTTGTTGGCTGTTCATAAGACTGTGGTGTAATTCGTCTCTTTTTAGATTGGAAGGACCTACAGAGCAACATTCACAGTGTTATTATGTCATTTACCTTACTGTGTGTCTACAAATGACTAGTGGACCTTAACTTACCAGCCTCCTCTTACTCCTGCTGCTGCTGCTGCTGCTGCTGCTCCCTTTGTGGAAGTGTCTGATTTTTTTTTGCTAGTATATGAAAGGAAACCAAAATTGTTAAAATTAACACATATGTCTGCCATTTGTTGTTGCTATCAATGAACCATGACAAATAATCTGGTGATGACTAATTAATGACATTGTCCTTTAATAAAATGGATCATGGTTACTAAAGTGTGTTGCTGAGGAATGTACATCACCTTTACATCAAGATAGAATAGGTTGTATGCAAACTTCTAAACTACACTAGTCCTTATTTTTATTGTAAAACACATGTTGTTTACAAATATTGGAACACAAAAATGTGTTGTTAGACTACAAAATGAAAAAACCAAGGCCTGAATATAATTAACATTCACCTGGTTAATAAAAAAAACAATTGGTTTACAAATTTTCAGGAAACTACACAGCAAGCATTGTGAAACCAGCTAAAACAATGCATGCGCTAATGCCAAGAGAAAACACAAAAATACATTTGTTGCTGTTGGTTACCACACCAAAAAAAAAACTGCACCATAAAAATGTGTACATACATTAACAGACATGATCCATTTCAGTAGCTTCAACAAGAACACAGGGAAGTGAATGTTTAAAACAACACATTGTTACTATTACAACACACCATAAAAATAATTTAAAAAACTCACATGTCTGTTTAGGGGCATCTGTGTCCCGCACATAACTCTTGCGCACCACTTCAGGAGGTATGAGCACTTTCAGGGGTTCCTCATAGTCTAAATAGACCGCCTCATATGGTGATCCACCGCCAGTACCACTGGCAGACTTAATCTCATCCACCATCTTCTCTTTAACATGTCGCTTTATGTCAGAGAAATGCTTCTTACAGTGGCTCTCATCACGTTTAGTCGCCCCCCCCCCCCGCATTTACTGCATTGACAACACCGGCCAATAATGAGCTTTTACGCCGGGCAGAGGTGCGGACAGCCTGTCGTCCAAATAGCAAGTGCTGGTGCTTCATTACCTCAGCCACAAGAGCAAAATTCTGGTCAAAGGTAAATTTAACATTTCTGCCTTTTTTAGTCTTGCCCTTCTGGTGTAGCTCAACCTCACTCTCCTCACTAGTTGTAACATGAGGCTGGGTACCCGACACCTCCACACCCTTAATCTCTCCCTGTCTCTCCTGCTCCCCAGGCATCCACCTCTCCACAATTAAACAAATGTCAAATAAAAATAAAAGACAAACAAATACAAAACAAAGCCACCAGCACTACCAATGTACAACACACAGACACCACACCACACACACACACACACAGATATGAACACTGACAGGACAAAATTAAAACTACAAGAGACCTAAAAATAGACCCGACTACAAATACACACCAGACAAAATACACTCACCAATCAACAATCGCTTATACAGACTCCAGAAAAACTCACCAACAAACTCCTCACTGTCGCTCTCTTCAATAACTTCTGTGACAAACCGATGAGGTCCAGACGTGACAGGGCGTATTTATATTCTGTCTG
Organism: Taudactylus pleione; assembly: GCA_031769625.1. Lineage (NCBI taxonomy): Eukaryota > Metazoa > Chordata > Amphibia > Anura > Myobatrachidae > Taudactylus > Taudactylus pleione. Next base: position 14,452,495 of record JAUIMM010000064.1, on the reverse strand, counting down.
AACATTCCAAAACATGTGATCACTTCCACCAATCAAAATAACTAGGAAAGGTGTATTTAAAACGTTTCTGGTGTTCTCGGGCGAGTAATTGCACTTAATCAGACGTAGCCGGCAAAAAAAACGACCTCCGTCCCCGCCAAAAAAACTAACGTGAAATAGATGAGAGATATCTCACCCGAGTTTTAAACAATCTCACCCAAGAAATCTCGATTTGCTCCACCATCGAAAAACTCACTTTCAGCTAAAATCACTTCTTAGTAAATTTGCAAAGCAAAAAAAAAACAACTCACCCAAGTTTTTGGCCATGCAAATCGAGTTTAAAAAAAACACAACTCGACCAAACTCGATTCTTAGTAAATTTAACCCTTAGTTTTACAACACATGCTTTTTTGACTGTTTTGATTGTACTTGTTATAAATACCTGCACCATCTCACTAATGGTTATCCCCATAATGAAGTCTGGAAGCTAGGCAAAATGCATGGACTACACCATATACCTGGACTCCTAAAAGGAGAGATAAGCGCTATATTTTTATATTGTTGTACGTAATATTACTTTTAATGTATGTAGGGTATAGATATTGAGACTGATTGTTTCAAACAGACCCACATTGGTTTACTGTATCATCAAAATTTACTTTTACACAAATTGCTTGTTTGAAGCTGTTGTACACACTATGTTGCATTTTTCTTTCTTTTTATAGTTATTTACGAGGACTCATGAAACAAGTTTCCTAATACCATCCTAAAAATCAAGAAAGTTAAGCATTATTTTGGTTATACATGGTTTTTTGCTGATTAAGCACTATTAGGTGCTTCACTTTCCTTCATTGTTTTCACTTCACCATTGCCTGCAGATAACCCACTGCAGCTTTGTCACAACGCAGGCTTGTTACCCCTGCCGTTGGGTCACTTACCACTTCTGTGGCCAGCTGGCTTACTCCCTAAGCTTAGTTCATGTGTCCACTGTCATCCCTAGGAAATGCAGGCTTCATTGTTTCCGGCCTACTAGGCCACAGCTCCCACCCAGCCAGACCCGGAGTACTGCTGTCCCAATCACCTGACTGTGATCCGGCAATCACTAGCCAGCCTAAGCCAGCATGTATCATCTGATACTGCTCAACCAATCCTGGCTAACCTCCGGGGTATATATTGTAGACTATGGCTCTCAGTCATTGCCAGTACAATGTCTAGCTCAGTCCCTACTGAGTGAAGCTAACTGCTCCTGTGACATTCATTTATTTAACCTGCTGGTGCAGTTCTGATTGTTATTGCTGCAATAATTTCTATGCCATTCTGTTTCTGTGAAAATCCGCATCTCTAGTTGCACAGATAATATCCAACCTGCTCCTGTGTGCTGATTCTGATCTACACCTATACTAAGCACACATCTGACCTCTCAAGTAATATCAGACATTCCTGCTTCCCTGGTTCCATTTCTGATTATTCCACAGCTACCATCCATTCCGGTGTTCAGTCTAAGTCCATTCCTATTGTCATCTGGGTGCTCCCAGACTACAGAGAAAACCCAGTCCAAGCCTGGTAAATATGTCTGCAAAGTTCTGCCTCTCAAGCGTCCTGTACTACAGTACCAAGTAAGAAGAGTGCTATTGTTTTATGAAGTAATAACCTACTACTACACTCTTCTCTGCTACATACATCATCCCGTCAATAACACCAAAGACCCTGGTGATCTAGTGGGTACGATTTGGCATCTTTCTGCCAAGACCTGGATTTGATTCCCTGTCAGGGAAGCACATACTTCCATGTCTAGAGGTCCCCTCAGGCCTTCCAACTTTACCAACAAACCTCCAACTTCTCATAGAGACATTTGTCTGACCCCGGTTCCACAAACAAACACAAGCGTGACAGTTTATACTGGTCAAATGGATCCGGCTGAAGGTATTCATCTAGCACCCGACCTCCTCAACAAAATTGCAGGTTGTCTAGAGATGACAAGTTCCCAGCTGGCACAATGCCACCCATCAGAATACAATTCAAAGCTCCGCTGCAGGACTTGGAGTCCCTTGACATCCTGCCTCAGTTCTTGCTCCTGCACCCAGACTTCACCTATCTCCATCTTATAAATTTGATGGAAGTCCCAAACTATGCCGTAAGTTCCTGGACCAATGTGATGTACTCTGTAACCTACCAACTTTCCATCTGATAAAGCCAAAGTCACCTATATCATCTCCTTGTTAACTGGTCCAGCCCTGGATTGGGTATACCTAGTATGGAAGAGATCTGACCTACTACTATCCTCCTATACTGACTTCATTGCCACATTCCATAGAATATTTGACGAGCCTGTAAAATGTACGTCAACATCTATGGATATACTACACTTATGCCAGGGCAGTAAATCCATGGGTAAGTATTTGGTACAATTCCACACCATTGCCTCAAAACTATGGTGGAATGAGGAAGCCCTTGTGGCAACATTTTGGCATGGACTGTCTGAAAAAATTGTCAACCCGTGACCATCCTTCCAATTTGGTAGATCTGATTTCTCTATGACCAAAAGTGGCATGAGCATTCCTGTAAGAAGTCTAAGTCAAGAGTTTTTACATCACCACCTGTCAAACCTCCTGCAGAAGAGGAACCTCTGCAAATTTGAAGATCCTGTCTCTCTCCAGAAGAACGTCAGAGACGACATCAATTAAATTTATGTCTCTATTGTGGTGAAGCTGGACATGTGATCTCCTCCTGTACTTAACGACCGGGAAATGGTCGCTCCTAGTCCCTCAGATAGGTAAGAGATTAGGAGTATTACATCCCTCTCCCAAAGAACTTGATCCTGTGATTTCTGTGACTCTCATTTTTGCCAATAAACGTAAAATTCTTTCTGCTCTCCTGAATTCTAGTGCTGCTGAAAATTTTATGACACAGGACTATGTTACCAAACATCACATTCCTACTGTGCCTCTGATCCATCCAGTTTCACTGTCAGTTGTGGATGACAGGTTGATTCCACATGGCTCTAGTGCTCTGTGTATCTCAACAGTCAAACTCCAGGTAGGGTTGCTACATTCTGAGGATATATCCTTCCTGGTTATCCCTAAAGCTACTCACTCTGTTGTACTAGGACTTCCATGGCTGCAGAAACACAACCCTCAAATTGAGTGGTCCACCATGCACATTTTGTCTTGGGGAAAGAACTGTTCCAATGCCTGTTTGAAAACAGTGGTACCTGTCTGATTATCTGATTCAGCTATTACTGAGAAACTACCATCCCAGTACCACTCATTCACCAATGTTTTTAGCAAGCAGGGAGCTGATGTTCTGCCCCCTCACAGAGTGGGATTGTCCCATAGACTTGGTTCCTGGTAAGTCTCCTCCCTGGGGTTGCACCTATCCATTATCTGTTCTAGAAAACAAAGCCATGACAGAGTATATCTAGGAAAACCTGGAGAAAGGCTTTATCCACCCATCATCCTCTCCTGCGGGTGCAGGTTTTGTCTTTGTCGAAAAAAAGATGGTGGACTCTGCCCCTGCATTGACTACAAGGGACTCAATGAGATCACAGTCAAAAATCGTTATCCCTGGCCTTTAAACACAGAGCTCTCCGACAGGGTGAAAGGGTCAACTATCTTCACAAAACTAGATTTGAGGGGTGCTTACAACTTGATTTGCATTCGCCAGGGAGACAAATGGAAAACAGCTTTTAATAAGAGAGATGGGCAATATGAATACCTCGTCATGCCCTTTGGTTTGAGTAACACCCCTGCAATGTTCCAACATTTTGTGAATTAAGTTTTCCATTACCTTCTGTACCACTCTGTCGTTATTTATCTAGATGACATCCTCATATTTTCCAATTATCTTATTTCTTGCCGTGACCAAGTCTAAGAAGTCCTCTAGAGGCTCCGTGTGAATCATTTATATTGTAAGCTTGAAAAATAAATTTTTGAAGTGCCAGACATTCCTTTTCTAGGGTACATCATTTCCTGTGTCAGCCTCAAGATGGATCCTGAGAAAGTCCAAGCAGTCATCTCCTGGTCTGAACCAAGTTCTCTGAAGGCCAGTCATAAGTTTCTTGGCTTTGCCAACTATTATGGGAAATTTATCAAGGGGTTTTCTATGGTGGCAGCACCCATCTCTGCCCTAACCCAAAAATGTGCCAATCCAAGCCACTTGTCTCCAGAAGCAAAAACAGTATTCCAGTTGCTGAAAGTCTTTTATTTCAGCTCCTGTACTTAGACAGCCAGATATCACTCAACCCTTCATCCTTGAAGTGGATGCGTCCTCAGAAGGTGTAGGGGTACAAAGACCCGAGGATAAATTACATCCCTGTGGCATTTTCTCTAATAAATTCCTGCCTGCCAAGAAAAACTACCCCATTTGTGAAAAAGAACTCTTAAATAAGCCTTTGAGGAATGACATTATCTGTTGGAGGGAGCCCATTTTTTAATTTCTGTTTTTACCGTCCACAAGAATCTCCTGTACCTCAAGACCGCCCAGTGTTTCACGCCTGGACAAGCCCGGTGGGCATTATTTTTCTCACAGTGTGAGAACATTTCTTTCCGTACTGGATCTCGTAATTGCAAGACTGATACCTTATCTTGTTTCATGAATCTGATGTGTCTGAACAGTGGGCCTTTTGAGCTTGGATTTCAAGTCTGTGGACGTATGCACCTACGCGTTGCAAAAATATGCAAATGAATGCTATAGCAATGTGACCGCCGCACGATACAAAGACCCAAAGCTTATAATGCCGCCCACCTCCCATTACATACATCTGCAAGTCAGCGAAACATCGGTAATATCGAGCAACATCGGACCCATACGCACAGTTGTGGTTGAGCTTGACCTGACTTACAAACTGCAAAGCTTCCTGTTGCCATCTAGACCTCTGCCTGCATATACCATAGCAGGGGCTTAATTATGCACGGCCCTGTAATGGAGTTCAAACACACAGGCACGCCTGTGTTCCATCGACCACCCTCCCTCTCTACCCCCAAACGGTACTTCCTGTCAATCACTTCTCCATGACTCTGCGTATCTGCTGCATTCACTTCCGTGATCGCAGAAACCGGGTCACGCACGCGTGCTGCATTGTATATGCATGCACAGAGCGCAAACATTGTCCAGGTGCGTGCGTCTGCAGACTTGCGATCCAAGCTGAATGAGGCCCAGTATCCACTGTTAAATCCTACTGTATACTCCTCCTCCTGGAAAAACATATGTGGCTCCAGAGCTTTGCAAGTAACTAATGTCATAGGGCCATTTCTCCGAATTCTCCTGTCATGTAGGAGTCAAAAAGACTTTAGAATTTATTAAAAGATCCTATTGGTGGCCTTCTCTGCGTTCAGATGTACAGGAATTTGTGTCTTCATGTCCTCAGTGTGCCCAGCATAAGACCAGTCTCCAGTAGGACCATTACAACCATTTTCAATTACACTACAACCCTGGACCCATATATCAATGGACTTCATCACCGATCTTCCAGCCTCCAAAGCCTTTACCACCATCTGGGTTGCAGTCGATCAGTTTTCAAAGATGGCACACTTTGTACCACTGACTGGACTGCCTTCTGCTCCTTGTCTCTCTCAGCTTTTTGTTTCTGAAATATTCCACGTGCACGGATTACCCACAGAGATTGTGTCAGACAGAGGGTCACAGTTTGTTGCTCATTTCTGGCGAGCTCTTTGTTCATCTTTACAGATCCAGTTGAAACTCTCCATGGCTTACCACCTGCAATCCAATGGACAGACTGAGAGAGTCAACCAGGACTTAGAGACTTTCCTCCGCATGTATATCTCATCTTCCCAAGGTGACTGGATTGATTTTTGCCATGATCCGAATTTTCTCATAACAATTCCTACAATACTTCCTCTGAGACAACTCCCTTTTTCACTGTGTACGGACATCCCCGAGTTCCTGATATTTTGCAAACATCTGGAAGGAAGTTCATGCCACACTTAAAAAGTCTTCTGCACACTACAAGATTTTTGCCGATAGAAAAAGAAAGGCTATTCCTCACCTCAAGGTGGGCAATCGTCTCTGGTTATCTACATGCAATATCAGACTCCGGGTACCATCTATCAAGTTTGCACCCTGTTCCATCTGTCCATTTCCCATCATCAAGATCATCAATCTGGTGGCTTATCATTTACAGCTTCCCCATCACTCAAAATCCCCAATCCTTTCATGTATCTCTCCTAAAACCTCTTGTTCTCAACAGGTTCCAGACATCGCTTCCCAAGACTCTTCCAGTTTAGACTCAGCGAGGGGTGGAGTTAGAAATTGAAAGCATTGTTGATTCTCGATGACGTTATGGAAAACTCCAATATCTGGTCCACTGGAAAGGATACGGTCCTGAGGAGAGATCCTGGGTGAGTGCCAAAGATGTTAATGCTCCTCGTCTTGTTTTTGGTTTTCATTTCAAGTTTCCTAAGAACCCAAGAGATATCCTGATGCCACTCCTCAAGGGGGGAATACAGTCATAACCCAGGCTTGTTACCCCTGACACTGGGTCACTTACCACTCCTGTGACCCCGGATCCACAAACAAACACAAGCGTGACAAGCTTTACTGGTTGGGAACAGTTACTCATTACATTTTGGGGAGTGAAATGCAGAATTATACCACTACTGCATGCACCTTCACTATAACATTTACATCTCTATTCCTCTAAATACAACAGACTTTATAGGCCTGACTTAGATTTTTGTATGCGGCTTCAGCTGTTGATTTATCACAAACTGCTCCCGCACTGCATGCTGCTTATGCATCTTTGCAAATATTAGAGATGTGCACCGACCCCGGTGTTTTGGTTTTGGTCCTAATTCATTGTCAGGATTTGGTTTTGCCAAAACCGCCCTTTACGTGTTTTGGTGTTGGATCAGATTTTTTTTTTTTTTAAATTGGTAAAAAAAGCTAAAACCTCATAATTGGTCCTGTGTTTGTTCCAACAGTATTAATAACAACACACTATTGTTTTTACTACTTTTCACCAATATAGCCCATAAGCTGCAGTGAGCTGGCTGGCAAAGTAAGCGACAGAGCAGCGCTTAAATGCACGGCAGTTTAAAAAAATATATGACATCTGTGAAACATTGCCACACAGCAGTGGCAGACAGGATGGCAGTTTAATAAACTGTAAACATGCCAGTCAGCAATGCCGCAAACAGATCCAATGGGAAGATCATGTAAAATGTGTATTTTTATTTTGCATGCTATTGGCTCTATCGCTTGACTACATATATTTTTTGTCTCTTTGCCTCTGACTGGTTGGCCACCCCTGCTCTATACCCTACACTACTGACCCCTCTATGCCCTACACTACTTTACATTACTGACCCCTCTATGCCCTACACTACTTTACATTACTGACCCCTCTATGCCCTACACTACATCACTGACCCCTCTATGCCCTAAAATACATTATTGACCCCTCTATAACCTACAATACATTAGTGACCACTCTATACCCTACAATACGTTATTGACCCCTCTATACCCTACACTACATCACTGATCATCTATACCCTACACTACATTATGGACCCCTCAATACCCTACACTACTGACCCCTCTATATCCTACACTACATCACTGACCCCTCTATACCCTACACTACATCACTGACCCCTCTATACCCTATACTACAATACTGACTCCTCCATACCCTATACTATATCACTGTACCCTCTATACCCTACAATACATTTTTTCAACTAATGAAGCTTACAGTATGTAAGCAGCAACAGAGCACACAGAGCAGGAAGCCAGTAATGTGGTATTAGGCAATAGGTGTTCGTAGCGCTCACAATGAAGTGAAATAGTATATGTGGTTAGTGATAGGGTGTTACCAAAAACATATATGAGGTTCAATTTAGTATATACTGAAACAGATCTGAATGAAATACTGAGAAGTATAAATGATGAGGAAACTGTATGTAGTGGGATAACCAAACTTTATTGAAGTCACAATGATTGTATGGTAAAGTCATCTGTAGTCCTATAGGAAGGAAGCACCCTTTCTGTGTATAATAGTGTAAGACTGTAAGGGGCAGATTCAATTCAGCTAATTGCCACGCCAGACAATTCAATTGCCGGGGATTCCTCGCCCGGGAGTCCTTGAGACCCCGCGCGCGAATCCCCGCTGACGGACTTTACCTCGAAGCTCATGGAGGTGCGAGGTAAAATCCACGTTAAAACAACCAAATCGGCCTCATGTACGGGGCAAAAAACTCCGCAGTTTACGCAGAATCAATGTGTTTATGCACATGAGTCACGATTTTACGGCGCGGGAAAAAGGCCATTTAATTGAACAACTTTTCCCCGCGCTGTGGGGATTTTGGACGGCAATTAGTCGCGGGGAGAACCTTGAGGCTCATTGAACCTGCCCCTGAGACTACGGTATTATACCTCCCACTTGATTAATGCCCAGATTGATGAGCCATCGAAACAATTGTTTGGATGGCTTCCTTTAGGAAACACCCTTAAATTGTAAAGCAATCTGAGAAAGCTATGGGCCTGATTCAGAGCCACTCGTAAGCGGCAGCTCGTTCGCTCCGAGCGATGTTTGGCCAACTGCGCATGCGTACGGATCGTTATACGCATGCGCGAATCAGTCAGTGCGGTCGAAATTCATGTGCTCGCAAAATAGCGAATGCCTGATAATTTGAGTGACAGAATGAGGCGTATGTGGGTGGTAACAGGGGAAGGTGCTTGAAAACGGGGAGTGGAGATCAGAACGCAGGCGTGCTTAAAGGTCAAAACGGGCGTTTTATGGGTGTGCATAATTAAAACAGCAGCGTCATTGACCACGTCACTGGGTTATTTTATAGCCAGAACTGCTCGCAAAGTTGTGGTAGCAAAAACCGACCACAAGAATAGTGAGCAGTTCATACCCTGTTCGATGTACTCGATTAATCTAATAAATAGCGGACATGACGTAGGATGCGAGCAGCCAGGGGGCGTAGTTTCCCAAAAAACGACCGCAAGTTTTGTTCGCTCGTTCAGACCTAGAGGCGTGAACAGACCGCAAACAGCGAACGGTTCATTTGAATAGCCACCCCTATTTTCAGGACGAGCGAGCGCTAATTGCGTCCGGCTCTGAATCAGGCCCAATATTTGCTAAAGATGGTTAAAGCAGTCCAGTTGTGGGTGCCGGCTGTCTGTCTCTGTAGTATTGTGCCTCCAGACGGAGGCGGTGTTGAGGAAGGGGCAGAGCCCAGGACAGACCAGCAGAGGAGAGGCAGCACATAGCACATTGAACAGCATGCCATGATAGAGTATATGTTGATTTTTTTTTTGTAATTAACTGATATATCCCATGGTTTTTACAGCTAAGCTCATCAGAGAGCTGTCAGAAATCAGCATATACCCTCAACTTAATCCTTAGCCATGGTGCGCAGTTCTCTGCAGAAAACACTACTCCATTCATAGCTTTGCTCCTTAGTTTAGCTCCATTGGGTGTATTGAAAAATAAATTGGTAGACTATTCTGTTTTTACTGTTGCAACTGGTATTGTCATCTTTATTTATACTGCACTGACATTTTCCACATCACCAGACACTTAGGTACTACATACAGGGGCACCAAGAGGGGGGGGGAGCGGGTACAATTTACCCAGGCCCGAGCTTCCAGAGGGGCCTGGCAGGGTCCCGGGTCCGGCGGCGCTGCCCCCCCTCCCTTCCTCCCTCGCAGCAGCCAAGCACACAGGGATACAATGGGAGATTGCTCGCGGCTGCTAAGCCCCCCCATGGCTTTGCGCCAGGCTGAGTATATATTTTTTCTTCAAGGGGGCGTGGCCAGACCTTCCGCGATTAGGCCACGCCCCCTCTTTACCAGGGAGCGGCGGCGCTCTCTACGCCCCTGACTACATAAAAGGTCACATGAATATACAGCCCAACAGAAAACCTATACAGATGTATATTTGCTGTGAAACAGCAATTTTATGCATTTAACTATACTTTTCCCTCTGTTGATGGCTTGTGCCTGGATCTAAAGTGCCATACAGAATTGGTGCCATAGACCTCAAAGAGTAGTATTATAGAACTCAAATTAAGCATATCAGATTGGGCACATTTATTTACACAGATCCAATTAAAAATATCATGCATTAACTTTGTTCCCAGTTGTGTTTATTAAACAGCATTTACTCTTTAATCAACATACATACATATGGTAAATGGAATTCCATTTAAAGTGTATGTGGAACAAAATGAGTTAATGAACCTTAATTTTGTTTAAGAATAATGTAAACATTGGCTCCTTATTAAAAAAATATAAGTCACTGTTCCAGTAGGTCTTTTCCACACAATGTATAGTGGGTTATACACCAGTATATATCTACAGCATATATTAATGGTTTACAGCTATTCTCTGTGCATTTAAGTATTGTAAACAAAATGCAAGGACACAGCATTCACAAAGTAGTGCGTTAACGAGTCCTTAAGTCCAAGGGGTAGATTTACTACATTCCTCAGACCCAGTATGTCTCAGCCCCAGTGTGTCTCTCATCCTCATTCCCCCAGCGTGTCTCAGCCTCATCCCACAGACCAAGTGTGTCTCAGCCCCATTCCCTCAGACCCAGTGTGTCTCTCATCCTCATTCCCCCAGCGTGTCTCAGCCTCATTCCTCAGACCCAGTGTGTCTCAGCCCCATTCCCTCAGACCCAGTGTGTCTCTCACCCTCATTCCCCCAGCATGTCTCAGCCTCATTCCTCAGACTCAGCGTGTCTCAGCCTCATTCCTCAGACACAGTGTGTCTCAGCCCCATTCCCTCAGACCCAGCGTGTCTCTCATCCTCATGCTCCCAGCATGTTTTAGCCTCATTCCTCAGACCCAGTGTGTCTCAGCCCCATTCCCTCAGACCCAGTTCAGTGTGTCTCAGCCTCATTCCTCAGACCCAGTGTGTCTCAGCCTCATTCCTCAGACCCAGTGTGTCTCAGCCTCATTCCCTCAGACCCAGTGTGTCTCAGCCTCATTCCTCAGACCCAGTGTGTCTCATCCCCATTCCCTCAGACCCAGTGTGTCTCAGCCTCATTCCTCAGACCCAGTGTGTCTCAGCCCCATTCCCTCAGACCCAGTGTGTCTCTCATCCTCATGCCCCCAGCATGTTTCAGCCTCATTCCTCAGACCCAGCGTGTCTCAGCCTCATTCCTCAGACCCAGTGTGTCTCAGCCCCATTCCCCCAGACCCAGTGTGTCTCTCATCCTCATGCCCCCAGCGTGTCTCAGCCTCATTCCTCAGACACAGCGTGTCTCAGCCACATTCCCTCAGACCCAGTGTGTCTCAGCCTCATTCCTCAGACCCAGTGTGTCTCAGCCTCATTCCTCAGACCCAGTGTGTCTCAGCCTCATTCCTCAGACCCAGTGTGTCTCAGCCTCATTCCTCAGACCCAGTGTGTCTCAGCCCCATTCCCTCAGACCCAGTGTGTCTCTCATCCTCATGCCCCCAGCATGTCTCAGCCTCATTCCTCAGACCCAGTGTGTCTCAGCCCCATTCCCTCAGACCCAGTATGTCTCTCATCCTCATGCCCCCAGCATGTTTCAGCCTCATTCCTCAGACCCAGTGTGTCTCAGCACCATTTCCTCAGACCCAGTTCAGTGTGTCTCTCATCCTCATGCCCCCAGCATGTCTCAGCCTCATTCCTCAGACCCAGTGTGTCTCAGCCCCATTCCCTCAGAACCAGTGTGTATCTTTCACACCCATTCCTCCCAGCCTGTGTTTGTCTCAACCCCTTTCCCCAGCCCCAGTGTATGTCTCAGCCCCAGTGTGTAAGCCTCATTCCCCCCAGCACCAGTGTGTGTCTCAGCCCTGGTGTCTCAACCCCATTCCCCAGTGTGTCTCATCCCCAGTGTGTTGGCCTCATTCCTCCTAGCCCCAGTGTGTATCTCAGCCCCATTCCCCTAAGACCCAGTGTATGTCTCAGCCCCAGTGTACCCTAGCCTCATTCCTCTTAGCCCCAGTGTATCAGTTCCAGTGTGCCCTCACCCCAGTGTATCAGTTCCAGTGTGCCATTGCCCCAGTGTATCAGTTCCAGTGTGCCCTAGCCCCAGTGTATCAGTTCCAGTGTGCCCTAGCCCCAGTGTATCAGTTCCAGTGTGCCCTAGCCCCAGTGTATCAGTTCCAGTGTTGCAAACTTGCAAACCCACTTTCATAGGAATCAAACACATGCAAATAAACTGGAGAGGCGGAGACCATAACAAAATCCTCAACAAGGAAGAACTGGATATTCATGCTGAAAACATTAACCCACAGGGGAGTCAACATTGACAACGAAGTCAAATTCGTTATAACAAAGTAATCTCCAACCAGCCCACCCACGCTCACCTCCAGCCCTCCAACCCCTATCACCTCACCTCACCTTTTATCACTCCTGTTAGTCCCTGCACATACCTGCACCGCATCACCATTCAGCAAGTCCCTGCACACACCTGCACCGCATTACCTATCAAACACACCATTGGCCTAATCTGATTACACTTATCACTCCAGCTAGTCCCTGCACACACCTGCACCGGATCACCATTCAGCAAGTCCCTGCACACACCTGCACCGCATTACCTTTCAACCACACCACTGGCCCCATGAGTCACCTGACCACACCCCCACTCCCGTAAGTGCACTACATAAGAACCTCAGAAGCATAGATCCTCTCACACCTCCTTGAAGAAGGCACCTGTGCTGAAACGCATTGGAGACCCTCACAACAAACCTGACACCGATCCATGCTGACCTCCACTAAAGATCCCCATCCCCACCAGGGACCACCAGTGCAGAAAGCTCTCATCCCACTCGCCCACTGGTCCGCACCGCTCACACCTCCAGTGACTGGTTCCACCCCAGACCAGCCTCTCTCCTCCCCCTCCCAGGCATGCTCAGCAACTGACTCCTGGCCAGGGTTGTCTCCACCGTCGATCCCCATTTCCACGAGGGACCCTCAGTGATAAGAGCACCCCGCACATCCGGCCGTAAGTCCACACAGCCAACATTGCCAGTGACCAGCTCCATCCTGGTCACACCTTCCACATCCCCCCCTCCTCCCGAATCAGTATACCGGGCAGACCACCCTCCAGGGGTGGTCCCAGCACACAGGCTGCAACCCAGCCTCCCAGCGGCTCACCCATCCACACCTCTGACTCCGCACCACCAGCGGCATGACCAAGAGCCAACCTCAGCTGCACACTCTGATCGCTGACCTCCACAGACCAATCAGACCAATCAGAACAGCCGTGCACCTGCAGCACACCAGCAACAAGCTGATCCAGCTCACCAACCTACCTGCAGCTTCCAACCTATCTGCAATGGCCAAAATGTCGACCTACATCACCATAACAAAAATAGTACTGCCAAGACTCACACCAACACGCGGGATGCTGCACAGGTGTTCTAACCCACTTTGCACATCCCCCCACCCCCCAAGCCTTCCTAGACTGTTGACCATAGGTCCAGCAGGGGTGACGTGCAAGGTCACTGAATCCCACAGGAAAGAGCCCCCTGAAAGGGCCCACCTACCTCCCCAGTCTCATCACCACTCATCACTGAACCCCACCCACCTGCCCAGGATCTCAACAGAGCAGCATTGTGACTACTCAATAAAAGATTTGCCCCAAATTACTGTCTCGCTGGCCTCACTTTGATTGTATATTATTCCCCTTTTCACATTACTCCAAACTACACTCCATACCCAATCACACCCTCCTTCTCACTCCCAAAACATCACCACCACCAGAAGAAACATTCCAATTAACACCACTCACAAACACACACAAGTCATCACCATCACCACTACTAGCAGGAAGAGCGCATCTTACCCACCCCTACCCCATACATATTCAGTGCAGGAAAGGTACTCCCACACAAAGGTGCAGCACCCCGAAACCACAACACACCACCCCTTAGTCGAGAGCGCAGTTCTACCGCCCATCTTCATATGTTCTATCAGTACCCAGAACTGCAGCACCAATGACCAACAACAATCTGCACAATCACTGACACCCCCCAAAACACAATAAGTAACCACATAATGGAACACAACAAGGGGACCATACACAAACCCACACATGGGCATTTTCAACATCAAAGACACAAGCGTAGATAGGGCCAAAACCTCTTACAGGAACTAGACCAACGAGCCACGCTACAAAATAACAGCAACACCTTCTGCCAAACATACCTTCAACTTGAAAAACTCATCACCAGAGAGTCCAAAGTATGCTGGGATGCACACATACTCCAATGGTACTTCAATAATAACCTCATCCTGAAGGGCATAGTCATCCAAAAAACACCCACACATAGCCACGATAATCCGACGTTCATGACTGAATGGAACAGTATACTTCATGACTGCTCCAAATCATTGATCAACTTAATCATCAGACATCATAAAATAGACCTAGCCCTCTTAGACAACCAAATGAACATGCTTGAAAAGACCTGGATCCATACAAAGGGGAGGAGGAATTTAAAAACCTTGTGACACTAACACGAACCAAACTAAACAAAACAGAGGAAGCCATAATCGAGCCAAAATCACACGGGATAAACCAGGTAACCACCACTGCCCCAACGCTCACAATCCAAACATAGACAAACATCACAACTACAAAACCTTCAGTCTCACCACCACAAAGACACACCGCACCAACATCACACCCCCAACACACAACCGACCATACCACCCAAGGCACCCCGTTATACAAAAAACTAGACTTAACGTACCATCAAACACACATAACAAAGATAACGACACAAATGACCAGGAACAAGACTCAGACTGCAACACATCATTTAGCATTCATGAAATAGAAGACCCATCCGAGTCGGAACACTACGAACAGCTAGCAAGACAATTGCTCAACCAAGGGTGGGTCAACACACTCAGAGGGACACCAGACCAAACAGTAACACAAACAGACAATACACAAGACACAACCTGACCACCACAACCACCTCCATGTACACCCATCCACACAGACGAACAATGGTCACAGTATTTTTTAGATCTGGAGGCAGGCAACCGCGTCTGCCTACCACCTACCCTAACACACACTCCAACAAGGCCAAAACACAAGCTAGACCAATGAGACGAGGATGCAGAGGCGGACAAACCACCAAAACCCAAACACTGACCAATCCCACACCACCCAACTGTACAGGTATCTTCAATCTAAGTAGCCGCATCCTCACACTGAATGACATCTCCATACTAAACAAAGGACTTAAATTTGCCCCACATAACCCTCTGAACAAATTCGAAGCTTACCTTGATTTAAACAGATTCATCCAGAAACTCACCCTCAAAAAATACTTCATGTCCAACCCCATCACAAAAGAACCCATACATAAACAATACAAACACACTACACTCAAACACCCATCCAGCATCTTTCCCAGTCACCTAAAAGGCCACCTCATACACACCTTCGAACATCTGGTAACAGAGGACATCAACAAACTCAATACCCCTAGCAAACTGCACAACCCAAACTTCACCACTAACGAAAAAAGTGCACTGAACAATATCAAATCAGACAGAAACCTGATAATCAAACCAGCAGACAAGGGGGGTGCATAGTGCTCCTGGACAAACCTGACTACATCGCAGAATCACACCGCATCCTTCAAGACAGAGACACATATGAGACACTCAATTCTGACCTGACACTCAAGTTCAACCAAACACTCAAACGCATACTACTGACTGGTTTAGACATAGCCATCTCAATAAGCAGGAATATAACTTCATCCATAACCCAAACCCAGTCATACCCGTATTCTATTATCTCCCCAAGATACACAAAAGCACGACACACCCTCAAGGTAGACCCATCATTTCTGGCATCAATTCCATCTCATCTAATCTATCACAATACATCGACCACTATCTTCAACCATACGTCAAATGCCAATGCTCAGACTTACAGGACACAACACACATACTGAAAATACTCGAGGACACCACCTGGGGGGATGACCACTGGTTAGTCATGAGCGACGTCACATCCCTATACACGATCATCAATCATGAACAGGGTCTCGACAGCATCAAACACCATCTCAATCACGACGACACACTGGAACCAGAACAGATCACATTCATCCTCCAGGGCATTGAATACATTCTCACACACAATTACTTTTGGTTCGATGGGGGCTTCCACCTGCAGAGGACTGGCACCACTATGGGGACCAAGTTCGTGCCCAGTTATGCTAACCTGTTCATGAGCAGTTGGGAGGACTCCCACATATGGACGGGTCATGACTGGGATGCGAATTTGGTCCTATGGACCAGATACATAGACAATGTCCTCTGCATCTGGAAGGGTCCCCTACACACACTCCTTGACTTCATTCAATACATCAACAACAATGACAGGAACCTCAAATTCACAACCAACTACAGCCAATCCTCCGTCAACTTCTTATACCTAGAAATATACATTGATAATCACCAGATACAGACCAAGACTTTCCAAAAACCCATAGACGTCAACAGTTACATTCTCTCCAGTAGTGGTCATCACCCCTCCTGGCTCAGCAATATCCCCACAGGACAGTTCAAGCAGATCAGACGCAACTGCACAAAACTCACAGACTATCACGAACAAGCCACGACACTTAAACAACAATTCACGGACAAACCATACAAACCGGACACATCAGAAGCCACACTCACCCGAATAGGACTAGAAGATAGGAAACCACTTCTGGAATACAAACAACAACCACAAAACACAGACATCACATTCCCTTCATCACACAATTCAACACCCAGGCGACACAAATAAAAAGAATCATCAACAAACACTGGCATTTACTTAAGGAGATGCACAACTGACAAGTATACTACCCAACAGACCCAAAGTCATCTACCGCAAGGCCCCCAACATCCATAACAAACTCGAATCCAACCACATCCCCCCCATCTGAACACAAAGCACTCTAGACAACTCCAAACTCACAGGGGGTTTCTTCCACTGCAGCTCATGTACCAACTGCGTCACACTAAAATATAGAAGCACCACACCCACTACAACATTCTCATCCACACAGAAAAACACCACGTATAAAATTAAAGAACACATTTCATGCAACACTAACAACGTAATCTACCTCATACAATACCCATGCAATCAATACATAGGTAGGACCACCAGACAACTAAAAACCAGAATTGCCGATCATCTGAGAAACATCACCAAACAGAGAACCATAACATACCCGTACACTACAAAGAATAACACCATAACAGCACACAAGGTACCATACGTATTCAGTGCGGGAAAGGTACTCCCACACAAAGGTGCAGCACCCTGAAACCACAATACACCACCCCCTGGTCAACGAGAGCGCAGTTCTACCGCCCATCTTCATTGCAAACCCATCCCCCCATCACCCCCCGTGCAGCCAGCGTTGCCACTTACCTTTTTACATAGATTCAGACTCTGTCTCATATAGATATACAAATATTGCACACCAAATTATTCAGTGTAATCGAGCAATGTGGTTTTGTTGCTCCTAGTTGTTTTATTTATGCAAATAAGATGCATATTTTGAGCAAAAAAGATGCTTGGCGCGCCCTTATCGTACAGGACCTGGTGCGACAAGGTGGGCAATTTATGCAACTTCATCAACAGTGTAAGAGGACACATCTGTATGTGCAAATGCAATGGTGTCACTATGGGAGTGCGGGCATCATCCATTACACACACCCCTCTGTCTGGAAAGGCTGGGGACTTCCAATCAGCTCCCGGAGCACTGGGCAAGCCCCCAAATGTGACGACAATGGGACAAATCAGGGGGTGTGACCTAACAGACATGTGTCAGGGGTGTGTCCTTTTACGCACGTGTCGGGGTTAGGAGGTATACTGCAAGGGGGTCTCCACCTGGTGTGACACCTCTGTACAGATGTAAAGTGCTTTGAGTCCTATTGAGAAAAAAGCTCTATTATTATTATTATTATTAATAATATTTTTTAAAGATCAATGATATTTACAAACATGAATACATTAAATTACAGACACTGCACTGCTTTAATATGGCTGTTCGCTTGCTCAGGACTCTGGAGGTAGAAAACTGTTATAAATAATAAACATATGTTAACTAGAAACCACTTTCCCCAGGAAACTCAAGAGGAAGAATGTAACTAGTATGAGGAGGAAAGAGTGATGTGACACAGACATGGTTTGTTTGCACAGCAAGTAAAAAAAATATATGTCATCAGAGATTAGTGACAGTATAGTGCAGCTTTGGAAGATCAAGCATGATACTGTAGGCAAAAGTTACTGTGCTGTGTAACAGTTAGCATTACTGCCTCACAACACTGAGGTCGTGGGTTAGTTTCCCACTACAGCCCTAACTGTGTGGAGTTTGTATATTCTCCCTGTGCTTGCGTGGGTTTCCTCCGGATACTCCGGTTTCCTCCCACACTCCAAAAATATACAGGTAGGTTATTTGGCTCCCAACACAAATTAACCCTATTGTGTATGTGTGTGCACATGTGATAGGGAATATACTGTAGAGTGTAAGCTCCACTGGGGCAGGGACTGATGTGAATGGCCAAATATTCTCTGTAAAGCGCTGTGAAATATGTGTGAACTATATAAATAACTGGTAATAAATAATAATAATTTGATATATACTGTACATATAGGAAGTGACATATACCTACTATATAAAACACATAAGTAATATACACTTATTCATGAAAATATAATTTAGCATTATTAATATCATACTACAGAGAATATATAGGTGAGACAAGCTAACAACCAATCAGACGCTGTCATCTACAGCACTATCCCCTTCCCCCTTCTCCTCTTGACATGACTCCTGTTCAAATTACATAGTTCAGTGGACAGCAATAAATGCCATTTTGGTGAACAACCTTCTTAACAAATATAGGACAATGGCCCTCATTCAGAGGTGGTCGCTAGAAATGAGCACTCTCTCTGAATGAGGGCGGCCACTTCACTTTTCAAGTGCGGCCTCCTGGTCGCTAGCTAAGCTGTGGGTTACCACTTACAGCTTTAGTGACCGACCAGGTTGATGGTCAAGACCATCGCGACCATCGGGGATTGCGACGAGACCCTAAGATTGGGTCTCGGCAACCGCAAGCCCCAGGGAGCTTCCTGCTCTGATCGAGCAGGAAGCTCCCCACTGACGTCACTGCTGATGTCAGTGTGGCCGCCCACTAAATGGCAGGCATTCCGTTAGGAACGCCTCCATTTGTGTAGCCACCCCTCAGGCCCCCCCTATGTGCGACCCTATGCGCAAATGGGATGGCGTCGGCACAGGGCTTTCAGAGCCCTTGTTGCGGCTCTGCAAATACCATATTGTGTAATATTAGATGAACTAAAGTTTTCATGCTGCATCTTACCAATGTCATTCATTGCACACAAAAACAGTCAAGATAATATATAAAAAAATATAACACAGGATTTCAAAGCATATATATAATTAGCCAATCATGTGGAGGTAACTAAATGCATAAAAACATGCAGACATGTTCAAGAGGTTCAGTTGTTCTTTAGACCAAATTAACAGAATGGGTAAGATATAGAACCAAATTAACAGAATGGGTAAGATATATGAACCAAGTGACTTTGACTGTGGAAAGATTATTGGTGCCAGACTGGGTTGTTTGAGTATCTCAGTAACTGTGATCTCCGGGCATTTTTACACAATAGTTTCTAGAGTATTCTGAAAATGTTGTGCAAAACAAAAGCCTTTCAGAGTTTACATTCTAAGGGGATGGATAATAAAAGACAATAGAGTCCATTGAGACAATAGTCATAGTGGGGACATCTGAGGTTTGTAGGATGTTCACATGGATGGTGCAGAGGCCTGGTGTCCACAGAACTAAATGCATTTCATCATATGAAGACTATCGGGGAGATCTTCATTAGGAGGGATGCCCCTGGTGATGTTTTGACAGGACAAAACACATTGGTGTCTGTGGACACCTTCCTTACTTGAAATATACCTTTAATCCAGTGGTTCCCAAACTTTATTGAATCATGGCGCCCTAGAGTATCAGTATTGTTTTCACAACACCCCTAAGTTTACGTTTGTTATTAAGGAATTCAGAAAAAAATGTAGTAAAATAGTCAAGTGAAGCAAATTGTACGTACTTGTCATCCGTAGGCTCAGTTACTGTATGTGGTGGTGGACAGGTTTGCTCTTCTGTTTGCCCACATATTTACATTACATTTACCATAAATAATTTGATTTGGTGCTGGACTACCAACCTGAGGCACCCTTGCAAGTGTCCCGAGGTACCCCAGGGTGCCATGGCGCACAGTTTGGGAACCACTGCTTTAATCCATTTCTTGGTCCAAGAACAAATAAGCTGTTTAAATTTATATTTGATGTCCATCTTTTATATTTGGTTTTTATTTAGCTAAATAAACCTGTGTTTTGCATATTCCACTATTGTCCTGCCTAAATGTATTTTATCACTTTATTTGGATGGGAGATACAGATTCAGAAGTTGTCAGATACCTATGATTGTATTTTATACATTTGTTCATTTGCATTCAACACCAAATTCACCTACTATACTACACTTGGTACTATATACAGTATATATAATTTTATTTCCCCATTTGGCACTCTGTGATTCCCAGTTGGCCCGTTTTTGTGCATATGTACAGTACAGTACAAAAGATTGAGGCACACAGACATTACATAAAGGGAAAGCAAGCATCACAGTCTGAGGATTTAGAATTTATCTTCTGATAACTCTATCACCTATTGCTGAATATTTTGCCTGTGACATTATATAATAATAGAACCAAAAAAAAATAAAATGGAAGTAAACACTTTAGATTAAACTATTACATTTGTGCAATCTTTATCCATAGAACATGAAATAATTTTCCTTGCTAAACTCAGTAGTATGGATTCTTTGAAAATATTAATGCAAATTAAAAAAGGGAAAAGGAGTTCAATGAGCTGGAGAAAGTAATCTCTAAAATGTTACAGTAACAATCCAGTACACGTCACGGTGAGTACCGTAATAGGCTAAGGGGCCTATTCATCATCACTTAATTGTCACAAAAGCAGGTGAAAAGGCAAATTTTCACCTGCAATTGTGACAAATAAGTATTCGGGCCATTCATTAAGAAGGTGAAGCAGGAGATATCACAGATATCTCCTACTTACCTTCTGTTTGCGGAATAGCCCGCTGTCCCCATATGACAGAATTCATCAAGCTCCGAAAATATTATATTTTCGGAGCTTGACTGTGGGGGCATTCACCATCTTCAGATGGCGAATACCCCCGCTTGGGGTTCACAACCCGCTATTCCCTATGGGAAGTAGGTCCGGATTGCGAGAAGGGATCCCTCCGCCCCTGTCCGGCTCCTTCCGCCGGACAAAAGGGCTCTTGTGCGCATGCGTGACCTGTAGGTCGCGCATGCGCACCACCGTCACTGCTCCAATAGGATGATCCACTGCTCCAATAGGATGATGAATCGCTCCGGTGGTCGCGGCGAATTAGAATTTTAATTATCCGGGTCCATTCGGACCCCGATAATTAACATCATGAGTAGGCCCCTATATCTTATACATATTTTCTCTTCTTGCAGTATTTTTGTGTAATCCATTGCAGAAAATGAAAACTTCTTATAAATGGAATTTTCCCAAGCATGCCACCTAGTGCTTCTGTCTATATATTGCAAGATGCAGAATTATTTTAGATATACTTTGGCACCTCGGAGGTTAGCGAGTAGTAACTCTCGTAGCCTGACTGAACTGGTGCTGTTACTCAGAAGATAGTATCATTAATGTCATGCATTGTACATCATACATGGAGCTTGACGTTGATTAGGAGGTAATAAAGATAATCTGTATTGAATTTCCCAGTATCAAACAGTAAAAATCAGCTTGTAGAATCTTTACATGCGTCATTTCCAGATTTCTATTTTATATGGTCGCATCGAGTGTTTGGGAATCCTGAATATTTGACTGCCACTGCTTGCAGTTTTTATTTGTTTGTTTTTTCCTTTTATTTATTGTATGTTTGTTTTTTGTAAAATACCTGAGCAAGAGTTTTTTTTATAAAAGATATTCTAAACTCAATGTTAGCACACTGAGATAACTTTTATAAATTCAAAATTGATACTGTACCTGCTTTTTTAACTCTCTTACCCACGCTAGTGTTGTACACTTACAAATGTTTGTAAAACTTCACAAAGCCAGCTAACAAAGAAAGAGATAACTCAGCCATTCATATTTTCTAGGCCCGTTTTGGCTGAGTGGCTCTTCAAGATATTGTTATCTTGAATCTGTCTGAACACTTTTTGCATGTGGCTGATATAGCTTTAGCTGGAGCTCAATTCCTTATAAGCACAATGATCCTTTTATAGGAAGTAACTGTGAGGAGTCTTTCAGGCTGTGATGCTCTTGCAGTTGGTGCTGGGGATAAAACAGAGGTGCTTTTCTCCTGATCAGCATAGAACATTCCTTGGCTGTTTTCGGCACTGAAGGTTTTCTGCTAGTAATTCCTCCTGGGAAGTTTATATTTCTTAAGGTTTTATAGCATAAATCCACATTTTCTAGTTTGGGTAGTAATAAATGGTGCTTTTAATTAGAGATGTGCGCCGGATCATTTTTGCTGGTTTGGAATTGGCTGATTTGTAGTCCGGTTTTGGATTTGGATTTGCCAAACCGCCGTGACTGTTTTTGGATTTGCAATTTTTTAGAAAATTTGCAAAAGAAGCTAAAATCACATAATTTGCACCTTTTTTTGTTCCTAGAGTATTATTAACCTCAATAACATAAATTTCCAGTAATTTTCAGTCAATTTTGACCACCTCACAGCTGCGTGGATGTAGTCAGCATCCCAGCTGACGGGATGCCGATGGTCTAAATATTGGCGCCAGTGGCAAACGCAGGATTTTTCGTAGGAGGTTTCCATTATATATATATATATATTAGGGGTGAGCTGAAATCCGAACCCCCCCCCCCGATCTGAGTCGTATCCGACTCAGGCTCGACTTTTCCCGCCTGACTCGGATCTGAAATCGAGGCAAAGCATCATCATCCCGCCTTCCGGGTCTCGCGGGTTTTGGATTCTATATAAGGTACCCGCGTCTGCGCCATTTTCTCACTCGACTGTGGACAGTGAAGAGGGAGGGTGGGAGTTAGGGCTGGCTGGGCTGTGTAGTGTAGTGTTGTGCTGCTGTTGTCCATAGGGGCTGTGTCCACTCCTCCAAAGTGCATAGGGGCTGGCTGTGTTGTGCTGTGCTGCTGTTTTCCATAGGGGCTGTGTCCACTCCTCCAAAGTCCATAGGGGCTGGCTGTGTTGTGCTGTGCTGCTGTTGTCCATAGGGGCTATGTCCACTCCTCCAAAGTCCATAGGGGCTGGCTGTGTTGTGCTGTGCTGCTGTTGTCCATAGAGGCTGTGTCCACTCCTCCAAAGTCCATAGGGGCTGGCTGGATCGTGTTGTGCAGTCAGTTGTCCATAGGGGCTGTGTCCACTCCAAAGTCCTGTGCAGTGTGCCAGTCCTAAAGGGGTGCTGTAGTGTTGTCCAGGGGGTGCTCTGTCCATCAGGGGTGCTCCCCCCAAGTGCAAAAAAATAAATATTTTTTTGTGTTTGTGAATTGTGTGCGCAGTAGCCGCACGTGCATCAACAAAGTAGTGCCAGGCGTGCGCCTGTGTCATAAGTAAAGGGCCGGCTGGCTTGACCGTTAAAGGGTGCTGTAACCCCCAAAGTGCACTCCAAACAAAATAAAAAAAAATATATTATTTTGTGTTTGTGAATTGTGTGCGCAGTAGCAGGACGTGCATCAACAAAGTAGTGCCAGGCGTGCGCCTGTGTCATAAGTAAAGGGCCGGCTGGCTTGACCGTTAAAGGGTGCTGTAACCCCCAAAGTGCACTCCAAACAAAATAAAAAAATATATTCTTTCTGTGTTTGTGAATTGTGTGCACTGTGGCTGCACGTGCATTAACAAAGGAGCAGCGCCAAGCATGCGCCTGTGTCCCATAAGTAAAGGGCCGGCTGGCTTGTCCAGTAAATGGTGCTGTAACCCCCAAAGGGCACTCCAAACAAAATAAAAAAATATATTATTTTGTGTTTGTGAATTGTGTGCGCAGTAGCAGAACGTGCATCTACAAAGTAGTGCCAAGTGTGCGCCTGTGTCATAAGTAAAGGGCCGGCTGGCTTGACCGTTAAAGGGTGCTGTAACCCCCAAAGTGCATTCCAAACAAAATAAAAAAATATATTTTTTTGTGTTTGTGAATTGTGTGTGCAGTAGCCGCACGTGCATCAAGAAAGTAGTGCCAAGCGTGCGCCTGTGTCATAAGTAAAGGGCCGGCTGGCTTGACCGTTAAAGGGTGCTGTAACCCCCAAAGTGCATTCCAAACAAAATAAAAAAATATATTTTTTTGTGTTTGTGAATTGTGTGTGCAGTAGCCGCACGTGCATCAAGAAAGTAGTGCCAAGCGTGCGCCTGTGTCATAAGTAAAGGGCCGGCTGGCTTGACCGTTAAAGGGTGCTGTAACCCCCACAGTGCACTCCAAACAAAATAAAAAATATTTTCTATGTTTGTGAATTGTGTGCGCAGTAGCCGCACGTGCATTAACAAAGTAGCACCAAGCGTGCGCCTGTGTCATAGGTAAAGGGTCGGCTGGCTTGACCGTTAAAGGGTGCTGTAACCCCCAAAGGGCACTCTAAACAAAATAAAAATATATATTTTTTTGTTTGTGAATTGTGTGCGCAGTAGCCGTACGTGCATCAACAAAGTAGCACCAAGCGTGCGCCTGTGTCATAGGTAAAGGACCGGCTGGCTTGACCATTAAAGGGTGCTGTAACCCCCCAAAGTGCACTCCAAACAAAATAAAAAAATATATTTTTTTGTGTTTGTGAATTGTGCACGCAGTAGCAGCACGTGCATCAACAAAGTAGTGCCAAGCGTGCGCCTGTGTCATAAGTAAAGGCCCGGCTGGCTTGACCGTTAAAGGGTGCTGTAACCCCCAAAGTGCACTCCAAACAAAATAAAAAAATATTTTCTGTGTTTGTGAATTGCGTGCACTGTGGCTGCACGTGCATCAACAAAGGAGCAGCGCCAAGCGTGCGCCTGTGTCCCATAAGTAAAGGGCCAGCTGGCTTGTCCGTTAAAGGGTGCTGTAACCCCCAAAGGGCACTCCAAACAAAATTAAAAAATATTTTCTGTGTTTGTGAATTGTGTGCACTGTGGCTGCACTTGCATCAACAAAGGAGCAGCGCCAAGCAAGCGTCTGTCTGTTAAAGGGTGGTGTAACCCCCAAAGTGCACTCCAACAAAAATAAAACATTTTCTTCTGTGTTTGTGAATTGTCTGAACTGTACGTGCATCCTCAAAGCAGCAGCGCCAAGCGTGCATCTGTCTGTTAAAAGGTGGTGTAACCCCCAAAGTGCGCTCCACAAAGAATAAAAAAATTCTTCTTTTTTTTCTGTCTTTGTGAATTGTGTGGGCTGTAGCTGCACGTGCATCAACAAAGGAGCAGCGCCAAGCGTGCACCTGTGTCCCATAAGTAAAGAGCCGGCTGGCTCATTTCTTAAAGGGTGGTGTAACCCACAAAGTGCACTAGTCTCCAACAAAAATAAAAAATTATTTTCTGTGTTTGTGTGCCCCATAGCCGCATGTATATATCAATATAACATAAATGGAGGACCAAACTTTCTCCGATAAAAATAAAATAGGGAAAGATCAAGAACCACTTCCTCCTAGTGCTGAAGCTGCTGCCACTAGTCATGACATAGACGATAACATGCCATCAACGTCGTCTGCCAAGGCCGATGCCCAATGTGATAGTAGAGGGCACATACAATCCCAAATGACAAAGTTCAGGAAAATGACCATGAAAAAAACATTTAAATCATCTGAGGAGAAACGTAAACTTGCCAATATGCCATTTACGACACGGAGTGGCAAGGAACAGCTAAGGTCTTTCCCTATGTTCATGACTAGTGGTTCAGCTTCACATGACGATGGAAGCCCTCCTCCCGCTAAAAAAATCAAATGAGTTAAGCTGGCAAAAGCACAGCGAAGAACTGTGCATTCTAAGAAGATATCACAAATCCCCAAGGAGAGTCCAAGTGTGGTGGCGGTTGCGATGCCTGACCTTCCCAGCACTGGACGGGAAGAGGTGGCTCTTTCCACCATTTGCACGCCCCCTGCAAGTGCTGAAAGGAGCACCCACAGTCCACTTGCTGATATGCAAACTGAATATGTCACTGTTGAAGTACAACAGGATGAGGATACTGGTGTAGCTGGCGCTGAGGAGAAAGTTGGCGAGGAGGATTCTGATGGTGATGTGGTTTGTTTAAATCAGGCTCCGGGGGAGACAGTTGTTGTCCGTGGGATGAAAAAGCCCATCACGGTCATGCCTGGGCAGAAGACCAAACATTCCACCTCTTTGGTCTGGCAATATTTCTAACCAAATCCGGACAACAACTGTCTTGCCATATGTACCATATGTAAAGGTGAAATAAGTAGGGGTAGGGACATTAACCACCTAGGAACATCCTCCCTTCTACGGCACCTGCAGCGCATTCATAAAAAGTTACTGTCAAGTTCAGAAACTTTGGCTAAGACCGTAAGCAGTCCAGGGACACCTAAATCCCATTGTCCTGTTGTATCCAAGTGCCTGCAAACCACACCGTCAACTCCCTCCTCGTCAATTTCCTCCTTAGTCAGGATCGGAAGTAGTCCTGCAGGCCATGTCACTGGCATGACTGACTCTCCTATCCGGGATTCCTCCGGAGGATCCTGCATTGCTACGCCTCCTGCTGCCGCTGCTGCTGTTGCTGCTGCCGGGAGTCGCTCATCATCCCAGAGAGGAAGTAGGAACACCACTACTTTTACTAAACAATTGACCCTCCAACAGTCCTTAGCGAGGAGGATGAAGTACGACAGCAGTCATCCTGAAGCAAAACGTATAACTGAGGCCTTGACTGCTATGTTGGTGTTAGACGTGCGTCCGGTATCCGCCATTAGTGCAGTGGGATTTAGACAATTGATGGAGGTAGTGTGTCCCCGGTTCCAAATCCCGTCTAGATTCCACTTCACTAGGCAGGCGATACCGAGACTGTACAGAAACATCAGAAAGTGTCCTCAGTGTCCAGAAAAATGCAGTTGTACCCAATTTCCACTTAACCACGGACATGTGGACAAGTGGAACAGGGAAGACTAAGGACTATATGACTGTGACAGCCCACTGGGTAGATGTATCATCTTACGCAGCAACAACAGCAGCGTCACCAGTAGCAGCATCTCAGAAACGCCAGCTCGTTCCAAGGCAGGCTACGCTGTGTATCACCGGTTTTAGTAAGAGGCACACCGCCGACAACCTCTTAGAGAAACTGAGGGAAATCATCGCCCAGTGGCTTACCCCACTTAGACTCTCCTGGGGATTTGTGATATCTGACAACGTCACCAATATTGTGTGGGCATTACATCTGGGCAAATTCCAGCACGTCCCATGTTTTGCTCACACAATAAACTTGGTGGTGCAGAATTTTCTGAAAAGCGACAGGGGCATGCAGGAGACACTTTGGGTTGCCCGAAAAATTTCTGCCCACTTTCGCCATTCAGGAACTGCGTGCTGAAAACTGCCAGCTTGAGTCAGGTCATTCCCCTTATCAGGGCTTTTGCAGAAGCAGCTGGAGAAAGTGAAGGAGGAGCTAAGACGGAGCGATTCCGCTCGGCATGTGGGACTTGTGGATGAAGCCCTTCATTCGCTTTGCCAGGATTCCAGGGTGGTCAATCTGTTGAAAGCCTATGTGGTGTCTCTCTTTCCGGCCGACACAAGCCTGCAGAGGTGCAAAGACCTGCTGGTGAAAACACTGTCAGCTGAAGCGGAACGTGACACGTCAACAGCTCCTTCATTTTCTCCTGCAACTGGGGCTGCCACTGCTAGGTACCCTAAGCAACCTGCTGGCGGTTATGCAGGGCAGGCAGGACCAAGTTTGGACATCTGGTCCGGACTGATGGACCTGGCAACAATTTCTGACATGTCTACTGTCACTGCATATGATACTGTCACCATTGACAGAATGGTGGAAGATTACATCAGTGACAGCATCCAAGTAGGCATGTCAGACAGTCCATACCTGTACTGGCAGGAAAAAGAGGCAATTTGGAGGCCCCTGTACAAACTGGCTCTATTTTACTTGAGTTGCCCCCCCTCCAGTGTGTACTCCGAAAGAGTGTTTAGTGCAGCCGGGAACCTTTTCAGCGAAGGGCGTAGGAGGTTGCTTCCACAAAATGTGGAGAAGATGATGTTCATAAAAATGAATTATCGACTCTTCCAGGGAGACCAGCCTCCAGAACATACAGAGGGACCTGTGGTGGTGGATTCCAGCGGGGACGAGTTAATACTCTTTGAGGATGAGGATGTACACAACACTGAAGAGGGTGAGGAATCGGTGGATGAGGAGGATGAGGACAACTTGCCTCCGTAGAGCAAGTTTGTGCAGGGACAGATTAATTGAGAGTTTCAGGAGCCTCAAATCACCCGAGTTTCGGTGAAGCTAATCGAGTTGTCCAGACTCAATTCTTAGTAAATTTACCCCTAAAAATGTTGTGTCTGATTGTTCCAAGTTGGTGCAAAAACTACTAAAACAATTTTCATTTTGTAGTGGAAACTGCTAGGAATAACCTGCACTTTGTTTATCTCGATCTTATTGACATCATCAATTCAAGAGATAGGTGTGGCACCATGCTTGTGGGCAGTAAGGGGTGGGGGGAGAGGTACTTTGGGCCCACCTACAGTACACTTGAATAGGATAGGCTACATAGCAGTCTATGCACAGAGCACACAGTGACATTGGTGTGAGTGGTGGGTGAATAGAATAGGCTACATAGCAGTCTATGCACAGTGCACACAGTGACATTGGTGTGAGTGGTGAGTGAAGGCGCTGCTGCCACCAGTCTGAATAGCGCTGCTGGTCACTTGGGCCACTCTCATGTCAGGGCCCCTATGCAAACGCATACTTGTCTACTTTTGAAAAAGCATTTCAGAGAGAATGTGATAGCAACACCTAACAGCGCTGCAGTAAACGTACTGCTACACCTGAGAGGTGTGCCACAAAATAACTGTCTTTTAA
This sequence comes from Taudactylus pleione, assembly GCA_031769625.1. Classification (NCBI taxonomy): domain Eukaryota; kingdom Metazoa; phylum Chordata; class Amphibia; order Anura; family Myobatrachidae; genus Taudactylus; species Taudactylus pleione. The sequence continues at coordinate 14,423,436 of JAUIMM010000064.1, read as the reverse complement.
ATGTAAACGATCCCCAAGGCAGTTAAGATCTAATTGTTGATTAAAACACGCTGATACTTTTAGGGGTTGCTCATGTATTGTTTATTACAAGGTGTTCCATATATGTGGCTAATTTATGCACGCCCCTGCAACAGCGTTAAACACACTAGCACGCCTGCATTTCGCCGACCACCCCCCGTCACCACCCCCAAACAGTACTTCTTGTTAATCACTCTGCGATGGATCTGTGTAGCCATCCCAGTGAAGTGTAGCTGATCGCAGTGAAGTCTTTGCGCATGTGTACTGCGATGCATACGCATGCGTAGTACGCAACAATCAGCTAACTGCGTGCGTAATCACAGTTGCAATCCTTGCTGAAATGAATCAGGCCCATTGTGCATTATAACCAATGCAGGGAAATGGCACTGATTGTACCATTTAAATGTATATACTATATATATGATTTATTCCCCCCCCAAGTATGTAACAGCTACATAATGGGGGTATGGGGCAATCAGGGAGATTGCTAGACTCCTCAGGGAGTCTGTTACTATTTCAGGGAGTCTCCCTGGCAATCAGGGAGAGTTGGCAAGTACTGTATGATGAGCTGGAAAGAGAGGAAAGAAAATAAAGCTCATATTGCAATTTATGACTCTAGGGGAGCATCACCGGGTCTTTTGATCACAGCTTGCTGTTGATATTTTTCTGAAAAATTACCACTATAAAAATAAAATAGCAAAACATAGCTCGTACGCATTCGATTGTTTTAAACCACGCATGCGTCCGGTTCTCATTGCGCATGTGCGGCCGGATCATTGCGGTCATTTCTTGTTCGCTCGTATACACAGTGAACAGGAAGTGACCTATGTCATTTGATTGACAGAATGTTCTGTTTATGGGTGGTAACGGGGGTGGAGATGAGAAAACGCAGGCGTGGCAAGGCGTTTTTTGGGCGTACATGTATTATCTTGAGCGAACGTCCAATGTGGACGCTATTTTGTACACGTCACTGTGTGATCCAATTTCCATTAAGACTGCTCGCTCAGCTTGGGATCTGGTATAGTCTACCGCAATGATGATGGTCTCCTCGTACTTCCCCGGACTCATCGATGGTGTTGCGATTAATCAAGTGAGGCAAAAAAAACAATTAACTTTTAATTGCTAAACAGCTTCTAAGGTGTTTCGCAAATAGACCTTTTTTAGTAGCTAAAAACCGAACGCAGGTGAACTACTCAGCTGCTAATTTCTGGGGCATACAATCAATTAGCTAACAAATGTTTGGGTTTTTTGAGTGCTTTTTACATATTTGTGTTTATTTTGTAGACAAACAATATTGTACGCATGTTTTTTGTTTGTTTTTTTGGACCAAGAAACTAGGCAAAATATAAAATGTTTCTATTTCCATTGTACTGTTTGTAAGTTTGAAAGAGGGATTACCTTTTAACCAGTTTGTGAATAAATCAAGAATAGATTTTTGCAATTTTGTTTCCAAAGTGTAATAATTTTTTTGTTATTTTTGTTTCAAGTATTTTTTAAAGTAAACATTTTTTTTCATGGGACAAAATCTAGAAATAATTTGGCCCACACACCCACAAAATAAGTGGCATTTGAACAGAAATAAAACAAATAAAAACAATTCACAAGAAAGGAGAGGGAGGTTTTTGCCATGCAGGTTTCATGAATTTACAAATTCGATGTGTTGGTCTTAGCATATGTTTCGCTAAGTAATGTTGTTTATTTTCTGTGAACAATCATGTCTTACCACTAAATGTAGCGTACTATTTAGCGAACTAATGTGCCCTTATGTAACTGTAAAAGTAGCGTACTATTTAGCAAACTAATGTTTTAGTGGTTTTAACTGTAAAAGTAGCATACTATTTAGCGTATTTTAAATGTAAAATTAACGTACTATTTTGCGTACTAATGTGTTTTCAATTTATCTGTGTAAAATCATGTCTTACCACTAAATGTAGCGTACTATTTTGAGAACTAATATGTGCTTCCTTCTCTATTTTTTAGAATACGAAATTTGTTTTCAATCATAGTTTTTTAAATTAATATCTTAAAAATTTTCTAATTTTGAAATGTAGGTTGATTTGCACATTGCACGTCCCAGGCCTGTAAGCATCTTTGGTTTTCTTGGAAAAGATAAGTATATTTTTCTTAACACATTTGTCTAAACCAATAACTACCTTGCTTAACATTTCAGGTTGATGTTGGTCGTATTATATTGGCCATGGTTCCAGAACCCGACCAACCTCAACTTCGTCCCAGGCGTAGGCCTCGTAGGCGTGCAAGGCCCCAGATATATAGAACACGTGTCACCCTTTTTGGTATGCCAGATGATGAGGTGTTAAGGCGCTACCGTCTTCCGCCACAACTCATCATAGACACTCTCTCATTAATAGAGAGTGATCTTGAACGGCAAATTGACAGTCCTACAGCAATACCACCACTTATGCAATTAATGTCAGTGTTACATTTTTGTGCCTCAGGATCCTTTCAAACCACTGTGGGAATAGTCACTGGAATATCCCAATCCTCCTTTTCAAGGATCCGGAGGGCAGTGATGGAGGCCCTTTTTAAACACCTCCATCATTTTATTAAAATGCCATTGGATATGGGTTCCCTTAATGTGGTGAAGGCTAATTATTACCAAATAGCTGGCTTCCCACACATCATAGGGGTTGTGGATGGCACTCACATACCACTTCAGCCTCCAGCAAGGCTGGAGGCTATATTTAGGAACCGAAAGCACATTCACTCGATGAATGTAATGGTGGTATGTGATGCCTCCCTCCAGATCCTGTCCCTGAATGCCAAATTCCCCGGCAGTGCACATGATTCCTTCATCATCCGGCAATCAGGGATTTGGCACAAATTAAACAACCTACAAGCTGGTGATGCATGGCTTCTGGGTAAGTTGACACCTTCTGTTGAAACCAATGCAAAGCTTGTTACACAATGGTCCTGATGTTTTTTTTTATTTTTTCACAGGAGACAGTGGTTACCCTTGCACGCCCTGGCTGCTCACTCCTTATTTGGCTCCCACACCAGGGCCACAAAGTCAGTATAATTCCACACTTACAGCCACCAGGCAGGTGGTGGAGCGCTGTATCGGCCTTTTAAAAGGCCGATTCAGATGCCTCCACTGCTCTGGTGGCAACCTCATGTATTTGCCGGCTATGGTTTCGAAAATTGTGGTCCTGTGTGGGATATTTCACAAGATCGCCATAAGGAGTGGTGTCCCAATGCAGCCAGAGGATGCCTTGCCTGAGGACGGCCCCCCGAGGTTGATCGGAGGTCAGTATGTGGGGGGCCATACGCGATGAAGTTGTGGCCAGATTTTTTAGGTAATTATTTCCTCATAATGTTTAAAAATGCCACCATGTAGACATGTAATATTTTAAAGTACACTTTTAACTGTTTTTTTTTGTTTTTTTTTAATCCCTAAAATGACCATAAAAATCCATGCCTACTACCTGATCAACACAAATGACTTTATGTGGACACATTGGATATAACTTCGGGAGCAATCATTTGTGGATTCATGTTGGCATGCTACTTCTTCAAACAGTTCTTGATTGTGTTTTTTGGGGGGTTTTGGTGTGTTTTTGACTTGTGTGTGTGTTTTGAATTTTTGAATTTATTCTGTGTATTCACTTGGTGTTTATTATTTGTGTGCATTAAAATTAAATTTTACGTTCACCAACCATTTCCATCGTAAATTACAACCAAGTGTAACCTGTTTCTAAAAATGCAAAGTTGCTTAATGCCTAATACTGTAATTTCTTATTTGGAAAAGTTTAGTAACCTGCTTTGTTGCTAAAAACAAACACCAAAGGTATTATGGTGAATTAGTATGTTTGCAATTGTAGGCCTAAGCAGGTAGCTTTAAATTTAACATTACCCACACCAAAAAATAATCACATTTTGAGGTTACTTCTCCAAACCTATTGGTATTGTTATGTGTTTAATGTGCAAGCTTACATACTTACTTGAGCTTTCGACAAACAAATTTACATTTCTTTAAAAATCAGGGACAAATAGTAGACTTATGTAAGGTTCAACAATCTAAGATTTACACACAAGGAATGAGACTTAAATAAATCAAAATAAATGTTATTTTTTACAACATTTTTTGAGCGAAAAATAAAAAAATTAGTGGCGCAGGCGCGCCAAAATCTGATCCAAGGCCACAAGCATGGCAATGACATGGCCCCTCAAGATCTGCAAGCCAGCATAAATTTCTGCGTTACGCTTCTGGTCCTCTGTGGGTAAAAAAAATGTGCGGATTACTAAAATGACACCTTAATTTATATTTTACAAAACAAGTAAAAAATCAGACTATACAAAAAAAGGTGAAAAAAAAAACATCTCCAAAACAAAAGGAATGCCAAACAAAAAGATTGTTGAAAAAAAAAAGACAAAAAATATTTTTCAAAAATAACACAAAAGAGAGTTACAACTACGCAAAAATACAACATTTGTTGGTACCGTAAACAAGAAAGACACAAGTATGAGTGTTTGGACATGTGTCATATGTGTAAGGGGAAAACATCCTAGACATTGTTTCACAAAGATATATATCAAAAACATTAGAAATACTTTACAATTTTGAACTGCACAGGCAAAAGGACAACATCAACCAAAAACAAAATAATGAAAAAACAACCATAGTTTAAAAGGGAAACATACCGGTCATAATGCTGACTGGGCCTGGAGCCCCAAAATCGTCCTCATCAGAGGTGGGCCAGAGCAGCACGGATGGAGGAGGGGTTATTTGTGAGGAAGTTGAGGGTGAGGAAAAGAGAGGGGGGGGTGGAGGGGAGTGTGAAGTTGGAGGGTTGGGAATGTGAGGAGAGGGAGGGGCCTCGCGGTCGGCCAGGTCTGGGTTGGAGGGGGAATTTGGGGAAGAGTGGGCAGAGGATGTTTGGGTGGGAGTGGGGGATAGGGGACGAGCCCGACGTCGCTGGCGTAGGAGTCTGCGCTCAGCCCCTAAATGATGTAGAAAAACTAATATTATTACATATTTCATTTTTTGGGAAAAAATGTACACACCAAAAAAAACAAAACAAAAAAAACCAGGGCTATGCGGTAAACATGCACACACAGGTATGTCCAAAATATGGAAACAGGGCTATACGGTAAACATGCACATGCAGGTATGTCCAAAATAAAGAAACAGGGCTATACGGTAAACATGCACTCGCAAGTATGCTTACATTTTAAATAAAATTTTAAAAAACACTTACTTTCATGGATCTGCTGTCGCAAATTGGTCAACAGGCGTGGGGATCTGCGCCTCAGATCGGACCACCTTCTTTCAAGTTGGACGATATTTCTGCGGTAGCCGATCGAATGCAGGCGGCGCCGCACCTCCGCGTAGGCCAGCCGCTTGCGGAGGCTAGTGATGGGGCGCGGGTAATTTGTGAATCTCTGGTCCATCACTTCAGTGAGGACCAGGAGTTCACAGCGACAAAAAGCGGCGGCTCTTATGATGGCAATGATTTTTTTTACACAAAACAGTTTTAATAAAGGTCCTAGAAAAAATTTGATTGGCTAATGTACTTTGTAAATTAACAGAAACCATTCTATTGGTTATTGTATGAGTCATGTGACCTACACCCTCACAAATATAATGTGAGTTATGATAGGCTTGATGCAGTGACATGCGTAAGCTAATTTAAATATTAAAAAAAAAGTTGAAAAATTGGCCTATAAAAAAAACGCAAAACAATAGTAGCATTCAAACCAACTTTTAATTTTGAAGAACCATCCCCTTGGTACAACCGTACGTATTCTGCGGAAGCAATAACACACACTAACAATAATAAAGTTTATTGACATTGAAAAAAAAAAAGATTGCAAACATGTGAATAACAATTAAGCTAATTAATATAGTGATTGCCATTAATCGATTCAAGTATGTTTGCTGAATGAAATAGCAGGCAATCGAAAACTGACAGGGCCACTTCCGGAATTGACTTGTGCGAGCGTTCCCTGCAACCAAAGAGGAGACGGAAGGTCGCTATTTAGAACGTTCGCTAGCTAGAGGAGGGGTTGGGAGACTATGGGGCGGAAAATTAGCTGCGAAAGAACATACGAGCGAGCGCTTGAATTTTATTATTTCCGTTCGTACGGCGGACGAGCGAACGGCCACTTGCGTCCAGCTCTGAATCAGGCCCTAAGTACTGTATGATGCAAAGCAATACAACTATAAAGCGGCCCATACACGGTGCGATTTTTTGCATGATCTGGCCTATTTAGATCGAATGTAACGATCAATCGTGCACATCATGTCTGGTATTTGTACATTTACGATGACGATGCGCGTCCCTGCCATCGTAAATCTGCATCATACATCTTATGGGAAAACCGTAAGTTTATGACCTAACGTCAACGATGTAACACACATCGTAGTAGTTTTTCTGTATTTATGATCCGATGTATGAGGACTGGCCACTCCCCTTCTCCATTTTGGGATTTGTGAGAGACGACGAAACGGAGAAGAGCAAGCAGCATCGTGTACATCGACTGTGAGCATTGCCAAGTGAGTATATATGTACTATACAGCCTCATTGTACACCCTGTAACCACTATGCCAGGGGAATGTTTATTCCCCTGGCACACCATTGTTTATTCCCCTGGCACACCATTGTTTAGACCACTGTGCCACCAATGTTTATTCCCCTGGCACACCATTCTTTATACTGCTGTGGCACCAATGTTTTTTTACCCTGGCATACCATTGTTTATACCACTGTGCCGCCAATGTAATTCCCCTGGCACACCATTCTTTATACCACTGTGGCACCAATGTTTTTTTTACCCAGGCACACTGTTTATACCACTGTGCCACCAATGTTTATTCCCCTGCCACACCATTCTTTATACCACTATGGCACCAATGTTTTTTTTACCCTGGCACACCCTTGTTTATAGCACTGTGCCACCAAAGTTTATTCCCCTGGCACACCATGCTTTAGATATAAAGGACCATCATTTTATATTTTAATTTATATTTATGTTTAAGACTATTCAACAGTAAAAACATTAAAAATTAAACCGTCATAAACTTTTAAAAGCATTACATTTTTCAGTTGTCAAATTGAAATCATATATCTTAACACAGTTTTTGTTTTTTTGTCAACAGAAATGACCAGTGTAAGGGAACGCCAGTTCATAACAGGATTCCTGGAGATGTATAGGTCCCATGAGTGCCTTTGTCATATAAAAACCAAGGGCTACAGCAACAGACAGAAAAAGGCTGCTGCTATCGACGACATGGTGACCTTCAGCCTCAGGTACTACGATGAGGCAACCCCCAAGTGGGTGAAACAGCGGATCCAGAAATTGCAGACCGTTTATGTGAAGGAGATGAGGAAGGAAAGCGACTCACGGACATCTGGAGTGGAGGCAGATGATATCTACACTAGCACCTTGTGGTATTATAGTCTTCTAGAGTTCCTCCATGAAAACATCTAGAAGTCTTTTAGTGGACACGGTCCCCAAGGAGAAGTTTTTGGAGAACCTAAAAAGTGAACCAGCGTCCTCTCTGGTTCTGGTAATAGGGATGTATCTAGGGATCCAAGCGCCCCTAGCAATGTAATGGACTGGTGCCCCCCCCTATGCAGTGCCCCCAGTAGTAACCCTCCAGTAGTAATCCCCCTATGCTGCATTGCCCCCATTAGTAGCCCCCCCTATACAGTGCCACCAGTAGTGGCCACCCCCCTAAATTACCCCCAGTAGTGGCCACCCCCCTAAATTACCCCCAGTAGTGGCCACCCCTATATAGTGCCCCCAGTAGTGGCCACCCCTATACAGTGCCCCCAGTAGTGGCCACCCCTATACAGAGCCCCCAGTAGCAGGCACCCCCCCATAAAGTGCCCCAGTAGTGGCCACCCCCTATTTCAGTGCCCCCAGTAGTGGCCAACCCTATAGAGTGTCCCCAGTAGTGGCCACCCCCCTAAATTGTCCCCAGTTGTGGCCACCCATATACAGAGCCCACAGTAGCAGGCACCCCCCCCATAAAGTGCCCCCAGTAGCAGCCACCCCTTATTTCAGTGCCAACAGTAGTGGCCACCCCTATAGAGTGCCCCCAGTAGTGGCCACCCCTATACAGAGCCCCCTGTAGTGGGCACCCCCCCATAAATTGCCCCCAGTAGCGGCCACCCCCTATTTCAGTGTCACCCCCACACACACACAAAGAAAAAAAAACTTACCTGATCCTCGCTCCTGATGCAACCGCCGCTGTCTGCTCAGTCCCGCCCGCTCTTCTCCTGCATGGGAGAGACATCATACGTCATGACGTCTCTCCCATCACATGCTGCAGAGGGACCCGGAAGACGGAGCTCATTAGTGAGCTCCAGCCAGCTCCCTCCGTGGACGCAGCAGCTAATGAGGGAGTGGGTGTTTTGACAGAGGGCATTTGGACACCCTCGTGTGGTTGTTCGTGGTCGGCGATGGTCATATCAATTGGTCCCTGTTGTATTGAGTTTTTGGCCCGCAAAACATTGTGTAGAACACAACAGGCCATGACCACAGAATCAATTTTGTCCACACAAAGGTTTATAGCTGTATGGAATATCCGGAAATCGACTACACATAATTCCAAAAGCATTTTCAAGTATGCGCCGGGCCCTGGATAGGCGATAGTTGAAAATGCGTTTCTCTTTGGTCAATCCCCTTTGTCCATACGGCTTCATTAAATGCTCATGTAGAGCAATCGCCTTGCCTGCCACAAACACATAGTTCAGGCCATGCTTCGTAACCGCTGTTGTAGGCAATTTTAGATGGTTGGTGGAGAGTCTGTCATAAAATTCTGTTTGTTTGAAGCATCCACCATCGGAAGCACGGCCATTTTTCCGCACATCAACATAAATAAATTGATAGTTGGCATTTACCACCGCCATCAGCACGATACTGTGATAGCCCTTTTAGTTGAAATACGCTGTGGGGAGGCGGGGTAATGCGAATGTGTTTCCCTTCGATGGCTCCTCCGCAATTTGGGAAATTCCACAGGCTTTTGAAATCCTCACCAATGGTCTTCCAGTCCTCCATTGATGTTGAATACTAAAATTCAAATAAAAACAAATTAAATTAATTACAGTATATTAACATGAAAATGTCCTATCTCTCCTCCTACCGTCTGCTACGCCTGAGTTTGACCCAAGTGCAAGCCCACACTTAACCCAGCTGCATGAAAGTGGGTCAGAAGTGCCGGAGCCACAGCGCCATGCAAGAAGAATGCCTTGTCGTAACCTGCCAGCCCCTGATCCACTCTTGCAGCAGATTAAGCAAGCCCTAGCCAAACCACCCGATCAATATGATAGCCTGGGATCCGATGTGACAAGCAATATTTGCGTAATGGATGAAGAACAGCAACTACATGCTGAAAGGCTAATCTATGATATAATTATGCAGGGGAAAAGGAAGCAACTAGCAAATACATCTAGGGTGATAAGAGAGCCGGTACTCACCTCTGCATCCAATATGGGCCATGGGTATATGACATCGCCTTTATTTCCCCCACCAACCTACCAGGACACTGGAAGAATGGGGCCAACCCCATCCCAACCCACACCCCCTCCCACTTACAGTATGCCAGAAGCATCCTACCCCTCAACATCCTCCTCTTCAGAGGTTCTTTATCGCGCAATGTTGTCCGAGGTTGAGGAAGCACCACAGGGTATGCGTGCAGACAATGCGACTTGGACAGGGTGACCAAACGCATGGCGCAAGGACAGATTGTTGTTTGGCAGAGCCTCAATCTGCACTTGCGGCATGCGCTTCTTGCCCTGTTCAATCCATCATCTGACACACCCTATACCATGCAGCTGGCTATCTATTGGGCAACCAAAAACTGGTTGATACACCTGTTAATTTGTATGAAATATATATGTGTGTTCCTGTAAAGCAGGGGTGGGGAACCTTTTCTCTGCCAAGGGCAATTTGGATATTTAAAAAATCATTTGCGGGTCATACTAAATTATCAACTTAAATATGTACTATATATACATATATATATATATATATATATATAATATATATATATATATATATATATAATCAAATATACCCACACACTGAGAACCTAGTTCAGTAATAACCACACATAGCACCAGGTAAAACACAAGATGTGGTCTACTCACAGTCCAGGTGCATCTTCTTAGGGGCCCAAAATCTCGTGGGTGGTTTTCTTGCAGTCCGTTATGCTCTGGCCGAACTCCGGGCTGGCATCTGACATGCAGAGGATCGGACCCGGCAGGAGAAGGGAGGGATCCGGTATCACCTTGCTGCAGACCTGAGCATGGATGCCCGAAGCACGTTGTCTGCCCGTGCAGCGCATGGTACGGCAGCTACTGGAGGAAAATGGCAGCTCAGCACTGCCTTAGGGATACGTGAAGAGAGCCGTCATGTGACTGGGAGGCGGTGGTCAAGCTGATAGGTTGGGGAGACGCTAACGCACGTAGTCATTGGTTGAGAGATGATGATGGATGTTACTGGGCCGCCAGTAGCAGCGCACATAGCGTCCTGCAGGACCCGGTCAGCCACAGCTGGCCAGACCTGATAAAATGATCTTACGGGCTGTTTGCGGCCCGCGTGCCGGAGATTCCCCATCCCTGCTGTAAAGGGATAAAGGCCCTCATTCAGAGCCGCTCGCTATTTGCGGTCGTTCGTTCTAAAACAAGGGGTGGCTATTCAAATGAACCGTTCGCTAATTGCGGTCTGTTCACGCCTCTAAGTCTGAACGAGCGAGCAAAAATTTGCGGTTGTAATTTTGAAAAATACGCCCCCTTGCCGCTCGCACCAAACGTCATGTCCGCTATTTATTAGATTAATCGAGTACATCGAACAGCGTATGAACTGCTCGCTATTCTTGTGGCTGGTTTTTTCAACCGCTATTTTGCGAGCAGTTCTGAGTAAAAAAAAAACAAGTGACGTGGTCAATGACGCTGCTGTATTAATTATGCACTCCCTTAAAACGCCCGTTTTGACCTTTAAGCACGCCTGCGTTCGAATTCCACACCCCCGTTTTCAAGCACCTTCCCTTGTTACCACCCACATACGCCTCCTTCTGTCACTCAAAATAGCAGGCATTCGCTATATAGCAAACGAACGATTTTCGGCCGCACTGACTGGTTCGCGCATGCGTATTAAAATCCGCACGCATGCGCAGATGTGCGAACATCGGTCAGAACGAACGAGCGGCTGCTTACGAGCGGCTCTGAATCAGGGCCAAAGTTTCAAGATGGAATATTTCCTCACCTCTGTATCAGCCAGTATGTTAAGGTTGATATACTAGTTTGGCAAATATAAAGACCATGTTGGCTTTGTTGTACCCAAAAAAAAACAGTCAAGGTGGTTACAATATTAACACCGCTAAATACAGCCATGTTGGTTGTTACATATAAATAATGGGTTTAAAAAAAAAAAAAATCTATTACACCAAAACATTTTTTTGTGTTTTTAATTGCCTTCAAGTACTGGAACTTCAGGACATTTACAATAGCCTCACAGGTGTCCGGGATGATGCGCCCCAACGTCTGGGTAGAAATGAGGGTCCAAAACTTCAGGTCTTCAAAAGACCGTCCTGTAGCCAGGAACCTCAGGGTAGCCACCAACCTCTCCTCCGGAATGGCCATCCTCATGCTGGTGTCCTGCCTCTGGATTTCCTCCTGGAAAGTAGCGTCTTCCATCCGAAGGTAGTTGCGATAATCGTCCGGGTTGTTCTCCCTAATCTCCATCAGCAGGGACATATGGGAGCGACTTTCCCTCCTAGTCAGCCACTCCTTGGTCCAGCACAACTGCCTCCTCCTCCTCCTCTCCTCGTCTTCTACACCTTTCAGCCTAAGATAACCATAGGCTAGCCAAAGCTTATGGCGATAGGAATCCATCAGAAAGAAGAATACATACACTTTGTAAAAAGCAAGCCTTAAAACAAAGCAAAACACACTAGCAAAGTACAACATTCAGCAGGGTATAAAACCAAGCCTCGCTAGTCACTGAGCAGAGTGTGCACAGATCTAAAAATGGACGCTGCCTTTTATACCCCCTAGATAAGCCCTCCCCTATTCACATTCCAGGAGATTTATCATGAGGTTTTTAGAAATAAACAATGCATTGTTAACGATTTCAAATCAGAAACAACGCATCGTATCATATGATCGTATGCCCAATCGTACACCATTTGTACACATTGTAGAGAGAATTTCAAGGTAAATCGTACAACACATCTTAACCTCAGAAAATCACACCATGTATAGCCAGCATAACACTTCAAATAAAAAAAATGTTGGCTGAAGCAATTTCATCGAGGCTGAAGCCCCGGGCAACAGCTAGTACAATATAAAATAGAAGACCAGTACTGTCTGGATCCCCTAAAGGAAAACTTTCCCAATGTTATTCAGTTAGAAAATGGGTGTGTGATTGGAATTCACTCATACTATATAGTTAAGAGCTTACATTTTGGCAATAGATATATTAATACGTTTCCCATCAAAAATATATGTCTTTGCAATACAGCATATTGTACTACAGTTTTTCCTACCACTGAAATGAGGTAAGCATATTTTACTTTCAGTTCTCTCACATATTACAGACTCCATTCCTGAGTGAAATGTCATCTTTAAAATATTCTCTCATTATGCCCTCTAGCGTGATATGCAAGGTTTGGTTTAGGCTAAAGTCTTTGCAGCACCTATGTTAGAGCTTTAAGATGTATATGTTAAATCAGTGCTATATATATCTACACAATAAAAATGATGCTGTGTTGCACATACTCCAATTTGCTTAGCATAAAATAAGCAGATTGGTTCTGCGAACAAAATAAATGTGAATATGCAGATTTGCTCACAACTGACAATTGCGCCTGCTTAAGACTGAAGAGGCAGGACAGGGAAGGAGACGGCTGGCCATACACGGTACGATTTTCTGTCCAACCACCCAACTAGTTGGTTGGTTGGAATGAAAATCTGGTAATGTATGGGAGTAAATGATGATCAGCAATTTGCTCCTAAATGCCATAATATAGATTAAAATGGTCGTTCAGACAATTGTGTTAAATGTTTGCTCTAAACTATTTGTTCAAACAACAGTTTTTGTCCATTTTCCTGCGTTTGGGAGCAAATTGCTGATTGTCATTTGCTTTCATACTTTACCAGATTTTCATTCCAACCAACCAACTAGTTGGATGGTTGGACAGAAAATCTGACCATGTATGGCCAGCATTAGGCATACATGCCAACTCTCCCTGATTGTCAGGGAGACTCCCTGAAACAGTAGCAATCTCCCTGTCTCCCTGAAGAGCCTAGCAATCTCCCTGATTCTACCTTACACCCATTATGTATATGTTATATATAAAAATAAACAGAGCTATATACAAATGGGATCCTTAGTATCATTTCCCTGCATTGGTTATATGGCATAGTGATCCCTATGGCTATATGCATTTTCTGTAATATATCAGTATGTTTTTGTTGAAAAATAGACCTAACTGCTTTAGGGCTCGTTTATATTTGGATGTAAGTCAGTTTTATGACACGCCTCTCAGTACACGCCCACTTTACCACCGCGCTCATAGATGCTGCTTTCATAATCTCCCTGAAATGCTTTTTCAAAAGTAGGCAAGTATGGTCTATGGTCAGGCAGTAGCCATGAATTAGCATGGCTGAAAGCTGCTGGATAAGCATGCTGACGATAAGCAAGGTTGTCAGTACTAGATAGTCACTTCTGATTGGCTGACTGTCTTCACTACTAGTGCATATATTATATGATATTTTTTTATTATCATATTTAAACCTAATAGTGAATGCCTAATTCACTATAAATACATTAAGTGTAAATGTAGATGATACCTGCTTCGATTTGATCAGCTTCTTTCTGTGAATGTATGTTACGCCTGCGTTTGTTGAAACCAATACTGTACATTAAAATTCAGGCCATTACTGTATATTTCATTTGAGTGTCATTTCAAGACAGGGTAGATTAATTTTTGTACTATTTTATAAAGCTATGAAAAAACAGCATAAATTGTATATTAAAAGAATAAGATCAATATGAATATATCTGATTTTAATTATGAAGCATGGTTGCCCACTATTCCGGAACTCCCATAAAAATCGGGTTGTGCTCCCAGCCCCCCGCAAGAGAAGGCAACTCTCCTGGATTGGCCGCTGCCACCCCGCGCCCGCACCCAGTCGCACCCACTTACTGAGCAAAAGTGGGCGGTCCGGGGGAGGAGATGACGCAATCGCAACCGGCCGCTTATGCCGCCGCCACACCATCTGCCGCATCGACCCGAAGGGGGCAGCCATAAAGTTGGTAAGTATGTTATGAAGTTAGGTTATGTCTTCTAGCTGAAACACTTTTTTGATCTGCCTGCAAAAACACACATAGATAATGAATTATCCCCCCAAAAGTTAATCTTGTCCTGAGTCATCTACATATTAGCAAATGCTGTAGTTATAAAGCTTCACAAATACTTCCAATGGTGACTTAATGTAGATAGAAATTCTGTGGTAGGAAGCAGGGGGCCAAGAGGGTGGGGAGCTGATTCTAATTACCCAGGCCCGGGCTGGCTGGAGGGGCCTGACGGGGGCCCGGGACCAACACCGCCCACCCTCACTCCTACCTGTCAGCACCCCAGCATACAATGCTGTGTGCTGGGCTGCAGTTGGAGACAGTCTCCTCTGCCTGTGGGGGGAGCGATCACACTGATCGCCTTGTGCGCCAGCCTCCACCCATGTCTCATGTGGATGCTGGATACAAGGAGGCAGAGCGACGGAGGAGCAGTGAACGTCACTGCACCTCTCCCCCAGCGGGGTACGCTTCACCTCATTTCACCATCTCAAGATGGCGAAATGAAATTGAGAAGCGAAATGGAAACATTCTTCTATGAAATGAAGGAGTAACAATTTTCAGAAAAATAAAAAATTTTAATAGATGAAGGTGTTATGACCTAGGTATCATAGTAACAATGTTATTTTAAATGCTGGTAGTCTATTTACTAATATATTTTCTGGATAAAAGTGCTTTGTCCAATTCATGTGACATGTAAAATTTATCTTTAACTGTAAATATCTCAGTTTCTTATAAACGTAGTATAACACCTTCATCCACTCTTCAATTGCTCTCCCCATACTAGTGTATGGGGAAGCGATTCTAAAGGTGCCCATCCACATACTGATATTTGCAAGCGAGTGCACATTTATGTCGGAAATGACAAGCGATGCGCGCGCCCGTTGGTCGTTTCCGACATCTATCATCGTGCAAACAAGCTGGTCAACCTGCCGATAACGTCAGATTCAGCATGTTTGCATATGATTGATGGGCCTGCACTGAACGACTGCTCGTTCAATGTAGGCTCATCACAGACTGACAAACAACTGCACGATTACAATGTCATAATCGTGCAGTCATTTCCAGCTCGTCTAGTGGATGGCAGCATTACACTAATCAGGGGCACTGCTAGAAAAATCTTTAAACTCCTCACGGTATACCCCTCCTTGAATACAACAAAGCAATGAAAAGTCCTGTTTGTGCTTCATGAAACAGGGCTTTTCAGTACTACACAGCGTTGCCGTCAACAGTTCGGCACAGCGGGGGGCATGACACACATTTGGGGGAATAGTGGGGGAGCTTGACTGCGCGATCACGACATCACAGGCCCGCCCCGTTACACAATGCCAAGATTATCGTCATTGTGCAGCAAGGAGTGGGCCATAATGATTCAATTTATCGTGAATTGCATCATCGCACCATGGGCGGCTGTGGGTGGAAAGGGGACGATGGAGAGGGAATTCCAGGAGCAGCGGCCGGCCAGGAGGCTTGTCCACCTTTCCACATGGCCGTGAGTGCCATCCGATTTTCAGGAGTCTCCCGGCCTTTCCAGGAGGGTAGGCAAGTATGCTACTACATGAATAGATCCCTTAGTCCCTTAGTCAGGCTTTCATACAGCAGGCCTTGGCAGTAGCAGGTCAGGGCGCAGACCACTTTGGTCATCTGATCAACAGCATGGGCTCCCCCTCCTCCTGTGTGAGATATGGAGGTCTGGTGGGAACCGGCCCCTGTTCATGGTGGCCCAATCCATCCATTAATATTAGTTTAACCCATACTTGCCTACTCTCCCGGAACAGCTGGGAGGCTCTCAGCCGGTCGGCACCCACCCACACCCTCCCCCACCGCCATCTACTTTCCCCCTGGAGCTGCAGTGATGGGCAGGGCTGCAATTACGCAATCGCACAGTCACACACCCCCACGCTAACCTAATCACGCGTCATACCCCTCACCACTCCTCCCGCTGTGCCGACATGGCTGCTTTCTCCCGGAAGTGGCAGCCAGATTGTCAACAAGTACAGATTAACCTGCCAAATGGCTACCTTCATTGTGAGTGGCTTATCATTGATTATTATAACTAACTTGCAGTAAATCAATTATACTCAGGGCCGGATTAATGGGGGGGCCACAGGGGCGGTCGACCCTGTGCCCCTACACGTGAAGGGCCCCCACAACAATCGGGGTTAAAGTAGGATGGAGAAGACGGAACCAGTTCCGCCTCCTCCGGCCAACCTAACCCCGGCACCACAGGGAGGCTCCATTTGCAAGGCGCCCACTGAGATTGTAACCAGCGGGCACCCGGCTCCCTCCCCGCTGCAGCAGCCAGAGCCGGAGACCGGAGCTCACTCATGACGTCTCTCCCATAGTGCTGAGGAGCAGCTGAGCGGACTGGACGTGGACGGCAGTGGACACAGGAGCGGAGCTTAAGGTGAGTATCAGCTTTTTTTTTTAGTGCAAGTGGCTTACTGGGGGCATTACTCTGGGAGGGACATTATACAGGGGGCATTACTCGGGGGGTGACATTACTACTTGGGGCAACACATGGGGGGGCATTATTTAGGGGGTATTACTCGGGTGGTGGCATTACTAAAGAGAGCAATTCTCAGGGGGGGCATTATTCAGGGGGCATTACTATTGGGGGCTCTACTACTTGAAGGCGGGGCTTTACTACTGGGACACTACTACAATGGGAGCATTACTATTGGAGGCACTAATACAGGGGCATTACTCATTACTACTGGGGGAATTTATACAGAGGGCTCTACTACAGGGGGCATTTCTACTGGGGCCACTACCACAGGGGGCATGACTACTGGGGCACAACTACAGGGGTATTATTACTGGGGGCATTTATACAGGGGGCATTACTATTAGGGACACTACAACAGGGGGCATAACTACAGGGGGCACTACTAATGGCAGTATTGCATATGGGGCACTACTACTGGGTGCACTGCATAAAGGGCACCACTACTGTGGGCTCTGCATATGGGGCACTACCATTGGAGGCACTGACACTACTGGGGGCTCTGCATAAGGTACCCATTGCACATACCCCCAGTTTGTCACATTTAATGTTGCCCAGGGGCCCACACAGACCTTAATCCGGCCCTGATTATACTGTAACTTTATATTAAAAAATTCGAAATATTTCCTCCATAAATACACATATTGAAGACCAAGTGGTACTTGGTGATACAATCTTGATCCTTAGGTAACCTGTTTACAAGTTAACTAAGGATCTTTAAATATGACTGTTGTTACCTGTGCACTGGTTGGAGGTCTGGAAAATGTGAACTGTTAGGGGTCCTGAGGACCGCGATTGTAGATTAATTAGGCTTAATAAATGCAGTCACTTTTCACATGCTCTATTTAAATATGTGTAACATAAAGATTAAATGTAAATACAGGTATTTCATTATTTGACAATACAGAGTTAGTTTCGTGCTTAAATATAAAGCTTCAAAGCAGCAAAATCAGTCATACACTCTGAGATCTGGACCAACCTGAACTTCACGATCCGGGCCAGGATCCGAGTCTGGCTCGTATTTTCCCGCCTAACTCGGATCCCAAAACGAGAGAAAACGTCATTATCAGGGCAGCACAGACGGAGTAATGGTTAGCATTACTACCTCACAGCACTGAGGTCATGGGTTCGATTCCAACCACGGCCCTACCTGTGCGGAGTTTGTATATTCTCCCTGTGCTTGTGTGGGTTTCCTCCAGGTACTCTGGTTTCCTCCCACACTCCAAAAATATACTGGTAGGTTAATTGTCTCCCAACACAAATTAACCCTAGTGTGTATGTGCGTGCGCATGTGGTAGCGAATATAGATTGTAAGTTCCACTTCGGCAAGGACTGATGTGAATGGCCAAATATTCTCTGTAAAGCGCTGCGGAATATGTCCAACACAGGGGTGTGCAGTGCTGGGCTGTGTTGTCCAATACAGGGGTGGGCAGTGTTGTCCAATACAGGCAAGATATGCTGTGCTGGGATGTGTTGTCCAATACAGGGGTGTGCTGTGCTGGGCTGTGTTGTCTAATACAGGGGCGTGCTGTGCTGGGCTGTGTTGTCCAATACAGGGGTGTGCTGTGCTGGGCTTTAAAAAAATAATAATAATATGCTATATATGCTGTACCCCACACTGTGACACTGTATGTCGTTACCCCCCCATCCCCCAGTGTATCCAAAACACTGTGACGCTGCTGGCCATATTGTGAGTGACGCTGTAGGTTCATCATACTACAGTGTATAATTCATAAAGTTTTGTGAGTGACACTGTCGGTCAGTAATACTGCAGTGTAATATTATTCATACAAGTATTGTGACACTATTGGCCAGTAATGCCGCAGTGTAAAATATTCATAAAAAATATTGTGACACTGTAAGTGGAAATGCAGTGTTATATTCAACACGTATTGTGACACTGTAAGTGGTATCGCAGTGTATTCATAAAATATATTGTGACACTGTAAGTGGTATCGCAGTGTATTCATAAAAAATATTGTGACACTGTAAGTGGTATCGCAGTGTATTCATAAAAAATATTGTGACACTGTAAGTGGAAACGCATTGTAATATTCAGCAATTATTGTGACACTAAGTGGTAGCGCAGTGTATTCATAAAAAATATTGTGACACTATAAGTGGAAACGCAGTGTAATATTCAACACGTATTGTGACACTGTAAGTGGAAGCGCAGTGTGTTCATAAAAAATATTGTGACACTGTAAGTGGAAACGCAGTGTAATATTCAACACGTATTGTGACACTGTAAGTGCTAGCGTAGTGTATTCATTAAAAATATTGTGACACTGTAAGTGGTAGCGCAGTGTATTCATAAAAAATATTGTGACACTGTAAGTGGTAGTGCAGTGTATTCATAAAAAATATTGTGACACTGTAAGTGGAGACGCAGTGTAATAATATTCAACACGTATTGTGACACTGTAAGTGGTAATGCAGTGTATTCATAAAAAATATTGTGACATTGTAGGTCATTAATACCACAGTGTAATATTTAAATTGATACAAATGGATGTGTGTGTTGTACCCCACTTCATTCCTGTTTGTTGATATGGAGAATGATCAGTTGAGAGGAGAGCAGGAACCACATACTAGTGCTGGAGCTGCTGCCAGTGCCACCAGTAATGATGATACTAGTCCGTCTACATCATCTATTGCAGCCGATGCCCAAGGGCATACAGGGCTTAAGTCAGGACATCGAAAATCAAAGAACCATTCTTTTACAGTGGTAAAGAAAAAAACATCAAAGGGAAATTTAACTGCAGAAAGACATAACATTGGCAATATGCCTTTCATCACACAAAGTGGCAAGGAAAGGCTAAGTCCTCGGCCTTTATTTATGACTGGTGGTTCTGCCTCTAAACATGATGTAAACATTTTTAATCTTTAAGGCACAGGAACCAACTGTGAACTCAGAAATGTCACAAATCCCTGAGGAGAGTCTAAGTGTGTTGGCGGGTGCCATGTGTGAGCCTGACCTTTCCAATACTGTACTCGAAGAGGAGCCTCCTTCCACCACTTGTCCATCCTCTGTAAATGTGGGGATGAGCAGCACAAGTCAACATGGTGACATATAAATTAAGGATGCTTCTGTGGAAGTGCACCAGGATGAGGAGGATATTTGTGTAGCTGATGCTAATAAGGATGCTGATGAGGAGGATGCTGATGATGAGGATGTTGTTGATGAGGATGTTTTTTGTGTAAATCAGGCCCCAGTGGAAACAGTTGTTGCCTATGATAAGGAAAAGCCCATTGTCATGCCTGGTCATAAAACCAAAAAATCCAGTTCTTATGTGTGGAATCATTTTTACCCAAATCTGCACAACAATTGTCAAGCCATCTGTACCCATTGTCATGCCAAAGTAAGTAGAGGTAGGGACCCTAACCATCTAGGAAACTCCTCCCTGTTACATCATCTACAGTGCATCCATCCAATGTTTTTGCAAAATTCATAAACTTTGGCTAAAAAAGTAACAACAAGCAGTCCAACATCAGCTAGCTACCTCTCTCTGCTAGATCCAAGCACCTGGCATCTTCACCACCTTCATCAACAGTATCCTCAATCATGATCGTAAGTAGTCAGATCTCCCCTATCCTGGATCCCTCAGATGAATCTTTGAGCACTATGCCTGCTGCTGCTGGTAGTGGATCTTCATCCAAGAAGAGGACCACGAAGACTACTAGTAGTAGTTCTAAAAAACAATTGACTGTTAAACAATCCTATGCAAAGAGGAGCAAGTATGACAGCAGTCACCCAGTTGCACAGCGGACCACTGATTAGATGTGCGTCCGATATTTGCCATTAGTGCAGTGGGTTTTAGACAGTTAATTGAGGTCCTCTGTCCCTGCTACCAAATTCCATACCGGTTCAACTTCACTAGAAAAGCAATTCTTAGCCTGTACAACTTAGTGTCCTCCAAAATGCCATTGTACCCACTGTCCTCTTAACCACAGATATATGGACAAGAGGAACAGGGCAAATGCAAGATTACATGACTGTAACAACCCACTGGTTGGGTGTATTGCCTTCAGCGGCACCAACAGCAGCATCTAAGAAAAAAATATGAGATATGGTAAGAACTTACCCTTGTTATCTCTATTTCTACGAAGTCCATAGGGTTCCACAGGATACCTTGGGGTATAGGTGTGACGTCAGTCGCAGGGCACCAAAGAGTTAAGCTTTCAGCCTCCCAGGATGCACTAGGTCCCCCTCCTATACCCCGCCCCCAGGCCAAGGCACCTCAGTTAGTTACCAAGCCATAGGCCGGAGGAGGAGAAGGAAGAGAGAGAACAAAGATCTGGACACATACAAGAATCACATTCTCACCAGAGGGAGACGGAAAACCGGTGACCAGAGCAAAGCCCATCTGCAGCACAGGTGCGACAGGGCGGGAGTCCTGTGGAACCCTATGGACTTCGTAGAAATAGAGATAACAAGGGTAAGTTCTTACCATATCTCATATTTTCTACTTCAGGGTCCATAGGGTATCCACAGGATACCTTGGGGATGTCCCAAAGCAGTATCCTTTAAGGGTGGGGACGCTCCTGTGCAGAAAGGAGAATCCGCCGCCCGAAGGAAGCATCCTGAGAGGCGAAGGTGTCAAACCTGTAATACCTCACGAAGGTATGGACAGAAGACCACGTAGCAGCCTTGCAGATCTGAACTGCCGAGGCACCACGTCAAGCTGCCCACGAAGGACCCACAGACCTAGTGGAATGAGCCTTCAGAGAAGGAGGGACCGGTAGGCCTTCATGAAGATAAGCTTCAGAAATAGCCATACGGATCCAGGCTGCCAAAGTTTGCTTTGAAGCAGGCCAACCCTTTTTACAGAAGCCATAGAGGACAACAAAGCGTCCGACTTCCTAAACAAAGAAGTGCGGTCCACATAAGTCCTTAAGGCCCGCACAACATCCAAAGAGGCCTCACCCACGGAAAGACCCGGTGAGTTAAAGGCCGGAACAACTATTTCCTCGTTAACCTGAAACTGGGAAACAACTTTGGGGAGAAACTCGGGCCGAGTGCGGAGCACTGCCCTGTTCCCATGAAAAAAACCAAGAAAGGGGGTCTACAAGAAAGAGCCCCTAACTCAGAAACACGTCTGGCTGAAGCAACGGCCAGAAGGAAAACAGTCTTAGCTGTTAGCCATTTAATATCCACTGAGCCCAGTGGTTCAAACGGCGGTCCTTGGAGAGTCCTCAGGACCACAGCCAAATCCCAAGGCGCCACAGGTGGAACAAAGGGCGGCTGAATACGGAGAACACCTTGCATAAAGGTGCGCACATCCGGGATTGTAGCAATCCTACGGTGAAACCAGACAGATAGGGCCGAAACCTGTACCTTCAAAGAAGCAAGGCGAAGCCCATGATCTAGTCCCGCTTGCAGGAAGGCGAGAATCCGAGACAGACGAAACTCCCGCGGTGCATAACCTCTCGGTCGACACCACTGGAAGAACGTATGCCACACGCGATGGTATATCCTCGCGGAAGACGGTTTCCGAGCTCGTAACATGGTACACAGCATAGAGCTGGCAAACCCCCAGGACCTCAGCATGGCCGTCTCAACAGCCACGCCGCCAAAGACAGCCGAGTCAGGTCCGGGTGAAGACAAGGACCCTGAGACAGAAGGTCCGGTCGTAGCGGCAACCGCAGAGGACTGTCCACGGACAGACCCTGAAGGTCTGAGAACCAGTGCCGTCTGGGCCACGCGGGAGCTATCAACAGGAGCGTCCCTCCTTCCTGTTTGAATTTCCGGATTACCCGTGGAAGAAGGGAGACCGGAGGGAACAGGTATGCGAACCTGAACGTCCACCGGACGGACAGAGCATCCACCAGAGACGCCCCTTCGTCTCTTGTGCGAGACCCGTACACCGGCAACTTGTTGTTGTGCCGGGACGCCATGAGGTCGATTTCTGGAAGACCCCACCTGTCCACCAGTAGTTGAAAAACGTCCGGGTGCAGGGACCATTCCCCTGGATGAACGTCCTGGCGACTTAGAAAGTCCGCCTCCCAATTTAGCACTCCCGGGATGAAGACCGCTGATATGGCCGGAAGATTGCGCTCCGCCCAAACCAGGATCCGAGAGACCTCTACGAGAGCCGCCCGACTGCGAGTTCCTCCTTGCCTGTTTATGTAGGCCACGGTGGTAGCATTGTCCGACTGGACCTGCACCGGGTGACCCTGGAGAAACCGCTGTGCCTGCAGGAGAGCATTGAAGACCGCACGGAGTTCCAAGATATTTATTGGAAGCTCCGCTTCTGTCGGTGTCCACCTGCCCTGGAACAAGTGTGGACCCGAAACTGCTCCCCAGCCTCGAAGACTGGCGTCCGTTGTCAACAGGACCCAATTTGGAACCCAGAACGGACGTCCCTTGTTGAGGTGGGTCATCTTTAACCACCACGCAAGGGACAGGCGAACCTCCGGGGTGAGCACAATCGTCTGGAACTTCAGAGACTGAGGCAGCCCGTTCCACTTGGACAGGATCAGGTGCTGCAGAGGTCTAGAGTGAAACTGGGCGTATTCCAGCATGTCGAACACCGACACCATGGAGCCCAGTAACCTCATCGCCGAGTGTAAGGACACCCGGCGGCTGTGCAGACAACTGCGCACCCTTGACTGTAAAGCAGAGATCTTGTCCTCCGTCACGAAGATCCTTTGCTGTCCCGAGTCCAATAAGGCTCCAAGATGCAGAATCCTCCGAGACGGGATTAGAGTGGACTTCTGCCAGTTAATTAGCCAGCCGTGCCGTTGCAGCAGTGCAATGGTCAGGTCCAAGTGGTGTAACAGGAGCTCTGGAGATCCTGCCACCAATAACAGGTCGTCCAAGTACGGCAACATGCGGACTCCTTGCAGCCGCAGAGAAGCCGCCATGACCGCCATAGCGTCCTGTATGTCCAATGACACCATGTAGTCCCCAGGTTCCAGCGCCAGAATGATGGACCGTAGGGTCTCCATCCGAAACTTCGGGACCCGCAAAGACTTGTTGAGTGCTTTGAGGTTGAGAATCGGACGATATGACCCATTGGGTTTCTGTACCAAAAATAGATTTGAATAGAAAACCCTGGCCCCTCTGGGAGAATGGAACAGGCACTATAACTCCAGCCTGGAGCATAGTGTGCAATACCTTCCGCAGCTCCGTAGCCTTGTTCCGGTCTGATGGTAGACCCGTGGTGAAGAATCGAGCCGGGGGTCTGTGCCGGAAGGAGAGGGCGTACCCGTGAGAGACCACCTCCAGAACCCAAGTGTCTGTCGTAGTGAACGACCAACACCGGGAGAACTGCAGCAGGCGGCCTCCGACCCTGGGATCCCCCAAGGGGAGACCCGGACCGTCAGGCCGCAGGCTTGTCTTCTGGCTTGGGGGCCGGACGTCTGGTACTCCATGCCTGTTTCCGGGGCTTGCCCGATTTCTTAGGGCCAGCCTGTCGAGGAAACGACTGTGGTTTGGGCCTGCCCTGGGCCCTAGATGACCGAAAGGACGATGGTCCAGAACCAGAAGGAGCAGCGGCCGACGGGAGACAAGCAGATTTGGCTGCCGCCAGCGTGGCCACAATCTTATCCAGATCCGGACCGAAGAGAACTTCTCCGGTAAACGGCAACGCTTCCAGACCTTTCTTGGATCTGCGTCCGCCTTCCAGGATCGCAGCCACAAGGTGCGACGAGCAGCTACCGCTGCTGAAGAAATTCTAGACACCAGAGTACTAATGTCTAGAGCCGCCTCGTTGATGTAGGTGGCCGAATCATGGAGATTGCCAATCAACTCCGCTTGTTCGGCCGGACAGTCGGATTCAAAAGAAGCCTCTAATGAATCCGCCCAGCGCTCCATCGCTCTGGCAACCCAGCAAATGGCCATAGCCGGCCGTGATGCCCCCCCTGCAAGGGAATAAGCGGACTTCAGGCAGATTTCTACCTTGCGGTCCGTAGCATCCTTAAGGGAGGACATGGATGGCATCGGCAATGTGGCACTACGGACAAGACGGGTCACGTGAGAATCCACCTGTGGAGGGGATTCACACTTAGCAAAATAATTATCCGCGAACGGATAAGCCACCGCCAGGCGTCTCTGCGGCTGGTATCTTTTGCCAGGTTGTTTCCACGCCTCCTCTAAATGGTCCACCAACTGACCCGAAAGAGGAAAGACTGTGGCATCGCCCTTCACATCTTTGAAAAAGGCATACTTAGATTTAGCCGCTGGGGGAACTTCGTCCTCAATCACCAAGGCTGTGCGGACCGCCCGAATAAGTCCAGGAATATATACTTTGGACTTAGCATCAGCGTCCTTAGTATGGAGAGGTTCCTGATCGTAAGGATCTAGAATCTCCCCATCATCAGACGTCCCTTCGTCATCCTCATAAGGAGCGGACAGAGACGCCACCGGCCTTTTATGAGGCCGCATCACAGACTCCCCTTGCAATACATCCGACAAGTGCTGTAAAGAACTCGTCAGGGAGTTAACCCACGCTGGCTCCTGAGAACCCGGGAGCGGGGAAATAGGGAGACTGTGGGGTACCACCAATTGTCGTGGGAACCCCTGCATGGGTGACGACACCACAGACTGCTAGGACAAACCCATCGGAGTAAACGCGGGCTGCGGAGCTAACTGGCCCACTAAAGCTGTTAACGCCTGAGCGAAACAAGCCCAGGGCGGCTCCTGTACCGGTGCTGTAACCGTAATAGGCCGCGCCATGGACAACACTGCCGGCAAAGGCCCTCCGCGCTACCCTCCCCCTCCGCTAACGGTACTTTGCACGTGGTACACTGTAGCCGGAGGGGAAAATCACTTTCAGACATGATGGCACCACGTATGTGACCTCTCTCACCAATTAAGTATTAAATAGGCGAGAGACCACCCTGCAGCACCGCACCGCAAGGGCCTTAGCAGAAAGAACAGGGACAGTAATAAAGCTGACAGTTTAGTGAAGAATAGTTACAGGCAGCGCTAGCACAGTCACATACAATGCAGAGAAATAACAATTCCTGCACTAACAGCGCTGATCACTCAACTACACAGACACAGGGCCTGGTAGGACACAGCGCTGCATACACAGACCTGAGCCACAGCGGAGGAGAGGTATGCGGGGGGACCCAGACCACGATGCTTCCTTCCAGACTTCCAGCAGCGTTCACCATGCGTTGCAGAGAAGATGGCCGCCGAGGAGCAGAGAGAAGCTGGCCTGGGGGAGGAGCGCTGACACAGGACCAGTCAGCACAGTGCAGAGAGGGCTGTGTGCAGCGGGGGAGGCGCCGGCTGTGAGACAGGGAAGGCGCGCTCCCCTGGCATGCATTTAACCCCTGGGACGCCGCAGCGCTACCGCTCTGCTGCGGTCCGCTGTCCCAGGGGGTAGTGGAAGCGCAGGTTGGTCGCCTGGCTCCACGCTGCAGCCAGTCCCCAGGGAGCCCCCTGCCTGGGGACTTAGGACCATGTGATCAGCGGGGACCCACCGCGGGACCCCGCTGCTTACCTCTGTCCCCCTTGAATCCGGCCATGGTCCGGAGCATCTGGGGTCACCGCTAGCTGTGACCCCAGACGCCCACCAGCATCCCCGGATCAGTACCGGCGTTCTGGTACCGGCGGGGTGTAGGGAAGACAGCATGGACGTCAGGACTGACTGTCCATGCTGTTCATCCAGTTGTGCAGCCACAGCTGCATGAAGAATAAGCTTCAGGGGCTCTTCTAGCCCCCACTCCAACAGGTGCACCCGACTCCGGCCGGGCACCAAACTAAACTGAGGTGCCTTGGCCTGGGGGCGGGGTATAGGAGGGGGACCTAGTGCATCCTGGGAGGCTGAAAGCTTAACTCTTTGGTGCCCTGCGACTGACGTCACACCTATACCCCAAGGTATCCTGTGGATACCCTATGGACCCTGAAGTAGAAACAAGTGATTCAGAGGCAGGCTGCTCAGTGTATAACCGATTCCACTAAGAGGCATACTGCTGACAAAAAACTCAGGGATGTCATTGCAAAATGGCTTACCCCACTTGGACTTTCCTCGGGATTTGTGATTTCTGAAAATGCCACCAATATTGTGAGAGCATTATAGCTGGGTGAATTCTAACAAGTCCTATGTTTTGCTCAAAAATGTTATGAGCATTTTCGCCATTCAGCAGGTGGATGTAGAAGATTGCAGCACCTGCAAGAAATGTTGAATATGTCCTGTCACCAGCTGAAGAAGGAGACAGTTCCGAGGTGGAACTCCACCCTTTATATGCTTGAACGGATGGAGGAACAGCAAAAAGCCATCTAAAGCTATACAACAAAGTATGACATAGGAAGAGGAGGGGGACTGTACCTTACTCAAGCTCAGTGGAAAATACTTTCCATGTTGTGCAGAATGCTGAAACCTTTTTCGAAGTAGTCACCTGTGAAGTGATTTCAGACATTGCCAGCTTGATTCAGGTAATTCCCCTTATTAGACAGTTGGAAAAGCATCTTGAGAAACTGAAGGAGGAGCTGAAATGAAGTGATTCCACTAAGTATGTCAGACTTGTAGTTCAAGTCCTTTATTCACTTACCCAGGATCCAAAAGTTGTAAGGATCTTCCAATCGGAGCAATGCATTTTGGCGACTGTGCACGATCATATGTTGTGTCTTTCTTCCCAATGGACACAGATTTGAAGAGGTTCAAAGAGCAAATTGTCAGCTGAAGCAGCACGTGATGCAGTGATGGCTCCTCCTTTAGTTTCTCCAGAAAGTGTGGCTACCAGGAAAAAACTAAACTCCAAAAACAGAGCCACTGGTGATGCAGATGAGTCAAAACAACCAAGTTTTGACATCTGGTCGGGTCTATAAGAATTGCCTACAATTAATGAGACCTCTACCGTGATTCTACCTGATACGGTCACCATTCAAAGAATGGTTGAGAACTCCAAATAGGCATGTCAGACAGTTCGTTTCACTACTTGCAGGAAAAAAAGGCAATTTGGAGGCCCTTACATAAACTGGCTTTGCTTTACTTGAACTGCCCACCCTCCAGTGTGTACTCAGAAAGAGTTTTCAGCACAGCCAGGAACCTTGTCAGTGTAGGAGGCTACTTCCTCAAAATGTGGAAAAGGTGATGTTCATCAAAATTAACTACAGATTTCACGAGGTAGACCTTTACTGCCAATTACATCCAAAAATTACAGAAGCACCTGAGGCTGTAATGGTGGATTCCAGCGGGGACAAATTAATATTGTGTGAAGATGATGTACACAGTGATGAGGGTAAGGAATCGAATGGTGATGGCGACAACATCTTGCCTCTGTAAAGCCAGTTTGTGCATGGCGAGATCACTGCCAACAATGTCAGCTGCCTGTTGGTAGCTAGTTTTGTGGGGGCCCAAACAAACCAATCACTTCAGCCACAAATGGCAGTCCTGGTCCCTGTGTGATTGGTTTGTTAAACTGTGCATGCCCTATATACAACATAAGCGTAGGTGGAAGGGCCCAAGGACAATTTCATCTTGCACCTCTTTTCTTTGCATTATGTGCTGTTTAGGGCATTGCTGCCTGACATTTTTAATTATATAGTTAATGAAACTGCCACCCTGTCTGCCACTGCTGTGTTGTAAAAGTTTAGTAGTTGTCCTATATTTTTTTAAACTGCAGTGCTTTTGTGTGGCTGCTCTGATGCTTACTTCTTTTTAATAGTTTCATACTGTATTTATTTCAACTAAAATCACAAATAGGTATACTTGCAAAATACTCTTATGCCATTTTTCAATCTTAATTTGAACCTGGTGGACTTAGATTTCCTTGATCATAACAGCCATGTTTGGTCAGATGCAACTCAAACACCAAATAGAATTGATATTATGTAATGGTATCTGGATATGTTCTCTCTCTTCCCCTCCCAGCCTTCCCATCCATAATCCCAGAAGCACAATGATAAGAGATATTTAGTGCCAGACTTTAAAAATCCCTCTACCCCCTTCCTGTTCAGAGCTTCTGTTTTTGTGTGCTGCCACAGACATCATCTTTTGCATGCCCCTTTAATTAAAAAAAAATGCAGGACCACCGCAAGAGCTCAACTGGGGCAAGGACTGATGTGAATGAGTCAAATATTCTTTGAAAATTACTCCCCACTTCCCTCCCTCATAAATTTGTGCCGCCCACTGCTGCCACTTAGCTTAGTCATCCAGCTAGCTTGGTACAAATTATGGGTCTAAACTGGATGAAAATAATATTGTGAGCTGTGAGGTGGTCAAAATTGACTGGAAACCAGCGGAAATTATTGAGGTTAATAATACTGTAGAAACAAAATCAGGCCCAAATTATGTGATTTTAGCTGTTTTTATGATTTTTAGAAAAAATACTGATCCAAAACCAAAACACGAAAGAGCGGTTTTGCCAAAAATAAATCCAGACCCAAAACATGAAGGAGACACAGATCCAAAACCAAAACACGAAGGTCGGCGCACATCCCTAGTTTACAGTGTGTACTATAGAGTAGCGCTTCCACAAGCAAGGCCACTGCATTTCTATTAGATGTATAAAAAAAAACTCCTCCACATCAAAGATGTCTTTTAGGAACTGAAGAACTTGATCCTACATTGTTCTTCCCTCATAAATCTTTGTCTTTTTTTCTTTTCTTTTTTTTTTACAGGAAACTGGGAAAATCCCTCGACAATGTATAAAACCATAATTAAATCCTATCTCTGTAAACACATGCAGAGATCTAAAATCATTTTACATTCGAATTCAGCAGTTGCAGTGCATTTTACTAATCCGTATTGTATCTCTTTTCATCTTACTAGATAGTGCATTATGGATGTACTTTTGTCTCCCAAATATGGCACATGCTCCTGCAGGTGATCAACACTTTTAATGTAGTGTCAGGAAGGTATAGCAGCCAGTGGTAGATTAAAACAATTAACGTCCCGGGTTGATGCTTGTGGGCTTCCACCCCACAACCTTTTCCTTGCTCATGATTGTTTTGATGTTCTTTTCTGAAAATGTCTTGTTTATATTTTCAACAGAACACACAGCAAGCCAACCAGCCAATCATACCAATGACTAACAGTAATATACAAAGCATACTTTATGCTTCAGGTATCTATTAGATGTATAAAAAAAAACTCCTCCACATCAAAGATGTCTTTTAGGAACTGAAGAACTTGATCCTACATTGTTCTTCCCTCATAAATTTTCTTAAGAATCAAAACATTAAAATAATTAATACATTAAAAACTAATCATTCCTCCCATCCTTTCCCCGTCTTCAGTCAATAAACATATTCCAACTCCCTCAGGCCTCTGACCTAGTTCTTGATTAATGAAAACATTCTTAGTTTTTAAACTCTCTATGGGGTCATATAGTATATTAAACTGACATCCTGTCTACCACTGCAGTGCCACTCTGTGCCATGTTGGAAGCTGAACTGCCACATGTTAGTGCCACCCACTGCTGTCGCTTAGCTTAGTCAACCAGCTAGCTCGATGCAACCTTTTGGCCTAACTGTATGAAATCAGTATTGTGAGCTGTGAGGTGGTCAAAACTGACTGGAAATGACTGGAAATAAATGTTATTGCAGTTAATAATACTGTAGGAACAAAAACAGGCCCAATTATGTGATTTCAGTTGTTTTATGATTTTTTAGAAAAAAATACAGATCCAAAACCAAAAACACACAATAGTGGTTTTGTAAAACCGAATCCAGATCCAAAACTTTGAAGGAGATACAAATCCAAAACCAATACCAAAATACGGGGGTCGGCGCACATCCCTAGTTACTTCATGTACATTATGTGCCTGAATCAGAGATGGACATTATTGCACAGCTGCACATAGGCAACTGTGCAATACCATCCATCTAAAATGCTAATGCTACAGGAGGGGTCTGAACAGAAGAAACGCCTCCTGTCAACATGTGCGATCCCCTGGAATCACAATCGCGACATCGGCCAACTGAGAAAGCCACAGCTTTTACAGGCTGGCCGGCTCCTGGCTGCTTGCGAACTAAGGAAGTCTGCATCCATGGACTGAGACCCTGGCTTCAGCACTCCCAGAAACCGGGAGGCAACCGTCATCTCCCCTGAACCGCCCTCCAAATGCTTCTGCGGTCAATCAGGCAGAGGCTTGGGGGATACGGTGTACGAGATCGCAGGACCTGTTCTGCACATGCACAGAACAGGTCTTGGGCAAGCGCAGAATCCCAAACATTGAAGATGTGCTCTAAAAATCAGGCCCTTTGTCTTTGTCTTTTTTTCTTTTCTTTTTTTTTTACAGGAAACTGGGAAAATCCCTCGACAATGTATAAAACCATAATTAAATCCTATCTCTGTAAACACATGCAGAGATCTAAAACATTTTACATTCGAATTCAGCAGTTGCAGTGCATTTTACTAATCCGTATTGTATCTCTTTTCATCTTACTAGATAGTGCATTATGGATGTACTTTTGTCTCCCAAATATGGCACATGCTCCTGCAGGTGATCAACACTATTAATGTAGTGTCAGGAAGGTATAGCAGCCAGTGGTAGATTAAAACAATTAACGTCCCGGGTTGATGCTTGTGGGCTTCCACCCCACAACCTTTTCCTTGCTCATGATTGTTTTGATGTTCTTTTCCGACAATGTCTTGTTTATATTTTCAACAGAACACACAGCAAGCCAACCAGCCAATCATACCAATGACTAACAGTAATATACAAAGCATACTTTATGCTTCAGGTATTTTGCAATAAACAACAAGAACATCTTCCCAAGGTCATAGAAATATACAGCAAAATGCTCACTTAAAACTTTATAATTTTAAGGTCATACTTTTACATCTATTGGAAATGATGAGTGTGCAGATGTTGTTACTGCAGAGTTATATAAGCACACACCAGTGGATGACTTAAACTATGAACAGCCCAGTTCTTAGCCAGCAGTGTTGGTTTATTGGGAGATTACAGGTACAGCCGTACTCACTGTTATATGTACACTGGTGGAGCAAAGCTTGAGCGGTACGGGGTCCTATACAGCTCCCCAGCAAGTGAGTGTATGCTGCTTGCAGGTAGTGGTGCAGGATGCTGGAACAGCTTTATACAGGTATATACTGGTGTCTCTCACATGGAGCTAAGCAGGAGACTGCTGTCTTTCACCATGTCATTCTACACAGTACTAAGATGGCTGCAGTCACATGTGCAGGAGCACATCAGGTTGGAGGACAGACCTCCCTGTAGACTTTGGGTCCTAATAGATTGGCCATTAAAATCAGCAGCTCCCTCCCCCCATCTGCGCTGCCCCCTGACCCTCACTCTTCCACACAGGTTCCCTGCTCCAGCTCACAGCTCCTAACTCCCTCGTGACATCCGCGGCACCCCCTACCATCCCTCTCCCCCCACACATGTTCCCTGCTCCTGGATTCACAGCTCCTAAGTCCATCCTGGCATCCGCTGCACCCCCCATATATATATATATATATATATATATATATATTCACGAGGTCTGTCTAAAAAGTTTGGTGAATGGTCTGATATATCTGTATGCAATATTTGCAACAGGGTCGCTCATGCATACTGACATGCATCGACATATCTGGACCTTGGTTTGCCCAAGCCCACAACTGCACTGCCATTGCATTCATTTCAATAGAGTGTCCCGGGCAGGTCCAGACATGTCCATGTATGTCAGCGCGCATGAGAAACCTTGTTGCAAGCATCGCATATAGATATATCAGATTATTCACCAAACTTTTTAGACAGACCTCTTATATATATGTATATATATATATATATATATTGTGATAACTTGGGGTAATTAGCTCAGTAGACTGGGGTCAGTGGTGCAGTGATAAGATGCAGAATTAGAGTCCACACATAGCTCTCAAGTAAATAAATGATGCTTTACTTCCAGCATGGAAAGTCAGGAAACAAACAGAAAATAACAAACAACCTAGCCCTCTCTTAGGGCACTAGCTCACTTCTTGAACCCTCTCTATCAAGGTGTGCAGCTAATCTGCCAATAAAGTCTCTCACAGTCTCTGTGCCTTCCCTGTATCCTCCATGTATACAGTAGGCCCTGGCTTCCTCAGCCTGCAGCCCCGCTGCTTCAATGTCACACAGTCTGAGAGGTTTATGGTCCCCCCTTGCCTCCTGCAAGGTCCAGACACAGACCTCCTAGCCCCCAATGGCTCGCTTACCTTCACTGGACTCTCTGGCTGCCACATTCCCACTTAGACTGTTTCCCACAACTGCCTGACTGGTCTACCTTCTCAACAGCCCACACCCGAGCTCTCTCCACAAGGCAGCAATTAGGCATCTTCCCACAATGCTTTTCTACTCTGTCTGGGCGGATCTGTCCTGCCCCACACAGAATCTGCTGCTCACCAGCGCCACCTCTACTGGTGATACTACCACTATATATATATATATATATATACATATATATATATACAGTATATGTAAGGAGCACTCACTTGATATAACGCACCTGCTGGCATGCCACACTCAGGCTAGTCCAATGATGGGGCCATAATAATGTGTAGAAAAGAGTGCACTCACCAGCCTTTTTCCAAAATAAGAGATATACTCAACACTTTAATATTGCATCACTGTAAAAAGACAGTTGTCCTTAGTAGTCATTTCGGTCCACGCTGGGACATTTCTCAAGACCCACAACCTGCCACACTGTCGGACATAATGTAGAAAGAACCTATCCCAGGCACCTGCACGCCATTATATACCTATATATGTAAGGTAAACGCCAGCCACATGTGCCGCGACCAGAAGTGATGTCATCGTCACATCGCGATCGATATATATTGCTGCATCTAGTGTGGCATAATTACTAGCAATATCAGTTGCACATCAAAAGGCATTAGCATCTTACATGCCATAAATCCACATTGGCAAAGTAGTTAAATCATCCCCTCATGTAGCACCTGCAGCTACCACAACCGAAAGTAACAATCCAAGTGTCATATCCGGAATAGCATTGTCTCCTTATGAAAATTCTTTAAACATGGCCTTCTTGAGGATCTGCATTTAGGAAAGGCAGCCACCTTCACTGACGTCTGTGACACTCATATAACCCCATTAAACTGATTTTTTTTTTCCATTCACTTCAGGCCACCTCCCAGACACCCATTGCTTTCCATCCTGAACTGGGAGCGTTTCCATACACTCAGTGGTATAAATGCGCCAAAGGGGTTTCCAGGACTTTTCACGTATGCGCAGTAGCAAATAATCGCTCAACTGTGCAAACATCAGGCTCCTAGTTCCATGTACGCAATGTGGGAGCCATTATGGCCGACTTGCATTCAGGCTACACATGCTATATGCCCACAACTTCACTGACTCAGTGATAACAAATGTGAAGAGTTATCTTAAATTTTATAACTTTCCACCGCACAGAGACAGATTTTTCCAGTAGAGAATAATCCTCTCTCCTGAGAATATAAACGAATGGTGAATGTTTACCTCGGGAGTACCTCTGTAAACAAATGATTCGGTAACAGAAATAAAACAGAATTGAATACTACAAGGGACAGGTCCTGTAATAAATACAGTGTCCCAGCTGCTGAGAACCGAGAAAAACTTACTCTGGAAAATCATTCAGGACAAAGGGATTTTTCAACAAATTGAAACCACATGTGCGCCTTGGAGCTCTTTATAACAATACAGTACTTTCCCTGATCTATTACAAAGTGTCACTTTATTTACATTATCAACTTGACCCCCTGTAATATTTTTGTTTTATAATATTTTCTTTCAACACATTATATTATTTTTGCTTTGAGCACTTTGTGCAATTGTATGAAGCCTAAAGATAATACATCCCGATATGTTATTATGGTAATGTGTATGAATAATAATAATTCATTTTACCTACTATTCTAATTCTAAGGGGCATTTATGAAATCGGGGGCACAGGATAATACAGAGGCACTGATACAATGTACCAAAACGATGCAATAAAGTTGTAAGGGTAGGTGTGGTATATTGAGTCAACATTCAGAATATCAACATGTCAGATGTTGACATTCACAAAGTTGACATGAACATAAAGTCGACATTGCCAAAATGTTGACATTGTGATTCGCCGCATGCTTTTCATCTAACCCTAATTGCAGCCCAAACCTAATCTAACCCTAATTGCAGCCCAGGGGTGTATCTAATGATCCAAGAGCCCCTGGCAATGTAATGGACTGGCGCCCCCCCACCCCCGCTATGCAGTGCCCTCAATAGTAATCCCCCAGTAGTAACCCCCCCTATGCTGCATTGCCCCCAGTAGTAGCTCCTCATATACAGTGCCCCCAGTAGTAGCCCCCCCTATACAGTGAGCCCAGTAGTAGTCCCCCCATACAGTGCCCCCCAGTAGTAGACCCCCTATACAGTGCCCCCAGTAGTAGTCCCCCCTATACAGTGCCCCCAGTAGTGGCCACCCACCCCCTAAATTGCCCCCAGTAGTGGCCACCCCCTCTACAGTGCTTCCAGTAGTGGCCACCCCCATAAATTGCCCCCAGTAGTGGCCACTATTATACAGTGCCCCCCAGTAATGGGCACCCCCCCATAAAGTCCCCCTAGTAGCTGCCACCTCTATTTCAGTGCCCCCCCTGTAGTGCCAGGCTTACACACACAAACAAACACACAAAGTACAAAAAAAATGCAACTTACCTGATTCCCGCTCCTCACGCGACCGCCGCTGTCTGCTCTGAGTCCCGCCCGCTCTTCTCCTTAATGGGAGAGACCTCATGACATATGACGTCTCTCCCATCACATGCTGCGGGGGGAGCTGGCACACGGAACTCATTAGTGAGCTCCAGCCGGCTCCCTCCGCGGACGATGCAGCAGCAAATGAGAGTCTGTCTGACTCTCATTAGCTGGCTGCTATTACAAACACACAGCCACCGCTGGTGGCTGTGTGTTTGTAAACGGTGTAGGGCAGACCGCTATCACTGTGGTCTGCTCTACACTTGTTGGGCCCGGGGGACTTGTCCACCCCTTGGCTACTGGTGGCACTGCCGGACGGCGCCCCCCCTTTGGTCGGCGCCCCTGGCGAGTGCCATCCTGGCCAATTGGTAGATACGCCCATGTTGCAGCCTAACCCTAAACCTAATCTAACCCTAGAATCGTCTATTGACATTTTGGCTGTCGACATTCTGTTCTGACAAATGTTCATACTAGAGCCGTATTCCATTTGAGCCAAGCCGCGATACTTTTTCGTGGCCCGGACTTTCTGCCTACTTCGCCTGTGTTGTAGGCAGAAAAGTATCCCGCGCGTGCACGCTTTACCCCGTATTCAATTTGAAAGTACGCGAAAACGGGACCCGGCAAAATTTGAACAGGCGGAAAGTACTGTTAGATTTGGGGAAATCAGCCTGACACCCCCCAAATGATGCTCTGACATGTGGGTTCCCTATTGTACCTCCCAATTTGGCTTGCTGAAGGTATTTGTTTTTAAATGGGCTCAATAGCTGCTAAACAGCGTTTTTCTATACGTGTTGCAGAATAGTATTCTGGAGTATTTTTTGCATAAAATAACTTATCCCAGTAAATTTGGGGTACTTGAAGGCTGCACGGCAGTTCCCGCAATGTTGCACCCCAAAAGCCCAATTCTACACTTTTTTCCGCCTGCTATTCATAGGCGAAACTTTTTTGCCTAGTACATTGCATTGACTTTCCGCCTAGGCGGAAAGTCTTTCCAACTGAATACGGGGTAAATCCAACACAGGCGAAAATGATGTCATTGGCAAAAAAGTATCGCGGATCCGGACTTTTCGCCTCAAATTTAATACGGGCCTGTGTCACTGTCGACATTGTGAATGTCAGCATTATGACTGCATACCGTAAGGGCTACACCTTTTTGCACAGTTACCTGTGTCGCTGTATTGGTGGTACCATTCCATGGAGGAGATTGTAGACCAGGGGAAGGGTGTTTGGAGGACTAGGTGTCAGTTAAGCTCTACTCAATCAAATTTAATTAGTTTGAAGGCCCATAACATATTTGCAATGTAACTGAGTCCAATTTAAATTGTGCATTTTACATTTTATGCTTACACTTGCACTTTGCAAGGTTAGCTATTTGTGTTTGAGATTCTCATTAAATTTGTTTTTTATTTTCACTTATTTTTAAAAACATTATTAAATAATATTTTTGATTATCCAAAAAGCATTTTTGACATTTTAATCAAATCGAACTGCAAATATTACTGTGTTTAATGTTCATCATTCAAGGCTAGCTAGTCATGTTTCAGATTCATTGTTAACAATACAAAAATAAATTCATTTGAAATTTTACACTACATGTAGCTCTTTAATCAACTAATTAATCTTTCATTTAAGAAGTGAAACGCATATGATTCCAGCATCTCTACTTTATCCTATGGGTCAAACTACTGTAAAGTAGCTGACTTATGGTACTTGGAGATGGGTAGTAGTGGAGCAGCAAGAGTGTTACATTCAAGAGATACCTGCATCTCAAAGAAGGATACAAGCTAGAGCCATGCAGAGCACATTTACATACATTTCAGGTTATTCGCTGTCATTCCCACCATTAAAGTCTATAGAGATGCGTTTATTGGCTGAGAGAGCTGGGCCTAGGATCTCTCAGCCTGTCATAGATTTCTATGGAAAAGAAGCTTTTTTAGCATGGCACTTTACTTATAGTACAGTACTAAGGGGGTGATTCGGCTTGGGATGGAATTGCAAAGCTGCACGCAAGCTCCTTGTAAATATGCAAATGCAGCAGGAGGTGTATGACACCCCCTGCTTCATTTGCAATCCCAGCACTGCGACTGAGGTCACAGGCTCGTCGCGATGGTGGATGGCGCCGGGCTGCCAGCCAGCTGAGTAAGCCTCAGCTTACTCAGGCTGACTAGCTTGCGAGGCCAGGAAACTGCTTCCATGGACGCAGCCCCTGGCCTTGCCACTCCCGGGAAATGGGGCAGACATGCCCCCATTTCCAAGAACGCCAGCTGACCCCGCACCACCCCTTAAATGCCTCTGCCTGTCAATCAGGCAGAGGCATAGAAGGGACTGCATGCGCAGATTCCCGATATTTAGGAATCTGCGTCCAATGCTGAAATAGCCCCCAAGTCTGGTGGGCTCTGGTTTTTCGTTTTTTTATATTTCCAAGACCTATGGATGTTTTACCAAACAGGACCTAAACCAAAGGGTTGCTGAGTATGTTTTTTTTGGCTAAGACCCGGGATGCTACTTGGAGGAGAGGACTGACCTGCGCCAGGGAGTAAATGTAAGTATTTACTGTGTGTGTGAGTATTGTGACGTTCACTATTCTTGCGATCTCTGATAACAAAACTTTTATTTACATTATAGAAGATCTACTGTTCCAATACATGTTTATATATAGGTAGAGTTATATATATATATATATATATATATATATATATATATATACATACACTCAGTTAGAACATTGAACCTTATACGATTGAGTGCTCGCTTTACAAGCATTTTCGTGTGTTTGTTTGTCAATCTATGTAATAAAATATTACAACACTCGGTGTGTGTGTTGACTAGCATGGGGTTGTGAATGCTTTGGCAGGGGGACCCCGTCAAGTGTGTCCCCCTGCTGTGGCATTACACCCCTGCTAGTTAGAGCCCAGTGCTGGTTGTGGATAATACAGGGGACTCCTACTCATTTTGTCCCCCGTATTTCCACAACCAGGACTGGCTCACAGAGCCTAGTGCTGGTTGCTGAAAATATATGGAACCCCTTTGGCTTTTTCCCCCCGTATTTTTACAACCAGGCTTGGCTCACAGAGCCCGGTGCTGGTTAAGCTTTTAGGGGTGGTTACCGCATGTCATTTTTTTCTTTTGTCTTAACCCTTTCATTCATTTTTAACAAACAGAAGCCTGTATGGATCTCATTGATCTGTGCAGGCCTCTATCAAACATACTGATGCCAATGGTTGTATTGGCTAACTTGCACCCTGTAATGAAACTCGCATTACAATTTGTGAGTTTTTCCGCAGAAACAATAGCATAAAACTCACATGAACTTGCATTTCAAATATACTTGCTCCTTCCAACTTGCAGGCTATTATATACTGCAAGTTTCGGAACAAACTTGCATCATACTCGCAGCAGCAAGACGATGTAAGTCCATAAGTACAGAAAAATTCGGAACCTATTACAATTACCCCATAGTATTTAGTCTACATTCTGGTGCTATAAATATGGGTAGTAATCATGTGATTTAAAGTGATATGTACATTTTTTTTATTATTATAAATCCGATATGGCAACTCCCAACATCCTACTTTTACAGGCGGACTTGCCAAAAAAACCTGCACTTTACATTGCATTGCATTGCCTTTACTTAAAATGTTTGCTTGATACAATGATCATGATGTGAAAGGGCCCTCAGTGAAAGTTAACCAGAGAGAATTGTGAAATAAATGTGAAACTGTGCCTGTACAAGTAGAGCCATAGCAGGGCACCTCTGCGCTCTGGGCTTGCCCCCACTATCACAACCACCAGCGTTTGTGACATTATGATAACACAGAAGAGGAGGCCAGACGCCAGAAGCTCTAGGAAGCTGGAGAAGGTGCCCTCAGGATACAGCCATATGTACAAGCAATAACCCCATATTATTTCAGCAGTGATACATTTTGTTGCATATCTCCTGCGGGTACCAGAGGGCTGATGCGACGATACACAATTATGATGATGAATATTAGTAGCACTATATAGACCCTTCTGATTTACTGATTGAATATTAGGTCCTGATTCAGAGATGGACACATTGCCCATCGCTGCTGCGATTCCATAAGCAGCAGACTTGTGAAGCTAAGCTAATGACTCAGCCACCATCTTGTGCATATAGACACTTACCTCTGGTGTCTCACATCCGCCACATACTTACAAAAGCAGAAACATCAGAAATATGACCGTCTTTCCTAAGATGCCGAGGACTTTCCAGCTGCCTACAAATTTGCAGGGGCTCACTAGGACACGCCCAGAAACTAGGTCCAAACTAGTCTTTTTTTAGCCACCCTCCCTTAACCTTCCCCAAACTCTGACTACCTGTCACTTACTTTGTGAATAAATCCTCTCTGTGACCGCCATCGATAACC
This sequence comes from Taudactylus pleione, assembly GCA_031769625.1. Taxonomy (NCBI): domain Eukaryota; kingdom Metazoa; phylum Chordata; class Amphibia; order Anura; family Myobatrachidae; genus Taudactylus; species Taudactylus pleione. The sequence continues at coordinate 14,383,590 of JAUIMM010000064.1, read as the reverse complement.
AATCACTGAATGTGCGCAGAGTGACTATGGCGCATGAGCAAAAAAATATCACTGCACTACATCTGACATTGACATTTTGTGCATCTCTGATTCAGGCCCTTATAACCCTTTTTCACCAAAATTCTGGGTCTGCCCTGGGATTTTTACCAAGTATTTTGCCTGGTTGTACTCGGCTTTTACCCCGTTTCAGCTGTACCCTCATCTCGGGTTTTTCCTGGGTCGCCTCTGTTTCCACTGAACCCAGAGCAAAAGGCAGAAGTGGGGATTGCTCACAGCATTGCAGCAATGATGGCTGACGACAGGGGCGTAACTAGCAGTTTGTGGGCCCCATAGCAAAATTTTTAAATGAGCCCCCATTCACGTTATGCCACAGTTGTACTCCTTATAAACATTATGCCACACAGTTGTAGTGCCCTTATTATGCCCCATGGTAGTAGTTCCCCTTATACATTATGCACCACTGTAATGCCTCTTACACATTATGGCACACACAGTAATGCCCCAAACACATTATGCTACACACAGTAATGTCCCTTATAACACATTATGCCCCACAGTAATGCCACACACTGTATTGCCCTTCACCTAGGCTATTATTCCACCCCCACCCAGTAGCAGACTGGTACATGAGGGGCCCACAGGGGGAAACAATACTTGGGGCCCACCACGAAGGGGTGTGGTCAGTCATCAGAGGGCCAACTACCACAGAGAATTAGCCAGCTTCTCCCCTCTCTCTTTTTCTGTTTATATTTTAACTAGCTAAAAATGCTTTGGTATACATGTACTAAAAAAAAAAACATAAATACTATAAAACTCCATTTAAGATGCTAGGAGAGAGGGAGGGGTCCAGGAGTAGGATTCAAAAAGGAGCACTGAGGAGAAAGATTACCACACCACCAGCTAAGTGGTCAGCAGGTTGATTGATGGGTGATACAGCGCAACTTGAAACGTGTGCAACGGCAACTTGAAAACGGACAAATAGAAGGAGACAGGTAAGAGTGTAGAATATCAGTTGTATGAGTTGGGTGGAGAGCCACAATGTGAGGAAGCATGGCATGGACTATCGTAACAAGGAAATGGAGGGGAATGATGAATGGGAAGAAGAGGGCGGATATGCCCACTAATATGGTGGGGTTAATATATCAGCGGTTTGGAGGTAATAAGTACAATGACACAGACACACACTGACATATGCAAACCCTCACTGATACAGACAGATACAGGCACACACCCTCACTGACAGAGACACACAGGCACCCCCCATTGTGCCCACCCTCCTGAATCCACATATACACATACACAGACACACTGACACAGGCACACAACCTCACTGACACACACAACCTCACTGACACAGACAGATACAGGCACACACTGTCCCTCACTGATACAGACACACAGCCCCCCCTCCTGAATCCACCTATGCACAGACACACTGACACAGACACACAACCTCACTGACACACACAACCTCACTGATAAAGACAGATACAGGCACACACTGTCCCTAACTGATACAGACACACAGCCCCCACCCCCCCCCCTTGTGCCCCCCCTCCTGAATCCACCTATGCACAGACACACAACCTCACTGATACAGACAGATACAGACACACACTGTCCCTCACTGATACAGACACACAACCCCCCCCCCTTATGCCCCCCCTCCTGAATCCACCTATGCACAGACACACAACCTCACTGATACAGACAGATACAGACACACACTGTCCCTCACTGATACAGACACACAACCCCCCCCTCCTGAATCCACCTATACACAGACACACAGCCTCACTGACACATACTGACAGACCTTCCCTCCCCCCAACATGAGAAACACACACCTGTGGCTTTGGAATACAGCACAAACACTACAGTCAGTGAGTCATCATCCAGAGGCTCTCACTCAGTGCTCTATTGGAACTGCCTGGGAGGGGCGTGGATAAGAGGCAGAGCAGGCCAGGCAGCTGCCGCACAGAGTTCACTTCCTACTATTAAAAAAAAACAGTAGTCATACATGCCATGCTGGTGATGGATCGGCTGGCAGGGGAGGTATGATAGCCTCATAAGCCCCCTCCCCTCATGGTTGAGTGGGGCCCACCGGGAAACGGCCAAAAAAGTAATAAAAAAGACTCAGCAGGGTGCAGGGGCGGGGTTGCATGCTGGGCCGCCGGGCCCCCTAAGCCGCCGGGCCCCATAGCAACCGTACCCCTTGCACCCTCCATAGTTACGCCACTGGCCGACGAGTTACCAGTGTGTAGCCCGGATTTCCCGAATGCTTGCAGCTTTCTGCTGTTTTACACAGCTATTGAGAGCATGATTCAGCTTGAGACACTGTGCTGCCTACTGCAGTGTCATGTAAGGAGGAGCAGAGCACAATTTATAACGGAGAAAGCTAATTCTCTACATCAGTATATTTGCAGGAGGAGAGCCCTGATTTCTTCGACCATGGCAACCATACTGAGAATAAGCACAGTGAAACAACCGAGAATGTGGGTCAGAGACCACAAGCATGGAGAGGCTTTCATGTTGACTTTGGAAGCCTTTCAGGACGAGCAGTGGATGGCACACATCCGGATGTTGCGTGCTTAGTTTTAGTATATACTAGGCCTACACACCCCAGCACTAAAGATGTAGACGACCAATTTTAGAAAGCCCATCGAACCAAGAAGGAGACTAGCAATCGCTTTTTGGTGGTATGCTAACCCCGTGGAGTACCGCACAATCTCCTGCTTGTTTGGAGTTGGCATTGGCACTGTGTGCAAGATTGTGTACCAGAAGATACAGGCAATACTGGATAACCTCTACCACCGCTTCATCTGCTTGCCGTAGATGAACGCCTAGATGACACCATCCAAGGCTTCCTGACGCATGGTTATCCCCAGTGTGCCGGTGCCAACGACGGTACTCACATCCCTATCATCGCTCCCCCTGTCAACCACAAAGGGAATGGATATGTAATGCCAGCTGTCGAGATGCCTCCTGTCAGAATACAGACAGCGGCATCCTGATGGTTGGTATGACGACAGGGGTCGGGTAAGTATACTTATCGTACCCCCTTCCCCACTTAACCCTCCCTTCTTGTAGCCTAACCCTAACTCTCCACACCCCACACCCTAACCCTCCCTGTTAGTGCCTAAACCTAACCCTCCCCCCTTAGTGCCTAACCCTAACCCCCCCAGCGGTGCCTAATCCTAACCCTTCCCCATAGGGGTGCCTAACATTAACCTCCCCCCCAAAACCTAACCCTTACCCCAATACCCTCTTTAAACCTAACCTCCCCCCCCCCCCCGGACTTACCTCGCTAAAGGCGCCCCGGACTTACCTCGCTCAGTCTGGCGTCCTTCGGCGTTCCTGTGTCGGGATTATGATAGGCATCAGTGTTTTGACGCCTATTTTAAGTCCCTTGTTGGGATTTCAGTGTAGGTATTGAAACCGGCGACATCTCGGCCGCCCATCTTATAACTACATCCCCCGCAAAGAATGGCATTCGATTGTACTACAGGCTGTCGTGGACCACTGGTAAGCATTTTTTAACAATGTGTGTTTTATATCTACTTCATCCTTTTTTTTATTTTTTGTGGTTTGGGACACATAATCTTATAAACATTATTTTCTAGCTTCACAGATGTGTTTGTGGGATGGCCTGGCCGAACACAAGATGCGCGAGTTCTGGACAGTCTTGCAGAGGAGAAGTAGGATGACTGGCTGTTTCCTAAGGAGTTAAGAATATCTGGTCCTCGTTTAAGTTTTCATAACTGTTTATTTCAATTCTTGTTATAGATGTGAAAAGATAGGGAAGACTACAAATGTTAATTATTTTTGTAATATATATGTTATATTTTAGTAATAATGTATTATAGCAGGCATAGGGGGAGCTCTACTAAGCTCTGGAAAGTGATAAATTGGAAAGTGAACGACCAGCCACTCAGCTCCCAACTGTCATGTCACAGGCTGTGTTTAAAAAATTACAGCTAGGAGCTGAGTGGCTGGCAGTTTATCACTCTCCAATTTATCATTTTCCAGAGCTTAGTACATCTGCCCCAAAGTGTGTTCGGCTCCCTTTATTTTTTTTCCCTGTGTGCAAATGTGGCAGCATGGTTGGTGTGATGGTCAGCATTACTCAACTTAACAAGTTAGATTTGTACTGTTACCACAAGTCAGGCTGTCTCCATTTTGAACATAATCACAGTGGCATCCAGTGTTCATGCGGTGACTTTCAATCATCACTTTGGAAATACAGCTACTGTATATGATGTTTCCAAGTAACAGCCATGTTGCCACTGTTGTTAATTAGCAAGGGAGTATGTGAAAAGCACTGCGGAATATGCGCATCATTGACCCAACATTATATTTTATATTTCCCAACAAGTACGCCGAGATTTACACATGACAATTTAGTCACCTACATGATCGATCCCCATGTGAGAAAATGTCCTGTCTCTGCAAAAAAGTCATACTCTATTTAATTACAGAAATCGGAGATTGTGGATGAGGTGGAGATCCAAGTACACCTGATTGGGGATACTGCAAACCCTTTGAGGGGGTGGCTTATGAAGGGTTTCATGCAATGGGCCCACTTGTCGCAGAAGAATACGACTTTTACCCACACCCTCAGTTCTGCCATGCTGGGCGTTTAAAGGGACGTTGGCGCTGCTTGATCAAGCGTAACGATGTGGACGTGAAGCCAATGCCCAATGTTGTTGCTGCCTGCTGTATTCTGCATAATATAGATACAGAAGGTGCTTTTTCTCTCTGAGTGGACTGTGCAGGACACTGTAGAACACAACACTGCACCTGATTCTGCCGTCTATGATGAGGGACACAGTGGGGCAGAAAGAATTTGTGAAACCCTGGTGGCAAACCTTCCATCAATGATATAGAGCAGGGGTGGGGAACCTTTTTTCTGCCGAGGGCCATTTTGATATATATATATTATTTGCGGCCCAGTCAGGCCACGCCCCCTCCATATGACGTCACACAGGGACGGGGCCACAATCGCCGGTGATTACAGCAATGCCCAGTGTATCCTGAGGATGCTCTGGGGAGTTGTTAGGGCAGTGGTGTGACAGTCTGAAGTGTCCTAAGGACACTCCGGGCAGCACTGCTGCATAGATTCTGGCTACAGGGTACCATTCTAGGCACCCTGCTAGCCAGATGAGGCTAGCAGAAAAAAGCTCAGAGGGCCAGACAAAATGATTCAGGGGGCCTTCTACAGCCCCCGAGCCTGAGGTTCCCCATCCCTGATATAGAGGACACAAACAACTTTTGTTATATTTGTTTTTATTTTTTTTACAATAAAACTTTTAATGAGAATTTTTGGGCAAAAATGTTAAAACACAAATATTTTTCAAATAATAGCAAGTGTTTATCATAAGTGTGAGTAAAGTAAGTAAGGTGCAGTGTCCAGATTAGTGGGGAGGACATATTGATAAATTTAGTCAAATCTGTAGCACATAGGCATACTTGACAACTCTCCTGCATTGTCAAGGAGACTCCCTGAAATAGTAGCTATCTTCTTGTCTCCCTAAAAAAATCTAGTAAACACCCTGATTGCACCGTACCATTATGAGGCTGTTATATATATTAAAAAAAACAGAGATATGTGCATTTATATTGGATCATTAGTATCAGAGCCGGCCCTAACCAGTTTGATGCCCTAGTCAAGATTTTGGGTGGTGCCCCCTAGCACCATCGCTAGTTCCGCCTCTGACCCAGCACCCCTCTTCCAGCACAGCACCCATCAACCAGGACAACAGATCACAGCAGCAGCCAGCAACATCCATCACCCCTCACCCTATTTGTCTCCCTGCAGACAGGCCCAGGCTACTGGATTCTGCAAAGGTCCATGGGAGGAGATGCTGTGGCTGGGTATGCCCAGCAGCCCTCCTCCAGTGGCAATTTATGTTACCAGCCACTGTATCTGCTCCACAGTCCCACTGCTGCCGGCTGTATGAGCTGCCACCCGATCAGAGCTGAGCTAAGAGCTCCGATCACGTAGGGACAGCAAGAGCAAAGGTGCGTCTTCCTGTTCCAGTCCCATCATTGCCCGCTTTCAAGCTGAGTTGGCACTAGGCTTGGAATACATGCCCCTAGGCATTTGCCTAATTTGTCTATGCCTAGGGCCGGCTCTGATTAGCATAATTTCCCTGCATTGGCTATAAGGCACAATGATCCCTATGGCTACATGCATTTTCTGAAAAGAATCAGTGTGTTTTCATCAACACATAGATCTTACTAACTGCTTTGGGGCTCATTTACATTTCCATGAAAGTCAATTTTATGACACGCCTCTCAGATGTAGCAGTACACGCCCACATTAGTGCCACACTCGTAGATGTTGCTTTAACAATCTCCCTGAAATGCTTCTTCAAAAGTAGGCAAGTATGCACATAGGTTGACATAGCACACCTAGCACACCAAGATCTCAATATGCCATTCCCACTAATCAGGATACTGCTGAACATCATTAAATTAAAGGTCATAAAAACTGCTTTCCTGCAGCCACAATTTTTAAAACACACATAAACATTATTACCACTCAAGTGGCCCATCATATCGAGTTATGCTTATATTTTCTTTTTAGGGTCACCAAAAATAGCCGTTATAAAATAAGGTAAATATTAAAACCTGTATAGTGCAAAATTTAACATTATTGTAATTTACAACTATCAACTATTATAATTTTAGGCAAACGTACACCTATTCAGGCAGGTTTAGGCAGTTGCCTGCAGATTGAGTAATCTAGGTTTTGTGGGTTTGACGGTGTTGCAGCAGGGTCATAAAAACTTTGCCCTCTATTAAATTGGGGATAAGGGTGCTCCTGTGATGGGGCTTGGTATAGTGGTTGTGTGAGGTTCCTATTTACTAAGCACTCCAGGAACACCATATGTATGTTGTGGGATTCCCTAGTTAGGCGTTCTTGCATAGTCAAGATCTGTGAGATGAAGGATTGCGGCATTTCTTTTTAAGCTTCAAGGTTGTGTAATTGGCGTGTATCTCAAAAGCTACCCACTGCAAGAGATACTGTTTTTGCGCAAGGCTTTCACTCTGTTTAGTACTTACTGCTGGGACCTTTGCATTCCCCGTAGGTGCATATATGTTCAAGGTATAACTTAAGTTTCAATGAATAGAAGACCATAACATATATTAAATTAACATAGCAAAGGTAGCGCACATGTGTTTTTGGCCTATTCCCAAATGCACGCTTGCTACACTCTGCAACAGATATAATGTTATTTATGTAAAACAATTATTTATTATACTTATTATTATACTTACGATTTTTACACAGTGTAGGAATCTGTCTCTGGTTCAGGACAGGGGGGCTGTGACAGGGTTCTCTGCGACATGGTGGTCTATGAGTCTTCCACATCAATGGTGGTCATCTCAATGGAGGAATCATGCTCGCTTGTGTCATGTTCATCAGAAATCAGTAGCAGAGATTCATGGCAGGCTAGACAGCTGGGCAAAATATGCTGACTTGACTACTGCGTTGCCCCTCCGGTTTTTGACTGACGCTGCTGGTGGTGCAGGATAAAGAAGATGACATCCTGACCGGATTTGTTACCGCAGAGTTGCCAAAGATGGAGTAACATGCATCATAATACTTCCATTCCATCCTTTTCGTACCTCTTTTATTGTGATTATGGTCATGGACCTTGATAAACATCTTGCGCATAGACTTCAACTTGTTTATCACTTGCCGCTGGGACCTTTTAATTCCACAAATTGCTAGTATCTTCATGATGTTATAATACTCAGTGGCATCCCTTACTGTTCCCGTCATTTGATGCATGATCTCCTCCTTACCACTGATGCTTAGGAGCTCCCGGATGTCCACATGCTGCCAAGCCTCACCAAGCCCTCTTCAGACCTGTGCCCAGCGCCTTCTCTCTCCAGACCAGTGTGACCAGCACCTAGCTCTCCAATATCTTCCCAGGCCTGTGTGTGCCCAGCTCTTTCCAGACCGGTGTAACCAGCACCCAGCTCTCCAATGTCTTCCCAGGCCTGTGTGTGCCCAGTGCCCAGCTGTTTATAGACCAGTGTAACCAGCACCCAGCTCTTCAATGTCTTCCCAGGCCTGTATGTGCCCAGTGCCCAGCTCTCTCCAGACCTGTGTGACCAGCACCCAGCTGACCTGTGTGCCAAACACTCAACTCTCCTTCCAGGTTTGCTCTGTGCCCAGTGCCCAGCTCTGCCTGCGTGCGCCCTGCTCTTCTTCCAGGCACTCTCTTAACAGCCACTCCCAGTGTGGACACATCTCCTCTGGTCTCTGGGTGATTACATCAGCAGCCAGCGCCCTGGAAGGACCAATCAGCGGCTTTTGGAATTACCTGGGTCAAAAAACCTGGGTAAGAGCTATTTCCACTGCAGTGTTACCGGGTTAAACTCTATTGATTACTATAAGTCGCTATTTAGCACTGCAAGTTGCTTAAGAAAGAATTGCTTTCCAGTCCAATCGTGTGGTTCCAAAGCACAAAAAGTTATTTATGTAGAAAGGGGTAACACGATGTGAGATTTAACAATTAGAGTAAAAAGCAATGAAAATAGTAACAGCCGATACATACGCAAGTGCACTGATCTCAGTATACAGTCACCAATCCAGACGTCTGTGGTCGCAAGAAGATACCTGTACACTGAGGTCAGCACACAGCTTATATACCTTAAAGGTTTCAGAGTTAACAAAGAGACAAATTGACAGGTTCTTATTGGTTCTTGCTTCTGGTCAATCTGGTCATTGGTCGGTTCATACGGTGTCATCAGGGGCATGGTTAATCCTCCAATGGTCACATTGTGTAGTTTCCCGCTGAACAACTGGTTAAAACTGGCTACAACACTGCATACTAGTAATAACAGTCTATACAATAACTCCCTATCATCCATAACTAATGGACGCATGATGCGACTTCTATGCCGATAGAAACGTATGTCTGCAAATAAACAGGGATTTAGTATGATACCAAACATGACATGTCCACTGTATTCTGAACCTTAGATCTCTTTTAATTACATATTACATCAAAATTATTAGATAACAATACCCTTAATAACTCTGGTTATTAACTATAATGTGTGGGAACCATCTTATATGTATGCGTTCGCATATGTGCGTCTGTGTGTTGAAATAGCAAATAGTATGTGACTATATACAGATGAGCGTCCATGTGTAAGCATGTGCATATGCACGGATATGAGCGTTTGTATGTATATATGTATATATACATTTATATGTGTGTATTATGTGCATCAGCGTTGTGGATACGCACTTTAGCGCATCGGGTTGCACCGATGCAAAGTAGCATCCTAGTAATACATCATCAGACCATAGACGACTATATCGTCAGATAATAATTGTACAATGATCATAACCAATTATTTGACTTTGACAGTCCACCCTTTGATAGCAAACATAAAACTATCACATTCTATTCTTAACCTTCTTAGTCATGCATAATAAATTATTATTCAATGTTCTAGATGGTGTGACACAATTTGGTAATTGAACCATCAATAATGCATTTTAAGAAAGGGTAAAACAACCCTTATACACACTCAGCAGATCTATAGGGGACCATTGGTAAGATGTGGGACCTCATCAAACCTATAAAGGAAGTTTGGGGGAAATGAGACTACATTATCTAGGATGTTTAATGGAACATTTACAATATTTTATCATACATGACCAAGCCTATTCACATGTTATTATCTGATGGTACATTCAATTTCAGGATTGTAATGCAGTTCTTCATCAACCTTAGTACCTATACCACCACCACTCACCACCATTAGGATTTCCTTTTCACGATTTACCTTGGGGGTACCACACTTTTCCACACTTAAACACAGTAGGAACACATCTGACACATAAACCAATTACTAAGATGACAACAAGTATAAGAATAAGAAGCTTACCTACACTAGCAATCATCTCCTGTAGCCACTCTCCAAGACCGGAGAACCATTTTACAAGGTTTAACTATGAGAACCATTCCTCTACCTTTAACTCAGTCTCATACAAGGAAGAATTATAGTCCTTCTGAAATTCCCACTTTAGTTGTAGGATTTCACCCATTCTCCGGTCAATCACCTATTTGGAGTCATCAGTTTTATTGGTGATGTACGTGCAACACTTGACACCAAATTGGGTGGCCAAAGTCACACAATATCCACCAGTAACAGCTGTCAGGTAGTTTAACACTAACCTATGTTGTACCAATTCCTTTTTATAAGCCTGTAGCTCCTTACCCGTATACCTGAAAGTGTCATCATAAATCTCGGTGATGTTGTCTATTAATTTAGCCATGTCTTGAATGTATCTAAAATTTAAAGTTCCCCGAGTGATCCTGGTGGGATCTAATGCTACCAAAATTTGGAAGCCAGTTGTTTCACTAATCAACTTTGTGGCTATATGTTCTTCACCAGGGATCATATTTCTTTTATCACGATGTTCATACTGTGTGTGTATGTACGGGGGTGGTGTGGTTTTATGGATACTAATCATTTTCTCATGTGTAAGGGTCATGATTTCTGGTAGTACCCTTCCAAGATAACATAAACCTTCAGAGCTCGGAGAGAGCCACTTGTACGCTTTCCTTCCACATATAAAATACACATCACCCGGGAGAACATAAGGAACAGAATGCATCATTATCATTGAACACATTATCCTGACAAAGAATCCTGTCCCCAATTCCCCCATTTGATTGGTACACATTTCTGGTTGTATAATATTTGCACAGTACCCTAATGATACTCTTCCAACAATTACTTTATCATATCTACGTGTGTACCTATACCGGAAGTATCTCCCTCTTGCAATAATTCTGCGTACAAGTTCAGAATCGATAGGCTCATTATCAGCTCAGTGTGAATAGGTCATTGTCTGATTGTTCCAGGTCACCTCCCAATTTCCTGGTTTTCTGAAATTTGTGATATTTAAGCATATCAGGGATCTATCTACCTGGTACTGGTGGAGCTTAAGACTAGGGGGTCTAGATATATTATATTTCTTGTCCACCAGTTTTCCCCCATGTAATTCAAGTACCTCTGCTAATTTTAATGGGTATGGCACTAATCCTGATTTACTCTGTCCTTGAGGTACTTGTAAGCACACTGGTTTAAGACCTTACCCACCAAGGAATGGTAATCCTCTACAGGATGCTTGCCCAAATACAGATTACTTTTGGACTGGCATCGTTGGATGCATTTCTCATCAACTAGGGACCCACAGTACTCGCAAATACAATATTCATCAGACAATAACCCCTCACACTGTCTCAGAGTTTCATGGCTAACAGATCTCTTAACAATTCCTAAACTGAGTTTAACCATATCGTTTGATTGCTCTCTCCTCTGACTTCACTCCACTGGCATCACTATCGGCCTCCCTCTCCGTCATCTGTCCTCCGTCACAGAAATAAGACATCCTGAAACAAAGAAGCATGAGAAGAACCCTGGAAAGAGATAAAGAAACAAAAACAGATTGCCACTCCATTGCTGGAATAGTAATATGCACGCGTCTCCGGCTCAGGTGTTTTCACTGCAGTCTTTAGTCCTCCCGGAACAGGCTCGCAATCGACAGGTCCACCTCTGTCTCGATTTTGCCTTGTACCTCCTTCGAGTGGTTGACCTTTCTGCAGTGAGTGGAATGGACCCAGGTATCCCTTTCTGCTAACTTCAACGATGTGGTACTTGTCATCAACACCTGGTAAGGACCTTCCCACCGGTCTGTCAAACAACCTGACCACGAGAAATTTTGGGATCGGTATGAAATACTGCCAGCCCTGTGGCCGGCAGTTCACATCCCGGCAACGGCAGGCCGACAGAAGCAGAGTTCACGGCAGCGGAAGCCCGACAGCGCTGGAAATCCTGATCATCCGCAGGTAAGTAGAAACTAACCTAACCCCCTAACCCTCCTTAGGGGTGCCTAACCCTAACCTCCCCCCAAGTGCCTAAACCTAATCCCCCCCTTCCCCACTGCCTAAACCTAAGTCCCCCGGGGGGGTGCCTAACCCTAAGTCCCCCCCGGGGGTGCCTAACCCTCCTTCCCCCTAGCCTAACCCTCCCAGGGGCGGTGCCTAACCCTATGTCCCTCCCAAGGTGCCCTAAACCTAACCCGCACGGCTGTCCGCTCGTGGCACCCGGCATCCATTCGATTGGGATGCCGGGTGCCCGTCTCCCAGCGTCAGGAAAATGACAGGCATCTAGATATAGATGCCTGCCATTTAACCCTCGCCAGGATAAAGCAGTCGGGAAGCCAGCTGTCGGGACAGCCGGTTTCCCAACTGCATTCCGAAATTTCAGATCATAACATATTCTCCAGGTTCAACATCATTACAGTTTGTTTCTGGCATATCAGGTAACAATATTTTCAATTTCTGTTGCTGTTGTTTCAGCTGTCTACTAATTTTTATAAGATATTTCACAGTAACTTCATTATTACTCTTGAAATCATCCTGTGGACTTATAATCAAATGAGGTTGCCTCCCAAACAGTATCTCAAAGGGGGACAGATTAAGAGGAGGTCTGGGAGTGGTTCTAATACTATGGTGAACAAGCGGTAAGGTTTCTGGCCATCCTAATCCAGTTTCAGCCATGATCTTACTCAGTTTATTCTTAATAGTACCGTTCACTCTCTCCACCTTCACACTGGCTTGCGGTCGGTAGGGGGTGTGAAGTCTACTATTAATTCCCATTAGCTTACACATGTTCTGGAAAACATCACCAGTGAAATGAGTACCCCTATCACTTTCTATAATTCTAGGGATACAGTATCTGCATACAAACTCCTGAACAATCTTCTTAGCAGTAAAAACAGCAGTATTAGTGGCAGCTGGATATGCCTCTACCCAATTAGAAAATACATCAGTATAAACTAATACATACTAGAGATTCCTGCAAGGTGGTAATTGAATGAAGTCAATTTGTATTACCTGAAAAGGACCATCTGTCAGTGGGATATGGGATGGCTTGGTGGGTATTGTCTTCCCGACATTTTTCCTCAAACATGTCAGACAGGACATTGCTCTCTTTCCAGCTTGAGAAGAAATGCCTGGTGCACACCAATATGCTCTGACGAACTTGCACATACCTTCTTTTCCCAGGTGAGTCAGACCATGCGCTGCCTCAGCCAAGCTTGGATAGTATGCCCTGGGAGCAACCGGCCTACCTTGTCCATCTCTCCAGAGTCCTGAGGACTCCTGACCACATCCCTTTGATCTCCAGACTGCCTTTTCCTGTAGGGAACACAAATCTTGCATTTCAATTAATTTCAGTGTGCCTATTGTCTGGAAGACAATCAATTTGTTAGTTATATTTATGCATAACCCTGCTGCCCATTTGGCAGCTTCATCTGCTCTGTTATTGCCCATCGACACTGGGTCTTCCTCGCATGTGCTCTTTGCATTTAATGACAGCTACTACCTTTGGTAGCTGGATTGCTGTCAGAAGTCCTTTTATGTGGTGTGAATGTGCTACTGGTGTACCTGCTGCTGTCATAAAGTTCCTAAGATGCCAAAGAGCCCCAAAATCATGTACTATCCCAAAGGCGTACCTAAAGTCAGTGTATATGTTAGCTGATTTACCTTCTGCCAACTCACATGCTCTCATTAATGCCACCAGTTCAGCCACCTGGGCTGAGTGAGGTGGACCAAGTGGTAATATTTGCAGGTGCCATCAGAGCTAGTTCCCATTTCATGAACCTTGCTGAAGAGACATGTCTGGTTTGGGCAGAATTTAACAAAGCAGATACTGCATGCGGTGTATAGACAGTTGTATCATGCCCTAATACTACGTCCTCGCTCTTATTTACCAGAAGAGCAGTTGCAGCTACACTTCTTAAACACGTAGGGAGTGATCTTGCTATAGTGTCCAATTGTGCACTGTAGTATGCTACAGGTCTACTAGCGTCACCATGTTTCTGTGTGAGAACACCTGCTGCACAGCCATCAGCTTCCGTACAATATAATTCAAAAGGTTTTTTATAATATGGTATTCCCAGGGCAGGTGCTCTTGTCAGGCTATCCTTAAGGTTAAGGAAAGCCTGCTCTGTCTCCTCAGTGTGTATGACATGGTTGGGTTTCGAGGATGAAACTAAGTCCTGCAATGGTAATGCCAAAATAGAAAAACCTGGGATCCACGTTCTGCAGTATCCACACATGCCCAAGAAGGTACGGATTTGCTGCTGGTTTTGCGGCAGTATCATGGTCTGTATGGCCTGAATTCTGGGCCTGATTCAGACCGGTCGCAAGCGCTGAGCGCTCGCAACCGAGTTGGTGGCCCACAGCCATGTGGCCGGCTCCATTGTGCGCATGTGCAAGACCCGGCTAGTGACGGATACTCCGTCGCTCCAGGTCTCGCATCAAAGGGGGTGAGCTGTCGATGTTGAGTGACAGCTCGCTCCATTTGGTGGGCGGGCCGGGGGGGTGGATGCCCAAACAGAGGCATTCCCATGAGAACGCCTGCCATTTGGAGGCGGCCCCACTGACATCGCAAGTGGACTAATGACTGACAAGTGATGTCAGTGGAGAGCTTCCGGCTCTGTTAGAGCCGAAAGCTCTCTGGGGCTTGTGATGAACGAGACCCTACCACAAGGGTCTCGTCGCAAGCCCGATGGTGTGTTGGTCTTGACCAGCACGACCATCATCATGGCCGCTCGCTATAGCTGTGGGTGGTCACCCACAGCTATGCGAGTGGCCAAGAGGCCACTCCCCAAAAAAAAAGCCTGGCCTTGTTTCAGACCAAGCGCTCTGTCAGAGCAAGCGGCTCTGAATCAGGCCCTCTGTCCGTTGTCAGGTGACTTAGCCCCTGGGTTAGACAGTGTCCTAAGTATTTGACCTTAGTCTGGCATGGCTGTAATTTGTCCCTTGCAACCTTGTGCCCTGTTTGTGAGAGATGAAGCAACAACAGTTTAGTATCATTTAAACATGACATAAATGAATCAGAGCACAACAACAAATTATCTACATATTGAATGAGGACAGACCCATTGCTTGGTTGAAAAGATTGCAAACAGTCATGTAAGGCCTGAGATAAAATACTGGGGCTATCTATGAAACCCTGGGGCAATTGTGTCCATGTGTATTGTACCCCTCTGTAGGAAAATGCAATTAGATATTGACAGTCAGGGTGAAGAGGAACAGAGAAAAAATGCAGAACATAAATCAATGACAGTATAATGAGTAGCAGACAGTGGAATCTGCATGAGGATGACAGCTGGATTTGGCACTACGGGGAAGTTTGTTAACCCCCTAAGATGCTGTACTAATCTATAGCTCCACCCCCCAGCCTTCTTCACTGTAAAAATGGGACTGTTGGCTGGACTAGCTGTATGAATTAAAATCCCTTGCTGCAATAACCTCGCAATTATGGGATACAACCCTAGCTCTACCTTAGGCTTTAATGGGTACTGAGAGATTTTTGGAGCCTGCCTACCACTCTTCAAGATAACCATTACAGGGGCTACATTTGCCATCAATCCAGTGTCCTGTCCATCTTTGGTCCAGAGGGAATCCGGTATTTGCAAAAACATCTCTTTTACCTTAAATAGACTTTGATCTAAAATGGAAGAGTGCAACTTTAACCTTTGTGGTGTGTCCAATATGTCCTCTACCTCATGTCAACCTTTTCCGGTATATCTAGGAATATACCATCACGGGTACAGTATATGACACATCCCCTTTTACACAGCAAATCCCTTCTCAGCAGGTTAGTAGGAGCTGCCGCTGCCAGGAGAAAGGAATGCTTGGTTTGCAGTGGCCCGATAGTAACATCTGCAGATCTGGTTAAAGGGTAATGCTGTACCCTCCCCGTTACTCCCATTGCTTGTATGGTCTTGTTGGTAACCTGTAAATTAAATGGAGAAGTTATCTCGGATCTGGTCAACCCTGTATCTACAAGAAAAGTGTGTTTAGTAACAGATATATCAACTGTCATTGTAGGTTCTTCCCTAGTATTCTCAGTTAACCTGACTGGCTGCAGACTAAAGCTATGACCTGACCCCAAACACTGACTAACATCCTCCAGCAGAGCGTTGGCTGTCACTATGTGAGCGGTTAACCGTTGGAAATTTCCTGAATCTTGTGAGTGCCCTCTCTGAGTGTACCTAGGTGTTCCCTTCTTAGGTGGCCCCCCATTTCTCAATTTACAATCCCATCTTATGTGTCCCTCTTTATTACAATTAAAACACCTTACTGTATGACTTCGTTGCTGGTATGTGTGTAGTTATGTGACTGTATAGGGAATCCCTCTAAAGACTGAATGCTCACTGCCATTAACCTCTCACTCTCTGCCTCTCTTTTCCTGGAAATTATCTTATCATGTTCTATGGCAGTGCATCTACAGTGATTCCTCTCCAGTTAGGTAGAGAGATTGCAGACTGGCTTTAGATTATCCTTGAGACCATCCATTAGTACCGTAACAGCTACTACCCTGTGGTGTACATCTTTAATATCTGCTATCCCAGTGTACTGGGTTATTGCTAGCAGCGCTCTGGCGAAATAATCTGCTGCAGATTCACTATCTTTTTGTTTAATAGTGAAGATTTTACTCCAGTTAACTACCACTTGAAAATATATAGCCAATTGTGTTATTATACGTTTTATATTTACCTGGTTATCCTCATCCGTCAAGGATTCATCCTCCTCCAGTATACAATCCTTAATAAACTTTTGTGTATCAGTATTGGAAGGGAGACAGACCCTTAACACCACTCGACAATCTTTATTAGTTGGCTCATGAGCATTACCTAAATCTTTAACAAATTTCTGGCATTTGGCTAACTCTTTCCTAGGGTCTGGGAAGTCTGACATTATTGAATGTAATTCTGCTCTCGTCCATGGACAATGCATTGCTACATTCCTGATGGGAACTATACCATCTTTGTCCAGTTTCCCATTGGGAACTGCAATTGTACGGACAGGATGAAGACCTACCACATCACTAATTTCAGGATTAATTACTGGAGTTATTGTTTCGGTACTATGGATGTTACCTCTTCTATTACGGTCTCCACTAGTCTCACCAATTTCAGCTGCTACCCCTGCTGGTTGGATCACTGCCTTTCCTCTCTGTGGAACATCTAGTATATTAACAGAATGTGTAATGGCTGAAATTACAGTAGGTTCATCATCTTCTACAAAAACATTTTCCTTGAGGGTACTGAAATCAGGATATAAGTTATTACGATTTTTTTATTTTTGTTATCGTCTGTACTTTCACTTGCGGCCGCATATGGCGACCGAGGTGCGCATACACTATCTTCTTTATGTGTGGTAACGTTACCTTGCAGCGTGAGTACACTACCTGGGGGCATGCTGCTTTGTGGCATGAGTATGCTGTTTTGTGGCGTGCTATTGTGCCATGTGTGTGCACCATTTTGTGCCATGAACACGCTACTTTGCGGCGTGTGCATGCTGCCTAGCGGTGTGAGTACGCTGCTTTGCGGCGTGCATACACCACCTTGCCACGTGTTTCCCCCACAACTTTAAACAGTCATTATACTTTACTCTTTTCTTCAAAGATTTGACTAAACATATGTTGTCTCTAACATTACTTAGTACCTCTGAATCAAAACTGCACACTTTGGGAAAGGGTTTCATACATCCTTTGATCATTTTGACCCATATGTCGCAGTACGCTGTTGCGTACGTGCCATACTTCACATTCATTATATACCTTGCTGATCCAATCGGCCCATTCATAAGCAGCTCTCCCTCGATCATCCCTAGTGACTGCTTAGCACCCATCTGGGACAAAGCTTTTGCTACTTTCGCTAGGGACTTCTACAGTGGACAAATTCACAAGTTGCGTCCACTCGCTTCCTCCCACTATGCAAAACCGACCGCTAAGCATTTTTTTTTCCAGTTTTACACAATGAGGAGCAGAAAATAGCCTATGCAATTATTCTGCCTTCCAGACAAATTATACCAAGCTTTGTCCTACCGCTTCCTACTTTGAGTTACTCTCCACTGGTAGAATTTAAGTATTCCAATAACACTAACCTTTGCCAGTGATTTCCTCTCACACAACACCAAGTCACAATCACAGTTTTTTACGCAACCATGTGGTTTTTTACGCAACCGTGCGGTCCAATCGCATTGCCTATAGATACTAACTACCAATAAGCTTTGCGATTACTGTAGGGTGTATCTGCCGAAAACCCCTCTGGTTTTCACCGAAAACAGAAATCCCTGTTCTCGCTGCCAGTATACCTGCTGTGTATACCTACTCGGTAGTAGTTGTGCCTCGTCAGACACCTACCGGGTCTCTCCTGTTTCACACCGACAGTGAAGAAAAACCTTTTCCATTTTTCTTTTCCCTTTTCACATCACAAGCATACGTTCACATTCATATACTTTTGTTTTCTGGCCAGAAAAATGCTTTCCCTAGTGGCAATACCTATTCAGAGGTTTTAACAAGCGATTCAAAACTAGCTATAAAAATTTTTGCTTAAACTTGTGGCAGTACTACAAGGAAGACGCATACGCTATTTGCGAATCGCCTATTGCAGCGCAAAAGTGACAATAAAAGAAGCTGACTTTTTTCTTTTGTCCCTGGATTCTATTCAGTGCTCCTTAGATCAAACAAAAATGGATATTCGATTTCACAACACAGAGTACAAAACAGGCTTTAAACACATTGCATTCTTACCCGTGTATGACGCGTCCACCCTTTGTTAAGGAATCGAAATCCGGTCACCTTGCACAATTTCCGGTAGCGTGAATTCAACTACGAGCCCCCATCTATTTATTCCTATAAGTCGCTATTTAGCACTGCAAGTCGCTTAAGAAAGGATTGCTTTCCAGACCAATCGCGTGGTTCCAAAGCACAAAAAGTTATTTATGTAGAAAGGGGTAACATGATGTAAGATTTAACAATTAGAGTAAAAAGCAATGAAAATAGTAACAGCCGATACATACGCATGTGCACTGGTCCCAGTATACAGTCATCAATCCAGATGTCTGTGGTCGTAAGAAGATTCCTGTACATTGAGGTCAGCACACAGCTTATATACCTTAAAGGTTTCAGAGTTAACAAAGAGACAAATTGACAGGTTCTTATTGGTTCTTGCTTCTGGTCAATCTGGTCATTGGTCGGTTCATAAGGTGTCATCAGGGGCATGGCTCAATCCTCCAGCGGTCACATTGTGTAGTTTCCCGCTGAACAACTGGTTAAAACTGGCTACAACACTGCATGCTAGTAATAACATTCTATACAATAACTCCCTATCATCCATAACTAACGGACGCATGATGCGACTTATTTGCCGATAGAAACGGATGTCTGCAAATAAACAGCTGTGGGTGGTAACCCACAGCTTAGCTAGTGACCAGGAGGCCGCACTTAAAAAAACAAGCGGCCGCCCTTATTCAGAACGAGCGCTCGCTTCTTGCGAGCGCCTCTGAATGAGGGCCTAAGCCTCTCCAGATGGCAGTTACTGCAGTAAATTAGTGACTATGTCATAGTTGAGGCTATATATTACTTAACTGACATTTCTATTTGGACTATGGTAGTCATTTCCATTGCATTTTTAAAAAGGGAATACCACAGATGTTTGTATTTAACTTAATTAGCATTTTGTAATGGTATTTAATTATATTTTATATTGAAAATGTGACTGCCATATTTATTAATCACCTGCTGCAATATATGTGTGCGCTATATAAATAACTGGTAATAATAGTTATAAGAACTGTATTTTGAAGAATTTCTTGATCGGTATTGCTGTTAATAATAAAAATTGTAGATACAATTTATAATGGACTATTTAGCACTGTGGATCCTTCCATATTTTTGTTTTTTAGAAGATAATAAACAATAGCTGCACAGTGCCTTTGGGGGGTCACGCGTTGTTTTTTTTTTTTTTTTAATTTAACACTGCAAAAGTGTTTGCAATGCTGGTCCACACACTGATACTAGAGGATAAAGCATAGCCTATGCCACTCATTATTCAGAACTAACATTTTACTCTACAAAGCTGTGTCCAGTGGAATTATACTGGGTACAAATTATGCCAGGTGACAACAGAATAAATAAAAATAAAAAATTGTGTGCTGCAATGTCTGAAGGCAAATGATCTCCATTGTATAAAAACCACCTAGTGTACCGCAGCCAAAGAGGAACATCCGAGCCAAACCGAACCACTCATCTCTAAATTTACGTTGACATTTTGGTGGGCCCCAATGCTAGTGATGGGCATATGGTCCAGTGGGTGTTATTATTCCACTGTGCCTTGCAGAAAGATTGCACATTGGATTGTGCCAATGGGGAGCATTGCTGTGCTATTTTGTGGGGAGTGCTTATGCCCAGGCACTTTATGCTCTCTTGGCACTCATGATGATTATCTACCATAGCCATAAATTCTGAACCAACCCATGTGCGTCTCTTCACAGCAGCAGTCATTAAAATAGAAGCAATTTAAAAAAATTAAAGAAAAGTTAGCAAATGAACATTATTTTGATGTGCATATACTGGCCAGTATTTCAATATTCATATACTGTATTTTACAAATGATTTATTGAATTTTCAGCAATTTAAAACTGATAAAACAAACAGATAACAAAATAAGGAATTTGAAAATCATGTTTTAGTTTGAATGTAAACTCTCACAAGGAGGGCCCTGCCTCCTCTTGTTTCATCCGTTCCCCCTATGCTCATGTAACTAAGCTGATAGATATACAGTATGATTGTAATTATGCTTACACATGTAAATATGTACACTAGAAGGGGTCTACTCATTATGTTAGTTATCGGTGTCCCCGATTAGTAACATTCTTACTCGCTGCAAGTGCTGGAGAAATTCATCATTGTTCCGGTGTGGAGACAGCTGATCTGAAAATCAGCTGTCATCCCGACCAGCTTCACTGATCTTTTGGAGCAGTGAAACGTAGCACTGCCGAGGCTGACTAAGCAGTATTAGTGCGCCTGCGTGAACTAGTGTTCATGCCTGCCCACAAAACCCCGGTGTATGGCAGAAGGAGCTTGACACGAGCGGAGGGATCTGAAAGATCACAACCCGGTACTCCTTCCCATAGGGGTATGCGCCGTGTGTGGGAGCAAATGCCATCTGAGCATGGCGAATGCTCCCGCAGTCAAGCTCCGATCTCAGAGCTTTTCCAGCATGTTAGCCCTTTTTTTTTTTTTAAAGTGGCAATAATTTAAAAGGGTAAACTAGTCTGTTTTTGCCTTGAAAGTATTGCTGCTTTAAAAATTACGGGCTAACTCTCTAGAATTGTGTCCGTGACTGAATCCCACAGACTATTACATAAGACCCAAGATAGCAAATCTATTTTCAAAGTACTAGTATTTACCCTAATCAAAAACCTGTGAGGTCTACTTAATTAGATTTTTCTTTCTTTTAAACTTTTTTTTAAGCTGAAGCAAAACTGTGTCAATGTCTGATGAGACGTCCAGAGCTTCTTCTGCTGAGAAAATGAGCCCTTTCAGCAATGCCAAGAAAAATGATGTCCAAAATGCAGCTACAGTAAATGATTCATTTTCCTGCCAAATACTGAAAACTCTTTTATGAATCAAAAGAGGAATCAGGAACAGTAGTGTTACTGTTACTGCATTGTGGTTTTTCTGAAATAACGAACACTCTGAGCACTGGCTGATTTCCTGATTTCATGGGAGGGGCACTCTACTTCTCCAATCACTAATCATCTCTAATTATAGTTTTCTGAAAAAGTTATATTCAGTTTGTCTATAAACTCAAGAATATACTGGGTCCATCTCTCTTTTAAAATTACCTTATTTATACACAGTGCAAATAAATGTCACATATAATGCTCAACTGTTTTATTTGCTTTGTATATAGAATAAAAAAAACATGGTAAAGAAATGTGTAGGTACTTTCACATTCTTGATTTATAGGTTATGATAAAGTAAGCAAAAAATTGAAAAGCAGAGAACAAAATAAGTACATTTACATAAGTAAAAAACATTAAAGTGCTTCACAAAAAGTAGAGTGGGAATAAATATAGATGGAATGGATCAGGGCGGAACATGACTTCACCAGGTCAAATACCAAACTTTGGGTAAACGTCTGGCTATGCAGGTCCCACCCTCCAAGACACCTGTGTCTCTTTGGGTATGTTAGTGGAGGAGTCTCTGGAATAAACCCTGTCAGCAGACAGCCTTGAAGAAGAGCTCTGTGGAGCTCGAAACGCGTTAGCCCATCTTCTCTACATTTACCCTGCACTAAGATTAATGCTTGTGAGTGTCTGGTGGGGTTTATTCTGGAGACTTCCAAATATTATACCAAAACAGACACTCACACCATCAGACTGGTACGAAATTGCTCCATTTGGAGCTGATTAGTTATGCTTTTCACATCTTTCATGTTTCATTGCTGCACCAAGTGAGCTAATTGTATTAATTATATGCATTGCTGCTCCAAGTGTGCTAATTTTATTCAATATATGCATTGTTGATTATGGTTCCCTTGTGAGCATAATCTATGTTTAGTCTTGCTCTACAGGGAGCTAATTAAATTGGTATACACGCGTTTATGTGAACCAAGCTATATGTATTATCAATAAATGTACACGTTTTTCTCAAGTACAAAATTGTTGAATTTCCATTCAAGGTCACAATTAGTGCTTGGGTTACTACATATTTTTATTTTGCAATATATCTCTCCCATGGGTAAGGGATACCCATTCTAGTTATTATAACAAGGCAGCAGAATTGTGAGGTGCACCTAAGGCCCTAGCATCATTTGTTCAAGGGTTAGGTGTCGTTGTGTAGTAGATGATAGAATAAGTAAGGGAAAGGAGAAGCACATAAGGGAAGACAGCCCTGCTCATGAGAGCTTACATTCAAAAGAGGAGGGGCAGGAAGACAGGGGTGATACAGATGGTGTAGACCAGGGGTTGCCAACCTGCGGCTCTCGAGCCGCATTTGGCTCTTTTGTGTTTCCCTTGCGGCTCGGCAGCCCCCCACTGGTACTGAGAACGCTGGTCTCTGAAGCGATCAGAGACTAAAGAAGCCTCTGATCGCTTCAGGGGCCAGCATTCCCAGTGATGCAGTGCGCGGGTGAAGTCATGATATCATCCGCGATGTGAGGAGCCCGTGTGCCTGCTGGATCCAGTTAGATCTAGCAGGCAGCAGCGATGGTGGGACTCAGGAGTCCTGATGGCATGGAGTGGTGCCAGCATGAAGAAAGGTAAGTTTCTTCATAGAGGTGTGGGCGGGGAGGGGGAGCCAGTACTGGGGGCACTACCTTAAGGGGCACGACTACAGGGAGCATTGCAGAACGGGCACAACTACTGGGGACATTGCTTTATGGGCACAACTACAGGGGGCATTGCAGAAGGGGCACAACAACTGAGGGCATTGCATAATGGGCACAACTACTAAGGGCATTGCATAATGGGCACAGCTACAGGGGGCATTGCATAAGGGGCACAGCTACAGAGGGAATTGCATAAGGGCTAGAACTACTAGGGGCATTGCTTAATGGGCTCAACTACAGGGAGCACTGTATATGGGGCACAACTACAGGGGGCACAGCATAATGGGCACTACTGCCTAAGAGCCAGTGGGGGGGCAACCTGAGAGCTAGGGGGATGATGCCTGCTTTCATGCTTATGGGGGAAGAGTGGGGATGTTGAGATAACTCCAGGTGGAGGGGGGGCTAGAGTGACACGGGGACCGCTGCAGTGGCATGGGGGGCTGCAATGAGACATGAATGTGGGCTGGAATGGCAATGGAGGGGGCTGGAGTGACACATGGAGGAGCTGAAGTGTGTAATATGTGAATCTTGCTTTTTCAATGTATGTTATGTGGTTCTGGATTTCAAAGTGTAATTTATGTGGATGTGTTTTTTAAAACATTTAATTTGGATCTGGCTTTTTTCAATGTACTTTATGTGGTTCTGGATCTCAATATGTATTTTAAGTAGATGTAATTTTTTAAATGTATTTTATGTGAACGTAGCTTTTTCAATGTTTTCTATATTGCGCTGGCTTATATTGGGAAGTTTATATTGGGAAGTTTATGTAAATTGTGTATTTTCAATGTGCTGGGCTCGCCCCCAGTGTGACTAAAAACAGGGGTGTAACACAAGGTTATACTCCTGCGAATGTCATGCCAAAAGGCGTGCGCACAAAAATGGAGCGTGGCCTTGTGACAGCCTGACCATCCCCCATTTTTTGCGAACACGCGCATGGTATCGGCTCTTTAACTTGACTACAGATATTTTTTGGCTCTTTGCCTTTGACTGGTTGGCCACCCCTGGTGTAGATAGTGAGGATGGAGCATGGAGCAGTGGATTAGGATGGGAGCTACTGTAGGTCGCCTATTGGATTTGCAGATTTTTTTCTTCTCTCTTCTGTGCCAATCGGGGCTAAATATATACAGGTTGACTAAGTATATTTCTTTCTCGACTGCGATTTCGGCAGTTCTGTGAGTAGGAAATGCTCTTAATATCCCATTCTGAAAATACAAAATTCTGACCCTAGTACGCTCTCAAATTACCGTCCTATCTCCCAGCTCTCATGCCCCTCCAAACTACTTGAGAGACTTGTCTACACCCGCCTCACACACTTTCTTAACTCACACCACTTATTGGACCCACTTCAATCCGGCTTTCGTTCCCAACACTCCACAGAGACAGCACTGACTAAGGTAGTAAATGATCTTGTCACTGCCAAGGCTAAAGGCCATTATTCACTTCTAATTCTTCTAGCTCTCTCTGCTGCTTTTGACACTGTTGACCACTCTCTTCTCATACAAACACTACAATCCATAGGTCTTAAGGGCACAGCTCTTTCTTGGTTTTCTTCCTACCTATCTGATCGCTCTTTTACTGTTCATTTTTCTGATTCTGCCTCCTCTTCGCTACCTCTATCAGTTGGAGTACCGCAAGGCTCTGTCTTAGGTCCTCTGCTATTCTCAATCTATACCACCTCTCTTGGCAAACTAATCAGCTCTTTTGGATTTCAGTACCATCTGTATGCGGATGATACTCAAATCTACCTATCCTCTACCAGATTTATCTCCATCTGTATTGGTCCGTGTCACTGAATGTCTTTCTGCCATTTCATCTTGGATGTCATCTCGCCACCTGAAACTTAATATTTCTAAAATAGAATTAATTATATTTCCACCGGCCAATAACAGTTACCAACCTGATCTCTCGATCACTGTTGATACCTCGACCATCCACCCCACCCCACAAGCTCGCTGCCTTGGTGTCATCCTTGACTCTGAACTGTCCTTTGTTCCCCACATTCAATCTGTCTCAAAATCATGTTACATACACTTAAAAAACATATTCAAGATTCGACCATATCTCACACAAGACACTGCAAAAACTCTAATCCATGCACTTATTATTTCCCGCATTGACTATTGCAATAGCCTCCTTACTGGTCTTCCCAAAAACAGGCTATCACCATTACAATCCATTATGAATGCAGCTGCAAGGCTTATCTTCCTTGCAAAACGTTCTTCTTCTGCTGCCCCGCTCTGTCAGTCCCTCCATTGGTTGTCGGTTTTCTACCGTATTCAATACATAATACTTTCACTTACACATAAGGCTATTAACCAAACCACACCAACATACATCTCTTCACTCATCTCAAAATATCTCCCAACCCGACCTCTCCGCTCAGCACAAGATCTGCGTCTCTCATCCCCATGCATTACTTGCTCCCATTCACGGTTACAGGACTTTCTTCGCGCTACACCCACTCTATGGAATGAACTACCTCGCACAATAAGACTTTCATCTAGTCTCCAATCCTTCAAGCGATCCCTGAAAACTCACCTCTTCAGGCAAGCTTATCAAATTCCAGAACCTCCCACATAACCTTCATAGCTTCCATATCTAATTACATCCCCTTTTTACAGTCCACACACATTCTCACACATTGTCTTTCTCTCACATCCTCATGACATTTGGTCGACATTCCTGTGTGACTGGATCATGCAGCCAACCAAGAAACTGTGCATTCTGGCTGGACCAAATGCAATATATAGCACCTATCCTTGTGTATCAATGCCTATTTCCCTATAGATTGTAAGCTTGCGAGCAGGGCCTTCCTACCTATATATCTGTCTGTTATTACCCAGTTTTGTTCTATTAATGTTTACAATTGTAAAGCGCAACGGAATATGCTGCGCTATATAAGAAACTGTTAATAAATAAAATAAATAATAAAATATGTTTTTGTTTTTTTTTGCTCTGTCAGGCTGCGACTGCTTATACTAATATTATGTCCCTTCATATTTCTATACCATATATTTAACCAATTAAGTTGGCTTGTGCATGCTTACAATGTTAATATTGTTTTTCCTTATACAGATTCATTAGTAAGTATTGAACATGGGTGGGGATGTCAGTGCCTCCCTTATTTTTTTTTTTTACTGCATTGTTTCCTCCTTTTATCCCCCTTTAGTAAACACTCTGACCCAATGTTGTGGGTAATTTTGTTTTTTTTTCCCTTTTTTCCCTACTTTTCTTTCCTCATACAGGATCCATTATATCTATGTATCAGAGGTATTATATATTATATATTATCAGTATTTAACTCATGTCTTCTATAAAATATTGAAATGTGGTGCAAGTCTTTTCTCTAAATGTTAAAGGGTTAAACTCCCCTAATAAGGAAAGGTTAGCATTATCTACCTTCAATATAGGGCAGATGTGGAGGTGCTACAGGAGACTCACTTCTCCCTGAGTCCGCCTGTCTTACATGTCGGTTATTTTGCTAATGGCCCATTTAATCGGAATGGGGTGGCGATTCTTTTTCGGGCCTCAGTGTCTTTTGTGTTTCACTCTAAAACGACAGACAAAAGCAGGCGATATCTTATATTAACCAGACTCTTGGATTATAGGTGGGTTACCCTGGTTTCCGTAAACTCCCCCAATTCTAATCAGGTTCATTTCCTTCCTTTAACTTATTCGATCACTGTTTGGTACGGGAATTCTATATGTTTGGAGCATAGGGCCTGATTCAGACCCAGTCGCAAGCGCTGAGCGCTCGCAACCGGGTCGATGGTGGCCCACAATGCATGCGCACGACGGTGCCGGCTCCGTCGAGCGCATGCGCGAGACCCGGCTAGCGACGGGCACTCCGTCACTCCGGGTCTCGCACCAAAGGGGGCGAGCTGTCGATGTTGAGTGACAGCACGCCCCATTTGGTGGGCGGGACGGGGGGGTGGCTGCCCAAACAGAGGCGTTCCCATGAGAACGCCTGCCGTTTTGGGCGGCCCCACTGACATCACAAGTGATGTCAGTGGAGAGCTTCCGGCTCTGTTAGAGCCGAAAGATCTCTGGGGCTTGCGATGGGCGAGACCCTACCACCAGGGTCTCGTCGCAAGCCCGATGGTCGCGATGGTCTTGATCATCGTGACCATCATCCTGGTCGCTCGCAATAGCTGTGGGTGGTCGTTCAAATCGTTCAAACGTTCATCTGACAAATCTGACCGTGTGTATGCACCTTTATTCCCGTATAGATTTATTTTTCTCAGATAAATAGACTCTGCAATATTCCGGGTCAGTCTCTATCTTATCTATTACATGGTCAGGTCATGCAGCCCTCCTTTGGGATTGGGATATTTCTTCAGCTAGGATACCTCCACAACCTTGGAGACTATCCCCTCATCTACTACAGGAGTTTGGGGCCAAACAGTCTTTGACTCATGGTCTATCTATGTACCCAGATATCAATTCTCCAGCTGTCACTACTATCTTTAACTTTTGGTGTGCTCTTAAAGCAGTGACCCGGGGTGTAGCCATTCAAACTGGGGCTAGACTTAAAAGGCAGACTGCTCAATCCCAATTCAATTTAGAAGCTAAACTTCAAGAAATTGAAGACTGTAATAAAACACAGCCTTCTAAAGCTTTTCATCAGGCATTGTTCTCTATTAGAAGCCAATTACAGAAACTGTTGATGGCCGATACCCGGGTTGCCCTTAATAGACTGCACAAAAAGTTCTATTCTGTTGGAAATAGAGCAAGAAATATGTTAGCATGGAAATTGAGGTATTGGCAAGTTAGGACTAGGCTTAAGAATATATTTTTCCCCACAGGTGTTAAAGTAGCGAACCCTACCAATATAGCCAGCCAATTCGCTGAGTATTATGCTGAATTTTTGAACTGTCTTCCGTTTTCCAGCCCTCGATCTTATCGGTCCAATCTTTTCTCGAAGGCCTAGATCTCCCTTTCCACTCGACAGATCAATTGCATTTGCAGAACTCCCTTTGGATAGCTCAGGAGGTGGCAACAGTGATTGATCTTCTTCCATCTGGTAAGGCTCCCGGCCCTGACAGGTTTATTAACGATTTTTATACAAATATCCGGGACCTTCTACTCCCCATACTCGCGGTCATGTTTAACGAGGTCACTGAATCTGGTAAATTTCCAAATGAGATGCTAGATGTGCAAATTTTAACTTTGCCTAAGTCAGGGAAAGATCCAACATATTGTAAAATTTACCCCATTGCTCTTTTAAATGGTGATGTAAACATTTTTGCAAGGATGATCGCCAATAGGCTTAGCCCACTACTTTCCTTCTTAATTCATACCGATCAGGTGGGATTAGTTTCAGGAAGAGAGGTTTCGGATAATACCTAGGGGTAAATTTACTAGTGAGAATTTTTAGAAGTGAGTTTTAGAATAGATGTTGCCCACAGCAACAAATCATATTGTACTTAACATTTAACTAGCACCTTCTAGAAGATAATAGCTAGAATCTGATTGGTTGCTATGGGCAACATCTCTTCTAAAACTCACTTCTAAAGACTCTCACTTTAGTAAATTTACCCCCTAGAGTCTTTAATTTAATGGATTCTCATTCACTATCTAAGACAGGATATATATCTCTTGATGCCGAGAATTCTATAGGATCAATTGATTATATACAGTAAGTGAACTGCACTCTATAAATTTGGTTTACGAGATCATATTCTTGCATCAATATTAGCTTTATATAATGCTCCCTCGGCTAAGGTATTCAGTAATGGCTTTCTATCTGATGCATTTCCCATTTATAACGGTATCCGGCAGAGATGTCCATTGTCTGCCCATATCTTTGATTTGGTGATTGAACCGTTGGCTGCTAAGATCCGTGCTACTGCTGATTTCCCTGGTAGTGGGTTGATGATACAATTCATAAACTTTGTAGCTTTGCAGACAATGGGCCTGATTCAGACCCACTCGCGAGCGGCTGTCCGCTCGCAAGTGGGTCGATGTTATGCACTGAGCATGCGCACGACGGAGGGAGCTCCGTCGTGCGCATGCGCCAGACGCGACGAGCGAAGGAAGTCCTTCGCTCGTTGTGTCCGATCAAAGGGGGCGTGCTGTCAATGTTGATTGACAGCACGCCCCCTTTGGTGGGCGTGCCGGGGGCGTGCCTCCCTGACGGGGGCGTTCCCACGGGAACGCCTCCCGTCAGAAGCCGGCCCACTGACATCACTAGTGATGTCAGTGGGAGTGATTTTGGCTCTGATAGAGCCAAAATCACTCCGGAGCTTGCGGTTGAAAACCTCAACCGCAGGCTCCGGCTCGCAATTTCGATGGTCGCGATGGTCTCGACCATCGCGGCCATCAAAATGCACGCTCGTATAGCCTGTGGGTGGTGACCCGCAGCTATACGAGCGTCCAGGAGGACGCTCCATGAAAATGGAGCCCGGCCCTCATTCAGAGCGTGCGCTCTGCTCAGAGCGTACGGCTCTGAATGAGGGCCAATGTACTTCTTTTTGTCTCAGAGCCTATGACCTCATTGCCATACCTTCATAAAATATTGGATAGTTATAGTGAAGCCTCCTATTATAAACTGATCAATTCTAAAGGTGCCTACACACATAGCGATGTGCTCACGATCCGACATCGTGTACGATTTCCCCTGAACTCTCCTCGGGAGCTCCCCGGCAGTCATGGTCACGATTAGGTAAAAAAAAGCTGCCAATTTGACTCACGATCTCACGATCTATCCAGCAACATGTCGGAAGTCCAAATCGTGAGATCGTGCATGATAAATTGTGAGTTTACCAAACAACACACGAGGATATTCACGATTGGTCAGAAATTTAAATAATGGGTGGGGCTAGCTATGGGTATAAAAAGCAGGTGCCATTTTAACCCTGTGCACATTCTGCTCTTCTACTAGTGAGGCTAGGTGTATACCTGGTGAACCCTGTACATTGCTACTGTGCTCTGCTTTGTATTTGGCGTGCCTTTTACAAAGTGTGTTCTACCTGCAAGTGTGCATTCTATCCTGTTCCTGAATTCTGTGCTGATGGATCCCTATCGGTATAGAGTTATGGTGGCCTATGCTAGGCTCAAGGTGGTGAAGGAGAGGGCCCAACGAAGGAGGAGAGCATGCTGGACCAAGGAGTGACTGCTGCAAAGGGATACTCGCTCTCACATGTCCCTGCTGATGGAGATCAAGGAGAACAACACGGACGACTACCACAACCACCTGTGCATAGATGACGACACTTTCCAGGAGTTGCTGAGTATGGTGACCCCCCAAATCCGAAAGCAGGATACAAAGTGGCGGAGGGCAATCCCTGCTGAAGAGAGGCTGGTGGCTACCCTGAGGTACCTGGCTACAGGAAGGTCACTGGAAGACCTGAAATTTCTCCCCTCAGTCCTTGGGCGTCATTATCCCGGAGTGCTGCAGTACCAGTATTGCTAGGTAAGAAAAAAAAACACACTGCACATTTGTTTCTAGTCAAAGAGAAAGTTTTTATTTTTTGTGTTATTTTTTTTATCTCTTAATATAACTGTGTTGACAGCCAATAAGGCTGCATTAACACTGTGCCAACAACACTGCACAGTAGTAAATAAAAAAATGTTGTGGGTTTTTTTTATATATAAATTTTACATTATGCATATAAAATGTAGAAAACAGCATTATCACCAAATGTTATCAATCCCAATAGGTGCTGCTGTATGCTATACAGTGAGTCAGACGCCACACTGAACAGGCCAATACACACATGGCACAAGTACAGATTGTGGCCCAGCTTCCATCAATCTGTACTTGCGCCATGTGTGAAGTGACTTTGTCCAATCAGGATCATCACCACCGTATACCATACAGCACCTATTGGGAGTGATAAAATTTGGTGATAATACAGGCAACAAAACAAAAAATAATAATAATAATAAAATAATGGGGCAAATCATCATCTGCCTCCAGCAGAGCTGTATAGATAGCCTGGCTTGTGGATGGGGTACTGGGTGGGGGAGTAGCCTCCAAATGGGCTGGTGGGGGCCTCACAGAGGCGGTTGGGGCAGGTGAATGCAGAAGTGGGTCTGCTATGTAAGTTGACCCATGCAAATTAGAATTTAGTGACCTTATTAAGAGCTCATACACCAGCCTTTGGAAATTTTCTTTGTTGGGTCATCCATTTTACTCATTGTGCTATTGATATGAGCTGTGAAATCGTCAATGTCGTCTGGCTGTTTTTGTAGGAAGCGTTCCGCTTGTTGCAGAAATATGTCCTCCTGCTCTGTATACTGCTGCTGCCTTTTCCCCTGCCTTTTCTTTTTCCTTTGGGAAGGTGCGGAACATGATGGGGGGGTTGAATGGTTTTTGGCACTGGGGAAGAAGTATCCACCTCGCTGTCTCCAATCACATTGATGTCCGGCGTTGAGGACAAAGAGTCTAAATAGGAAAAATATGGAGAAAAAATATTATATGTCATGTTCAAACCCATTTTTTTATATTTTTCTAGTTTCCAAACACCGTGGATGAGTGGAAGAGCATCGCTGAAGGGTTTGAACAACGTTCGAATTTCCCTAACTGCGGAGGAGCCAGCGATGGAAAACATATATGCATCAACCCACCTGCCAACCTGCCAACACTGGATCATATTACTGCAACTTTAAAGGCTTCTTCAGCATCATTCTCATGGCAGTGGTGAATGCCAACTACGAATTTTTGTTTGTGGATGTTGGCAAGAATGGCCGTGCTTTGGATGGTGAGTACTTCAAACAGACGGCATTCTACCAGAGACTCACCAACAAAACCCTCAACTTGCCATCACTGGACGAGACAAAGCACGGCCTAAATTATGTATTCATTGCAGACAAGGCTTTTGCTTTACATGAACATGTGATGAAGCCATTTGCACAGACGGGCCTGACCAGAGAGAAGAGGATCTACAACTATCGTCTATCCCGGGCACGGCACATTGTGGAAAATGCGTTTGGAATACTCAGCAACCGGTTCCGCATTTTCCACACCACCATAAACTTACGTGTGGACATGATAGACTGGGTCATGGTGGCATGCTGTGTGCTGCATAACTTTCTGTGAAGAAAAACTACACAAGGAGGACCAATCACAGCTAGAACAGAAGATGCAGGAGATTGCCCAGTTTACATCAGTGTCTGCACCTCCAATTCCAACAACATCAACTCCACGTGCCAAAAAAGTGAAGGAGTATATGGCCTATTTCAATGGACCAGGTGTGATGCCATGGCAGGAGGACTGTCTGTGAGATAACTGACTATAGTGGACAATTGGGATTGATATAAAATGTTTTGTTTAAAAAAATAAAAGATTTTGGTTTATGAACTGTGTCTCTACTTATCAAAACTTCCTCAGATGGTCCACTCACTGCTGCCGCCTCTTTTCCCTCTCGCTC
Organism: Taudactylus pleione; assembly: GCA_031769625.1. NCBI lineage: Eukaryota > Metazoa > Chordata > Amphibia > Anura > Myobatrachidae > Taudactylus > Taudactylus pleione. Next base: position 14,350,977 of record JAUIMM010000064.1, on the reverse strand, counting down.
GGCCATCAGGACGACAGACTGGAGCTGTGGCTCCTGATCGCTGATGAAGCTTATCAAGTTATAGTACCACAGCGTTGGATGATATACGTCGTCGGTGCCTGCTCCGGACCTTTTCGAATCGTCCACTTTCTTCTTCTCCTTGACGTAGACCGTATGCAGGTTCTGGATTTTCTGGCAGACTGTTTTCAGGGTAGCATCAGCAATAGACTTTTTTGTGTACGCCAACAACACCTCCAAAGCTGCCAATTTGTGAGACTTATTATGGTATTGTCTACAGCTTATCCGGCATAGACATTCTTCAGACTGTAGGATCTTGAGGAATACAGTCACAAACTCTCGCTCGCTATCCATAGATTCCTAGAATGAATAAAAATATGGACATATACATGTTTAGCTATAATTGTTAATTGTTTTGTGATTTTAAATGTTGTTTATTCTTAATGTTTTTATATTTTTATTTTACAGGATTTTAACGTGTTTTGAATTGTATTTTAATGTTTTTTTTACAAGTTTTTAATATGCTTGTAATGGTATTTTAAAATGTTTTTTTACAGGATTTTAATATGTTTGTAATGGTATTTTAATATTTTTTTTTACAGGATTTGAATATGCTTGTAATGGTATTGTAATATGTTTTTTTACAGGTTTTTAATAAGTTTGTTTAGCCTGATGTATTATATTTGTTTATGTTGTTGAAATATATTTGTTTATGGTGTTATAAAACAACATTATAAACAAATATATTACAACAACAAAAACAAATGTAATATATTTGTTTATGCTGTTCAAATATATTTTATGTTGATGTAATGTGTTTGTTTATGTTGTAATATATTTTTTTATGACATTTTTATATATTTGGAGTTTTTCCATATTTTCTAGGTATTTATAAGGTGGCCTATGACATTGGTGAGCAGTGAGTGGGTAGGTGGTTAGTGCACATTAGTGGGCATGGGAGATTAATACATGACCCAGCCACCGCCCACCTCATATAGGTGGGCGGTGGCTGGGTTATGCATTTATAGGTGGGTGGCACACATTGGTGGGTAGTGGGGTTGCTTCAATACAGTAGCAATACTCACCCAAAGCATAGAAGTCCAGACTTGAATGTGCAGGCTCTCAAATTTCATCCTTCCTTCTACAAACCACAATGCTGCACAAGATGGCGATTGGGCGTGTACAGGGTCCTGTCAGTCAAAATACGCAATGTACGATGAATCATGAGATACATCATGAGTAAAAAGTACTCATGATCGGTACCGCATCGTATACGAGATTGTCAGATCTGCCCTACAGCATGGCAGATCTAAAGATGCGATATACGATGATTTAGAAAAGGTACGATGTACACCTTATCCTTTAATTGACCTATTATGGACACCAAACCAGCAAGTTCCACACTTCTCTCGTCTACTACAGCTTCATTGAAAGTTTGGGATAGGATGGTATCTCATTTAAAACGTACCCCTTCCCACTGTTAACCTTTCTTTTTTAGCTTTTTCTAAATTAATCCCTAATTTACATGTGTCAGTTTGGACTTCATGTGGTATTACAACTTTGGGCGATCTAATGGACAGGAGCTCATTACATACATTCTCTTGCTTGCAAGACCGCTATTCTCTCCCGCGCACAGTGCTGTTTCAATATTAGCCGATTTGTCACAGGTTTGGGAGTGTCACTAAGCCTTTTAGGTCAGCTGGTAAATTCCCCATAGACTTAGCGTCACTCCTTACTTCTGGTAAGGGTTCGGGGGGATATTTCATATTGGTACAGGCTTCAATTACAACTGATGCAGTGTGTTAAGTCTTTCTCTCAACTTTGGTGGGAGTGTGAATTAGGTCATCCTATTTCTAAAGCTCAGTGAGAGCTGATTTATACTTCATCCAATGGTATGTCTAAATGTTTCAACCATTCAGAAAAGCATATAAAACTGTTACATAGATTATATCTAACTCCAGATCATAAGCATACTATTTGGCTGGCACAATCAAAATTTTGTTGGTAAAAATGTGGAGAGGTTGGCCTCATTTACCATATATTTTGGATATGCCCTTTACTTAAAAGATTTTGGAAAGATGTATTGATATATAAAGTTTTAGGGATTACCCTAACCCATACCCTGAATTGGAACTTATACATTTGCTTCATGTACAACCATCTCAAAGATATGTGGCAGGCCATTTATGCATAGCAGCACGGTCTCCTCTAGCTCAGATTTGGAAGCAGCCTCACCTCCCATCTCTGCTCAAAGTGTTTGAAAAGGTCTAAGAGATGGAAACGACTTCTGTGCCTTATTCGGTCTTAGCCTCCTCTCCCTTTAGACAAAAAAGGGGAGAATAGAAGTGATATTTGTGGAGTGAACCAGACATATGCTGCTGATATACTCACTATGGCAAGTGTAACACCAACTACTTGTAAGCAATTAGAACTTCAATAAATTTAATGAGCATATAATAGCACTCCGCGCTGAATAAGATGTATTGCAAACTAAGCAATGACAATATATTCTTTTAACCTTAAGTCTATATACATCAAGATAGGGGATAGAACTAGGGCTGACTCGAGGCAGGTTCAACCAGTGTGGTCGAACAGGGGCGACACCCCATAGAGGACGCACCCCTCCCAATATGTTGATTTCAGCAGGACAGCACTGTCCCGCTATTCCACCCGTGTGCCGAAGTGTCCCACGGGTGGTCGGGAGGTTGGGCACCCCAACCGCTGCTGCTGTGCAGTGGTGCCAGTCCAGGCAGTAGCTGAATGGATGCTGCGTGCATGCACATGGCATTCATTCAGTGCAGCTAGTGACGGAGTGATAGGGGAAGCCCCCAGCCTGACGTTACACTGGAGGCGTGCCATGCGGGCACGCCCCCAAATAACGTCACTTAGGGGGTGTGACCTATGGTAATTAGGCCACCTGGATAGAACACTGACTTATAATAGGGAAATAACATTTATTTCATATGCATGAAACACATGAATAGGTAAAAAATACATTAAAAAAATGTGGACAATTAAATCAACATGCTTGTACCATATGAGGCCAGTGGTGTGAGCAACACATGGTGAGTCAGCCTTAAATCCAGATTACAGGCGAGTTAGCATAACACCACATAGCTTGCCTGGTATAAAGGAGTCCTCGATAAAGAAGATTCTGTCCACATCGTTCAGTCATGGCGTCCACACAACGCGTTTCGGATGTATAGTTGTTTCATTTGTCCACATATTTTTTACCTATTCACATGTGTTTTATGCATATGAAATAAATGTTATTTCCCTATTATAAGTCTGTATTCTATCCCCTAACTTGAGGTATATAGACTTAAGGGTAAACAAATATATTGTCATAGTAGTCTGCAATACATTTTATCCAGGACAAAGTGCTATTATATGCTCATTAAATGTATTGAAGTTCTAATTCCTCCTCTCCCTTTAAGAAGTGGTGGCCATGGCGTGAGTATATCACAGATGGTAAAGGTACGCAAATGTAAAGGAGGGAGATGGGGTGGCAGTTGGAAAGAGTGTTAAGATCAAGGAGATGCATGTCTTTTTTCCTTCCTCAGACACACAGAAGGTGATGCATGTCTTCTATCCTCTCTCAGACACATAGAGGCGATGTATGTCTTTTATCCTCCATCAGACACATAGAGGCGATGTATGTCTTTTATCCTCCATCAGACACATAGAGGCGATGTATGTCTTCTATCCTCTCTCAGACACATAGAGGCGATGTATGTCTTTTATCCTCCATCAGACACATAGAGGCGATGTATGTCTTTTATCCTCCATCAGACACATAGAGGCGATGTATGTCTTCTATCCTCTCTCAGACACATAGAGGCGATGTATGACTTTTATCCTCCATCAGACACATAGAGGTGATGTATGTCTTCTATCCTCTCTCAGACACATAGAGGCGATGTATGACTTTTATCCTCCATCAGACACATAGAGGCGATGTATGTCTTTTATCCTCCACCAGACGCAGAGGCGATGTATGTCTTCTATCCTCTCTCAGATACATAGAGGCGATGTATGTCTTTTATCCTCCATCAGACACATAGAGGCGATGTATGTCTTCTATAGTCTCTCAGACACATAGAGGCGATGTATGTCTTTTATCCTCCATCAGACACTTAGAGGCGATATATGTCTTCTATCCTCTCTCAGACACATAGAGGCGATGTATGTCTTTTATCCTCCATCAGACACATAGAGGCGATGTATGTCTTCTATCCTCTCTCAGACACATAGAGGTGATGTATGTCTTCTATCCTCTCTCAGACACATAGAGGTGATGTATGTCTTCTATCCTCTCTCAGACACATAGAGGCGATGTATGTCTTTTATCCTCCACCAGACGCAGAGGCGATGTATGTCTTCTATCCTCTCTCAGACACATAGAGGCGATGTATGTCTTTTATCCTCCATCAGACACATAGAGGCGATGTATGTCTTTTATACTCCATCAGAGCGATGTATGTCTTTTATCCTCCATCAGACACATAGAGGCAATGTATGTCTTCTATCCTCTCTCAGATACATAGAGGCGATGTATGTCTTTTATCCTCCACCAGACGCAGAGGCGATGTATGTCTTTTATACTCCATCAGAGGCGATGTATGTCTTTTATACTCCATCAGACACATAGAGGAGAGGTATGTCTACTACCATTCCTCAGACACATAGAGGAGGTGCATGTCTTCTATTGTTTTTCAGACACGTAGATGGAGATGTACATCTTCTATACTTCCTCAGACAAATAGAGGAGAGGTATGTCTTCTATCATCCCTCGGAAACATAGAGGACATTCATGTCTTATATCCTTCCTCAGACACATAGAGGAGATTCCCACTATATTTTCTCACCACATACAGTACTAAATGTATGTCTACTATCCTTCCTCAGATGCATAGAATATAGTGTCCTCCCTCAGACACATACTGTAGAAGGAGATGTACAGTACAGTATGTGTACTATCCTCCCTCAGAAACATAAAAGTAGATGTGTAACAAACTGCACTGTAAACTGCAGCCGCCGGGTAACTTACCTAGTTCCCCGCTCCATGCTCCGGGTCCATAGCAGACCTCCTGTGATTCAGTCCATCACTTGTAGAGCTGTGGTGGCTACTTCTACTCCCTGCGGCTTCCAACATACTCACTGGCTTCCACATGTGGCATTCCCACTAGCTGCTGGGCGTGGCCATGACAGTCTGAATCAAGTAACTGTCTATGCACCAACAGGAGACCAGTATGCAGTCACATGATGCCTGCAGCCAATCCCTGACAAACCAGGGGTAAGAATACTCCCTGCACACAGCACTTGTCAGTGCAATGTTGTCCACAGCCTAGCTGTTTGCTATTTTGCGAGCTCCTGCAAATTCCTATTTGCATAGAGACTCCAAGTGCAATTACCACCTTGCTGCACTATGGGTTCCAGTACTCTGGTACCATTCTGGTGATCCAGCATTCTGGTTCCATACCAGTCATGCAGCATTCAAGTCTCATTCCGGTAGTCCAGTGTTTCTGTCCAGAGCTTCTTCGGGTTCCACTAGATCCAGTGTCCTGCTGGTTCTAGCCTGGTTGAAGTACCAAAGCTCTCTGGGCCTGATTCAGCAAGGAACGCACACTAGCAGACGCATGCACAAAGCCACTGCGAGTAAATGCTAATCAATGCATATGCATGGAGACTGCAAGACTGCAGCACAAGAAGCAAACACCCAGCAAAACATAAAGCCGTCCACCTATGCCGCGATTGATAGCATAAACATCGGGAACATTGAGTGCCATCGAAGCTGCGTGTAAGCTAAGGGTAGACCTGATCCTGCCGCAGTACTTGAGAGATTCCTGCACGCAGGGAGGTACCCGGCTGCATGCGGCACTGCTGAGATTAATTTATGCATGCCCCTGTAACGGCACGCCTGTATTCAGCCAACGACCCCCCTCTCATCACCCACGACTGGCACTTCCTGTTAATCAACATTGAAGGTCTCTGTGGGCTCCCTGTGTACTCTGAGAGAGCCAGTACTCAGCAACCTGTTCACGCACACGCAATACGATGCATATGCATGCGCAGATCGTAAACATCGGCTTGCACCATACGTTCTCTCACTTGCATTGCTTGATGAATCAGGCCCTCTATTCTATCCACCTGCACATGTGTGTCTCAAGCATCAATCATCTGGTTCCCATCAAGACTCCGGCTGTCCCACCAGTGCCTTCAGTCACCAGCAGCCACATCTTACCTAGCAGTTAAACACACACAAGTGCACTTCATACACTTTATATCTCTGTCCTGGTCCATGAGCAGGAACTATATTAGGCCTCCCAGCTTTCAGCCGCTCGCCCCAGATCCCATTCCAGCCAAAGAATCCAGTCCGGTTTAAAAAACAAACACAAACATGACAATATGTACGTCTTCTTTCCTTCATTAGACATAAAGCAGGAAATGCATGTCTATTAATCGTCTTCAGACATAAAGCAGGAGATGTATGTCTTCTTTGTTTCCTCAGAGACAAAGTAGAAGATGCACGTGTATTATACTTCCTCACACACAAAGTATACATAGGGCCTGATTCAGACCCACTCGCGAGCGGCTGTCCGCTCGCAAGTGGGTCGATGTTATGCACTGAGCATGCGCACGACGGAGGGAGCTCCGTCGTGCGCATGCGCCAGACGCGACGAGCTAAGGAAAGTCCTTCGCTCGTTGTGTCCGATCAAAGGGGGCGTGCTGTCAATGTTGATTGACAGCACGTCCCCTTTGGTGGGCGTGCCGGGGGCGTGCCTCCATGACGGGGGCGTTCCCACGGGAACGCCTCCCGTCAGATGCCGGCCCACTGACATCACTAGTGATGTCAGTGGGAGTGATTTTGGCTCTGATAGAGCCAAAATCACTCCGGAGCTTGCGGTTGAAAACCTCAACCGCAGGCTCCGGCTCGCAATTTCGATGGTCGCGATGGTCTCGACCATCGCGGCCATCACAAAGCACGCTCGTATAGCCTGTGGGTGGTGACCCACAGCTATACGAGCGTCCAGGAGGACGCTCCATGAAAATGGAGTCCGGCCCTCATTCAGAGCGTGCGCTCTGCTCAGAGCGTACGGCTCTGAATGAGGGCCATAGCTCCGATATTTGTGTTTGCTGTATCTCACTTAGGGCCTGATTCTGAGATGGGAATAAAGTAAGATAGAGCAAGTAACTGTGCACCAGGACAAAACATCAGCAATGCAAGGGGTGTAAATACATACATTCTTAGCATGCATGGTAAATATTGGCTGCTTTCACAAGTAGCCCACAAATGCTGAATAGCTTTATTTTTACACTGCAATTTAGATTTCAGTTTGGACACGCCCCTCCCAAATCTAAATCTCTCTGCACATGTTACATCTGCCCCACCTGCAGTGCAGCATGGTTTTACCAAGATGCATAGTTACTTTCACTTTCTTGCTTTATTCCCAACTCAGAACCAGATCCCTAGTCCTAAACATAACCGTGTATTCTTCTAAAAAGCTTGGTTTTAGAAAAACTGCATAAATAAAAATGCAACTCTGGACACAGCTGTGGGAACTGAAGACAGAACTCGTTATAAAAAAATCAGTACAAATAGGGAGTTCATTTTTATTTTGCCAAACAGCCGTTTGCCAACAGCAGATAACACTGGACTATGGACCTGATTCAGACCCGCTCGCTAGATGCAGCCGCTCGTTCCCAGCATATGGAAATTCAGCTAAGTGACGTCAAGGTATACGCTCACACAGCAAGACATAAGCACGCCCACTATGTCTTGGTGAGCGATCACTTTGTGTTTATAGATGCCCACCAGCCTGTCTTTAGCCGCCCACTTGCGTACATCACCTCCAGGAAGTATATACAACCATCGGAACATCGGGAACCATCGGATATAACCACAGCGCTTGCTGGTGACTGTACCCTACCGCAAGCACTGCGAGCAGTTCAGTGTAAAAATCAACCAGGTGACGTGTACTATGACGCTGCCTGCTAATTATGCACACCTCTGAAATGGCGTTGAAACACTCTGGCATCCCTGTGTCCGCAACTCCACTCCCCCGTTACTACTGTCATGCCCCTGTTACCACCCACAAATGGCCTCTCCTGTCACTCATTCCACTGGGCAGTCATGGCAGGGCGAGCGAGCACATTCTGATCACTCGTACTAGTTTGCACACGCGCACTGCGAACTACACACATGCGCATATTAGCCAACTTCGTCTGCAATGAGCGGCCGCTTGCTAGCGAGCGGCTCTGAATCAGGCCCAATATTTGTATTCATGTCTTCCTGGCAAACAAATTCTAAATATAATTTCCCTTTCCTGAAATATCTCTGTTTTCCAAACATCTATTAGGAAATATTATACTGTATATAATAAAGTAAGAGGCACAGTGAGTGAAATCACTACAGTCCTTGTACAAGAATATATTACTTCTGTGTATGTCCTGTCTGGTATTCCTCAACTTACCCAGTTTCTCACTTAATTTATTCCAGGTGGGAAATGAGCCAAAACCAGTGTACTTTCGGTTTATGAATCATAATGAGGCATTCAAAAGCCTGACACAGATTTCAAACTATGTGAAAATGACTTAGGGGTAAATTTACTAAAGGTCGATTTGGCATTTTGAGTGATTTGAGGTGCGATTTTCATTCGATTTGTATTCGATTTTGCTTTTGGGTATTTACTAAAGGCCAAGTCGAATGTAAAATCGAATTTTGAGTCAAATCAGCCTCAAATTGACCATCGGAAAAACATTGGTACTTTTACATAGCCCAACACACAAAACCCTTATTTACTATCATTCAATTTGAAATCGACCTCAAAATCGACTTCAAATCGAACTTCAAATCCCCAATACAATAGACCTGCTTCATGCTTTCGATTTGAGCATGAGCAGGTCGGACTGATACAGATACATGCAGACATCAGTGAGATGTCTGCATGTATCGGGCTGGAAAAAGTAATTAAACAGTTAAAATTTAGAAAAAAATTGATGTGAGGTACCCCCCCCCCCCCTAAATCAGAAAGAGCCCCGGACTGCTGAAACCCAGTTCTGGTTGACTAAGTGCAGAGAAAAAATGACGTAGGATCTCCCTGTACTCAGTACAGCCAGCACTGGGCTATGGGAAGCAGGGCTGGTTCTGGATTTACAGGGAAAAATTTGCGTAGGGTCTCCCTGTAAATCACAGAACCAGCCCTGGACCATTTCTAATGGGGGACTGATGCCACAGCCAGGGAGCCCTATCACCGGGCCCCCCAGCCGCAGCATCAGCCCTGATCGCTAGTCAGCCCAGACCAGGGATCCCTGGGGAGTTGGAGACCCCTTAAAAAAGGGGTCACCCTCTCCAGGGCACTCCTAGCCTAGGCTGATAGCCCGGGGCTATCCCCGCCACCCCTGGGCGGTGGGTGGGGGGTTGATTTTGTGAGTGATGTGTAAAAATAGAAGTAATAAAGCATTGTCTTTCCAGTAGAACTGCAGGTCCCAGCAAGCCTCCCCCACATGCTGGTACTTGGAGAACCACAAGTACCAGCATGTGGGGCATTAAGGACCCACTGGGACCTGTAGTTCACCTGTAAAGAAATGTTGCAAGAAGCACACACACACCTTACACAGTATACGTTTAATACATACATACATACACACTCACACATACTCACCTATATTACCTCCAGTGGTCCCATTGTCCAGTAGACATCCATGGGTTAAAATAATAAAATAATAAAATGAAAAACCCGACCATCGCATTAAGGAATAATCATTCTAACCAGAATGATTATTCCTTCCTGAATGAAGCGCACAGATGCGGCTTCCTCCTTTGAAGCTCCGTGTCTGTGCGTTCATTGGCTGAGAGAGATCAGGCCCTGCCTCTCAGCCAATGAACGGCTCCTCCATTTAACTCAATGGTGGGAGCCGCAGGATAAACTTTTGTAACCCTGTGGCTTCCACACATGTTATTGTTTATAAAGTGGTGAACAATAGTTTCAGATAAACTTTAATTAAAGAAAGACAAAATCTATCATAAAATTGTAGGTGTGTTTTGTTCTCTGTTTTGATGTAATGGGCAGGTGTTTGGTCTGGAGTCAAGCTCAAAGTTCAATAGCATGAGAGAGGCAGACAAAGAGGTTCAATAGAAAAAAAATGGTCAGATATCCATAAGGATGAATCAGTACCAAAGTCGGTAATGGTATACTTGGAGAGAATGAGGCTAGAGAGCAGCAACTAAATTACTGGTCAGGAGCACAATAATCTGGCAAGAAAGGAAGTAAGGAGGGCCATTGATGGTTAGCAACGATCAATAGTTTGCCATTAATGGTGAATGATTTTGCCATCAAAGGTTGTAGGTTGATATTTCTCGACCATCGATAACACACATGTGGCAATGTTTTTTAATCCGAATCATGGAATTTAGACGCACTCCTCATCATGATGCTTAGTCCCATCCCCCTTCTCTGATTGGCCTGCCGCATTTTCTGACCCATACTCTCACGTTCATATCGTATAAATGCAAATACTGTATTCTTCTTATATGCAGTAAAACTAAACACCTTGTATTTGGAAACAATAATTTAAGCCTCTCACCTGCTCTATGAGTTTTCAGTTAAACCTGGTCCACAGCAGCAGGTGGAGAAAAACAGCTCAGAGCTGGATTATGACAAAATAATCCTGAACATCTGATAAACACAGTGTGCTAAATGATAAATCCTGCTTAATCCAGGTAGCAATATTATGGGATATAGCAGTAACAACTGCCAACAATGTATCTAATATGCAGGACAAAGGCAAAGGCAGTTCAGAGTACTGGCCCTCATTCAGAGCCGTACGCTCTGAGCAGAGCGCATGCTCTGAATGAGGGCCGGGCTCCATGAAAATGGAGCGTCCTCCTGGACGCTCGTATAGCTGTGGGTCACCACCCACAGGCTATACGAGCGTGCATTGTGATGGCCACGATGGTCGTGACCATCGCGACCATCGAAATTGCGAGCCGGAGCCTGCGGTTGAGGTTTTCAACCGCAAGCTCCGGAGTGATTTTGGCTCTATCAGAGCCAAAATCACTCCCACTGACATCACTAGTGATGTCAGTGGGCCGGCTTTTGACGGGAGGCGTTCCCGTGGGAACGCCCCCGTCAGGGAGGCACGCCCCCGGCACGCCCACCAAAGGGGGCGTGCTGTCAATCAACATTGACAGCACGCCCCCTTTGATCGGACACAACAAGCGAAGGACTTTCCTTCGCTCGTCGCGTCTGGCGCATGCGCACGACGGAGCTCCCTCCGTTGTGCGCATGCTCAGTCCATAACATCGACCCACTTGCGAGCGGACAGCCGCTCGCGAGTGGGTCTGAATCAGGCCCACTGTTCCATGTCTGGCAACAATTTATCCAATATGCAGGACAAAGGCAGAGGCAGGTCAGAGTCCTGTTCCATGTCTGGCAACAATGGCCCTCATTCAGAGCCGTTCGCTATTTGCGGTCGTTCGTTTAAAAACAAGGGGTGGCTATTCAAATGATCCGTACGCACATTGCAGTCTGTTCACACCTCTAAGTCTGAACGAACGAGCAAAACATACGCTCGTTTATTTGTTAAAAACGCCCCCTGGCCGCTCGCACCATACGTCATGTCCGCTATTTATTAGATTAATCGAGTACATCGACCAGCGTATGAACTGCTCGCTATTCTTGTGGTTGGTGTTTGCTACCACAAATTTGCGAGCAGTTCTGGCTCTAAAATAACCCAGTGACGTGGTCATTGACGCTGCTGTTTTAAATATACACACCCATAAAACGCCCGTTTTGACCTTTAAGCACGCCTGCGTTCGGATCTCCACTCCCCATTTTCAAGCACCTTCCCCTGTTACCACCCACATACGCCTCATTCTGTCACTCAAAATAGCAGGCACTCGCTATATAGCGTACAAACGATTTTCGGCCGCACTGACTGGTTCGCGCATGCGTACTAAAAAGCGTACGCATGCGCAGATGTGCAAACATCGCTCGGAACGAGCGTACTGCCGCTAACGAGCGGCTCTGAATGAGGGCCAATGTTTCTAATATGCAAGGCAAAGGCAGAGGCAAAGCAGATACCTGTTCCAAAGTCTGGCAGCAGGGGAAAAGGCAAGTAAATTATGATTCCACAGGTCTGGCAGCAAGGTATACAATAGTTTCCTGCCATCAATGTAAAGTACTGATGAAACCATTGAGGGAGACCAATAATGATGAACTATTCAATGGCCATCCCTAAGAGGAAGTGACAAAATCTAACTTATATAGGAAGTCAAGGAATTAATCAAAACATGCTGAAACATCGGAGTAGCAGTGACACTGGGTTGGTTACAAAGCAAAAGAAAGGAGCTGTCCAACAGTTGAATAATAGCTCAACAGAGCACCAGCCTCAAGAGATATCCATCCAATCATCTTTAAAGTAACTGGGGAAACTATTCAAAGTATTCCCTTTCTTCCAAAATGTTATCTGGATGTTTTAAGGAGCTGGTTGTATTATTGAAACTTTCTAGTTAATCTAGAAGCATTAACTTTCTCTGCCGACTCCCAAGAATTGTCTTTTGACCTGCATTCTATCCATTTTACTAGAAATTCTCTGTATTCTACAAGATCTTCTCTACAATAATTTTCTTCCCCTTCAACAATGACTTGTGGTCACAATTAAACCTGGAAAGGAATTCTTGTTAGATGGTTTAAGCAACCAAACATGAAAAACCCCCATTTTCAAAGAGACAAGAAGGTGTAAGCAGAAAATAACTTGGTTACTTTAAGATGAACTTTTAAATGGTTCTATTAACTATTGGCTCAGTATAGATGGAGGACATTGGCTGAGTGAGGTTTTTAGTGGAGGTCCAGACTTTGGGCCTGATTCATAGGTGCACCACGCAATGTCGATGTTCACGTAGTTGTGCGATTATTTGCTACTGTGTATACTCAAAATATTCTAAAAACCCTGAAGGCACATGCATTACTCTGTGTGGTGGCTTGATGTGTACGCAAGAAAATCCCTCACTAGGGCATGTTATAGGAGAGTAAAGGGCATATCAGTGAAAGCAGCTACGATCGCAGAAGCAGAGCCGCAGCCACAGAGGTCATGTTTAGACGGAGTTCAGAATGAGATACTGCTTCTGCCATAGGCTGGTGCAAGGGACAATGGTGCATGCTATGGTGGAGTGTTCAGAACCACTGGCCGAGTTGCACCATCCACGGGCATTGAAATTGGGTGTCTCAGGCCTTGCACAGTCTGGCACACACTACTACACAAGGGGACCGCTAAAACTAACATTTGCATATTACCGCTGCTGCAAATCCGCAAAGTCGCAGTCTCCAAATTTACACGGGCTTGTTTAGAGCTTGACTCTATGTATCTAACTTGTGCATGTCCTAAAATGTCCATGAAATTGCTACCAGCACTGTAGTCAAGCATGGCCAGGCTGGCAATTAGAAGAGAAGTATAATTGTGAAAATAAAATGGGGTTGCTTAGACAGAGGGACTTTGTCTCCTTGAACCAAGAGGAAAAGTGATTGCAAGACAGAATAGACTTTTGTGTCATAGCAATAGTTCAACAAATCTTATTAGGGCAGCTAAATGCATAATGCCTGGACCACCACATTTTATGCAAAACATGTGTTTTTATTAATATTGTGAGATTTCCTTAGAGACAGAGGTGAAGTCGAGGACAACAGTACATGTAAACGAATGACTGAAATCAAAAGCAGCAGGCACAGCAGCAAGTAAATTACTACTGGGTATGAGCACAATCTGGGAAGGGAAGAAGTAATTGGTTCTGGCTTAAATGGGAAGACAGGCGATTGAGCTGGATACAAGATAAACACAAGAAGCCATATAACAGCTAGAATATAGAGTCAGAAGAGCAGCAGCCTCCAGAGGCAGGAGCCTCTAATTTGCCCCACTAATGGTCCAAATCTAGTTCATTTCCACAGTTCTCACAAATCCTCTCCCGGTTGACTCCATCTCTCCTCACTGACTGTCCAGTGACCACGGAGGGGGAGGCTGCAACCATGGAGAAGGTAAGTCGAGGAGAGGGGAGTGAGGTGGGTGCATGGGGGAGTGCGGGGGGGGCACGGACCGAGGCCTTCCCATGCAGGGAGAGGGCCGGGCCCCAGGTCGGTCCAGGCCCCATAGCAGCCGCACCCCCTGGCCGTGATTATGAGACCAAAACAAGCCTAAGTGAACATTTTCAGAGCTATTACATCCATTTGTTTCTGAACTAGCTACTGTAGTTTTAGGACAGAAAATTATTTTGTCTTTGTCATTCTCCAGCATGAGTTTGATTTTGAAAAAAAGGAAGGCTCGAGCTTGTATTCTTGCAGCTATGGCAACAACAACTTCCTGAGTTTAATTATGCACGCCCAGAGAGGCAGCCTCAGGTTTGGTGTACAGTCGCAAGAACGGTGGAAGGTGCATACACAAAGCACTTTCGGTATGACCAGACCCAGTGGAATCTGATGAAAATTAAACTGCACAGAAGATGCAATCCTCCGATTCGCCCAGTTTTCATCCAACAAAAGAGGATCGAACGTGCATACACACTCTTTTGATATCGAACGAATGGCTCGAAATCGAAAGAATGGTCCGACAATTGTATAGGTGTGTACCAGCTAAACACAATGAAAGAACGCATATGCACTGATTTTAAAAGGCTTTTCCCTTTAGATATAATTTCTACTAAACCACCTCCTTGCCCGGTACTAGCACTGTATTCTGATACCAACACTAGTTTATTCTATATGCAACAGGGTTCCGGCACTCTTAAATAGCCAGGATCTCGGACAATCACCATAAGAATCACTCGGCTCTCTCCATCATCCCTATATTTTCTAGTTGCAATTTATCCGGCTTGTCCTGTCAGTGATAGAAAGGTGCCTTCCTCCCTCATTGCTGGACACTTCACAGTATGATTCCAGAAATTTCATTAAATGTACCCATAATGAATTCCCAACCTATTCCTATATGTTTGTTGAGAAAACATGCCAATCCTAGGCTTCAGCTATGCAGTGCTACCAACTACCTCATCACTTCTGGATAAAACTCTGATTTGGAATTTGTAATTGAAGTTATTTCAGAAAACACAGTTTGATTTATTTTAATATAGTAGTAATGTGTCAAGTGAGGAATTCTACTCCATGCTGAATGTAAACATTGGGATCTTATGGCAAATCCAAGGTTAGCTCGGGTATACAGGGATACATTGTATTCTGTGTTAGATGATGTCTCTCCATGTTTTTTGTGTTCCCAGGACAATTCTTAACCATGGAAAATCTGTAATTCAGACTGCTCATTCTCCTGTTATTTTTATATTAAATATCTGCATCTAGACTATTAGGGCTAATAGGAATAAGTACATGTTTTACTGACCTTGGCATAGTAAAAGAGGCAAGGACGGCCACATGGATGCAACATGGAAGTCCCAGTTTTATGAAAATATGGAAGCCCGGCCCCTATGTAGCTGGCAATAAGGCTGAGCACCTACTGACCCTTGCTGCCAATTGAGGAGTTTATATGTGACTTTTGTTTTGTGCCTATTTTAGTAGGAACCAGCCCAGGCTCTATAAAGCTGATGCTACTTGTGGATTTTAGGGGGAGGCCATGTTCCTTTTTTTAAATGTAATTCTTTTTTACTTACATGAACATTTACTTTACTTACTTACTTCTAAACTCCTCTGCTTCAGACAAACCCAAACACTTCCTGCTTACGTAATTTAATTGATTAAATGTTGGAGTGTCTTTTGCAAAGCATGCTACCCTTCTCAGTCTTCTAATCAGGGCTTCAAAACAAGGGAAGTGAAGAATGTTAAAGAGAAAAATGTCAGGTTATTAGGTGGTTATAGATATGTCTCGATATTTGCAGCCATGTAGAAAATGTAAAAAGCCATGTAGCATAGTAGTTAGATAAAAATCCAAACTGAGATAGCACCTATAACCCTATACAACTGAAAACCAGTTAGCAGATGCATAGCTCAATGGCCGTTTCTATGGTCATACCTTCGATATGAATCTGCTATGTTCCTGATATTGAGCATTGGGCGCTTTGATAATTGTTCTACTACTCTCTTAAAATGCCCCTGAATAGCTTCAATAGTGCAATAACTTCTTTATAAATATTAGGTTTATTTAAACCCAAATTAAAACTGCTCACATAGAAAAAATGATTTCACAGCTCATCATAATACAGTATACTGCACCAAATCAGTCGTCTCCAGAATCGTCAGCTGACTCTTTTCCAAACAAAATCCCCAGAGATAAGACTCAGGGGGGGTAGAGTTACTAAAACAGACAAGTGGTGATGTCACCCATAGCAACCAATCAGATCCTGTCTATCATTTTCTAGGATGCAATAGAGAAATTATAGCTAAATCTGATTGGTTCTATGGGCAACACCAACACATTTCATTTTTAGAAGCTTTAGTAAATCTACCACTTTGAGTACTCTCCAATGGGACGGAGCATGACAATGACAACTTCAACAGGAGTGTGAATATATATATTTTCTTTTCCTAACTTTTGATTATTCCATAATAACAATATTGCTTTCACATGATATCCCATCAGCATCTCCCTGCTTACTGTCCCTTTTGTGCTACAGTCAGCTTCAGCTGTTTGGTTCTCCACCACTCCCTGGTCAGTCAAACAAGAACTCAAACCTCCCTGAATAATAATATCATAATAAATGGAGGCAGCAACTTTCTGCTTAGGTAGACAACTGCATTCTTCTGTCCACATGAATCAACTGACACATAACTAGGATTGTGTGATTACAGGGAAAAAAATAAATTGTGAAAATATTGCACAGGACTTACAAGAAAGAGAAAAATTAGTATAATATATTTGCATGTAGTATCAGAATGATTAAAATAGCAATGCAATTTCTTAAAAAATATGTGCCTGTTGGCACTTCCAAGAGCAAACTTTTTAATAAGCATGTATATAATGTCACGATCCTTGGTACTGAAGTCTCCTTCTTCCATCTCCGGTGCCTATCCAGGTTTGCACAGAGGGCGCTCCAGGTCGCGCGCAGCGCACAGATGATGTCAGTATATGCACTTGGTGCTCCGTGGCCTTCTACGACAGGCAGGCTTCTCCAGGATGTTGACATATAGGGTCTTCCACCTGAATGGAGACATGGGTGTGGCCATCTTGGACTGTGTCACATGATGCTAAGCTTCCACTCAGAGCACGGCCTCCTGAACTGCTGACTGCACTGACCAATCATCCAGGATCCAGGCCTATAAATTCCTTTCACTGACTGGTCTCTGTTGCCAGTAAAACATCGCTACTTACTGAAGTAACAGCTCTTGTGCTGAGCTCCCTCAATTGCTGTTTCTGAATGGTGCAGTTCGTCTTATGCGATTGTCTTCATCTTCTATCAAGACTCCTTCATCATTTGTTGCAGTCCGGACTTGCCATTGGGAATTCCTTTCATATCATCTGCCGCAGTCTGGAATTGCTATTGGGAATTATCTCTCAGTTATCATCTGCTGGAGTTTGGAAATTATCATTGGGAATGATCTCTAAAATCATCATCGGTTCCTACCGACCATCTTTAATAAAGTTTCATCATCAATTCCTACCGATAATCTCTAATAAGGTATCCCCATCGGTTCCTACCAATCATCTCTAATAAAGTATCACCATCGGTTCCTACTGATCATCTCTAATACAGTGTCACCATCGGTTCCTACCAATCATCAAACATTAAATTCTCATCAAATCCATTATCATTCCTCAAATATCGAATCCACATCAAATCAATTATCATTCTTGAAACATCAGATCCTCATCAAATCAATTATCATTCTTCAAACATCGGATCCTCATTAAATCCATTATCATTCTTCAAACATCGAATCCTCATCAAATCAATTATCATTTTTCAAACATTCATCAACTCTGATCAAGTTGTTCTATTACATTGGACTTTTATCTATATTAAGTATTTCAACCACCATTGATCTTCTGCTTATGCAAATACCAAGTCCTCATATAATAGATGTTATCATTCCAGCCATCGCCTTCATGCATCTCAGTCATCACAGCATCCTCATATTCCTGTACAGGGAAGTCCTGAATAAAACTATCCACTTTTATGCACACCTCTTCAGTCTCCCATGCCTGCTCCAGTCCAAACCAAACCTCAGGCGTGACATATAAAAGTTTTTTGGCCTCCAATGACAATACATAACAATTACAAACATTAAACATGACTGTGACTATACGTGTTTATCACAAAAAAAAATCATATGTAAGTATAGAGAGGGAACTCTGCTATTGGGGAATTAGCAGCATCTATTAGAGATGGCCATCGACCATCGATCTTTAACAATCATCGATTGTTAGCATAATCGATTGTTTAACCACTGATGGTTGATGGTTTCGCCATCGATGGCAGAGATCCAATGGTTCTCTGCAATTGATGGCACAAAGCAATGTTATTTTTTCTCATGATCCTCGAAGTCTCGCCCCTACTCCCTGATTGGCCCGCTGCTCTGCAATTATTAAAGCAGGGATGATGATCGGTGGATGAAACCATCGATGGTTGCCAGCTGATGGTTTCATACCATCGAAGTCAACAATTGATGGTACCATCGATGGTTAATCCACCGATGACCATCCCTAGTATCCATTATGCTGTATAATCTCCGCCTGATTCAACAGCATTCGCTACTGAAATTGCAGCTGCGAATTCGAACGGAACTATGCTAATGCTTGCAAAAGCACTGCCGACATAAAGACGCCCACTGCTGCTTTTTTCAGATCTCTCCACTGAATAAAGGCCCTCATTCAGAGCCACTCGCTAGCGGCAGTACGCTCGTTCCGAGCGATGTTCGCACATCTGCGCATGCGTACGGATCGTTATACGCATGCGCGAACCAGTCAGTGCGGCCGAAATTCATGTGCTCGCAATATAGCGAATGCCTGCTATTTTGAGTGACAGAATGAGGCGTATGTGGGTGGTAACAGGGGAAGGTGCTTGAAAATGGGGAGTGGAGATCCGAACGCAGGCGTACTTAAAGGTCAAAACGGGCGTTTTATGGGTGTGCATAATTAATACAGCAGCGTCATTGACCACGTCACTGGGTTATTTTATAGCCAGAACTGCTCGCAAGATTGTGGTAGCAAAAACCAACCACAAGAATAGCGAGCAGTTCATACGCTGGTCGATGTACTGGATTAATCTAATAAATAGCGGACATGACGTATGGTGCGAGCGGCCAGGGGGCGTTTTTAACAAATAAACGAGCGTATGTTTTGCTCGCTCGTTCAGACTTAGAGGTGTGAACAGACTGCAATTTGCGAACGGATCATTTGAATAGCCACCCCTTGTTTTAGAACGAACGACCGCAAATAGCGAGTGGGTCTGAATGAGGGCCAAGGCTCCATGTGACTGTCTGGCAGCAGGTATGATTCAGAGATGGAGGCAAATCCCATTGCAACTGCATCTTGTACTGTGAGACTGTGTGAATATATGTAAATGTTGCAGCCATCGGGATTTGTATTGAGACTCCTGCCGGTGGCTTGGCAAATCCAAGCATGAACAAAGTTGCAGCATGCGATGCAGATCAGTCGATTATTGAAGTTCTGAGTAGCCCTATGGTTATTCAAAATGGTTGTCAGAAATAGGACACCAGGACCAGTGAAACTGTGTACAAGGGCGCAGTTGCTGGTTGCGGCATGCCTAAAAATATTTGCAACACACCTATGTTTCTCTAATCAACCCCCATAACCTCCGCTGCCAAGCTATCAATCACTCTGCGTCCAAATCCACACTGCGAGCAATGACGGTAATCAATTGCAGCACATGCACAGTGCGACCCAGAAAACATCGGCCAACTGCAGGAACATCGACACTGCGTCCATCTCTGAATCAGGCCCAGACCAGAATCCCCAAATTAGGGGGTCTATTTACTAAGCCTTCGATGGAGATAAAGTGAACGGAGATAAAGTACCAGCCAATCAGCTCCTAACTGTCATGTTACAGGTTGTGTTTGAAAAATGGCAGTTAGGAGCTGGTTGGCTGGCACGTTATCTCCATCCGAGGCTTAGTAAATAGACCCCAAAGTGTCCTATATCCATAATATTTTAACGTTTATAAAATGACGTAATTAATGAATATAAGTAGTGTTGTTTTATATGTACTGTAGTAGAAGTATAGAAGAATGCCAGGGATGTTACATTGGAGAATTAAATTACAATGGGGCAGCTGTATGAAGCTCTGGAAAGTGATAAAGTGGAGAGTGATAAACTACCAGCCACTCAGGTCCTAACTGTCATGTTACAGGCTGTGTTTAAAAAATGACAGTTGGGAGCTCAGCTGAGTGGTTGGTCGTTTATCACTTTCCACTTTATCACTTTCCAGAGCATCATACATCTGCCCCAGTGTGCATTATGCAGAACGGCAACACAACAAATATTTCAGATTCTCTATGGGTTGCCACAGTATTGCCTACATGTGTCTTATTGCGTGGAGTGTCGTAGTAATCCAGTAATAGTTCCATATCGTCTAACTTCTTCTTTAAAGTGCCAGCACTGATTTCTTCTATTCCTATATGTCCTTTTTAGCAGCCAAAGTGTATACTCAGGGTATAGAAAGATTTTGTCTACAGATGTTTGACATCTGCAGGACGTCTGTTTAATGCTGTGTATTGTTCCAGCTAAATACTGCTAGTGAGGACAGAAAAGCAGACTGAGCTATTCTTCACATCTATTCAGAGCAAATGACGCCATTAGTGGCACAGAACTGAAGGACAGGTGTGTTTGCAGATTATCTACAAACTCTGGACCCTTAAACGTTGGCGTTTACTGCCCCTGTTAAGCTTTAAATACACTAGACAGAACAAATGTCACAAACCCAGCTTGTTGTCATTCTAGAGAAATGCATTTACCACACAAGTAAAAGCAAAAAGATAATATTAGACTACTTAGTGTTTTGTTTTGTGTTTTTTTGCTAACTGTTAAAGACCCATAAACTCCTCAGGACTGGAATTTGTAAATATTTTCATGGCCTCATTTTTCAGCTAGTCAATTTGACCATAATAGCATACATTACACAAGTTCATTTCATGTTTAGTTTGCTTATTTTTTCTCTCAAAGTATTTTCTTTTAATAGTGTATTTGTATAATTTTTTGTTTTTTTGTAGGCATTAGATACATACTAACCGAGGCCCTCATTCAGAGCCGCTCGTAAGCGGCCGCTCGTTCGTTATGAGCGATGTTCGCTCATCTGCGCATGCGTACGGATTGTAATACGCATGCGCGAACCAGTCAGTGCGGCCGAAAATTGTTTGTTCGCTAACTAGCGAATGCCTGCTACTTTGAGTGACAGGAGGAGGCCTATGTGGGTGGTAACAGGGGAAGGTGCTTGAAAACGGGGAGTGGAAATCAGAACGCAGGCGTGCTTAAAGGTCAAAACGGGCGTTTTAAGGGAGTGCATAATTAATCCAGCAGCGTCATTGACCACGTCACTTGTTTTTTTTTTACTCAGAACTGCTCGCAAAATAGCGGTTGAAAAAACCAACCACAAGAATAGCGAGCAGCTCATACGCTGTTCGATGTACTCGATTAATCTAATAAATAGCGGACATGACGTATGGTGCGAGCGGCAAGGGGGCGTATTTTTCAAAATTACAACCGCAAGTTTCGTACGCTCGTTCAAACTTAGAGGCGTGAACAGACCGCAATGAGCGATCGGATCATTTGAATAGCCACCCCTTGTTTGTGAACGAACGACCGCAAATAGCGAGCGGCTCTGAATGAGGGCCCTACTCTCCTGGAAGGTGCAGCAGACTCACAATTTTTCGGGTAGTCACCCATAGTGCCTACTTTTTAATGAAGTGTGCAGGATGCAGAGACAATAACAGGAATTCCAACTCTGAATGGACGAGGATAAAATTATGCAAATTGCATAATTTTAGCCCTACATCCACCCAACAGAGCCATAATTCATGACATTTTCAGCAACAGGAGTGAGGCCTAATGAAGTAAAGAGGCAGGCCCCACCCCCATAGTGGCTATTTACATATCCTCTCTGGGCTTCTCCCCGAGAGTGGAATAAAATAGTAGGCAAGTATGATTTTATAAGTAAATGATAGATAGATGATATGTAGTCAATGTCAACATTCATAATGTAGACACCACAATGTCGACAGTTATGAAGTCAACATGAGATGTCAACATTGAAGATATCGGCAACTGCAGAATTTCAATACATGTTGACATTCTGTAGGGTCCAGAGGGTTAGGACTATGCTATTTGAGGAGAGAGATAGGGTTATGCACTTGGGGCAGGGTTAGGATTATGCTATTGGAGGAGAGAGTTAGGGTTATGCACTAGAGGTAGGGCTAGGAATTAGGCTACAGGAGGGGAGGTTAGGGTTATGCACTTGGGGCAGGGTTAGGATTATGCTAGTGGAGGAGAAGGATGGGGTTATGCAGTAGGGGCAGGGCTAGGAGTTAGGCTACAGGAGGGGAGAGTTAGGGTTATGCACTTGGGGCAGGGTTAGGATTATGCTATTGGAGGAGAGGGTTAGGGTTATGCACTAGGGATAGGGATTAGGCTACAGAAGGGGAGGTTAGCGTTACGCACTTGGAGCAGGGCTAGGAGTTAGGCTACAGGAGGGGAGGGTTAGGGTTATGCACTAGGGGCAGGGCTAGGAGTTAGGCCTTCGGGAGGAGAGGGTTAGGGTTATGCATTTGGGGCAGGGTGAGGAGTTAGGCTACAGGAGGGGAGGTTAGGGTTATGTACTTGGGGCAGGGCTAGGAGTTAGGCTACAGGAGGGGAGGGTTAGGGTTATGCACTAGGGGCAGGGTTAGGAGTTAGGCTACAGGATGGGAGGGTTAGGGTTATGCACTAGGGGCAGGGCTAGGAGTTATGCTACAGGAGGGGAGGGTTAGGGTTATGCACTAGGGGCAGGGTTAGGAGTTAGGCTACAGGAGGGGAGGGTTAGGGTTATGCACTAGGGGCAGGGCTAAGAGTTATGCTACAGGAGGGGAGGGTTAGGGTTATGCACTAGGGGCAGGGCTAGGAGTTATGCTACAGGAGGGGAGAGTTATGCACTTGGGGCAGGGTTAGGAGTTAGGCTATGTGAAGAAAGAGTTAGTGTTATGCACTAGAGGCAGAGTTAGGCTACAGGAAGGGAGGTTAGGGTTATAAACTTGGGGCAGGGTTAGGAGTTAGGCTACAGGAGGGGATGTTAGGGTTATGCACTTGGGGCAGGGTTAGGCTACGGGAAGAGAGGATTATCGTTATGCACTTGGGGCAGAGTTAGGAGTTAGGCTACAGGAGGGGAGGTTAGGGTTAAGCACTTGGGGCAGGGTTAGGAGTTAGGCTACAGGAGGGGAGGTTAGGGTTATGCACTAGGGATAGGGATTAGGCTACAGAAGGGGAGGTTAGCGTTACGCACTTGGAGCAGGGCTAGGAGTTAGGCTACAGGAGGGGAGGGTTAGGGTTATGCACTAGGGGCAGGGCTAGGAGTTAGGCCTTCGGGAGGAGAGGGTTAGGGTTATGCATTTGGGGCAGGGTGAGGAGTTAGGCTACAGGAGGGGAGGTTAGGGTTATGCACTAGGGGCAGGGTTAGGAGTTAGGCTACAGGAGGAGATGGTTAGGGTTATGCACTTGGGGCAGGATTAGGAGTTAGGCTACAGGAGTGGAGGGTTAGGGTTATGCACTAGGGGCAGGGTTAGGAGTTAGGCTATGGGAGGAGTGGGTTAGGGTTATGTACTTGGGGCAGGGTTAGGAGTTAGGCTACAGGAGGGGAGGGTTAGGGTTATGCACTAGGGGCAGGGCTAGGAGTTAGGCTACGGGAGGAGTGGGTTAGGGTTATGTACTTGGGGCAGGGCTAGGAGTTAGGCTACAGGAGGGGAGGGTTAGGGTTATGCACTAGGGGCAGGGTTAGGAGTTAGGCTACAGGATGGGAGGGTTAGGGTTATGCACTAGGGGCAGGGCTAGGAGTTATGCTACAGGAGGGGAGGGTTAGGGTTATGCACTAGGGGCAGGGTTAGGAGTTAGGCTACAGGAGGGGAGGGTTAGGGTTATGCACTAGGGGCAGGGCTAAGAGTTATGCTACAGGAGGGGAGGGTTAGGGTTATGCACTAGGGGCAGGGCTAGGAGTTATGCTACAGGAGGGGAGAGTTATGCACTTGGGGCAGGGTTAGGAGTTAGGCTACGTGAAGAAAGAGTTAGTGTTATGCACTAGAGGCAGAGTTAGGCTACAGGAAGGGAGGTTAGGGTTATAAACTTGGGGCAGGGTTAGGAGTTAGGCTACAGGAGGGGATGTTAGGGTTATGCACTTGGGGCAGGGTTAGGCTACGGGAAGAGAGGATTATCGTTATGCACTTGGGGCAGAGTTAGGAGTTAGGCTACAGGAGGGGAGGTTAGGGTTAAGCACTTGGGGCAGGGTTAGGAGTTAGGCTACAGGAGGGGAGGTTAGGGTTATGCACTAGGAGCAGGGTTAGGAGTTTGGCTACAGAAGGGGAGGTTAGGGTTATGCACTTGTGGCAGGGTTAGGAGTTAGGCTAGAGGAGGGGAGGTTAGGGTTAAGCACTTGGGGCAGGGTTAGGAGTTAGGCTACAGGAGGGAAGGTTAGGGTTAAGCACTTGGGGCAGGGTTAGGAGTTAGGCTACAGGAGGGGAAGTTTGGGTTAAGCACTTGGGGCAGGGTTAGTAGTTAGGCTACGGGAACAGAGGATTAGAGTTATGTACTAGGGGCAGGGTTAGGAGTTAGGCTACGGGAAGAAAGGATTAGAGTTATGCACTAGGGGCAGGGTTAGGAGTTAGGCTACAGGAGGAGAGGGTTATTGTTATGCACTAGGGGCAGGGTTAGGAATTAGCCTACGGGAGGGGAGATTAGGATTATGCCATAATCGTATACCGCAACCACTGAGCATAGAGTATAACAGCATAAGTAACTTGCATGCACTGTCCCAGTGGTATGATGGAATGAGACCGCAGCTGAACTCATTGGTTCATAGGTGACAGTACACAAGCAGATGAAACACAGGTCTGTATGCAGCGTGGATGTTGTGGCACTGACAAGTAATGGAACACAGCTGCAGATGGCACAGAGGTCTGTATGCAGCTTGGACGCTGTGATGCCAGCAGGCTAACGATACTCATCGTAGATGGTAAATAGGGAGAACCCACGAAGTAGCAGATGAAGTCACAGAGGACATGAACACAGGATACAGGCGTAAGCCTGGAGTCTTGAACCATCCGGGATAGGAACACGTTGTTCAGGCAATGGGTTGATCACAGGAACTGGTTTAAATAGGAGGTGGTCAATAGCCATTGGTCTAACTTACCAGGTGAGCACACAGGTGCATCAGTTAATTACAGGGAGGCATCCCTGGGATGTCTTGGAAATTGAAATGAATGATGTCTGAGTCAGAAAGGGATGCTAAGACCCCATTTGTGACACCAGCTGGGTGAATCCACAATCACTCCAACCAGTATTCCACAGCAATGTTCAGTCATACTGCACAGATCCATTAAATCCACATTTCACAGACTATACAGCCAGGCACACTTCACAAACCCAATACCTAGCCATTTTACACACACCACATATGGTCTTTAGTTGTAGAAATATTACACAGACTTTATTGCTAGCCATATTGTACAGACCTTATTTCCAACCCTAGTCACACACCATACAAAAATAGTCAATGTGGGAGCCAAATTGCACTGAATTATTTTTAACATTTAAAAAAAAATATATCCCCACTGCACTGCAATGGGAGGGAATGGTTTGTTTTACAAAAAAAAAATGTATCCCTACTGCACTGCAATGGGAGGGAATGGTTTGTTTTACAAAAAAAAAAAAATCTGTGTGACATGAGCATGAAGGAATCAAAATATGTCCAGGACTCCCATATCCGCAGTGAGACATAGTTGCCAATACACTCAGGGATCAATAGATGGTAGATCAATGAAGTAAAGAAATCAAGATCCAAGGGAATTACATGGTCAAAAGAGAATAGAAGTGCAATCTCTTGCTCCGAGGGTGACAATTTTTTTGGTACCATGCGATATCCTGCATATTAAGAGCCAATGACTCTTGCTTACACAAGGAAGCTCTACTGAATTACAAAGTGGTAGATGAAGTTATGAAATGCTTTTAGCACTTCATGAAAAGTATGTTTCACTTCTCTTTTCTAAAATATAGAGTTAATTCAGAGTTCTTGTACGGCGGTCGCAATTGCGGCTGCGTTATGTGTTCAGTAATAAATGTATATCCCCATTTGTATTTGCATCTATGCGACCCAAGCGTCCGGAGGCAAGTTATAATTTAGTGCCCCCCTATCCCCCATATTTACAGCCCTAAGTGGGGTGAATATATTGTGGGTGATGGAGGAGGTGCCCCTTCAGTGCTAGCGCCCGGCGGCAGGTGCCTCCATTGTCTCCCATACTTCTGGCCCTGCCCATCCATACACTGGTGAAAGCTGCCAACATCACATTCAGCACACATTAGCCCTAACCTTGGTGCATGATATTTGTCTGATGCCAGAAGGATGTCTGCATACTTTCACCTCTGAATAGTCTGCAATTCCATCAATGGGGTCATTCAATTAGGTGCGAGTTCACTTCTGAAAGCTGTTTTCACTATAAACTTGCACTACGTATTGAAGCTGCAATCCACTTCCAAATTTGCATTGCTTATCCAGAGGAAATTACAGTTTTTTTGTGTGCACCCACCTGAGGATGTGAAAAGATAGGGAAAATATTTATTTTAAGGTAAAAATGTCAGGACACAGTGCAGAACACCTTGGACCCCCCTCCCCTTTACCAATGACTAATTAGACATTTGGAGGTTTTAAATTAGCTATATTGGCCCAATAATTACATGTCATTTTTGGGTGTTCAAAAAGGGCTGCAAACAGGGACTGACTAGTGCTACACATTGAAAGCGCCCGCGAAGGGGGCGTGGCCTCACCTCACAAGGCGCGCCGCTAGTCACAGGGGGCGTGGCCTCATGGCACGCCATCGTCTTTTCATATCCCCGGGTGAGCAGAGCACCGGTGGCGGAGCTGCTCGGCCGGGCTTTGATGCCGGATCGGCCCTTCTGGCATTTGCCAGAAGTGTCAGATGGGCAGTCCAGCCCTGGCTGCAAATAACCCCAAAAACAACTTTTTCATTAGTTTAGTCACCCAAATTTAATTAAAGTATTTTTATAATGAGAAATACTTGCTTTTAATAATTTTTTTTACATCTTTTAGAAAAAACGAAAGTGGCCTCAAATTACCCCCCCCCCAAAAAAAAATCACAATTCTTTAGGTCTATTTCTTAGCATTTTTCATTTCATTTGTTTGTGATAAAAAACTGAAAAAGTTTGCTTTTTATCATTGTTTTTCTTTTTTTTTTTAAATGCACAAATCAGCCATTTGACACCATTTAAAAACCTCCAGTACTTTCCTTACATCCACTAACAGCCTTCTATATGGTTCTGCTCAGGGCCGTAACTAGGGTGGAGCGACCTGTGCCATGGCACAGGGCACCGCAGTACAGGGGGTGATGTTTGGGCCTGTCAATTTTCCTGTTTATTATAATTCTCACTTGTAGCTTCCTCTTCTTTTATCCCCAGCATCTCTTGGCCTCTCCTATCTCTTCCCTGGCCCTTCCCCATGAGGTCATGGCACTTTTTCAGGTGCATCTTATGGGGTGAGGGGGGGAATACTCTCTCTGGGACAGGGCACCAAAAGTCTAGTTACGGCTTTGGTTCTGCTAAAGAAGTTTTCACTTTTTGGGGGGTCCAAGATGGTCTCCACACTTTTTTATGCACTTCTCTCATATCGCATTTTGTAGAAAAATCGCACACACTTGCGGCGATTACCACAAAAAGAAATTTCTTGTATTTCACGGGAGTGCGCATTCGTGCGATGTTTGCGAGTTTCATGAAACAAATTTGCTTTTGCACCTAATTAGATTGACACCAAAATATGTCCATGATTCGAATCACTCATATTTGCATATGAAAGCACAAACATGTATAGTCTGCTAGACGTAGATGGAACTGGATGCAACTTTGAATCAGAATGTTCCAAATGGCGGATCAAATAATGGCAGTAAATATGCCTTGAAAAATACAGAAAAACTCATACACATTCCTGAACTGAACTATAAAGAACACTGCATTTTATTGCAGCATGTGTACCATGAATTTCCAAGTTAGGATGGTTAAAAAAAATAACACACAGCATGGTTTCCATGACTTCCTCAAGAAGAACTCCCAGCCTAACAATAGCTGCACTTACTGAAAGTAACAGCTGAACCAACCTTGTCTAGGACATAACCTGAACACATTTTTCGAGCCAACAGTAGAAGAGAAACTGCATCCTACTCATGTTCATATCATAGTACTAGTAACATCACTGTGGTATAAGGAAAGCCAATAAAGAGGCACTGAAACGTTGATGCACAGAACTGCCATTGTTTGCCTTTTTTTATGCCACTTTCATCAAGTGAAATATTGCATGATAACTGTGAGTGCCAGACCTGTTGGACTGCATTAATTAACCATTACATATTTATATATATATATTATATATATATATTAGGGATGTGCGTCGGACCATTTTTGCCGGATTATACACAAAGAAACAAATAAAACTTACCTGAATCCCTGCTCTAGGTGAGACTGCAGCCATCCGATCCTCTCTGCGCTATGGGACATGACGTCTCTCTCATCACCCGCTCTTGAGTGAGCTCCAGCCGGCTGTGTGTTTGTTTCTGTGTAGGGCAGACCGCTATCACAGCGTTCTGCCCTACACGGGTGGGGCCCTGATGTTGGATTCTCTCGCGCGGATCCGACGTCTCGAAGTGGGATCCGAGTCAGGCGGGGAACACCCGAACAACGTGGTCTCGAATCCCCGATGTTCAGAGCGGTTCGGACTCCACAGAATCCGAACTGCTCATCTCTAATATATATATATATATATATATTATATATATATACACACATACACACACAGGTTGAGTCTCCCATATCCACATATTCCGAAATACGGAATTTTTTTAGCATGACTGAGATAGTGAAATCTTTGCTTTTTGATGGTTCAATGTGCACAAAATTTGTTTGAGGCACAAATTATTACAAATATTGTATAAAATTACCTTCAGGCTTTTTATATAAGGTGTATATGAAACATACATGAAATTAATTTATGTACACAAACTTCATTTGAACCACAAAATTATTGAACATATTATATAAAATTACCTGCAGGCTGTGTGTATAAGGTGTATATACTGTATAACATAAATGCATTCTGTGTTTAGATTTGGGTCTCATTATGGTATGCAAATATTCCAAAATGTGGAATATTCCGATATCCAAAATACCCCTGGTCATACTTGCCTACCCTCCTGATTTGGTCGGGAGCCTCCCGAAAATCGGGTGCCGCTCCCGACCTCCTGGGAAGGCAGGCAATCGTCCCGGCCCCGGCGATGTGTCCGCATCCCCCCGCGCCTTTAAGTACAAACCCTGGCAGCAGGGGGGCCGGTGACGCGATTTGCGCTGAATCGCGTCATCGTGGCTCCACCCCCGGCTGCACAATGCCATTAATCACGGCATTGTGAAGAGGGGGCGGAGCCACGATGACGCGATCGTGCTGTCACGCCCCCATGCTCCGCCCCCAACGCTGCGTCATGTGCTGGGCCCCGCCCCCTTTGGCCGCATCACGCCCCCAGCCCTGTAAGCCCGACAGCTCCCTCCCGGAAGGAGGGAGCCAAATGTAGGTAAGCATGCCCCTGGTCCCAAGCATATTGCATATGGGAGACTTAACCTGTATATATAAATATGTATGTATATAAATATATGTACTGTATATATATATATATATATATATATATATATATTCCCAAGTGCTCATTAACTGATATGCCTGGGTGTGGTTCTGTCTCTTTGACTCAGGACCCATAATCATGGATGAAGGATAATTATATTTAAAATCTGTGCGTTAGCAGAAGCCAAATGTGGCAGAGCAATGCTCATATTTTTGAGTCAGTGTAGGGACTGGCCAGATGGGAAGAACTTGACGTGGATGGCCAGTTGGACAAATTATTGCAATATTTTGGAACTAACATTCTCTGTATTTAAAGGAATTACAGTATGAAAAGGAAATGAGCGCGGAGTTTGTATGATTATACACAAATTATGCTTTTTCATAAATTGGGGTCAGCAACTTGGGCCAAAGCATTTTCATTGTGAAGTCTCTATTCACTCTCCTCATCAAAGACATCCACCACATTCAAGAACATATATGTCATCTGATGGCCTCATTCTCCGGAGAACCAAGCACTTTGAAAAAGGCTCCTTCTGAGCCGAAACGCATTGGTGGTGATTAGAAGGAGGACAGCTGTTTCCAGACCTGTACATCTATGGTGGTCTTGTGCTGTATTTTGTGTGCAATATACACCGTCCAATCTTGTACACTGACTTGTTTTAATAAAACTTAATAAAACCGATATTTATTAGTGGACTTTTGATTTTTCCTCTCTATATGTACTTTGGCTGATAACCCACTACAGTGAGGGAACAAGAAAAGAAGAAAAGACTACATTGACTCTCCAAATCCGCTTTGGGCTCTGCATATTGTTATTTAACCCTTGGAAGGGTATTAAGGTACTTTGGCAGTTGGTTATTAAGTTACTCTTGCTGACACTACACATCACTTAGGTGTGTTCAAATACTCTGAAGGAGGTTGCGCTAAACCAATTCATAACTTTTTGGCTGTACTTAAGAACCTCACTGATTTTCCCCGTATATGATGGCAGGAGGCTAGGATTTGCAGTCTGTACACTGGTTGTGATGTCAGGAACTAAGGAAGCAGCGTCAGAGACTTTAACTGCACACAGGAGGTTGAGAATTTCCAATTTCTCTTCATTTTTAATACATTGATGAACAGGGCACATTGTTTTGATTAAGGAACCA
Source organism: Taudactylus pleione (assembly GCA_031769625.1). NCBI lineage: Eukaryota > Metazoa > Chordata > Amphibia > Anura > Myobatrachidae > Taudactylus > Taudactylus pleione. Next base: position 14,320,035 of record JAUIMM010000064.1, on the reverse strand, counting down.
ATGAGTCTTGAACAGCTCTGCAGCAGCACATTGCTGACCAAAACACTGCAGTCAGGAGCAGACTTTTTCACAGACTCTCTCACCACATCCAGATTTCAAATTTATTATTAGAATCCATTTTAGGCCTCGAGAATTCAAAGTAAGTTAGCCCCAGCCCTCTTCCAGGGCATTACCTCACTTCATCAGCCCTGTCTAACAAGGGGCAGCTAGTCTGCAAACACTTCACAAAATCCTGCCTCCTTCTTACAGTGTGTGGCCACTGGCCTGGCTTCTTCAGCTCCACCTGGGGTTGTCCTCAGGGCAGCCCATAGGTGTGGTTATACAGCACCTCTTTTAATCTTATGTAGGAGTACCTATTTCCCCCTTTCCCTCCCATCTTTTCCTAATCATCCCACCCCTGTTAATTCTATCCCCCCTATTCCTCCCACTATACCGCCTGTCTCCCCCGATTGTTATTCCTATTCCTCTCATCTTCCCCTATTTTGTCTCCTTTCCCCCCTTTTTCCAGCTTTCTTCCGTCTCCTGCTATTCTGCCCCTCTGCCCTATTACTATTGTGTCTGCAATTTCTTACCTCATTATTGGTTTCCTTCTCCTCTCTCCTCTTCATCTTTTCTGTTCCCATCCTCTCTCCCCAGCGTCTCCTTTTTTTTGCTGTGACTGCTGGGGGCATTGAACGTTCACAGTGGGTAGATAGGTGTTGTTTCTGGCGTTGTAGTCTTTTTATTCTACATTTTACATTAAAGTAATAAGGGTTATATATTTAAGAAGAAAATTATACGCGGGATATCTCCCGAAAGTTTTTGCAATTACAAACTGAGTCTCCCATATCCAAAATGCTTGGGACCAGGGGTATTTTGGATATCAAAATATTCCATAATTTGGAATAATTGTATACCATAATGAGATATCTTGGGAATGGGACCGAAATCTAAACACAGAATGCATTTATGTTATACAGTATATACACCTTATACACACAGCCTGCAGGTCATTTTATACAATATTTTCAATAATTTTATGGCTCAAACAACGTCTGTGTACATACATGAAATTAATTTATGTTTCATATACACTTTATACACAGCCTGAAGGTCATTTTATACAATATTTTCATAATTTTGTGTACATTGAAACATTCAAAAAGCAAAGGTGTCACTATCTCAGTCATGCTAAAATTATTCTGTATTTCAGAATATGCCGTATTTCGGAATATTTGCATATAGGAGATTCAACCTGCATCCACATATATTAAGTAGAACCAAGATGTATAAACGAGGAACTTCATCAGGTTGGAGATATCTGCTGTGATCCCCCCATTTTTGATTGCAAAAGCAGCCCCCATAGGTTTCTATGGGGGCTGGTAAAATGCTGAATTACCAAGCTCCAGAATGCATAGCCTTTGACTCCAGCAGCTACAGTAACTCCATCCTCAGATGGTTTTAGCCATTGCAGGCTATGGGCTAGTTACATTTCAGAAAATTTATCAGATGAGAAAACCGCAGTAGTACGGTTGGGCCCTTAAACCAGAAGTAAAGTGATTGCAAAAGAAAATCATTTTACTAGTTATTGTTGTGCTGGCATCTAAGAATGGTACATGGTACACGAAAAATATGATTCTTACTTTGTAATATGCAGCAATAAGGGTTCTACATGTTCAGGCTCTGGCTGCAAGTTTTCATAAACATGCCCTTTTATGTAAATTACAAGAAGGTTTATATGAAAGTAAAATGCAGATTTATTCATCCAGAACAAGGCACATGGAGATCTCGAGCCCCACACTAACTCTTACAGGTTAACTTCTAAATGAAGCTTGGTTGCAGATCAGGTGTGAGAAAGCAGAAGTACTTTTTATAGTACAACTAAACTATATGTTGTCCGCATATGCACCAAGGTGGTAATGATAAGGATTAGTACAAAAAGCAATTGCTTGCATTGACACAATAACTTCTACAGTTACTTAGTGGCTCGGGTCAGCTAGCAAGAGGAATCTCAGGAATTTCTCTCTGCCATCATTACAGGGAATGTTAGTGTAGAAAGGTTACTTATCCTAAGAGACATGGAATGTGGACAAAAATATTTTTAGACATTTGTGGGATTTGTTTTTTTCCCATGTTATCACTGTAGGACAGTTTTATACATCTCAGATATATGTGAAGGAGAGGACTACATGCTGTAGTGATACATACAAGCAGGGGCGGATTGACCATAGACGTAGACTTCAGCAGGAACTTTCCCGGTGGGCCGATGGCTCAGGTCCGCCAGCATCTCATGGTACCCCTCTCTTCTTTTATTGATCATTGACTTTATAGCCACTACATGTTGATGACATTGGGTTTTTCCTACATAAACAGGCGGCGTCCAGACCATGTGATCTCCTGCATGAGTGGTGAATACCAACTGAAGACACTGACTGTCTATTAAGGTAAGGATCAATTTCTTCAGAGAAATCATATAGGTAAAAAAAAATACTCATTCACATGTTTATTCAATGAAGAGAGGAACGGGGGACATGCCCATCAGCTCCTGGAGCAGTGGACATGCCCGCAGCATGACGAAACGGGGGTAGAATGTTCACAAGCACAAAGCCACGCCCCTTGTCACAAGACTACGCCCCCTTTTTGGACACATGCCTTTGGCGCACATAGGGCCACTTTAGGAGAATTTTCCAGGGCCACTTTAAATTCACAATCCGCCCCTGCATACAAGTGACCAGGGCCCCTATTTACTACAATCTGCATTTCAAATGCAGTTGTAGTGTGATATTTTTGCCTAAATTTGCAATAAATATCACAGGAATGTATCAATAATCACTTGCAGGGACAGAGCCTGCAATAAAGCTCTGTCCATGCAAATACCCTCCGCACACTTCTTCCTGTATTTTTTGCAAAAAATATAGTGAGGTGTCCACACATGTGCCGCCAGCTCACCAACCCCCCTGCCCGCGATCACACCCCTCCCCCTGCAACTGTGTCACCTGTTCCCTTCTTCCCACCCTTTTCAACTTACACTTACCTGCCGGTGATCAGTTCTCTGGTGAGATCCTCTGGGACTCCAGTCAGCTGGTCTCAAGGCTCCTGCGCTGTGACCCTGGTCAGCTGCTCTATGCTGCAAGCTGAGATGCCAGCATAGAGCAGCTGACCAGGGTCACCATGCAGGAGCCCAGAGGACCTCACCAGAGCACCGATCACCAGTCCCTGGATGCAGATAAGTGTTTGTTTGATTTTTTTACTATTTTTTTAAGTGATTAGCTTGTGGTTTATTTAGACCACAAAGCCAGAGCAGAGCAGGAGTTAAGGAAACGGGAAAGCCTAAATATCGCAGCCTGAAGATGGCATTATTATCACAGGGTTTTCCCTGGTATTTTTTCACAATGTATTTTCAGTAAATCTGAGTAGATTACATTTCCCATTACAAGTATGGGAAATGCGATCTGCTTACTAAAAATATGCGAATTGAAAGGCTTGGAGTAGCTTTCATGAAAACTGCTCCAAAAGCCCTTTAATACATTAATGTGAAAAGGGTATGAAAACACCCTTTCTTTAATTGTTTTAAGTAAAAATTATATATTGATAAATAGAACCCCAGGTGATTAGTAATGCTGTGATCAGCTGGCCTGGCTCCCCTATGCATCCTGATACTGGGAGGAGATGTATAAAGGTTTGTGAAATGTATTTGCGGTAACTGCGCACATTATGTGTTGCAGTTACAGCTTCACTGCATATAATAGTGCAGGGAAGTAATCAGAATGACAGAGACGCCATTATCGGCGCTGCTACACCTAGATAGGGCACCAATCTGGTTTTGAAAGTTATGAATAGTCAGTGGCACTAACTGTTGCGATGAGTGCAGCTATAGATTTCTACAGGTCCATCTCTTTCCGCCGCCGAACACACAATGCTGTCCCTGGCCTTCAGAATATGCAGCCAGGGATTGTGCTTTCAAAAATAATTAAGTTGTTTTTAAATCAGCCGCGGTTGCTGCTGGGAATTTTTGACTGGTGCATGCGCAGACTCCCTGCAAGTGCCGGACAAAGCTGCTGAAAGAGGGTGAGAGTAATTCGCCAGACAGATGAGTTAACACTCTCCCTCTTCGGCAACTGCTTTTTTAATACATTCGGCAAGTAAATGGCCCCTGCTTCATATGGACGAAGCAGGGCATGACATTTAACGTTCTCAAAACAAAGTAATAATATATCTGCCCCAAGGTGATATTCCTCCTCCCCATGGGTCCTAAGCTCACACCATGGGGCTTTGCATGCAAAGTGGCTGTAGTTGTAGGCAGCTGCGGAAGCCAGATTTACTACCTTATGCTAATGCGAGAATCCGTAGAGCTAATTTAGGGGTTTGTGTGTCTGCAAAAGGAAAACGTGCTGCCCATTGATGTTACGCCAGCAGCTGCAACCGTCATCATTAGAATCTGCACTTTCACCAGCCCCATGCTAGGTGTAAGAGATACATCAGAAACAGGCTTCTCTTCCCCATATGCACGACTCAGAATAACACAGAGCTTTACATCAGGGTTGCCTACCTTTAATATTCTCTTCCCGGGAGAAGTCCGGGTAAGAGAAGCAGCAGGGGGCCGACGGGGGCGGGGCTTGATGATTTGCGTCATTAAGCCCCGCCCCCTCATGGTAAAATTGCCGCGATTTGGCACAATTTACATAGGGGGCGGGGCCAAATGCTGTGATTCATGCAGAATCACAGTTTAAGCCCCGCCCCCTTCACGGAGACCCGCGATTGCCGCGGGTATTCTCCTAATTCTGCCCACTTCACTAGGAAGTGGGCAGAATGCGGGAGACATGCCTACCCTTCCGGGGGTGCGGGGGGTTACCCGAAAAATCGGGAGCCTCCCGCGAAAACCGGGAGGGTAGGCATGTATGCTTTACATACATGCCCGTGACGCCTCCCATGTCATTGTATTCAATTCACTCTGCAAAAATTATTGGTTTTACATAGGGGTGAGCGGGTTCAGATTTCTGAAATCCGAACCCCCCCGAGCCCCCCCGATCCGAGGCCGATCCGAGTCAGGCTCGACTTTTCCCGCCTGACTCGGATCTGGAATCGAGGCAAAACGTCATCATCCCGCCTTCCGGGTCTCGCGGGTTTTGGATCCTATATAAGGTACCCGCGTCGGCGCCATTTTCTCACTCGGCTGTGGACAGTGAAGAGTGAGAGTGGGAGTTAGGGCTGGCTGGGCTGTGTAGTGTAGTGTAGTGCAGAGTAGTGTTGTGCTGTGTTGCGCTGTGCTGCTGTTGTCCATAGGGGCTGTGTCCACTACTTCAAAGTCCATAGGGGCTGGCTGTGTTGTGCTGTGCTGCTGTTGTCCATAGGGGCTGTGTCCACTACTTCAAAGTCCATAGGAGCTGGCTGGACTGTGTTGTGCAGTCAGTTGTCCATAGGGGCTGTGTCCACTCCAAAGTCCTGTGCAGTGTCCCAGTCCTAAAGGGGTGCTGTAGTGTTGTCCAGGGGGTGCTCTGTCCGTCAGGGGTGCTCCCCCCAAGTGCTAAAAAAAAATATATATTTTCTGTGTTTGTGAATTGTGTGCACTGTGGCTGCACATGCATCAACAAGGGAGCAGCGCCAAGCGTGCGCCTGTGTCCCATTAGTAACGTGCCAGCTGGCTTGTCCGTTAAAGGGTGCTGTAACCCCCAAAGTACACTCCAAACAAAAAATATATATAATTTCTGTGTTTGTGAATTGTGTGCGCAGTAGCCGCACGTGTATCAACAAAGTAGTGCCAAACGTGCGCCTGTGTCATAAGTAAAGGGCCGGCTGGCTTGACCGTTAAAGGGTGCTGTAACCCCCAAAGTACACTCCAAACCAAATAAAAAAATATTTTCTGTGTTTGTGAATTGTGTGCGCAGTAGCTGCACGTGCATCAACAAAGTAGTGCCAAGCGTGCGCCTGTGTCCCATAAATAAAGGGCCAGCTGGATTGACCGCTAAAGGGTGCTGTAACCCCCAAAGGGCACTCCAAACAAAATAAAAAAATATATTTTTTAGTGTTTGTGAATTGTGTGCGCAGTAGCCGCACGTGCATCAACAAAGTAGTGCCAAGCGTGCGCCTGTGTCCCATAAATAAAGGGCCGGCTGGATTGACCACTAAAGGGTGCTGTAACCCCCAAAGGGCACTCCAAACAAAATAAAAAAATATTTTCTGTGTTTGTGAATTGTGTGCGCAGTAGCCGCACGTGCATCAACAAAGTAGTGCCAAGCGTGCGCCTGTGTCATAAGTAAAGGTCCGGCTGGCTTGTCCGTTAAAGGGTGCTGTAACCCCCAAAGTACACTCCAAACAAAATAAAAAAATATTTTCTGTGTTTGTGAATTGTGTGCACTGTGGCTGCACGTGCAACAACAAAGGAGCAGCGCCAAGCGTGCGCCTGTGTCCCATAAGTAAAGGGCCGGCTGGCTCATTTCTTAAACGGTGGTGTAACCCACAAAGTGCACTACTCTCCAGCAAAAATAAAAAAATATTTTCTGTGTTTGTGTGCGCCTTAGCCGCACGTATATATCAAATCAATATAACATAAATGGAGGACCAAACTTTCTCCGATAAAAATAAAATAGGGAAAGATCAAGAACCACTTCCTCCTAGTGCTGAAGCTGCTGCCACTAGTCATGACATAGACGATAACATGCCATCAACGTCATCTGCCACGGCCGATGCCCAATGTCATAGTAGAGGGCACATACAATCCCAAATGACAAAGTTCAGGAAAATGACCTTAAAAAAAACATTTAAATCATCTGAAGAGAAACGTAAACTTGCCAATATGCCATTTATGACACGGAGTGGCAAGGAACGGCTAAGGTCTTTCCCTATGTTCATGACTAGTGGTTCAGCATCACATGACGATGGAAGCCCTCCTCCCGCTAAAAAAATCAAACGAGTTAAGCTGGCAAAAGCACAGCGAAGAACTGTGCGTTCTAAGAAGATATCACAAATCCCCAAGGAGAGTCCAAGTGTGGTGGCGGTTGTGATGCCTGACCTTCCCAGCACTGGACAGGAAGAGGTGGCTCTTTCCACCATTTGCACGCCCCCTGCAAGTGCTGAAAGGAGCACCCACAGTCCACTTGCTGATATGCAAATTGAAGATGTCACTGTTGAAGTACAACAGGATGAGGATACTGGTGTAGCTGGCACTGAGGAGGAAGTTGGCGAGGAGGATTCTGATGGTGATGTGGTTTGTTTAAATCAGGCTCCGGGGGAGACAGTTGTTGTCCGTGGGATGAAAAAGCCCATCACGGTCATGCCTGGGCAGAAGACCAAACATTCCACCTCTTTGGTCTGGCAATATTTCTATCCAAATCCGGACAACAACTGTCTTGCCATATGTACCATATGTAAAGGTGAAATAAGTAGGGGTAGGGACGTTAACCACCTAGGAACATCCTCCCTTATACGGCACCTGCAGCGCGTTCATAAAAAGTTACTGTCAAGTTCAGAAACTTTGGCTAAGACCGTAAGCAGTCCAGGGACACCTAAATCCCTTTTTCCTGTTTTATCCAAGGAATCGGTGGATGAGGAGGATGAGGACGACATCTTGCCGCCGTAGAGCCAGTTTGTGCAGGGACACATTAATTGCCACAGTCATGTGGCAGACCCTGACGCTGAAATGATTGGTTTGTTAAAGTGTGCATGTCCTATTTATACAACATAAGGGTGGGTGGGAGGGCCCAAGGACAATTCCATCTTGCACCTCTTTTTTTTCTTTGCAGTATGTACTGTTTGGGGCCAAGTTTTTCAAACTGCCATCCTGTCTGCCACTGCAGTGTCACTCCTAGATGGGCCACGTGTTTGTGCCGCCCACTCGTGTCGCTTAGCATAGTCATCCAGCTACCATGGTGCAATCTTTTGGCCATAAAAACAATATTGTGAGGTGTGAAGTGTTCAGAATAGACTGGAAATGAGTGGAAATGAAGGTTATTGAGGTTAATAATTGGAGCAGAAAAACCCACAAATTCTGTGATTTAAGCTGTTTTTATGCTTTTTTTAAAAAAAAATACAGATCCAAAACACAAAACCCAGAACCCAAAACACGGAAGGGTGGTTTGGCAAAACCAATCCAGATCCAAAACACGAAGAAAGATCCAGATCCAAAACCAAAACACAAAACACGAAAAGTGGCCGGTGCACACCCCTAGTTTTACACAATTACACCTAAACGGCCCAACCTGCAGTGGTGCACTATGCAGAAGTGTAAGGGTTATATTTACTAAAGGTTGACTTTAATCGAAAAAATTCAAATCTAAAATTTCACCGACACCAGGAGACTGGCGCCCGGCATCCCGCTCGAAGGGATGCCGGGCGCCACGAGCGCATAGCTGCGGGGGGGGGAGGGTTAGGTTTAGGGCTCCCGGGGGGGGACTTAGGGTTAGGCACACCCCTGGGAGGGTTAGGCTAGGGGGAGGGAGTGTTAGGGTTAGGCACCCCCGGGGGAGGTTAGGGTTAGGCACCCCCCCGGGGGACTTAGGTTTAGGCAGCAGGGAAGGGGGGGTTAGGTTTAGGCATTTAGAGGGGGGATTAGGGTTAGGCACTTGGGGGGGAGGTTAGGGTTAGGCAGCCCTAAGGGAGGGTTAGGGTTAAGGGGATAGGTTAAGTTAGTTAATACTTACCTAGGAACGATCGGGATTTCCAGCGCTGTCTGGCTGCCGCTGCCGGGATCTGTTTCAGTGTCGGGCTGCCGTTGCCGGGAATCGAACCATGCGGCCGGCGGTATTTCATACAGATTCCTTTCATAGCTTTTTACACACAGAAGCCTTCACGGATCTCACTGATCTTTGAAGGTTTCTGTCTAATGCTGGGTACACACTGGCATATATATTGACTGATCAATTGATTGACCAATATATATTTATTTATTAACAGTTTCTGCGCTTTACAATTGGAACATTAATAGAACAAAACTGGGTAATAACAGACAGATACATAGGTAGGAAGGCCCTGCTGGCAAGCTTACAATCTATAAGGAAATAGGCATTGATACACAAGGATAGGTGCTATATATTGCAATTTGGTCCAGCCAGACTGGGACTATATCTTGTGTGCGTCGGCCATTGTATACCAGCGATATGTCTGTGAACGACGTCGTTCACAGACATATCGCGTTGGCTGTGCTGCACAGCTATTGCCCAATATATCTGCAGATATATTGGGGCATCGTGTTGTGTGTACGGGCAGACAGACGACCGCCCGTACACTTGCAGCAAAGGCTGCAGGCGGACAAGCCCCTCGGCCAGATGACAGATGATGATTCTTCAGTGTGTATGAACAACCATCATCTGCAGATATATCTGTTAGGTGTGTACCCAGCATTACTTGCACCTTGTAATTAAAGTCGCATTACAAGGTGTGTTTATCCGCAGTTTAACTCGCATACCAGTAAACTCACATCCTTAAACTCACACCATATTACATGTGTGAATTACAGGACAAACCCGCACCTTCAAAATGTGCGTGAAGATGCGAGTTTGTACTTGCACAAAAACTCGCACCCTATTACATCCCACCCTATATTCTTCTATTGCCTGTGTTATCAGTGGTGATTTTGCAAAGTGTCAAGTTTCCTGCAAACTTTCCTGTTTACAAACTTTACATGCAAGTGCTCCTGGTCATCAGCAAGCGCTCTTGTTCATCTGCACGTACTTCTGTTCATCTGTGTGAGCACCTGTTAATCTGAAAGCACTAGTGTTCATCTGAAAGCACTCCTGTGCCTCCAGTGGTGATCCAGCAAGTTCCATCTGCTGTTTCACTAATACCCCTTTTACACCAAAATATGGGGTCTGACCCTGGAATTTGAACACTGGTCAATCCTGGGTCGAACTCGGCTTCAGACCCCGTTCACACTGCAATTCAACCCGGGTTAGACCCGGGTTATTCCCGGGTTTGCCCCGTTCACACTGAACCCGGGTAATCCCTGCTTTTCCCTATAGATGTCATTAAAAATGGACTTTAAGGGCTGACAAAGAGGCAACAAAAGAGAGGGGTGGGGACTGCTTACAGCATTGCTACAGGTTGCTGTTCTGGCTGTGGCAGGCTGTGTATTAGCCTGTGTTTGTGGCTGCTGGTCAGGCTGTGGTGCAGCCTGAAGTTCTGGCTGTGGCAGGCTGTGTGCCTGCCTGCTTTTGTGACTGCTGGTCAGGCTGCTGTGGTGTAGAAGGATAGGCAGGCAAGCGATGGCTTCATGTGTGTCTCTCTCTGCAGGGCACTGACAAATTACATCACCTGCCTGTGCCCCAGAAGCTCCAATCAGCATCTTTCAGAGCTAGCCGGGTCAAATAAGCAGGGTAGCACCCGTTCACACTGCCTCATGACCCGGGAACAACCCGTGTTCAACCCTGCTCTCAACCCGAGTAAGATTCCCGGGTAAATCAACCCAGGAATTTTTTCTGGGAGCCGTTCACACAGAGCATCGACCCGTGTCGACCCGGCAATAACCCGGGTTAATCAGTTGGTGTAAAAGGGGTATTAGGGTTTCACTATTCCTTCCAGGGATTCCTCTCCAGCAAGGACTCAGTATTACGTACCTGTCCTCAGCTGTACTCTGCTTCCATCTAGCACCTGCCTTGATACTTATGTTCATACCAGTCCACCTGCTAACATACCCTAAGGGTAGGTGTTTGGTCTCTGAGTTCCAGTTATCTTGTAGCTGGGACTAGTGATAAGTCTCAGGTTCAAATTCCAGTTCTGTGCTGATCAGTGGGTCACGGATCTGGCTGTCTTCAGGTGCACAGGTCTGAGCTCTCCATCTTTGGGGTTCTTTGGGGGTCTATTCATCTATTCAACTGCTTTTGTAGAAATTATGTTTTCGGGCCATTCATCAAAAAGTAATGCAGGAGATATCACAGATATCTCCTGCTTACCTTTCTCTCCTGGAATGGCCTGCTGTCCCCATATACTAGTATGGGGACAGAATTAATCAAGCTCCGAAAATACAATATTTTCAGAGCTTGATTGTGGAAGCATTCCCCATCTTCAGATGGCGAGTGCTCCCGCAACCTGCTCCTTCCCTATGGGAATGAGTCCCGGGTCGCGAGAAGGGATCCCTCTGCCCATGTCCAGCTCCTTTTGCCGGATGCTGGGGCTCTTGTGCGTATGCATGACCTATTTGTCATGACCAGGGTTTCTCGGCATGGTGGTCGACGGGTATTACCTGTGAGGTCACTGTGAAGGGCGGCGTCTGGCAGTGGTGCTGGTGTGTGGCGAGGGGCATTGGCTGTGCGTGGTTCTGTGTGAGCATGCTGTCACGTTGGGCTGGTGAGGCCTGGCAGTGCTTCCGTTCCGTTTGGCATGGGCGCCACCATCTTGCCTCCGGCCATGTGATTTGCTCGCCCAATCCTGGTTTGTCACATGCTCTCTCTGGCCAGTCACGGCACAGCACTTGGTATTTAGGGAGGTTCAGAGCCTCACTTCATTGCCAGTGCAATGTGTTTCTCAGCATAGCTGAGAGAGCGTTCCCTGTTCTCACCACCTGTTACCTGTGAAACGTTACCTGCTTGTCTGCTCCAACCCCGCTGGATTACCCTGCATCCTCCATTACCTTCCCGTTGCCTGAGTACCTGAGTTCTGCTGTTCACCCTGCACCTTGCCTCCACTGACACTCTGCTGGATATTTCTTCCTCAGTCTGCATTCTTCATTAATCAGTCACCACCTGGACAGTTCCCCTTGTCTGCCATTACCTGGACATTTTCTATTTAACCAGTCACTACCTGGACATTTTCCATTGCCTGTCACTAACTGGACTTTTTCCTATTTGCCTCACTACAGCTCCCAAGTGCACTTTAGTGCTATACCCGTACTTTCTGTTTTACCACATTCATGTCTGTTAAGCCACTCATTAAAAACTTCACATTTACTTTTAAACCTGCTTCAGTGTCTGCTCCTATTACCACCCTGGGGCCACAACAAAACCAGAACCTCACACCTATAGGTCATGCAGGCACACTAGCTACACTACACCGAAAGGAGAAGTGAACAGATTCACTGCTCCGATAGGAGCAGTGAAAAGTTCAATGGAGACAGCTGACAGATGAGTTCAAATGTTAATTAACATAATGAATAGAGCTCTTGCTTTTAGTTCTAAGTTTTGACTTCCTGCTTCCAGTCCAGTTTCTATTAGGTTCTGACTCTCTATTTGCATGTTCTCTGAGATACCAGTAGTAGGTGCCAGTCTCTAGTTCCTGGGGTCCAGATACTGAGGCTGAGCTAGTCACGATCGGTTCCAGGATTACATTCCAGTGGATTCCAGTCCCTAATTCCAGTCCAGTCTCAGGTTCTAGGGTCATTCCCTATTCCCAGAGCTGCTTCGGTTCTGGTGTTTTCTAGATGAGTCTTATTAAGGCACCTAGTATGAACTTCCAACCAGCTTCAACTAGACCCAAGGGTCCTGATACAGATCAGCAAATACAGACGAAAGTGACATGCAACCTTTCTTGATATTATATCATTATCTCTGTGATGTGTTATGTGTACCTAATTGTATATGGCTATAATTTATTTCAATGTTTTGCTAATAGATTATCTATTACACAGATATATACATTTGACCTTTAAAAAATGTTTTTTGTACAGTATTTGCAAATGCACAGATATTTTATAGAACTGGTATTTCATTACAAGTATCAAAATGCATCATGAGAAGATTATTCAGTTTGCTCCTCTATGTGTTTATGGTAAGCCAATCTTCCCCAGAAAACTTTTCTTGGAACCTAATTGAATATTTAAAAGACAGCAATGAGTAATTCCTGCTCTTTGCTAGTTGATTACTATGTTAAAATATTCACCTATAATAGACTCTCTGTTTTAAAGTAAATTATCTCTACATGTCTGACTTTAAATGTCTATAAAGTGTGTCAGGCTTTCCTAGGAGTCAGAAAATAAAGTGTCTCTGAATGTTATTAATAGGGTGGGTGTATGCTGGCTAGATGCCACTGACACAGTATTCCTGTTTGATGGGTTTCACAATCTCTTTGCCACTGTGCAGTGAGAATATTAAATTATATAGCCCAGTTGCATATTCTAATTTAAAATCAAATTCCACCTTTTAACCATTTCTTTAAAAGTAGTTATTTGGGCCCCTAACCTACCATATACTTATTGTGGGGGTAGGACTTCTGGGACCAATAACTATTGGCCCTGAGTCAACATTTACAGCCAAAAGCTTTATGATAATGATATGCAGTAAGAAGTGGTGCCAACATAGGCTGTCCTATGGCCTACTGCCCAAATTCATCAGTGCAGAGAAGAGGGGTCAAACCGGGTCAGGCAATGGAGAGTAAGTTGGGTAGAATATTACTTTTTAAAAAATAATGTGCAGTAGACAGAAATAACCTGTAAGGCACAAATTCAATCAGTAAACAGTTATCATTAGACAAAATATGTACCATTTGTAATATAATATTGCTTGCTAAGTTGAACAAAAATGCATTTTGCTGTCTTTTAACTGCTAAGTGTTTCTTTTTATACTGTACACGTGCACAAAATCGCTGTTTACATTTTTATGCCTTGTTGCCCAAACCTCATTTACCACTTACAAACACTGGTGCGAAGGGAAGTTGGTCAAAGTTGGAAGGGAGAGTTTAAATGCAGCCAAACTTCAGTAATAGTGCGTTCAGGCACAAGCATCCCATGTTGAGTAGCGAATAGATGCATATGCTCTAGCCCTGGTGAATTGCATCTAGTTTCTCCCAATTAGGCTAATACACTAGTAGTATTGCCGCTGCAATATATTTGTAGGATTACAGTGAAACAAACGGTTGGTTCGCATAAATAAATTATGTTCCCTAGTCAACCTGTAAAGCGGAAAGTGACTGATATGTTTGCTATGGTGTATTGTAAGAAAAACTACATTTGTTTAAGTGATCCCAGTTTCCTACGGAAGTAAGCATGCCTTCTTACAAGAGTTTTAGGAAAGTTTTCATTCATTAAAAGTTTTTATTATATTAAACTGGTGTGTATTTATTAGCATTTTTCTCTGGTGCACTACAGGTACCACCAATCCCAGGTGCCAGGGCATGCTGGCACTTGTTGTTCTACAAGTGCAGGCAGTGGCAAACACAGGATTTCTAGAGGAGGGTTTTCCAAATGCTTAATTTTAGAGTGAGTATAGCCAGTCCATGAAGAGGGTAGAATTAGCACTTAACCAGCTTTAATATGCGTCATACAAAGTGTATTGTGTGTCATAATTCCAGCATATAGAGGACCAGCAATCACTGTAACCCATTAAATTCGGCAGTAGGGCCATCCTGCCTAGGCTGAATGGTTTTATTTTAGATATGGGCACCATTCCAGAGAATTAGAGCTAGTCTGGGGGAGCAACAGAATAACCTAGCACCATACTTACCTACCTTTAATAATCTCTTCCCGGGAGAAGCCCGTGTAAGAGAAGCAGCAGGGGGCCGATGGGGGCGGGGCCTAACGATTCGTGTCATTAAGCCCCGCCCCCTCACGGCAAAACTGCCGCGATTGGGTAAAATTTACATAGGGGGTGGGGCCAAATGCTGTGATTCCAGCAGAATCACATCTTAAGCCCCGCCCCCTTTACGGAGACCCGCGATCGCCGCGGGTATTCTCCTCATTCTGCCCACTTCACTAGGAAGTGGGCAGAATGCGGGAGAAATCCCTCCCCTTCCGGGGGTGTGGGGGGTTACCCGACAAATCGGGAGCCTCCGGCAAAAATCGGGAGGGTAGGCATGTATGCCTAGCACTGCCCTGGACATATATGTAGACATTGAGCTCTATAGCAGTACATCCCTAACAGTGAATGTTTCCAGATCTCCTATTTGGTGCACAGGTTATTTATTATTGACTGATACATGTTAAAAGTTGAACAGGTGGTGCTAATTATTTCATTTGTGATACTGTGAAGAACATGCAGCACTAGTAACATTCTATTATATTACTATTTCTATTGTGGTCATGGTGTGGGCTGGGGAGGGAGTTTCCAGGCAGATGGAAACCCCCCCTGCGCTTGCCTATGGCAGGCATGCCCTGGCAGCAATTTTTAGTACACATTTATGCAGGTATCTGTAGTTCACCATTGACAAGCTGTGTATAATCTTTTATTATACCATTATTAATCTCTCACCCACTGCACCAGGGGTGTAGGGTTTAGCCCTACTGCTATTGGCATTAGGGATGGGTATACATAAGAGGGAGGCCTGCATGATTTTTTTGTTACAGGCCTGAGCCTAGTTGGGAACCCAAGCCATGGAGCCAACTGGCCTAGGGATCTTTGAATTATGGTGGGTGACACCACACTACAGGTTTCTCCTCTGTGGTTCCATCAGTCCTGTATAGTAAAGCCTAGGGTGATTTTTCAATGTGTTTTACATACAGGTCTGCACAAATCCTACGGATCTGTGCAGTGCTTGTAAAACTGTGGCTGGTTTACAACAGGTTTGCAGCAGGTTTTTAGCACAATAGGGGTTTTAAAACCAATGTGGATCAACGCAGGTTCTGCTTAGAAGGCCAAAACGACCTTCAGTAAATACCGCCGTCAATCTGTGGTTATCCCCATCAGTTTTAAAAGAAATGTGCCTCTTACTCAGTGATGTGTGGTCAGGTCAATGGCTGTGGAGGCACACATGGAAATGGGTCTGAGTGCTGGGAGCCTGTCTCATCCCCTACTCACTGTAACACTCCCCTCACTACACTAAGCTTCAGTGTACATTGATTATCCTACCTGCATCACTGTTTCTTCCCTTGCTGTTGCTGACTGAGCTCTGATCTCTAAAAACTGCAGTGCACTTCCTGGTCACATGACACATCCAAGGTGTCCATCAGTGCTCAATGCACATCTCCCATCAGTAGCGCACGCAGGGGGGGTTTCTGGGTACTCAGAAACCCCCCTGACAGACTGGAGTGCAGGCAGCATGTTCTTAAGCCCCGCCCCCTCGTGGCAAATTGCTGCAAGTCACAGGTCAATATAGAGGAGGCGAAGCCAATATGACATGATTTCAGTAGGATCTAGTCATTTGGCACTGCCCCCCCCCCTCCCGACTGACCCGCGGCATTTTGCCATGAGGGGGGGGGCTACTTAAATGGTGCCAGCCAGCTTGTTCCTGTACCGGTGTGATCTGCTGCAAGGTAAGTTTGATTGTAATTTCTTGTAATATATATGTGACATACTGTATGTGTCTGTATATATGTGTGTGCGTAAGGTATGTGTGTGTATGTATATATGAGTGTATATATGCATGTGTATGTATGTGTATACACACATATACATTATATATATTAGGGGTGAGCGGGTTCGGATTTCTGAAATCCGAACCCCCCCGAGCCCCCCCGATCCGAGTCCGATCCGAGTCAGGCTCGACTTTTCCCGCCTGACTCGGATCTGACATCGAGGCAAAACGTCATCATCCCGCCTTCCGAGTCTCGCGGGTTTTGGATCCTATATAAGGTACCCGCGTCGGCGCCATTTTCTCACTCGGCTGTGGACAGTGAAGAGGGAGGGTGGGAGTTAGTGCTGTGTAGTGTAGTGTAGTGTAGTGCTGCTGTTGTCCACTACTTCAAAGTCCATAGGGGCTGGCTGTGTTGTGCTGTGCTGCTGTTGTTAATAGGGGCTGTGTCCACTACTTCAAAGTCCATAGGGGCTGGCTGGACTGTGTTGTGCAGTCAGTTCCAAAGTCCTGTGCAGTGTCCCAGTCCTAAAGGGGTGCTGTAGTGTTGTCCAGGGGGTGCTCTGTCCATCAGGGGTGCTCCCCCCAAGTGCTAAAAAAATAATATATTTTCTGTGTTTGTGAATTGTGTGCGCAGTAGCCGCACGTGCATCAACAAAGTAGTGCCAAGCGTGCGCCTGTGTCATAAGTAAAGGGCCGGCTGGCTTGACCGTTAAGGGTGCTGTAACCCCCGAAAGTACACTCCAGTCCAAACCAAAAAAAAAATTATTTTCTGTGTTTGTGAATTGTGTGCGCAGTAGCCGCACGTGCATCAACAAAGTAGTGCCAAGCGTGCGCCTGTGTCATAAGTAAAGGGCCGGCTGGCTTGACCGTTAAGGGTGCTGTAACCCCCGAAAGTACACTCCAGTCCAAACCTAAAAAAAAATTATTTTCTGTGTTTGTGAATTGTGTGCGCAGTAGCCGCACGTGCATCAACAAAGTAGTGCCAAGCGTGCGCCTGTGTCATAAGTAAAGGGCCGGCTGGCTTGACCGTTAAAGGGTGCTGTAACCCCCGAAAGTACACTCCAGTCCAAACCAAAAAAAAATTATTTTCTGTGTTTGTGAATTGTGTGCGCAGTAGCCGCACGTGCATCAACAAAGTAGTGCCAAGCGTGCGCCTGTGTCATAAGTAAAGGGCCGGCTGGCTAGACCGTTAAGGGTGCTGTAACCCCCGAAAGTACACTCCAGTCCAAACCTAAAAAAAAATTATTTTCTGTGTTTGTGAATTGTGTGCGCAGTAGCCGCACGTGCATCAACAAAGTAGTGCCAAGAGTGCCCCTGTGTCATAAGTAAAGGGCCGGCTGGCTTGACCGTTAAAGGGTGCTGTAACCCCCGAAAGTACACTCCAGTCCAAACCAAAAAAAAATTATTTTCTGTGTTTGTGAATTGTGTGCGCAGTAGCCGCACGTGCATCAACAAAGTAGTGCCAAGCGTGCGCCTGTGTCATAAGTAAAGGGCCGGCTGGCTTGACCGTTAAAGGGTGCTGTAACCCCCGAAAGTACACTCCAGTCCAAACCAAAAAAAAATTATTTTCTGTGTTTGTGAATTGTGTGCGCAGTAGCCGCACGTGCATCAACAAAGTAGTGTCAAGCGTTCGCCTGTGTCATAAGTAAAGGGCCGGCTGGCTTGACCGTTAAGGGTGCTGTAACCCCCGAAAGTACACTCCAGTCCAAACCAAAAAAAAAATTATTTTCTGTGTTTGTGAATTGTGTGCGCAGTAGCCGCACGTGCATCAACAAAGTAGTGCCAAGCGTGCGCCTGTGTCATAAGTAAAGGGCCGGCTGGCTTGACCGTTAAGGGTGCTGTAACCCCCGAAAGTACACTCCAGTCCAAACCAAAAAAAAAATTATTTTCTGTGTTTGTGAATTGTGTGCGCAGTAGCCGCACGTGCATCAACAAAGTAGTGCCAAGCGTGCGCCTGTGTCATAAGTAAAGGGCCGGCTGGCTTGACCGTTAAGGGTGCTGTAACCCCCGAAAGTACACTCCAGTCCAAACCTAAAAAAAAATTATTTTCTGTGTTTGTGAATTGTGTGCGCAGTAGCCGCACGTGCATCAACAAAGTAGTGCCAAGCGTGCGCCTGTGTCATAAGTAAAGGGCCGGCTGGCTTGACCGTTAAAGGGTGCTGTAACCCCCGAAAGTACACTCCAGTCCAAACCAAAAAAAAATTATTTTCTGTGTTTGTGAATTGTGTGCGCAGTAGCCGCACGTGCATCAACAAAGTAGTGCCAAGCGTGCGCCTGTGTCATAAGTAAAGGGCCGGCTGGCTTGACCGTTAAGGGTGCTGTAACCCCCGAAAGTACACTCCAGTCCAAACCAAAAAAAAAATTATTTTCTGTGTTTGTGAATTGTGTGCGCAGTAGCCGCACGTGCATCAACAAAGTAGTGCCAAGCGTGCGCCTGTGTCATAAGTAAAGGGCCGGCTGGCTTGACCGTTAAGGGTGCTGTAACCCCCGAAAGTACACTCCAGTCCAAACCTAAAAAAAAAATATTTTCTGTGTTTGTGAATTGTGTGCGCAGTAGCCGCACGTGCATCAACAAAGTAGTGCCAAGCGTGCGCCTGTGTCATAAGTAAAGGGCCGGCTGGCTTGACCGTTAAAGGGTGCTGTAACCCCCGAAAGTACACTCCAGTCCAAACCAAAAAAAAATTATTTTCTGTGTTTGTGAATTGTGTGCGCAGTAGCCGCACGTGCATCAACAAAGTAGTGCCAAGCGTGCGCCTGTGTCATAAGTAAAGGGCCGGCTGGCTTGACCGTTAAAGGGTGCTGTAACCCCGAAAGTACACTCCAGTCCAAACCAAAAAAAAATTATTTTCTGTGGTTGTGAATTGTGTGCGCAGTAGCCGCACGTGCATCAACAAAGTAGTGCCAAGCGTGCGCCTGTGTCATAAGTAAAGGGCCGGCTGGCTTGACCGTTAAGGGTGCTGTAACCCCCGAAAGTACACTCCAGTCCAAACCTAAAAAAAAATTATTTTCTGTGTTTGTGAATTGTGTGCGCAGTAGCCGCACGTGCATCAACAAAGTAGTGCCAAGCGTGCGCCTGTGTCATAAGTAAAGGGCCGGCTGGCTTGACCGTTAAAGGGTGCTGTAACCCCCGAAAGTACACTCCAGTCCAAACCAAAAAAAAATTATTTTCTGTGTTTGTGAATTGTGTGCGCAGTAGCCGCACGTGCATCAACAAAGTAGTGCCAAGCGTGCGCCTGTGTCATAAGTAAAGGGCCGGCTGGCTTGACCGTTAAAGGGTGCTGTAACCCCCAAAGTACACTCCAGTCCAAACCAAAAAAAAATTATTTTCTGTGTTTGTGAATTGTGTGCGCAGTAGCCGCACGTGCATCAACAAAGTAGTGCCAAGAGTGCGCCTGTGTCATAAGTAAAGGGCCGGCTGGCTTGACCGTTAAAGGGTGCTGTAACCCACAAAGTACACTCCAGTCCGAACCAAAAAAAAATTTATTTTCTGTGTTTAGCCGCACGTATATATCAAATCGATATAACATAAATGGAGGACCAAACTTTCTCCGATAAAAATAAAATAGAGAAAGATCAAGAACCACTTCCTCCTAGTGCTGAAGCTGCTGCCACTAGTCATGACATAGACGATAACATGCCATCAACGTCGTCTGCCAAGGCCGATGCCCAATGTCATAGTAGAGGGCACATACAATCCCAAATGGCAAAGTTCAGGAAAATGACCTTGAAAAAGACATTTAAATCAGCTGAAGAGAAACGTAAACTTGCCAATATGCCATTTACGACACGGAGTGGCAAGGAACGGCTAAGGTCGATCCCTAGTATGTTCATGACTAGTGGTTCAGCTTCACATGACGATGGAAGCCCTCCTCCCACTAAAAAAATCAAAAGAGTTAAGCTGGCAAAAGCACAGCGAAGAACTGTGCTTTCTAAGAAGATATCACAAATCCCCAAAGAGAGTCCAAGTGTGGTGGTGGTTGCGATGCCTGACCTTCCCAGCACTGGACGGGAAGAGGTGGCTCTTTCCACCATTTGCACGCCCCCTGCAAGTGCTGAAAGGAGCACCCACAGTCCACTTGCTGATATGCAAATTGAAGATGTCACTGTTGAAGTACAACAGGATGAGGATACTGGTGTAGCTGGCGCTGAGGAGGAAGTTGGCGAGGAGGATTCTGATGGTGATGTGGTTTGTTTAAATCAGGCTCCGGGGGAGACAGTTGTTGTCCGTGGGATGAAAAAGCCCATCACGGTCATGCCTGGGCAGAAGACCAAACATTCCACCTCTTTGGTCTGGCAATATTTCTATCCAAATCCGGACAACAACTGTCTTGCCATATGTACCATATGTAAAGGTGAAATAAGTAGGGGTAGGGACGTCAACCACCTAGGAACATCCTCCCTTATACGGCACCTGCAGCGCGTTCATAAAAAGTTACTGTCAAGTTCAGAAACTTTGGCTCAGACCGTAAGCAGTCCAGGGACACCTAAATCCCGTTGTCCTGTTGTATCCAAGCGCCTGCAAACCACACCGTCAACTCCCTCCTCGTCAATTTCCTCCTTAGTCAGGATCGGAAGTAGTCCTGCAGGCCATATCACTGGCATGACTGACTCTCCTATCCGGGATTCCTCCGGAGGATCCTGCATTGCTACGCCTACTGCTGCCGCTGCTGCTGTTGCTGCTGCTGCTGGGAGTCGTTCATCATCCCAGAGAGGAAGTAGGAACACCACTACTTTTACTAAACAATTGACCCTCCAACAGTCCTTAGCGAGGAGGATGAAGTACGACAGCAGTCATCCTGAAGCAAAACGTATAACTGAGGCCTTGACTGCTATGTTGGTGTTAGACGTGCGTCCGGTATCCGCCATTAGTGCAGTGGGATTTAGACAATTGATGGAGGTAGTGTGTCCCCGGTTCCAAATCCCGTCTAGATTCCACTTCACTAGGCAGGCGATACCGAGACTGTACAGAAACGTCAGAAAAAGTGTCCTCAGTGTCCTGAAAAATGCCGTTGTACACAATGTCCACTTAACCACGGACATGTGGACAAGTGGAACAGGGCAGACTAAGGACTATATGACTGTGACAGCCCACTGGGTAGATGTATCACCTTACGCAGCAACAGCAGCAGCGTCACCAGTAGCAGCATCTCAGAAACGCCAGCTCGTTACAAGGCAGGCTACGCTGTGTATCACCGGTTTCAGTAAGAGGCACACCGCCGACAACCTCTTAGAGAAACTGAGGGAAATCATCGCCCAGTGGCTTACCCCACTTAGACTCTCCTGGGGATTTGTGATATCTGACAACGCCACCAATATTGTGCGGGCATTACATCTGGGCAAATTCCAGCACGTCCCATGTTTTGCTCACACAATAAACTTGGTGGTGCAGAATTTTCTGAAAAGCGACAGGGGCGTGCAGGAGACGCTTTGGGTGGCCCGAAAAATTTCTGGCCACTTTCGCCATTCAGCGACTGCGTGCCGAAGACTGGAGCGCCAGCAAACACTCTTGAACCTGCCCCGCCATCACCTGAAGCAAGAGGTTGTGACGCGGTGGAACTCAAACCTCTATATGCTTCAGAGGATGGAGGAGCAGCAAAAGGCCATACAAGCCTATACATCCACCTATGACATAGGCAAAGGAGGGGGTATGCACCTGACTCAAGCGCAGTGGAGAATGATTTCCGTGTTGTGCAAGGTTCTTCAGCCCTTCGAACTTGCCACACGTGAAGTCAGTTCAGACACTGCCAGCTTGAGTCAGGTCATTCCCCTCATCAGGCTTTTGCAGAAGCAGCTGGAGAAAGTGAAGGAGGAGCTAAGACGGAGCGATTCCGCTCGGCATGTGGGACTTGTGGATGAAGCCCTTCATTCGCTTTGCCAGGATTCCAGGGTGGTCAATCTGTTGAAATCAGACCACTACATTTTGGCCACCGTGCTCGATCCTAGGTTTAAAGCCTATGTGGTGTCTCTCTTTCCGGCCGACACAAGCCTGCAGAGGTGCAAAGACCTGCTGGTGAACACACTGTCAGCTGAAGCGGAACGTGACACGTCAACGGCTCCTTCTTCATTTTCTCCCGCAACTGGGGCTGCCAGGAAAAAACTTAGGTATCCTAAGCAACCCGCTGGCGGTGATGCAGGGCAGGCAGGACCAAGTTTGGACATCTGGTCCGGACTGAAGGACCTGGCAACAATTTCTGACATGTCTACTGTCACTGCATATGATACTGTCACCATTGACAGAATGGTGGAGGATTACATCGGTGACAGCATCCAAGTAGGCATGTCAGACAGTCCATACCTGTACTGGCAGGAAAAAGAGGCAATTTGGAGGCCCCTGTACAAACTGGCTCTATTTTACCTGAGTTGCCCCCCCTCCAGTGTGTACTCCGAAAGAGTGTTTAGTGCAGCCGGGAACCTTGTCAGCGAAAGGCGTAGGAGGTTGCTTCCACAGAATGTGGAGAAGATGATGTTCATCAAAATTAATTATCAGCTCTTCCAGGGAGACCAGCCTCCAGAAGGTACAGAGGGACCTGTGGTGGTGGATTCAAGTGGGGACGAGTTAATACTTTGTGAGGATGAGGATGTACACACTGAAGAGGGTGAGGAATCGGTGGATGAGGAGGATGAGGATGACATCTTGCCTCCGTAGAGCCAGTTTGTGCAGGGACACATTAATTGCCAGCTTGTTTTGTGGGGGCCCAAACGAACCAATCATTTCAGCCACAGTTGTGTGGCAGACCCTGGCGCTGAAATGATTGATTTGTTAAAGTGTGCATGTCCTGTTTATACAACATAAGGGTGGGTGGGAGGGCCCAAGGACAATTCCATCTTGCACCTCTTTTTTTCTTTGCATTATGTACAGTTTGGGGCCTAGTTTTTCTAACTGCCATCCTGCCTGCCACTGCAGTGTCACTCCTAGATGGGTCACGTGTTTGTGCCGCCCACTCGTGTCGCTTAGCATAGTCATCCAGCTACCTCGGTGCAACCTTTTGGACATAAAAACACTATTGTGAGGTGTGAGGTGTTCAGAATAGACTGGAAATGAGTGGAAATTAAGGTTATTGAGGTTAATAATAGCATAGGAGCAGAAAAACCTACAAATTCTGTGATTTTAGCTGTTTTTATGCTTTTTTTCAAAAAAATACAGATCCAAAACACAAAACCCAGAACCCAAAACACGGAAGGGTGGTTTTGGCAAAACCAATCCAGATCCAAAACACGAAGAAAGATCCAGATCCAAAACCAAAACACAAAACACGAAAAGTGGCCGGTGCACACCCCTAATATATATATATATATATATATATATATATATATATATATATCAGCCCAGCACTCACTAAATCGAAAAGGTTAACGGACTCGGGTGCCTCCTGAATGCATAGTGGATATAGATAGGAAATAGCCAACGGCACTCTGAGATTTGAAAAAATGCAAAAAGATATAATTAGATCATATGTCAAAGGTAGGCCGACGTTTCGGGGCACGCACGCCCCTTTGTCAAGGAGAATTATATATATATATATATATATATATATATATATATAGAAACCCCCCCATAAAAATCCGGTGTTTGCCCCTGCCCATACTCTATTACCTCTCCTTCTGTGCAGCTTACTGCCCGTGCTGTGGCCATGCCCCCAGCTCTGCAAGCAGTGGCTGACTATACAGAAGCAAGTTGTTGCTGCCTCATCTCTCATCTCCCCGCAGTCCCAGGGAGCTGCACAAAGCTGGTGAGTGTTAACTATAAAAATGATTACAATAAACAAAGAAGATGTTTATAAGTTATAAATATAATTTTTTGTATTATTCAAATAAATTTTATATCAAATCTCAGGAGTATGACAGGGGAGGCTCAGCCTACCCTGACTGCACGTCCCTGCTCTTAAAAAATATACTCCCTATAGCCAGTCTGTCAGTAACAGACTATAACTCCACAGAGCATACTTGCCTACCCTCTCAATTCGGCCGGGAGCCTCCCGAAAATCAGTCCCGGCCCCCCGGAAAGGCAGGCAGGCCTCCCCGCAATTACCTGTGAAAGCCCCACAGCGGGGTGGCAGTCGTGCGATTCACACTGAATCGTCATTCAGTGGGGCCAAAATGACACGATCGCGTGGACTTGCCCCCCGCAAATGGCAGTCATCTGTCTGGCCGAACTGGCTGCTCCCTCCCGGAAGGGACAGCCAGAAAGTCGGCAACCATGCCACAGAGACGATCAGAAACTGTTGTGAATATTCTGAGTGGTTACTGAACCCTCAATCAATTTATAGGTACTTCCACATCCTGTATCACCCTGCTGCCGCCATAATCGACAAGGCTTACGTAACACGAGAGAGTGCTACTAAGTCAGAATAGCACTACTCAACTCCCCAGCAATACTGCCTGGCAGTTTGCTAAATAGGTAGAGGCCCCATCTCCAGCAAAAATGGGTGTTACATTTAAAAAAATCTAGGGCTGTTATATACATTTTATAATGAGATATATGCAGTATATATATATATATATATATATATATATATATATATATTATTATTTTTTTTTTTAAAAAAGAGGGAGCACTCACCAGGCTTTAAAAGGAGTTATTCACGTTTTTAACTAGTCATAGCATGGCTCGACGTTTCGGTCACAGTACATGACCTTCTTCAAGAGACACAGCCCAAGTATAAACAAACACAGCAACTACCAGGTAGGATCCTACCTGGTAGTTGCTGTGTTTGTTTATACACTTGGGCTGTGTCTCTTGAAGAAGGTCATGTACTGTGACCGAAACGACGAGCCATGCTATGACTAGATTAAAAACGCGAATAACTCCTTTTAAAGCCTGGTGAGTGCTCCCTCTTTTTCAATCTATCTAATGAGTGGGGTCTGTGGATTCCACTTTTTGGGTTGACACCCCAGCATTTGATATGAGTGCCACCTTTTCTCTCAAGTTTATATATATATATATATATATATACTGTATATGTATGTACTGTGAGTATGTATACAGATTTATGTTCCCTCATGGTATAAAAAAAAAATTAATAGACAAGTGTAACAAGAATAGCAATAAAAACAACCTCTTTCCAGCCCCATAAATATTCTCAAACTACAAAAGTGAATACATATTAAGCATCCTAATAAATAAGAGAAATAGGAGCACATATAAGGACATTAACATACTGTAATCATGAAAAAAAATCTATTTTTGTCTTTTTTTCATTGTCTAGTAGCAATAATTGTTTTATAGCACTAAATAATAAAAAATTACTTTTCTCAAAAAACTACCAAGAAAGAAACAATAAAATGATACTCTGATACCAAAACATACCCAGCTCTCACTGTGCATGCTGTAGACAGATTTTACTATGGATAGTTGTTTTTGTGTTTGTTTGTTTTTTGACAACCTCAGTTTAAGTGCAAACTTCTGCAGATGTTAACTATTAATATGCATAATTAGCTCCTCCTACAACTGGCAACAAGAGGCAGTGCCAGAGGTATCATTAGGAGAACCTAGGCTGTTGCCTAGAATGCCAGTGTTTAGTGAGTGATTAAACCTGAATAAGTGACACAAAGTCACTCACTCAGTGTTTATAATGTCCCTGTGGAGCACTGGCTGCTGACATGAAGAAGCAGACAAGGGCTTCTAATGGCCCGTACACACGGGTCGTTCAGACAACGATCAGATATCGTTGTCTGATCGACCAGCATGTGCTGGATGATTGTCATCGAACATCCAGCATCCCCCAAACGACTTAACAATCCTGCGATCAACAATTGACCTGCATTCACGGGCGATGGTCAATATCGATAACGACCATCCGTGCCCGTGCATCGACTATTCTTTGGTCATTGAAAGAGGCTAATATTCCGGTCCATATAAACGATTGAACAATAAACGATATCGTTATCATTTATGTCGACCAGAATATCTGACCGTGTGTACGCACCATTACTATGATCTTTCTGGCAGCTGCTCCGCCAGGGCCTGATGTAGGTGATTACAATCAAATTCTGACAGAAGTAGGCGTTGGCTAGAAGTTTACAGTGGAGATCTCAGTGAAGGAACATCTGTGGTTTTGCTAAGTGGGTGGGGAGTATTTCTTATACAAATACCAGTTTTGGATCAAGTTCTTCAATGCCCAATGCTGAGTTTACAAGTAACAAATTATGTTCTCTCAAGTGGTGTCCCTCCCCGTGGTGGCAAATGGTACAAATAGGATTGTAGGATGCATGGCCTCATGGATAGGGGTCATGACCTCGTGTGTAGAGGCCATCTCCCATGCAGCCTGTACTCCCGTTTTAGTCACTCCGGTGGTCCCAGAGATGCGACTGCCACCGGGGACCACTCTGGGTGCAGTGGCGGCTCCCTCACTGTGTCAGGAGCCGAGTGCTGCACATAATGCTACAGTGCAGCACCTAGCTCTTGGCACTTTGGCGTCATCCCTCGGCAGGTGACACCCGGGTGTGGGTCGCACCCCCCTTGTGACGCCATTTGGTGTCTCAGCCCTTTACATAGATATAACTGTCAAGATGATATATTTGACAGACAACATTTGGAAAGAAACGAATCAACTGCTTGCAGCCATACTAAGAATAGGAAAGTCAATATCTGTGAATATATGGTTTACATTTACCCTTCGCATTTAGCACCTAGAGTTTTTTCCCCGTATAGTGCCAGACGCCTGGCACAACTAAGACGCTCCGCCATTGTAATTTTTCCTATCTTTTGCTTATTTGCATTGTAGCCAAATACAAAATCGCTCACAGCATATCAGACACACTAGGTTAGTACTTTCTATAAATTTCTATAAAATCTATAATACATGAAGAATTAATTTTGAATTAGGTTTCTGAGACCAGGGGCGCGGAGAGGGGGAAGGCGGGGGGCTGCTGTCGCCTTGTATGCTTGGCTAGGGAGAGGCTGCTGCAGCAGTCAGTCCTCTCTCTCCCTGTGTGATGTGCCGGAGTGGAGCTTTCAAACCGGCACCCTACCACACCGGACACCGGCGCCTCCCTGTGCGACAGCAAATATATTATATTTTTTTGTAAGGAGGGGGTCTGGTCACATCTCCCCGAGTTGGCCACGTGCCCTCCCAGTACCGGGGCCTGGCAGAGCTGTCAGCGGCCCTATTTGAAAGGAAATGTGTTGAAAACTCGTATGCAACAACAAATGATACAACAAAATGCACATAACATGTGTATCCTGACATATATCAGCCTATTTACGCGTAAATTAACAATTAAAAATTTAACAGGCTATGGTGCCTATAAATCATTGAATATTTGCGGCATATTCCCGAAAATACATCTTTTTCAGGGGATATCCGCAAATATTAAGTATCCCCCAGATTATGTATCTGCCAGATGTACCATGGCGGGATCCGATATTGGATATATTTGCTGCAGTCCCTCTATTTCCGGCATCAGCCCTTGCTCCCATAGTTTCTAGGGGGGATGAGATGTTATCAGATTTACAAGCTCTGGAAAGCAAAACATTCTGGAATTTGGCCCTCATTCAGAGCCACTCGCTATTTGCGGTCGTTCGTTCTAAAACAAGGGGTGGCTATTCAAATTAACCGTTCGCTGTTTGCGGTCTGTTCACGCCTCTAGGTCTGAACGAGCGAACAAAACTTGCGTTCGTTTTTTGGAAAAATACGTCCCCTGGCCGCTCGCATTTTACGTCATGTCCGCTATTTATTAGATTAATCGAGTACATCGACCAGGGTATGAACTGCTCGCTATTCTTGTGGTTGGTTTTTGCTACCACAATCTTGCGAGCAGTTCTGGCTATAAAATAACCCAGTGACGTGGTCAATGACGCTGCTGTTTTAAATATGCACACCCATAAAACGCCCGTTTTGACCTTTAAGCACGCCTGCGAACGGATCTCCACTCCCCGTTTTCAAGCACCTTCCCCTGTTACCACCCACATACGCCTCTTTCTGTCACTCAAATTATCAGGCATTCGCTATTTTGCGAGCACATGAATTTCGGACGCACTGAGTGGTTCGCGCATGCGTATTACGATCCGTACGCATGCGCAGTTGGGCAAACATCGCTCGGAGCGAACGAGCAGCCACTTGTGTCCGGCTCTGAATCAGGGCCTTTGTCCCTTGCGGCTTACGCCATCTGAAGATGGCGTTGTGCTGCTGTTGCCTATGAGCTATACTTCGCAGAAAGTTACCTGGAGAAGGATCCTCCAGAACCCTGCCTGGCAATTGCCGCCACACATGAATGGTAAGTAGACCGCGATTACGCAGGAGTCCTGAATAGATGATTGAAAAGACTGCTGATGCGGTCACTTCACCCTGAGCACATCGGAGGTCTGGGCTCGGTGGCATGCACAAGCATGCGATCAGGACAAGCTTTGGAGATGGCAAAGTAAAAACCAGTCTACATATTTAAATGAGTCTGTGCGTTCACCTCATTTCTTGTGAAAGTGAACTTGTTCTTTTTCAATATCAGGGAGTGTTACCAGTCTGTCAAAATACAGAATTTTCACAATCATCTATTCAACTGACAAAATGAATGGGAGAGACTGACTGGTCCATTTAAGCAATATAGGGCCTGATTCAGAGCCGGACGCAATTAACGCTCGCTCGTCCAGAAAATAGGGGTGGCTATTCAAATGAACCGTTCGCTCTTTGCGGTCTGTTCACGCCTCTAGGTCTGAACGAGCGAACAAAACTTGCGGTCGTTTTTTGGAAAAAAACGCCCCCTGGCCGCTCGCATCCTACGTCATGTCCGCTATTTATTAGATTAATCGAGTACATCGACCAGCGTATGAACTGCTCGCTATTCTTGTGGCTGGTGTTTGCTACCACAATATTGCGAGCAGTTCTGGCT
The DNA here is from genome assembly GCA_031769625.1 of Taudactylus pleione. Classification (NCBI taxonomy): domain Eukaryota; kingdom Metazoa; phylum Chordata; class Amphibia; order Anura; family Myobatrachidae; genus Taudactylus; species Taudactylus pleione. The sequence goes on along the minus strand of JAUIMM010000064.1, from coordinate 14,291,082 downwards.
ATAAAATAACCCAGTGACGTGGTCAATGACGCTGCTGTTTTAATTATGCACACCCATAAAACGCCCGTTTTGACCTTTAAGCACACCTGCGTTCTGATCTCCACTCCCCGTTTTCAAGCACCTTCCCCTGTTACCACCCACATACGCCTCATTCTGTCACTCAAATGATCAGGCATTCGCTATTTTGCGAGCACATGAATTTCGACCGCACTGACTGGTTCGCGCATGCGTATATAGATCCGTACGCATGCGCAGTTGGGCAAACATCACTCGGAGCGAACGAGAGGCCGCTTACGAGCGGCTCTGAATCAGGCCCATAGTTTTTATGCTATCATATTAATAACAGAGAAGAGGGGAATTATGAATTTACAGTGCATCCGGAAAGTATTCACAACGCGTCACTTTTTCCAAATTTTGTTATGTTACAGCCTTATTCCAAAATGGAATAAATTAAGTTTTCTCCTCAAAATTCTACACCAAATACCCCATAATGACAATATGTAAAAAGTTTTTTTGAGATTTTTTTCAAATTTAATAAAAAAAAACCTAAAAAAATCACATGTACATAAGTATTCACAGCCTTTGCTCAATACTTTGTTGATGCACTTTTGGCAGCAATTACAGCCTCAAGTCTTTTTGAATATGATGCCATAAGCTTGGTACACCTATCTTTGGGCAGTTTCGCCCATTCCTCTTTGCAGCACCTCTAAAGCTCCATCAGGTTGGATGGGAAGCGTCGATGCACAGCCATTTTCAGATCTCTCCAGAGATGTTCAATCGGATTCAAGTCTGGGCTCTGGCTGGGCCACTCAAGGACATTCACAGAGTTGTCCTGAAGCCACTCCTTTGATATCTTGGCTGTGTGCTTAGGGTCGTTGTCCTGCTAAAAGACTAACCGTCGCCCCAGTCAGAGGTCAGGAGTGCTCTGGAGCAGGTTTTCATCCAGGATGTCTCTGTACACTGCTGCATTCATCTTTCCCTCTATCCTGACTAGACTCCCAGTTCCTGCTGCTTAAAAACATCCCCACAGCATGATGCTGCCACTACCATGCTTCACTGTAGGGATGGTACTGGCCTGGTGATGAGCGGTGCCTGGTTTCCTCCAAATAGAATGCCTGGTATTCACGCCAAAGAGTTAAGTCTTTGTCTCTCTTGGTCTGAGAGTTCTTCAGGTGTATTTTGGCAAATTCCAGGCGGGCTGCATGTGCTTTTTACTAAGGAGTGGCTTCCATCTGGCCACTCTACCATACAGGCCTGATTGGTGGATTGCTGCAGAGATGGTTGTCCTTCTGGAAGGTTCTCGTCTCTCCACAGAGGAATGCTGTAGCTTTGATAGAGTGACCATCAGGTTCTTGGTCACCTCCCTGCCTAGGGCCCTTCTCCCCTGATCGCTCAGTTTAGATGGACGGCCAACTCTAGGAAGAGTCCTGGTGGTTCCAAACTTCTTCCATTTATGGATGATGGAGGCCACTGTGCTCATTGGGACCTTCTAAGCAGCAGATATTTTTCTGTACCCTTCACCAGATTTGTGCCTCGATACAATCCTGTCTCAAAGGTCTACAGACAATTCTTTGGACTTCATGCTTGTTTTGTGCTCTGACATGCACTGTCAAGTGTGGGACCTTATATAGACAGGTGTATGCCTTTCAAAATCATGTCCAATCAACTGAATTTACCACAGGTGGACTCCAATTAAGCTGTAGGAACATCTCAAGGATGATCAGTGGAAAGAGGATGCACCTGAGCTCAATTTTGAGCTTCATGACAAAGGCTGTGAATACTTATGTACGTGTGATATCTTAGTGGGGTTTTTTTAATTAAATTTGCAAAAACTCAAAAAAACTTTTTACACGTTGTCATTATGGGGTATTGTGTGTAGAATTTTGAGGACAAAAGTGAATTTATTCCATTTTGAAGTAAGGCTGTAACATAACAAAATGTGGAAAAAGTAATGCGCTGTGAATACTTTCCAGAGGCACTGTACGTTGTGTGCCTAAGTTCCAGTTAATGAAGTTTATACATACAGTACAATACAGTATCTGGTTGGAGTTGTAATGAGAAAAGTGAATTAAGAAATGATATAAGTTTGTTCCAAAAATGTCTTATCTTGGTACATTCCCAACAATTATGAAAGTATGATACTAATGGTTATCCACATTTAGGACAGCATCCTGACTCGTCCCACAGCACATGTCTGGAGTTACACTCTTTTAATGGTTTTAATGTGAACATCTTGTAGTATTGCAGATTATAAATGCTTCATTTATGAGTCAAAATGTAACAAAACATAATTCGGGGAGGAAATAGAAGATATATATTTTGACCAGCTATCAATCATTTTGTTCCAGTTCTTACAAGGATCGACAGAAATGATATCCCTCTAGATTAGTCATTTTATCACAAAGGAATTGGCATAAAGTCACAGATTAAGCATAACTATATGTGGCACGAGGCGCGTTCGCTCGTAAAGGAACTGCCTTTTTTTACCTAGATTAGCGACATTAGTCAGTGGAAGCCATGTGACTAAGCAAGTAATACAGCATAGATTTATCAAATTTAAAAAACTAGGAATTAAGGCCCTGATTCAGAGTTAGACGCTCTGACAGAGCGCTCACTATTTTTTTTTTAGAATGACCTCCTGGCCGCTCGCATAGCTGTGGGTGACCACCCACAGCTATAGCGAGCGGCCAGGAAGATGGTCGCGATGGTCAAGACCATCGCGACCATCGGGCTTGCGACGAGACCCTTGTGGTAGGGTCTCGTTGCCGCAAGCCCCAGAGAGTTTTCATCTCTAACAGAGCCGAAATCTCTCCCACTGACATCACTCGTGATGTCAGTGGGGTCGGCCCCAGACAGTAGGCGTTCCCATGGGAACGCCTCCATCTGGGCAGCCACGCCCCCGGCCCGCCCACCAAAGGGGGCGTGCTGTCACTCAGCATCGACAGCACCCCCACTTTGGTACGAGACCCAGAGCGACGGTTTGCCCGTCGCTTTCCGGGTCTCGCGCATGCGCACGACGGAGCCTGTTCCATCATGCGCATGCGCACTGGGCCACCATCGACCTGCTTGCGAGCGCATAGCGCTCGCGAGCGGGTCTGAATCAGGCCCACAGTGCAAAATCCTCACCCCAGTTGTTATGCAGCACTGATGGACAGTTCTCATGCAACATTCTCAGAATGAGCAATGTGACATTAGTGTGCATGACTTGTTTATTGACTACACGTGACAAATCAGAAAAGTGCTTATCTTGGGTAAAACACATCCTAAAATTATATGTGAATACATGAATCACTGTAATATAGATAGCATATTACCAAATTATCATAGCAGTGTTTGTTTATAAAATAGATCCTTTACCACTAATTATTAAACATAAGTATGGATAATTCTGAAACCAATGAATTAGAAAATTAATTACATTAAATATATTGCAATTTAATAATTGTTTGCACAAGTAGACTGAGGTTTTGCTGCAGTTAGTAACCGCAAATCGTTACTGTTTCATATAGACGTTATTCTGCGTATCCTGTTTGTTTTCCAATTGCAATAACCTTCATTGAATTCAATAATAAATGCAAATGTATAGTTTATCTTCATAACAAACTAATTTCTTTATCCCAAGTTATTCCAAGAAAGAGAGCAAAACAATATCCCACAGTGAAATGATTCAGGTAATATAGATCTAGTATATGTCAGCGTGATGCAGTAATATGTCTAGTTGTGCAATGTAAAAGGACATTCTTATTCAGTAAGGAGACAGAATGAGAGGGAAATGTTTAACTCTGGTTAATTCTGGGAATTTAAATAATTACCCCCAAAATGTATTCTAAGTTCACAGGAATGTGCCCCAATTAGCATCACATCTCCCCCTCTGTGGTGAGCCTTAATGCTCCAGTTACTGTAAGGACTGCATTACTTGTGCTTGGTCTCATTTACTGCATATCATGTGCCAAAAAAGTAACTTTGTTATATAGAAGTTGGATGCCTCCTTCAACTGAGTTTAGTTTACTTGACAAACTCAGTTTTATTTATGTATTATGCTAGTTTATATTATATTTTAAATCAAATGAAACCAGTGGTAGGTAAAGGTGCTTAAGTAGCTCACATGTGTGCCTTTTATTCTCTCTGATGTCAATGTGTCAGCATGTCATATTCAGACAGGCTATATTGTAATGTGATGTTGTTGCCATTTGACATATTGGTCAGTATTACCATGAAACTGGTGCTTAGGTTGCGTGAACAATTTTGCCCTAAGTGGGTGATTTAATTCAGAGCTACAGAATGTGTAAAAAGTGCCATCAGAACGATTGGGCACTTTAGGACTAATGCCTTCACTCATTTTTTCTCGTACCCATTAAGAGACGCCTTCCATATTAATTCATGTGCTCAGCCAGACATCCGGGTAATGTGGCAAGCAGAAAATGCAGGCGCACACTCTAAGTACTAAGAACTATTATGGATGTTAGGGACCCATCTGACGGGTTTTATCTTGATGTGGTGGATGGGAAAACATTTTTACTACTAAGGGGCATATTCAATAAGCCGTTTTCGGCAAAGCTTTTTTGCCGATGACGTCATCCCTGTATTAAATTCCAAAGACTTTTTGCCTACATGGAAAGTCAATGCATTGGTATAGGCTTTTGAAACCAGCCGGAAAAAAGTGCAGAATTGTGCTTTTGGGTTGCAAAGGTGGGGAAACCACCCTGCACCCTTGGGACAGGTCTCCAAAGGTTACCTGCGTCAAAAAAATTCTAAAAAAATTGAAGAACACCCCAAAAAAATTACATTGAAAAGGGGGGCGAAAAAGTACAAAGTTGGGGTACAAACTTAAAAACAAGCGAAATAAGCTTTTGGGGGGTCTGCAAGCATGGGGGAGGTGTTTTTTTTATTGCAGGTGCTTGCTGAAGGTGCGTTTTTAAGGTTTTTTAAAACTTCACTTTTGCAATTTTAAACCATGCTTGCACCCATTTTCATGTACCCCAAATTTGCTGGGACTAGTTATTTTCACCAAAGAAAACGGCAAAATGCTATTCTTCACCACTTGTTCGCTAATTAGCAGCTATTAAGAGAATTTAAGTACCACAAATAGCTTCAGTAGGGCTATTCGGGGGTATCTACATTGATCCCCAATGTTAGTGCATCTTTTGGGGGGTGTCAGGCTGACTTCCCCAAATCTGACAGCACTTTTCGCCTGTTTGAGTTTGGCTGGGTCCCGTTTTCGTGTCCTTTGGAATTGAATAGGACGAATAGCGGGGCCGTGCACAAAAAGTTTTCACCTCCAAAACACGCGAAGTCGGCGAAAAAGTACGGCAGGCGAAACCTTTCTGACTATTTGCGTCTAATTGAATATGCCCCTTTGAACCTCACTTATACTCCATGTTAATTGTAGACTTTATGAGGACTATTTTGACTATTATTGTTCTTAGTACTTAGAGTGTGCACCTGCATATTCTGTTTGCTGCATTGTACTACAAGTCTCAGCATGACAGCACCTTTTATTATGTTTAAAATTAGGGTGTGCAGTCCCCCAACCGGGTAGTGTGCTCAGCCAGACATCTCTCTAAGTTGCACAAACCCCTTAAAGTGTAGAGTCATAATGGGTGACAGCTGAAATGTGTGGCTCCTTAGAATAACTAGGGCCCTAAAAATAAATATTGTTGTCAATCATGGGGTTACACAGAATTACAATGTGGTATTTATTATAGACAAAACAGGAAGGGACATATGAGCATTCATATTATAATTGTCCTTCAAATCTTTTTACATGTGCATTTAAAACACAAGCTCAATCAAAAGATTGTGCAACTGATGTGTGCCACAATACGCTTAGGATTTGCATCGGTGTGGAGAGGCAGAGAAATCTACGGAGGCACATGTGCAACTATGTTCATCAAAGACCAACCTCCTACCATACCTTTCAACTTAAAAGTGTCCCATCCACTCTCCTTTTCCAGTCAACCATGAACTGTTTTACCCGGCTATGCCCACATTTGGATAAGGTGATCTCCCATAACCCTTCCTGTTTCCGCATATCAAATCCATTGGGAGGTATGCAAAACCTTCAGAGGAACATCAGGGACGCATAACATGGGGTTACAGGTAACCCACTGAACGAACATTGTCTTGTGCTTATTTGCCAGTTACATGTAACTTTGAAGACTGATAATCTGTTGTAATTGTAAGACAATTGTCCTGACAGTTTATACAATATCTGAACAGTATTATCAGGTAATAACTTAATTTGACTGTTAATTCATGTCACCAGTAAAGCTATGAAAAGCCAATGCAAGCTTTTATTAATGATTATTTAGAAAAAATATTTTAAAGTATCATAAGGTGACGTGTACATCCAAAAGTCATTCCAACCATTTGAGAGACAGTGACACCAGAGGTCAAGAGCAAACAGCGTCTCCAATAATCCCCTTTGCATTCATGAATTAGATGAAGACAAGTAAATGAGGTGTTCAGCACCTAAAAATATTGGCATGCTACCATCACTCCCAAACGTAGGCACAAGTTGAAGTGGGTATGGGGGTCAATAAGTAGTTTAAACATACTTTGCAATACCAGTTGGTAACCAGCCTTATGTATCTCAAAGCTATATCAACTGATTTGTGTATTGGACCTAAACCTGGCAGAAATGTTTAGATGAAATCCATAAACCTAGGAAGCTTTTCGCTGTAATACTGATCAGTCTTAAATTACATTGCTGTGCTGTTTGGTGCTCACTATCCAAAGAGACACAATAAGGACTAACATAACCCTTTTCAATGGAATAGCTTTAACCTCATTTTAGTAACTATCGACAGAAGGATACAAGCAGTGTTTATCACCCATTCATCTTCAGCTATTTACGACTGTCATCACTCATGTTTTTTAAACTTGCACCCTTTGTCTCACCTACTATGTGTTTACATCACTGTTCTCCTAGATTTATGGCATTCATTACCCTTTAATGCTTAAGCACAAAACAATGACAAGTGCAAAGTATTTTTACATGATTTGTAACTATAGTTTTAGGGGCCGTCTAGAACAAATACCAGCCTATCCACCTTCAATGTAAAAATAAAACAGCACACTAAAAAAGGCCCTGACAACAGATGTATCCTAAAACAAAGCCTCAATGGAATTCCATCATGTAAAGAAATCTTTAATTTTCAGCTTTTTAATGAATATATACACAAGTATACCAGTTTATCAAAATGTATTATCAAGCAGAAACACAAAAGGCAATGCACTGACCAAAGTTTACTCTATTAATTGATTTTTAAATGTTATAATATTTGAATGCTATAATATTCTTTTATTAATTCAGGCCTAATGAGTTAATAATCGTTTTGAAGACTGTGTCCTGATCTGAAGACTTGGCTACTTCTGCAGATTAACAGCTGCCTGACTTTGAAGTTCTCCATATTTTAAAGTGAAATGAGTGAGCTGCAGGGGTTTTCAGGCATTCGGTGAACTGGAGATAAAATGCTTCATAGGTTGTTATGGAAAGGAGGAAAGAATGGTGTCTAGAGAACTATAAGTACCAGTGAACCAAGGACATAACTAAATAGAAGATCCACACCAGGTGTCATGAGAGATACTAATTATTAAGTGATGACACATCACATGACTCTTTCATTCTGAAGAACAATTATGTAGGATGATAAAACTCCAGGTGTGCATCTTCTCTGGACAACACAGTGAGTTAAACACATCAGATGCATGACTAAGCTATTATGTATTTACCTTTATGATAACATGATTTACACATTAATTAATATAATTATAGGGAAACACTTTTTTTTAAATAAATAAATGACATTATAGAGCACCACCTATTAACAGTTAATTATTGATCTTGTTGACAAAGAGGGAAAAGGACAACTCTAAATGTAGGCAGTGGTTTAGGCATTAGGTGCACTTCAGTCCTAAGAAACAATGTGTAATAAGTTTAATTTTGTTATTTTATGTTGACTCAACTCTAACCAAAATTAAATTGGGAGCTTTGAAAGAATTTTGTTCTTAAAAGTTTTTTTGCAGCTCAAAAGGGTTTTTCAGAACGATGCAACATTGTTTCAACAAAGTAAGACATCCAACAGTAGTTTTATCTATAGACGAGCAATTATATTCTCTGAATTTCAGCTGAAATCACTGTATCTTGATTCTCCAAACATTCATATAACATATAATGCCAATGACTGACCATAATCACTGCATAGCATGTAAATTAGCATATGAGTAGGAGTCAAAGAATGTCACATGTATATAGCCTTATAAAAGGAGTCTACAGCCCCCCTGACAGTTGTCAGTCCTGTATTAAAATTAAATGCCTCTGTATGCTCTCAGACTACGACAATATAAACTCATGTTCGCACTCCAATTGCTACATAACTGTCAGTACTGCAGCAGCGCCTGCCTGATGTAACAATTCCCTTTTTTCATCTTCTTTTTCTTTTAAAAATTATGTTCAAATCCTGCTGAGACCACCTTTGGGTTGGGTACGGGATCCTGGTGGTCGGGATGCCAGTGGTCAGAATACTGACAGCGACATCCCAACAGTCAGAATTCCGACGCCTGCAGGTAAGTACCCTGACCCTCCTCCAACCCTAACCCACCTTTTCCGTAGTCTAAACCTAACCCCTCCCGCAGTCTAACCCAAACTCCCCCTCCCCCCCCCGGCAGCCTAACCATCCACCTAGTACCTGACCGTAACCCCTACCCTAACCTAATACTTACCATTGGGATGTCAGTGGTTGGGATTCTGGAACCGGGATTCCATCTGCTGTCGGGATTCCGGCGCCGACAGTCGGGATGCCAACTACATTCCAGAAATATAGTTATAGGATAAAGATATAAACTGCACTGAACCACAAACATTGTACGTGCATTTTATAACATTTTATTATCCTAGCATCTCAAAGGGATGCTCAGAAATGCTTAGACAAATGCAGCAATAACTTATAGCTAATTAGAGGATATATAACCAAAACAAATCCAATGTGTGTAAAGGAAGGGGAGAATATATTAAGAACATATTTTGATGTTAATATCATTTTTTTTTCCTTCTTTATCTAATTGTCCATCTTGTATTTGGCAAATCCCTAGGTGTCTGATGCTAGTACTTGGGATGCTCTTACCTTTTAAGGCTGCATGCAAGTAATGCTGGGTACACACTGGCCGATATATCGTTCGTACAGCCGACGAAGGATATATTGTCGCTGCCATCGACTACTGTTTACACCCAATATAACTGTGAACAACATTATTCCTAACGGAAAGCATTGTAGTGATCTTGTGAATATTTATATAACTGAAATGCATGCTTATATTTATATGTAGTGTAGGACTTACTGGCAAAGTGAGACTTACTGTTGGCATGAGTTGGTCATCTTTTATTGTGAGGCTTTTATTGATATGTGTGCTATTTATTAAGGCAGAGTTGGGTATTAATATAATGTCAGGACTTATTGGAGGAAATATGCCTATGTATTATAAGTGAATGCTATTAATTTGATATGTAAAAAAAGAAAGAAATAAAACAGTGCTCAGTTAATCTCATTCAGCAATATATGCCCTATATGTATACAAAACAACAAAACTGTTTACAGCATTTATTCTCATTATAGCAATTCTGTATGTATCTTTCACAATGCTAGGTCAAAACATTTAGGGGCACATTTATCAACGATAATTTTTCATCATAATCACATTAAAAATGCAGACTGTGATAAATATGCCCATTAAGCTTACAACCCAATGTCAAGGGTCCTCATTCTTAAGAGTCTTACAGAAACATCTATGGTTTAAACAATGCTGGGTCTAATTAAAATCCAATACACTTGCATGACAGATAGGGAGGTTGAAATAGAACATTATGTTTTTAAACTATGCCCAAACAACTTTTAATAGGTTAAAAGTATAGAGATACAGCAGCTAAAACAACATTTAGAAAAATATAGAAAAGAAATAAAGCAGCACTTGGATAATCCCAATATGTCCATGGTAGAGGCTACTGTAGGGCTCACAATAATTTGAAAAATTGATACAAACCATTATTTGTCATGAAAATGCAATGGATCAGATTACCCCTAAATATCAGTAACTATGTTTTGCAGAATACTTAAGAAGTCATATATGACGTGCACCAGAAAACACTTTGGTACACCACTGCTACACCTCAATGGTTCTCATGGCACACCTCAAGACTCACCCCAACTCTCTGCACTTGAGGGCACACTTCATAAACTAGAAATGCAGCAAGAAGGAAAAAATCTCTAGAATTAGTTGCCACCTGTAACAAACTAGTCCCCATGTACAGTTTACTGCTTATAATGAATAATGTAAAAAATAAATATCTTCTATAATTGTTTTATAACTATAAAGGATCAATAATGAAGGAATAACATTTTCATTTAATAAAAAAGGGTGCAATGGTTCTGGGGAATGTTTTATTCAATTAAACTTTATTTCAGAATTGTATGTGATTCTTTTATGTTGTTGTTATAATGGGTAGAATCAGGGGTTAAAGTGGTCCAGACTGGGGTGGAACTGCATTCTGTATTGGTAGTTCTGCCTCAACCACAGCCCTGCACAGTAACTGCCCATGCTATGCAAGGACTTCTCTTGTCAAAGGAGTCACACAGAGACCCCGTCCTGCTGTGCGCTGTATAGCACAGTACAGTATATGTTGCAAGCAGCACTTGGGATTGCCAGCTGGCAGCTGTCTCCCCTTCCTTTGGCACTGGGTGGCCTCTAACAACGTTCAGATCGAGGCAACTCTTTAGATTTTGAGCTGCTGAACTGTAAAGAGGAGCAGGCACTGTACAGAAGACAAAGAAGAATATAATGGGGAGCAGTGGTGCTGGACAGACCCCTGGGGTACACAAACTGGACAGACATGCAGGGGTGAGCTGGAGTGACACAGGGGGGTGAGTTGGTGACACAGGAGGATGAGCTGTGGTGAGATAGAGTTACCCAGGGTGGTGAGCTAGTGTTACACAGACGGAATGGCATTGGAGAGACACAGAAGGATGGCACTGGAGAGACACAGGGAGGGGTGATGCTGGAGAGTTGCAGAGGGGATGGAACTGGAGAGATGCATGGAGGATGAAGCTGTAGAAACATAGGGGATGTGGTGTTGGAGAGATGTAGGGGGATGGCACTGCTAAGACGCAGGGGTGGCACTGTAGAGATGCAGAGGGGATGGTGCTGGAGAGACGCTTGAGACACACTGGGAGAGGATGTAGAGATGCAGGAGGGATAAGGCTGGAAAGACACAGGGGGGATGAGGCTAGAGACTTATTCACAATTGCTAGAATTAGAAGGATAAGGCTGGGGCAGAGTAATCTTCAAGACACCAATCCTAAATAAATCATGTTGCTAATACAAATGCTATACCAAATTATCAAAAACAGTTTAAAAATACAAAATAGTGTGAACAGGGAAGTTTACATTTTACCTTATCCCAAAATGTCTATTCTTATATATTATCTGGTTGAACCTCTGTTGTATGATGATGACATTGTTTTATTCCTATGCAAACTAAAAAAAAGCTGACACAAATTCCCCCAGCACTCTGCAATGCTCCAGCAATAGAGATATGCATCCTACATAATAATAAAATGCAGAGGACTCAGTTACACACATTTACAAATACATGATAAGCTACCCACCGGGATAAAGCAACTCTGCTCAGGTGGTGCCTTACTACATAAGAATAGCCCCTCCTTGGGTCATATATTCATATTCAGAGGTGTCGCAGAATTATAAAGAACAGTTTTCAAGGGGCTACAATTTATTTTATTTGCCCACGGCACCATCAACCTTGGTTGTGCCTCTGGCAGTGGCAAGGTACCATCTCAGAGTAGCTCTACCTTAACAAGAGGAGGAAGCAGCGGGGCAGAGGAGTTCCACCACCTCTCAGACTACTTTAAGCCCTGGGTTCCATTATTAAAGAGTCCTGTCTATTTAGAGTGGAAACACTGAGGCAGCAAAGCTCACACTTTAGGTATCACAATTTAGTTAAATACACCAGACTCCACAGCATTGGGTCAGTACTTTATAGCCTAGTGCGTGGGCTAGTTGAGAATTTGGTCGGCTTCGTACTGTCTGTTTTTACATTAATATTATTATCATTACTTTATTTTACTGTAATTAAAAAATATGAGCGGACCAGATTTCTGTCGACTCTTAGCTAAAAAGTATTCTGTTCACAGCACTTTGTCATATTACAGTAGTCCAGCTCCACAAATTAAATAAAAATCTAGATAGCGCATTGCTCTGCAAAACAAAGTGAAGCAGTTCCCTTAGTACATACATACATACATACTTTGCTAAGAAATGTCTTTACTCTGCCCAATTCCTCACATCCATCTCAGCAAACCAGCTCAACCACAAATGCAGCCATCTTGCTCCGCAAACCCATGTACCCCCACAGAAATCTTGGCGCAAGTAGCTAATGGCAGGTCCAAAGCTGCATTTATGCTGCAATGTTGTCATTCTCCTCATTACCAATGGCCTTCTGCCTAGGCATAGTGCACAATCCTCTTTTGTGAGGTTACATACATAAATTTGCACTGGTGCACTTAGTATTCTGCCAAAGAGTCTGAGGGGTATATTTACTAAAGTGAGAGTTTTTAGAAATGGAGATTTTGCTCATAGCGACCAATCAAATTCTACTTAACATTTAACTACTTAACATTTAACTAGCGCCTTAAGGGAAATAATAGCTAGAATCTGATTGGTTGCTATGGGCAACATCTCCACTTCTAAAAACCCTCACTTTAGTAAATATACCGCTGAGTTTCCAAGCTAAGATTTTACCATTTGCACTGTCCAATGGAAGCAGCTGAGGGCAATTTACCAATTTGGAGAACTGCTTTCCAATATGAGCACTTTAGCAAGAATAGAATGTCTGAGGTTTCATACATATCTAGCTGTGATTATTTATTCAACTGAATGCAGTTAGCCCAGACTACAAGTTTTTCACTCTGACCTGACACATCTACGTTAGACAAGTAGATGAATGGTTAAAAAAAATATATTTAACCAGTTACAGGTTGAGCTTCCCATATCCAAAATGCTTGGGACCAGGGGTATTTTGGATATCGGAATATTCTGTTGTTTGGAATATGTGCATACTATAATGAAATATCTTGGGAATAGAACCCAAATCTAAACACAGAATGCTTTTATGTTTTATATATACCTTATACACACAGCCTGCTGGTCATTTTATACAATATTTTTAATAATAATGTGCATCAAAAACAGTTTGTGTACATAAATGAAATTCATTTATGTTTCATCTACACCTTATAAACACAGCCTGAAGGTTATTTTATACTATATTTTTAATAATTTTGTGCTTTAAACAAAGTTCGTGTACATGAAACTATCAAAAATCAAAGGTTTCACTTTCTCAGTCATGCTAAAAATATTCCGTATTTCGGAATATTCTGTATTTCGGAATATTTGGATATGGGAGACTCGACCTGTACTTTTATACAAAAATAGACGGATAATGACTAAAACATTTTGTAAATCATTATTGTACATTTGACATATAATACTGGTTATACTCCTTTCACACTGAAAACTAAATTACCAGGTAATACCACTTTCAGATATTTGCATACCAGGTTTTTTGCACTTTCTGTCTGATACCCCTTTCACACTGAAAATTAATTTTCCCGGGTAATTCACTTTTACCAGGTAATTTGCTAAACAACCCGGGATTTTTCCCTGTGGGAAAGGGTCATACCAGAACTAAATTCCTGGGTCTTCGACCCTGCAAAAAACCAGGGTTGGAGACCCGGGAAGTTAGTCCCGGGATGATCCTTTCCCACAGGGAAAAATCCCTAGCAAATTACCGGGAAAAGGTGAATTACCCAGTAATTTTCAGTGAGAAAGGGGTATCAGACAGAAAATGGCAAAAACCTGGCATGCAAATGCCGAATAAAAGCCGGGTTTTTGCCATTTTCTGTCTGAAAGTGGTATTATTTTGTATCAATTAGACTTGCCAACTTTCCCTCATTGTCAGAGAGACTCCCTGAAATAGTAGCAATCTCCCTGTCTCCCTGAAGAGTCTAGGGCAATGGTTCCCAAACTGTGCACCGCGGCACCCTGAGGTGCCTCGGGACACTTGCAGGGGTACCTCAGGTTGGTGGTCCAGCACCAATTCAAATTCTTTATGGTCACTGTAATGTAAATATGTGCACAAACAGAAGCACAAACCTGTCCACCACTATATAACCAAACCTAAGGATGACAGGTAATCATAATTTACTTCACTTTACTACTTCACTACATTTTCTTTTCTGAATTTCTCAATATCAAACTTTTGGCTTAGGGGTGCCATGAAAACAATGCTGATGCACTAGGGCGCCATGATTGAAAAAAGTTTGGGAACCACTGGTCTAGGGGGTACATTTACTAAAGTGAGAGTTTTTAGAAGTGAGTTTTAGAAGAGATGTTGCCCATAGCAACAAATTGGATTCTACTTAACATTTAACTAGCACCTTCTAGAAGATAATAGCTAGAATCTGATTGGTTACTATGGGCAACATCTATTCTAAAACTCACTTCTAAAAACTCTCACTTTAGTAAATTTACCCTTAGCAATCTCCATTATTGCACATTACCCCCATTATGAAGCGGTCATATTAAAAAAAACAGAGATATATACATTCAAATGGGATAGTTAGTATCGTTTCCCTGCATTGGTTATAAGGCACAATGATCCCTATGGCTACATGCATTTTCTGAAAAGTATTAGTGTGATTTCATGAACAAACAGATCTCACTAACTGCTTTGGGCTTCTTTACTTTTGAATGTAAGTCAATGTTATAGCACACCTCTCCGTTGTAGCAGCACACGTCCACTTTACCCCTGCGCTCATGTTTTCACAATCTCCCTGAAATGCGTTTTCAAAAGTAGGCAACTACTGTATGTTTCCAATGCAGATTTAAGATTTTAACTGTCTTCATAGGCCGGCAATGAAAAGTAAGCAATGTTTCATTAGGACATCAACAATTGAGAACTTATCTGATACTACTGATGAATGAGCTCCATTTTACCGTGAACAAACTTTTAAATCTTTTATTTGCCACCTGCTGAGTTAAGGTTTACTAGTTCAAGACTAATTAAGTCCTTCATTTTCAACATGCCTCCTCCAATGCTGTCTTTTCCAATAACATCATGGAAACTGCTGATTAAAAGTATATTGTCAGCACGGAAAACAGAAGAAAGGGAATAAAGGGAAACCAGGGATCTTATTTTTGTGTTATGGCAAAAGAAAACGTACTAATTTCCAGGCCCCTTTCCTCCTAAATATACTGTTATGTTTGTATAAACCTGCTATTCATGTCAACATCAGCACAATTAAATAGTTACAAAATAATAGGGAGAAAAAACAAAAATTACTTTCATATTCATGTGATCTGTAACTATTTACAGTACATAAATTTAAAAATATGATTCAGTAGTGATTTAAAAAAAAATAAATATATATATATATATATATATATATATATAAAACCGTCCACTTGCAGAGTGATCCACCAGGGGCTCAAACAGAGACGAGGCCAGCACTCACAGTCCTTAAGATCACCAATAATTTAATCCAATTGTGTAGATCATAGTAGCACTGGTACAAATAATAAGGGCATCATCAGCATATCATACATATCTGGCATAAGCTGGGCTCCATCCCCCAGTGCTTAGTCCCGACAGCTGTTTCGGTCTTAACCGTTGTCAGGGGTTTGCAGACCGACAGCTGTTTCGGTCTTAACCGTCGTCAGGGGTTTGCAGACCCCTGACGACGGTTAAGACCGAAACAGCTGTCGGGACTAGGCACTGGGTGATGGAGCGCAGTTTATGCCAGATATGTATGATATGCTGATGATGCCCTTATTATTTGTACCAGTGCTACTATGATCTACACAATTGGATTAAATTATTGGTGATCTTAAGGACTGTGAGTGCTGGCCTCGTCTCTGTTTGAGCCCCTGGTGGATCACTCTGCAAGTGGACGGTTTTGTATATCGATTACATTGGCCTGGCACCAGATATATTTATATTACTTGGTGTTGTGTGGTTTTTTGTGCTTGCTTATATATATATATATATATATATATATATATATTCTTATTCATTTCAATGTACCATTTATTTCAAAGGCATGTCCATGGTATGCAGCATATGTAGAAACCCGGGGAAGCAAAAAGCTCCAGTAATAAATAAATACATAACGTTCCCCTAGCAAATACTCAACTCGTCCTATCAGCACAGCTTGGGCTGTGTGGGGGTAACTACCATAAGTGCAAGTGGGCGGAGCTGCTATGGGTCCCAGAGCTGAGGGGGCCCCATCTTCCTTATCAAAGCTACATGTGTTTTATAGATTTTACACCATTGGGTGGTACATAGGGGTTCTTACAAACTTTTGCTATGGGACTTTCAAGTACTCCGTTACAGCCCTGCTGGGCTGGTTTCCATGAAAACATAGAGACCATGAGCGTTAGGTTTCCCTGCTATAGTGAAAACCAGCCAGCCCCAAGACTAGACTGCATGAACTGGTTATCATTATAATACCATCACAGGGAGATCACAAACATTGTGTGCCCTGACAATGTTGGCCAGTAGCTGTACGGAGTGGCTGAAATAAATATAGTGCCCAAGCCCAAATAGCAGGGCTGCCGAAAGTTCAAATCACACTGCTATGAGTCCCTGCAAGCAGCACTCTCCCCCACAAAGACAATAAGAGCGATAATGCCCTGCTACTTTAACTCTAAGGGGTGAATTTACTAAAGTGCAGGGTTTTTAGAAGTGGAGATGTTGCCCATAGCAACCAATCAGCTTCTAGCTATTATCTTCTAGAAGGTGCTAGATAAATGATAAGTAGAATCTGATTGGTTGCTATGGACAACATCTCCACTTCTATAAACCAGCACTTTAGTAAATATACCCCTAGGAGAGTTGTACTATACAGCAGTACCCTCCAAGCCATTCACTCACATTGATGAGCAGATAACAGCTTCACATGTAAGAAGCAAGTGGGTGCTTCTCCGCCATGTCAATGGTCAGTGCTCAACGTGGGGGGACCACTGGGACATTAAAAACACTGTCATTCATTCACTGTTTTAGGCATCCTAACCATTGGTTTTCAAGGCAATAATTTTGTGTTCACCTAATAGCAGAGGGGTAGCGTGGAACCTTAGCACCTGGAGAAAGTGCATGTCATAGCGCCCCTTCCCTGTACTGAACTATGCCAGTGGGGTATGGCCAGCCTCTAGGGGAATACAGAAATGAAGAGAAAACAAGCAAATAGTGGCAGCATCACGCTGGGCATTGAGATCCCATTGGGGGAATATAATCTGACATTAAGGGGTAGCTCCTTTGGCACTGCTTTATTTATGTATAGCACCTAGGATCTGACTTTTATCTCCTTTGAGTCATTGTTATTAGTCAATAGAGGAGATTGTATTATATATTCTGATCATTTAACTTAAATTGACTGAAAGTGAGATTCCACAGAGTGCAAAGCTTATTACTGCAATTACTGACCCAAGCAGCTGTCACTGAAGTGGGGACACCTATTATGGCAAAGGGGGGCAGTGACATAAGCCAATTAGAAAAAGAGAATTGAGGGGTAGTGACAGAAGCCAATAAGAAAGGAGAGGGGAGGGGCAAAGAGTCGATCAGAGAGGGGTGGTGACAGAAGCCAATAAGAAAGGAGAGGACAGGGACAAAAAGGTGATAACAGGGTAGAGAGGGGAGGGAATTAAAGAGGTGAGAAGTGAATGTAATCAATCTGACAGGAAAGGGGAGGTTACAGAAGATGATCACAGAGGAGGGAGGGCCGGAGGGGAGGCAATCTGGGCAGCTTGAGGGAGCATGACATGGAGAAACGGATCTCAGGGCTAGATGTACTAAGCTCTGAAAAGTGATAAAGTGGAGAGTGATAAACCACCAGCCAATCAGCTCCCAACTGTCATTTTTCAAACACAGCCTGTGAGATGACAGTTGGGAGCTGAGTGGCTGTTCGTTTATCACTCTCCACTTTATCACTTTTCAGAGCTTAGTACATCTCCGGAACCCTGAATGCCGCCCTCTGTCCATTTTTGTGCCCGGAGCTCATGCTCCACCGGAACCACCCTCGGTACTCCCCTGCCTAATAGTAGCAGTAGACCTGCTCAGGGAAGACCAGTGGTCTCAATATAGTGGACATAAGTATCTAACACCCCTGTAAAAACAATAAAACACATATGTTTTAAAAATAAACTTTACTTGAATAAAATAATCCTGTAACCCTCAGTTACATTAGATAAAAAATAAAACCTTCATTCTTGATTCAAATAAGTAATAAAATATTTTTTTGCTTTTATTATGTGTTTGTCCATCATAGGGGCATCATAGGGGCATATTCAATTAGTCGTGAAAAGTCCCGGACTTTTTGCATGCCGGACTTTTCGCTGACATCGCTGGTTTTGCATGCAAAAAAGTATAGCGCTCATCCCCACTTATCCCCATATTCAATTCCAAATCAGCGAAAACGGAACCTGGCGAATTCGAAACCAGCAAAAAGTCCTGTCAGATTTGGGGAAATCAGCCTGACACCCCCCAAAAGAGGCACTGATATTGGGGATCACTATAGATACCCCCGAATAGGCCTGCTGAAGGTATTTGGGGTACTTAAATGCTCTCAATAGCTGGTAAGTAGGTCTTTGTAGAAGTGGTGAAAAATAGCATTTAGCCATTTTTTTTGCAGAAAATAAGTAGTCCCAGCAAATTTGGGATACATGAAAATGGGTGCTAGCATATTTGTAAGTTGCTAAAGTGATATTTTAAAAAACTTTAAAAATCCACCTGCCGCAAACACCTGCAAACTTGAAAACATCTGGGGCATATTTGTTGGAGTCTATTTCGCCAGTTTTTAAGTTTGTCCCCCAACTTTGTTTTTTTTTCGCCCCCAAAATTAAAGTACTTTTTTGGGGTGTTCTTAAGTATTTTTTTATAATTTTTTTTGACACAGTTTAACATTGGGGGGCTTCCCCAAGGTTGCAGGGTGGTTTCCGCAAGTTTGCACCCCAAAACACCAATTCTGCACTTTTTTCCGCCGGGTTTCATAGGCAAATCTTTTTCGCCTATTCCAATGCATTAATTTTCCGCACCGGCTAAAAGTCTTTGGAATTGAATACAGGGATAAGTTTCCGCCTGGCGAAATGACGTCAGCGGCGAAAACTTTTCGCCGAAAACGGCTTATCGCGGCCAATTGTATGTGCCCCATAGTCCAAATTTGGTAAAATAACAAGAAACCACTTGTAATCAACTTTAGGAAAGCTCCAGGGATTGACAGATCAAGACAGGAGAAAGAAAAAAATCAATTAGAAGCGAAAAGTCCATTATCGGCGATAATTTATCACCGATGACGTAATTTTCGACCATTTTCACTTTTCCCCATATTCAATTTCAAAGACTTTTCGCATGTGCGGGGATAACTTTTCACCATAGAATAGGTGACGAAAAAAAGTGCAGAATTAGTACCCTGCAGCCTTTGGAATGTCCCCTAAAAGTTATCTGTGTCAAAAAAAATAAAAAATTCCCATAGGAGACCACCACAAAAGTGATTTTGTTTTGGGGCAAAAAAAAAAAAGTTGGGGGACAAACTGAAAAACTAGAAAAATCGACTCAGGGGGAGTCCCCAAGTATGTGGCAGGTGTTTTATAGAATGCAGTTGTTTGCGGCAGGTGGATTTTTAATGATTTTTAAAAGTACACTTTAGGGACTTAAAATATGCTTGCACCCATTTTCATGTACCCCAAATTTGATGGGACTAGTTATTTTTCAAAAAATTATGAAGCTAAATGCTATTCTTCACCACATATTGAAAGACGCATAAAAGTACCTGTCGGGACCGTTTACAAACCCCTAATACCTTTAGCAGACCAATTCGGGAGTACCCATAGTGATCCCCCATGTCAGACCATCTTTTGGGGGGTGACAGGTTGATTTCCCCAAAAGTGATAGGACTTTTTGATACTTACCTTTCCGCCGGGTCCCGTTTTTGCCGATTCCTAATTGAATACGGGGATACGCGGGCACACGCTCGATACTTTATCCCCAGACAAACCTGCGATGACGGCGAAAAGTCCGAATATGGCCCTTAGTGTGTGACTCATTAATTCAAAGTTCTGAAGCCAACACTTCTACTCTTATAGGGGCTGTTACAGAATTTGCATGGCACATCTTGCATGAATTCACTCTTCATGCAACCTTTTTCAATTGAATTGCACTCAATTGTTTATAGAGACTTGGTGAGTGCTCCTTAATTTAAAGTACAACTCCACCTGTAATAGATTTTATGTGTTTGCTTTTTCATTTGTAATTTTATTAAGATATTTAATAGAGAGCATATGTCACGGCTGAGGGTTGGAGTTTGGAACAGGTGTGGAAGGCTGAAGGGGAGCCTAAGGAGGTGTGATTGATTTTGGGTGGCATGCTCCAGGACTTCCTCAAGCAATGAGGGAAATTAGGAGGCAGTGGAACTGCTGGAGGTGATGAGCACGAACTGTAGTGGTAAAATCGGATAGGTACCGATGTAGTGGAATTGATGATATGAAATTGGTGAAGCAAGGTCGGATTGAAACCGATGCTGTAGAATCAATGGAATAGAATCGATGATGTGGGATTGAGGAAGCAAGATCAGATTGGAACCGATGTTTGGAGACAGTCGGATTGGAACTGATGTTTGTAGACATTCGGACTGGAACTGATGTTAATGAATTGAAGGATTAAATTGATATGAGTCTGCTGTTGATGAATTTATTAACTTGATCGGTTTGAGACCGATGTTGATGAATTGCAGTACTGGAATGGTTTGGGACCAATGATGATGAGTTGCAGTACTGGGTCAGTTTGAAACCGAAGATGATGAATTGCAGTACTGGGTCCGATGGTTATAGTATCGGCTGGGACCGATGGTTGGAGGAATCGGCTGGGACCAATGGTTGTAGTTAGGAACAAGGACCTCATTCAGAGTCTCTCGCTAGCGCTGTGTGCTCGCAAGCGGCCCAATGGTTGGCGTACACGTATGCGCACGCTTCGTGCTGCGCGTGCGCGAGCTACTCTGTGCGATCGCAGGCCGCTCACTCGCCCAGCAAAGACAGCCCAGTGAAATGAGTGATAGGAGAGGCCGTTTGTGGGTGGTAACAGGGGCAGGACACTAATAACGGGGGCGTGGAGGTGCGAACGCAGGCGTGCCTGAGTGTTTCAACGCCGTTTTAGAGGCGTGCAAAAATAACAGGCAGCGTCATAGTACGCGTCACTTGCCCGTTTTTTACACGTAAGTCCTCGCAGTGCTTGCGGTAGGGTAAGGTAACCCCAAGCACTGCGATCGCTTCCGATTGTCCTCGATGTACCAATGTTTTAATACACTTCCTGGAGATGACGTTTGCTGGTGGGCGGCTCTGCCTGTGCGATTGGGCGTACGCAATCAATACTCGCTAAGACATGGTGGGTGTGCTTATGCCTTGGCGAGCAACCGCTTCCCGTGGGGTCACTTTGACAAATTTGCATACGCTGGGGGCGAGCGATCGCATCTAGCGAGAGACTCTGAATGAGGTCCCAAGTCTCAGTGGATAACCCAGACTGGAGCACAGATGAAATGGAGACTTGCAACCAGACTTGGAACTGAGGGCCTGATTCAGACCCGCTCGCGAGCATAGGATGCTCGCAAGCGGGTCGATGGTGCCATGATGGAGGGAGCTCCATCGTGCGCATGCGCGAGATCCGGGTCTCGCACCAAAGGGGGCGTGCTGTCGTTGGTGACTGACAGCACGCCCCCTTTGATGGGCGTGCTGGGGGCGTGGCTGCCAGACGGAGGCGTTCCCATGGGAACGCCTACCGTCTGAGTCCGGCCCCACTGACATCAGTAATGATGTCAATGGGAGTGATTTTGGCTCTGATAGAGCCAAAATCACTCCTGGGCTTGCGGCAGCAAGACCCTACCGCAGGGTCTCGTCGCAAGCCCGAAGGTCGCGATGGTCTTGACCATCGCGACCATCATCATGGACGCTCGCTATAGCTGTGGGTGGTAACCCACAGCTATGCGAGCGTCCATGAGGCCGCTCCATTTTCAGGTAGGAGGGCCCTGATTCAGAGCGAGCGCTCTGGTCAGAGCGTCCGGCTCTTAATCAGGCCCTGAATCACACTGACTGGAACCGATCAGATACAGCACAGGTTCTCAAACTCGGTCCTCAGGACCCCAAACAGTGCATGTTTTCCAGGTTTCCTCACAGAATCACAAGTGATATAATTAGCTCCACCTGTGGATCTTTTAAAATGTGTCAGTGAGTAATGAATACACCTGTGCACCTGCTGGGTGACCTGGAAAACATGAACTGTTTGGAGTCCTGAGGACCGAGTTTAAGAACCACTGAGATACAGTGTACCTGGGAGCTCAGCACAGAGCTCTAACTTCAGCAGAAGCGATGGTGTACTGGCAAAATGGGCCAGTCAGGAAAAGGAATTTATAGGAGTGGATCCCCAGTAATTAGATGCTGTGATCAGCTGGTCTGGGAGCAGCACTCTCAGTGGTGGAAGAGAGTCAGGTGACTGACCAACCTTGCTGTGCCCATACTGAGTTTTAAAGGGAACTCTGGTGTACAGCCTGAGTGCTAGCATGCTAAGAAAACACACTGTGGGCCTGATTCAGAGCCGCTCGTAAGGAGCGTCATCGACCACGTCACTTGGTTGTCTTTTAGCCTGAACTGCTCGCCGTGATAGCGGTAGAAAAAAGCTACCACAAGCACTGCGAGCAGTTCAGATGCCTTTCGATGTACCCGATTAATCTAATAAATACCGGAGATGATGTGTGATGCGAACGGCAAAGGGGCGTCTTTACAAAATAGCGAGCGCATTTTTTGTTCGCTCGCTCAGACATAGAGGCGTCAACAAACCGCAAAGAGCGAGCGCTCAATTTAAATAGCCGGTCCCTTCTTTGGAACGACCGTCCGCAAATAGCGTCCGGGTCTGAATCAGGCCCTGAGAGCACAGAGCAGGAGCAGTGCGGACTGACCTCATAGCCAGCTTTGGATTCGATGAGTGGATTAGCCCATTCCAAAGCTTTAACTCTAAAGTAAAGGAGCAAGCATGTAATAACATTGGCGGGAGTAATTTTCATTGGTGTTCTTGACTCAATATCAGTGAGGTATTTGCGGGCTAAAGCACGGAACTGAGTAACATCACCGTCAAAGTAAATTGGTGCTGGAGCACCAAACTTGCGATGCACACTCAGAAGCATGAATGGAATTAGCTTGAGGGACTTTAGTAGCCAGGTGAGAGAATGCCATGTCTGAAATTGACTGGACAGATGGACCGAATTGGGTCCAGAGGAACTGAAATCGTCTGAAACCAAAGGAGCCTTTGAACAGACGGGTGGAACCAGATAGAGTCCAGGGACACTTGAAGCAGTTGGAACTAGAGGAGGTGGAATCTGGATGGCCTTTCTTCGACCTGAATCGTACTAGAAGTCTTGATTGACTGGGCAGAATTCAAAGAGAGTAAAAAAGGGATAATCAGACTGTCAACCAATCCAACAGGGTGGTATTCTCAGGAGAAGACTGACAGAGGTCAATATCTGAATCCGTGATACTGAAGACCCTTCAAAAGGGCTGAGGCTTTGGAAACCCCATCCACATTTCTCCTGGAGTTGAAGACTCAGATGCCCCTCCTGGGCTACTCGGACCAACATCAGGAACCGGATTGGGTAAGGAGACACTTGAATTGGTATCAGCCGAAGATGGAGTTGAATTGAGTCTGGAGGAACTTTTTCCAGCTTGATCTGGAGAAGGCAGAACCGGAATGGAATTGGATTTTCTTGAACCGGCAGGAGCCGGAGGAACCTTTGGACAGGTGGATGAGTCCGGAGAAACTTGAATCGGTAGGATACAAATGGAACTGAACCGAATTGGATTTTCTTGAACCTGCTGGAACCAGAGGAGCCTTTGGACAGACGGATGGAACTGGATTGAGTCCGGAGAGACAGGAATCAGTTGGAACTGAAGGAGCCTTTGGACAGATGGATGAACCCGGATGAAGTCCAGTGGAACTTGAATCAGTTGGAACTGAAGGAGTCAAAACCTGATTGGGATCAGATTTACTTGAACTGCACCGTAGGCAACGCCGGGTACTCCCAACTGCTGTGGAACTACACATCCCAGCATGCCTTGCCACAGCTTTAGCATGCCCTAAAAGCAAAACTGTAGCAGAGGATGCTGGGATGTATAGTTCCATTGTACCCGGAGTGCCGCCCATTGCCTACCCCTGCCCTACAATAATAGCACCAAATATGTCTGTATTCATCTATAAGTGTAACTGAACTTCAGTTTGTCTCGAATGGGGCTCTCACTGAGTTTTTACAGTCTCTGTTTTACTGCGGTGATGGATTTACTCATTAGATGAGGGAACATCATTATCTTTGTCACTCCTGTATGTGTTTCATGTTGCAGTCCCACAGGTGTGACACCTTCATAAGGTTGGATGGGTGCAGACTTATGTTGAAGATTAGGAGTCATTAGGAAGTTCATACTGAGAATTTCAATCTCTCTTTTCTTGCAGACTGACAATGAGGAGCTGCAGACACAACTGGCACAGCTCTGGCAGCAGCAGAGCAAAGAGGCTGAACAGCTTTACGGCATCATTTCCATCCTACGTGACCAACTCAAAGGCTATTTATGTTCCGTCATGCAACAATGTATATACTCTGGTAATGTCATTTGTCTAGGTGTAACTATGTGACAATGTAAATACTGTGGCAGTAAGTCATTTGTCTAGGTCAGGGATGGGGAACCTCAGGCCCAGGGGAGGTACCTGGAAGTGAACTTCAAAAAGTCTGTCTCTTGTTATATAGCCCATTAACGCTGTCTTAGCGCTGCTGCTCCCAAGGCAGGAGACAAAGCCATTTCCGTATGTTTAAGGAGAGAGAAGTTTGATAATTGGGACCCTGGGAATTGTGTACCTTATAATATTATTTCCAATTAGATTGAGCTAGTGTTTTTTATCGGAGAGAGAACCTTTGGAAGATGTTACACCAATACCACCACAGCTACATGTAACACACCTGCCCCAAGGGGAGTGTAGTGACATTGTCAGTGTGAGGGTATAGATATAGATATACAGACGTGGAAGTGGCCCAGTATACAGCACCTGGGATGGCTGGAGGTGGCTCTGGAAAACTGTCCGTACTCTCTTCCAACGAGTGCACAAGTTCTTTAGCAGAGAGTGGCCCAGAGCACCCCGAAGCGGCCACTTTCCCGGTGTTCTGCACATGCGCAGTAGGGAAATCATTGGGAAAATGGCTGCAGCACCATTTTCCCGGTGTACTACGCAGTGTCCGGGGTCTACTGTATGTGTCAGTACACCGCGACCGCCGGAGAGAGAGGAGGGGGCCCTGGATGGTGAGTGAACACGGGCCCCTCCTCTCTAAATACGCCCCTGCATGCAGATGCAGGTAATTGTATATGAGGAGTTATTTGGACACAAGTAATGTTGTATTATATGCAGTATTAATAACTTCAAAAGAATGGATGGAGGAAACTGTGCTTAAAATTAAGGTAAAATAGCTATATTCTATAGAAAAAAAAACAACTTTTTGGTTATAATTTCAACTTTTTTATGACTTGCAGAACATTCAGAGGGAGATCACTGACCTGAGCATGATGCTGGAAAAAAGGAGAGAACATTCCCAGCAGGCGACCGCTTGAGAGAGGCAGAAATAAAATCCAGGAAAGAAGCAGAATACCTAAGAGAAGAACTAAAGAAGAAAAAAGCAGAGATGAGGAGGTTGGCAGCATTGCTGTGGGAGAACATCAAGAAGGCGGAGGCTATGGAGGATGAGTTCACTATGGCTAAGGCAGCAAACAAAGAGCACAACAAGCTGAGAAAGCAATTCAGCAAATTGGCGTCCAGGCTAAAAAAGAAAGACAGGAATTAGAGGGGCTACAGCAGGAGATTGCAGAGCTAAAAACAAGGATGGATTACATCAGGGCAGCAAAAGCTGAAGGAAATAATGAATAAGCAATCAGGGGAGCCCGGAGCGCTGTAGCCTGGAAGGGCGCAGCAGCAGTCAGCCCGGCCCTTCAGTATCATTGCTCTGCCTCCACTCCTCGTATGTACTGCAGGTGCCTATTCTCTGCTTGTCTATCCTCTGCTGGTCTGTCCTGCGGCTCCACCCCTCCTGGTATGTGCAGCATCTGCTGCTGCCTGTCCTCTGCTGGTCTGTCCTGCGGCTCCACCCCTCCTGGTATGTGCAACATCTGCTGCTGCCTGTTCTCTTCTGGTTCATACTGGGCTCTTCCCCATTCCTGGTATGTGCAACATCTGCTGCTGCCTCTCCTCTGCTGGTCCGTCCTGGGCTCTGCCCCTTCCTCAACACCGCCTCTGACATGAGACACAACACTCCAGAGTCAGACAGCCAGCACCCACAACTGGACTGGTTTAAGCATCTTTAGTAAGTATAGCTTTATCAGACTGCTATACAATTTAGGAGTGTTCCCTAAAGGAAGCCACCCAAACAATCCTTTAGATGGCTCATCAAACTGGACATTAACCAAGTGGGAGGTGTAATAGTCTTACACTATTACACACAGAAAGGGTGCATCCTATAGGACCACATGGCTTTACCATACAATCATTGTGACTCCAATAAAGTTTGGTTATCCCACGTCATACAGTTTCCTCAGCATTTATACTTCTTAGTATATCAGTCACATCTGTGTTTCATCATATACTAAATTGAACTTATTATCTGTTTCTGGTAACACTCTATCACTCACCACATATACTATTTCACTTCATTGTGAGCGCTATTAACACCTATCACCTAATACCACATTACTTGCTTCCTGCTCTGTGTGCTCTGCTGCTGCTTACATACTGTAAGCTTCATTAATTGAAAAAATGTAGGGTATAGAGGGTACAGTGATATAGTATAGGGTATGGAGGAGTCAGTAATGTAGTATAGGGTATAGAGGGGTCAGTGATATAGTGAAGGGTATAGAAGGGTCAGTAGTGTAGGGTATAGAGGGGTCAGAAATGTAGTTTAGGGTATAGAGGGGTCGGAAATGTAGGGTATAGAGTGGTCTATAATGTAGTGTAGGTTATAGAGGAGTCAGTGATGTAGTGCAGGCTATAGAGGGGTCAATGATATAGTGTAGGGTATAGAGGGTCAGAAATGTAGTTTAGGGTATAGAGGGGTCAGTAATGTAATGTAGAATATAGAGGGGTCAGTAGTGTAGTGTAGGGTATAGAGTGGTCCATAATGTAGTGTAGGTTATAGAGGAGTCAGTGATGTAGTATAGGGTATAGAGGGGTCAGTAATGTAGTGTAGGGTATAGAGGGGTCAGTAATGTAGTGTAGGGTATAGAGGGGTCAGTGATGTAGTTTAGGGTATAGAGGGGTAAGTAAAAATAATAATTCCAAGCACTGTGGGTAAAAGAGGGGTCATTATTATAGTATACTGTATAGAGGGGTCAGTGATGTAGTGTAGGTAGTGTAGGATATAGAGAGATCAGAAATGTAGTGTAGGCTATAGTGGAGTCGGTGATGTAGTGTAGGGTATAGGGGTCAGTGATGTAGTGTAAGATATAGAGGGGTCAGTAGTGTAAGTTATAGAGGGGTCAGTAATGTAGTTAGAGTATAGAGTGGTCAGTGATGTAGTGTAGGGTACAGAGGGGTCAGTAGTGTAGTTAGAGTATAGAGGGGTCAGTGATGTAGTGTAGGGTACAGAGGGGTCAGTAGTGTAGTTAGAGTATACACTACTATGATGTAGTGTAGTGTACAGAGGGGTCAGTAGTGTAGGGTATAGAGGGGTCAGAAATGTAGTGTAGGGTATAGTGCAGTCAGTGATGTAGTGTAGGGTATAGTGCAGTCAGTGATGTAGTGTAGGGTATAGAGGGGTCAGTAATGTAGTTAGAGTATAGAGGGGTCAGTGATGTAGTGTAGGGTACAGAGGGGTCAGTAGTGTAGGGTAGGGTATTTTGCAGTCAGTGATGTAGTGTAGGGTATAGAGGGGTCTGTAATGTAGTGTAGGGTATAGAGGGATCTGTGAAATAGTTTAGGGTATAGAGGGGTCAGTAAAAATAATAATTCAAAGAACTTACAGTAGTACATTATTATTGAATTAAGACACAAAATGCAGGAAAGAGTACACAATCTGGGTTAAATAAAAAAAAGGCAAAAGTCAACCCGCGCCATGCCTTGCACCACATATGCACCACATATCATTATGCTTAAACTGAGATTTCATTTTTGTATGGAGGGAGGGCGCCAAAGGAAATTCTCGCCCTGGGCTTCATAAAGAACCGGCTGTGTAAATAATAAATCCAAAATCTCCCCCTTCCTTGCTACTGACAAATCCCCTAGTGCGGGTGACTGCAGCCTGTCTTCCCTGATATTCCCTGTGTGACTATGCCCTGAGGTCTCCTTACGCTTATCTGACCCATCGGAGCGCTGGACACTGTTGAAATGTGATCCATCAGCTCTTCTACTATCATCCAGTCTTCCAACAAAATGGGCAACTGTCGCCTCAATAGTAATCATCACACAAAAGCAGGACTCTTATTACACTCTCTTGGACCCTCTAGCACAGTGTCAGTGGGCTTCTCACTTGCGGGACCTGTGGGCTCCATGCCCCAGACCACTCTCCTTGAATACCCTTAACTACACGCCTGCCCGCTGGACTTCATCAGCAACCATCATTGGGTTCTTGCAGCGGAAAACAACAGTGTATGCTGACCGCGCCTGTGATCTGCATTGTACGGCTCCCTTAGTCACTGGATGCGTATTACGGCGCCTGTCTTCCCACTCCCAGCTGCTACTGGTGGCTATGCGGCTCCAGTGTTCCACAAGCTGTGTGTCCTGACTTTTAGTGCCAGTGTAGGCTGATCACAGCTCCCATAGCTGTTGTACTGTTTTCAGTAACTTTATAATTCTATTTAATTATTCTTCTATTAAAAAAAAAATATGTTTTTTTACACATTCATTTGTCTCTTTTTAAAAAGTGCAAATAGCTTGTACCGTTACAGTAATTTATATAATATAATACTCAGGGGCGAAACTAGGTATTTGAAGGCCCAATGGTGGAAAATGTATATGACCAGTTGCGGCTCCTACCCTCCTAGATGAGGGGGGCTGCCGCCGCTGAGAGTCACTCACCCTGTGCGCAGGTCCCGGCGCCTGTCAGATCAATCCTGGTCCTGGCGCCTGCTGCGTAATCAATCTGACAGGCGCTGAGACCTGCGCATGCGCAGTAGCAGCGGGGGGCTGCCCCACGCATATAAGCGGCTTCCAAAGGGCTGCACAATAAGTAACAATACAGTTACATCAAGCACAAGGAGAAAATCACTGAAAGAAATGGTCATGCCCATAGTATTATACATTATGGGTAGGCATTCCAGCAGAGAGATAACTCAACAATAAACAGCACAAAATTGGCATTTTATATTATAAAACGCTACACATCAGAAACATTAAGATAAAGGGGATAACAAGGAAGAAAGAGGGAACCCAAAGGAAGCAGCAGGAGGGAAGAGGGAGAGAGGTCGTTTGAGTTAAATAGGAGGATCATTTAGGAAAAGCCTGGTTGCATGCCAATCCATCATATAAAAACAAGTTTGGAGTTGTAATTTTGAAGAATATACACTTATTTTAATTGCATTAACTTCTTCTCACTTTCTATCTTAAAAACAAAACAAAAACCATTTATTGAACCAGTGAAGGAGCGTTTGTGGGGAGACCTCACTGAATGGAAACTGAACTGGAGTTTACTAACAAAGAACAACCAGGCAGCATTTTGTATGTGAACAGTGGGACTGGGAATCTGTGCGTGTGCAGAACCCATTCTGCGAGGGTCCTGAGTAGTCGCACACATGCAGCTCATTCTGTGTCTCTGCCTTATTGACAGGCAGAGGCATTTAAGGGCGGAGTGGGGGCGGGGGTGACCAGCTTTCCCGGGAAATAACCGACGCAGTGTCCTGGCCTCGCAAGCCGGCCAGCCTGAATAAGCTGAGGCTTACTCAGCTGGCTTGCGGCCCGGCACCGTCCACCATCACAACCATCGACCACGATGGTGATCCCAGCCTGCACCCTCCATCACAGTGCTGGAATCGCAAATGCAGCAGGTGTCATACACCTCCTGCTGCATTTGTATAATAGCAAGGATGGAATTGCAAAGCTGCCTGCATGCATATATCATATACCTATAGCCTGCGTGCAGCTTTGCTATTGCGATCCTTGCTGAATCACCCCCAGTGTCTCTAAAACCTAAATGGGCCTGGTAATGTGTGCACTTTAGTCCAGTTTCTCAGCTTCCGAAATAGCTGCGAAAATACAATATTTGACCATTAATTTATTACCTTGATGACAGACTAGCTATGACTATAACATAATTCATGGTTTTTGTAACCTTTCTAGGTTATAAACTGTTGGCAGAGATTGGCCTTTTCCATGCTTAAATCCGCAGATTAATTTTTAGCTCACATTTCCTACTCCTTACACCATGCAAATGATGTAGAAGTACAGAGTCCATTCAGTCCCTCTTGTAGGAGAGGGTTATATTTGAGACCCTTCACACTTTATTCCAGAAAAGTGTCATTGCTTATCGCTGCTTATCTAATCAATAAGCAATGACCTTTCAGGGTTACATTATTAATGAAAACCTTCTTGCCAGGAAAGCAGCATGGAATTGAGGGCCTGACTCATCACGGATCGCAACGGCAACAGCGTACGCAGATCGGTTAGCATTGCGATCTCTCTGCAATCACTCACACAGAAAAAAAGCCATCGCAGAGTGAGTGACAGGAGGTCAGCATTTGGGGGTGGTGATGTGGGAGTGGTCGTATAAACTTAGATGTGCCTGTCCATTTGAATGCCGTTGCATGGGTGTGCATAATTTAGCCACTGCGATGGCATACGCAGCTTAAGGACTCACTGCGTGCGATGAGGTTAGCAGACCTCCATGCGTAATCGCAGCTGTGATCTTAAATAGCGATCCGCAGTGAATCAGGCCCTGAGTCCATCCCAGCAAAGAGCTAAAAAGAGAGTGATTTTCTACCACTTTACTGCTGGATTTAGGCCCGGCTTACCATGTGTGACCATCACAGCAGTAGGGGTCTCCTGCCAGGACAGCTGCTATTCACCCACACATCTCCTCTATAAGTATGGAGAGGCAGATTTTCCAGCGCCCCGCCATATTGTGCCAACCAATAAAATTACTCGATACTAGAGATGTGCACTGACCTCCGTGTTTTGGTTTTGGTTTCAGTTTTGGATCTGGATCTCCCCTGGTTTTGGATCTGGATTGGTTTTGCCAAAACCTCACCTCTGTTTTGTTTTTCAGTTTTGGTTTTGGATCTGGATTTTTTTCTTAAAAAATCATAAAAACATCTAAAATCACATAAAATGGGCCTTTTTTTGTTCCTACAATATTATTAACCTCAATAACATTTATTTACACTCGTTTCCAGTAAATTTAGACCACCTCACAGCTCACAATATTTTTTTTTTTTATCTAGTTAAGGGCCAAAAGGTTGCATCCAGCTAGCTGGCTCAAAACTGAGTAATAAATAGAGTTGAGGACCGTGCAAAGAAGATGGTTGGGGTACCCCTTGAGCATTGAAGATTTGATAGTTGATAATTGATACAATCACTGGCTGAAGTAAGAATTGATAGTTGATAGTTGGCGCAGCCACTGGCTGAAGTAAGAATAGTTGATACTTGATAATTGGTGCAGGCCCTGGCTGAAGAATTGATGATTGGTGCAGCCCCTGGCTGTAGAATTGATAAATTAATTGGTGCAGCCCCTGGCTGAAGAATTGATAGTTGGTGCAGCCTCTGGCTGAAGAATTGATAATTGGTGCAGCCACTGGCTGAAGAATTGATAGTTGATAGTTAATTGTTGATGCAGCTTCCAGGTAGCTGGGAGTAGTGGAATTTAGAGCTATGATTAGTCCTGCAACAGCCTTGAGGCCTGGAACTCTTGGCAAGTTGCGGCCATTACAGCTTTGAGGGCTGGTGAGGAGTGACGACAGGTGGCCTTTGGGCCGTGAAGCAGGATGCGGCCTTTGGGCCGTGTAGCAGCCTTAAGGGTTGAGAACCCTTGGCTGAATGTCACTGTTGTGTGACTTGTGCCGTCGGTTGGAAACAAGCAGCAATTGGTTCAGAATTTTCTAAAAAAAAAAAATGAAAGGGGCATGCAGGAGATGCTGTCTGTGGCCATTACAATTTCTGGACATTCATAAACCATAACATTAAAAATGTCAGACAGCAATGTCCCAACCAACACATAATGGAAAGGAAAAAGGTGCAAGATGGAATTGTCCTTGTGACCTCCAACCCACTCTTATGTTGTATTTATGAAACTGGACATTCACAGTTTAACAAACCAATCACTTCAGCAACAGGGACTGCCACTTGTGGCTAAAATGATTGGTTTGTTTGGACCTCCCACAAAACAAGCTGCCAATGCTCAGTGGACACTGGTGGCAATGAGCCCATACACAAACTGGCTTTACAATACATTAGATGTCATAATCGTCATCCCCATCAGTGTGTGCATCCTCCTCTTCTTCACACAATATGAATTTGTCCCTGCTGGAAGCCACCATTACAGTGTCAGACGCTTCTGTTTTTTGGACTTAAGTGCTGGTAAAGGTCTTCCTCATGGAATTTGATGAACATCATCATCTTTTTCACATTTTGGGGAAGTAACCTCCTACAACGATCACTGACAAGGATCCCAGCTGCGCTGAAAACACCAGTTTGTGTAAGGGACTCCAAATTGCCTCTTTTTCCTGCCAGTAGCGAAACGGTCTGTCTAACATGCCTATTTGGATGCTATCCCTAAAATAGTCATCCACCATTCTCTGAATGGTGAGCGTAACAGACAAAGTCACGGTAGACATGCCACTCATTGTAGGCAGTTCTTTCAGACCCAACCAGATGTCATTAGATTTTGCTGACTGATCTGCAGTGGGTCTCTTAGAAAAATGTCGTTTTTTCCTGGCAGTTGTAGAAACTGAAGGAGGAGATGCTGCCATGTCACGTTTCGCTTGAGCTGACAATTTTTTCACCACCAGCTCTTTGCATCTTTTCAGACTTATGTTCGTTGGAAAGAAAGACACAAGCTATAACTTAAACCTAGGATCAAGTATTATCGCCAAAATATAGTGATCTGATTTCAAGAGATTGATGACCTTTGGATCCTATCTGAGCAAATGAAGGGCTTGATCTACAAGTCCCACATACTTAGCAGAATCATTCCATTTCAGCTCCTCCTTCAGTTTCTCCAGCTGCTTTTGCAAAAGTTTGATTAGGGGAATGACCTGACTCAAGCTGGCAGGATCTGAACTAACTTCACGTGTGGCAAGTTGAAAGGGTTTGAGAACCTTGCACAACATGGAAATTATTCTCCACTGCACTTGACTAAGGTGCATTCCCGCTCCTCTCACTATGTCATAGGCCAGAGTGTAGCCTTGGATGGCCTTTTTCTGCTCCTCCATCCAGTGAAGCATATAGAGGATAGAATTCCACCTAGTTACTACCTCTTGCTTCAGCTGATGGCAGGGCAAATTCAACAGTTCTTGCTGGTGCTACAATCTTCGATATGCAGTTGCTGATTGTCGAAAATGTCCAGAAATCTTTTGGGCCACCTAGGGCATCTCCTGCATGCCCCTGTCATTTTTTATTAAATGTTGCACCACCAGATTAATTGTGTGAGCAAAACATGGGATGTGATCGAATTCGCCCACATGTAATGCTCGCACAATATAACTGGCATTGTCAGAAATCACAAATCCCGAGGAGAGTCCAAGTGGGGTAAGCCATTTTGCAATGATTTCCCTGAGTTTCTCTAAGAGGTTCTCAGCAGTATGCCTCTTACTGAACCGGTGATACACAGAGTAGCCTACCTCTGTGTGAGGATACAGGGTTCTCGCAATCACCCAGATACCAAGCAGATGAAACCAAAGTGATGGTTTACTTTTCCACACCACACAGATATAGATAATATATAAGGACAAGAGGTGAATACAGTGAACAGACAATTTGCAGGTAGCAATCCAGATAGGGCCAGTCTCAGCAGAGTATAAAGTCCCAGAACAATTCCATGAAATAGCTAGCATCACGCAGCAATGAATAGCGTATGTCCACTCAATCGTTTTCAGGATCCCGTACCTTAGAAGCTATCACAGAACACACACCAGTGAATAGCGTATAAGTCCACTCAATCGTTTC
Source organism: Taudactylus pleione (assembly GCA_031769625.1). Taxonomy (NCBI): domain Eukaryota; kingdom Metazoa; phylum Chordata; class Amphibia; order Anura; family Myobatrachidae; genus Taudactylus; species Taudactylus pleione. The sequence continues at coordinate 14,256,806 of JAUIMM010000064.1, read as the reverse complement.
CAAGATCACGTACCGTAGAAGCTATCACAGAACACACAGCAGTGAATAGCGTATAAGTCCACTCAATCATTTCCAGGATCCTGTGCTGTAGAAGCAATCACAGAACACACAGCAGTGAATAGCATATAAGTCCGCTCAATCATTTCCAAAATATAAATCCACACAGAACTGGCGATGCGTTCCACTGAGCACCTTGGCAGAGATTACCTCTTAGCCAAGGTCAGTGAATAACATGAGCAATTGCCTTCGGTGACCTCTTTTGAAACCTTCAAATCTCCCATGATATTGTGACCACTCAGCTTAGTTGCACCATTTCCTGATTGGTGCGAGTCCCTTACCTTCTACCTCCCCCAAATATTACTTCCCTGATTAACTCCTGCTGGGTTGGTTCCGTTCAGTCTACCAGATTCAAGTGCGGCACAAAAGCAGGCAAAAGCAGGAGGAGTAAGTCTGGAGTGTCTTTTGTTCTGGGAGGTGTTACCTTGCTCTAGTGGTTATGAATAACACAGACATATGGACAAGGCTAACATCAAGGCTTATCCAGTATTAAAAATTACATTTACTTACATTATTACAGTACATAATATACTCCTGCTACTGCAATAGTATAAGTCATGTGAATGATCACACATGCACTTAGCAGACGGATCGGGGAACACACAGGGCTAAAAAGTTAAGTAATTGCTGCAGGGACTGAGATGTTACAAATACATTTCTAACACACATCCCATGTCCTGACGTTCTGAATGAGCTGGCATTTGTTAGCTGCTGCTGCTGCTGTTTTCACTGTTGGAGGCAATACACCTACCCAGTGTCATGTCATGTTATCTTTAGTTTGCCCTGTCCCACTTGTCAACATATCTGTGGTTAAGTGGACAGTGGGCACAACGGCAATTAGGAAGACATTAATACGTTTTTTTTAATGCCCTTGTACAGATTGGGAATTGCTATTCTAGAGAAGTGGAATCTAGAAGGCACATTGTAGCGGGGACACAGGACCTCCATTAACTGGGTAAAACCCACTACATTAATGGCGGACACTGGATGCACATCTAATACCAGCATAGCTGTTATGGCATCAGTAATCTGCTATACAGCTGGGTGTTTGCTGTCAAACTTGTTCGCCAATGCAAAGGACTGTGTGACAGTCAATTGTTTGGTTGAACTTCCTGAACTACTAAAAGTAGTCTTCTTCCTGGTCCCCTTCTGGGATGAAGATCCACTTATAGCAACAGCAGCAGCAGGCGTAACACTCAAGGATCCTTCTAAGAAACAACGGATAGGAGAGGAGTCAGTCCTTATGATATTGGATGCAGGACTACTTCCGATCACAAATGAGGATGTTGATGATGCAGGTGTTGGTGGTGGATATTGTAGGTGCTTGGATCCAGATAGAAGGGAGCAGCTTGGTGACACTGGACTGATTGTTTGCTTTTTTGTCCCCAAAGTTTCAATACTCTTTCTGATTTGATGAATGCGCTGCAAGTGACGTAACAGGGAGGAGGTTCCAAGATGGATAAGGTCCTTACCTCTACTCACCGTTACTTGGCAACGGTCACAAATGGCTTGGCAAAAGTTGTTCGGATTTGGGTGGAAATGATTCCACATATGAGAAATGGATTTTTTGGTCTTTTGCCCAGGCATTGCAACAATGGGATTTTTCCCACCATGCGCAACAACTGTTGCCTGATTTACAGTTTTTACACAAACATCCTCACCATCAACATCCTCATCATCCTTGTTGTTATCGCCAACTAGATAAATATCCTCCTCATCCTCCTCGTGCAATTCCACAGAAGCAGCCTCGATTTCTACATCAGAAGGCACACAAATGGCGGAAGGAGGATCCTCTTCAAATACAGTATTACTAGAAAGGCCAGGCTCACACATGGCAACTGCGGACACACTTGGACTCTCCTTGGGGATTTGTGATTTTTCAGAGTACACAGTTGGTTCCGGTGTCTTACTCGTCTTAACAATTATCATTTTTTTTGTACCTCTCCTACAAGCAGAGGGGCTTAAATTATCATTAGAACCATCAGTCATCATAAATACAGGCCAATGCCTTATCCTTTCCTTGACACTTCATGTAGTTAATGGCATATTGCCAATTTTTTGTTTCTCTAAAGCTGACTTAGCTTTAATTTTTTTTTTCTTTAACAAGGTAAAAGTTGATTTTTTTTAGCATGACTTTTTGGCCTAATACATCGGCCTTCATAGATGACGTTGCCGGCCTCGTCATCATGACTGCTGCCGGCAACTAAAGACTGGTATGTAGATCCTGCTCTCCAGTCATGTGATTGCCCTCCATATCACTATGCACACAACCACACACAAAAAAAACTGTTTGTTTATTTGGGGGGTGGCAACAGCCCCTTCACAGACAGTAGCACAGCACCCCTGCGCACCTACGCCGATGACAGGTGTGGCTAACACGCACACAAATTTGTTATTATTTTTTTTATTTGAACACTGGCGGTGAACCCCTGAAACAGGCAGCAGCCCCTTGACAGACAGCAGCACAGCACCCCTGCGCACCTACGCCGATGACAAGTGTGGCTAACACGCACACACAAACATTTTTTTATTTTATTTTTCACACTGGGGGTGGGAGAAGAGCACCCCTGAAGGACAGAGCACCCCCTGGATAACACAGCACTACAGCCAGCCAACCCCTATGGACAGGACAAAAGCCACCCCCTATGGACAGGACAACAGCCAGCCCCTATGGACAAAACAACAGCCAGCCCCTATGGACAGGACAACAGCCAGGCAGCCCCTCTATAGACAATAGCCAGCCCTTATGGACAAGACAACAGCCAGCCAGCCCCTATGGACAAAACAACAGCCAGCCAGCCCCTATGGACAGGACAACAGTCAGCCAGCCCCTCTATAGACAATAGCCAGCCCTTATGGACAGGACAACAGCCAGCCCTTATGGACAGGACAGCAGCCAGCCAGCCCTTATGGACAGGACAACAGCCAGCCCCTTTATAGTCAACAGCCAGCCATTATGGACAGGACAACAGCCAGCCCCTATATGGACAACAGTAGCCAGCCCCTATGCACAGCATCAGCAACAGCTCCCAGCTCCCTCCCTCTTCACTCTCCACTCTCGTAATGAAAAATGGCGGCGATCACGGGACCTTTATAGAATCCAAAACCCGCGAGAATCCGACAGCGGGATGATGACGTTTTGCGTCGTTTTCAGATCCGAGTCAGGCGGGAAAACCTGAGCCGGCTCGGATCTGACTATCCCCGTAGTTTGGGTGGGTTTGTATCTCTGAGATCCAAACCCACTCATCCCTACTCGATACTAGTAATTTTGACAAAAGAAATATCCAGGATGTAGGAGAGAGGAAAAAGGGCACCCTCTCCTCTAGCAGCCCCCTTTTAACCACTGGTGCCTCCCCCATTTGGAAACCCAGCCCTGTTGCCTCTTACTGGCCTGTGAGGCTAGCAAGGTGAGAAGGGGGGGGCAGGCTTACCTGCCTGCCACCCTTGAACCAATGTTGTTGGCCCACGGGCCACCTGGCATCCGCTTCTGGTGCCTTCGCCCCTGTAAGTTTGAACACCAACAATGGCTGGAGAACACCAACAATGGCTGGAGAATGTTTCCAACACCTAGGAGCTTCTCATGTGCAGAATCCACTGACCTGTTGGTAATCTTTAACCACAACAAGATAGCCATGTGTGGTCAAATAGATCAACCAGGACTTTTGCTGCATGAAAAAGCAACTGTGGGTAACAACTGACTAATTTCAAAGCTCCAATGCCATCAGTGGCTGGTGAATTAACCATCAGAAAGATGTGGTGGATTTGAGTATTTCCAGAATGACATCTATACCAAACATCAAACCCATTTCAAACCCTGTCACAGGAAGTAAGCAGCAGCTAATTGTGCACCCTCCCTCACTCCCACACAGCATCTCACTGTTTGGCAGGATCCAGGTAGGAGAGGAGGAGGCTGTGAGTCTGCAATGATTGCCTCCAGTGCAGGGTGCCTGGGTTTGAGTTAGAGGGGGCAGTTGAGATCCTCATTTTGGTGGGTGAGGGTCCGCACAGTTAGCAATTCTGTTGCTTACAGCACCTTCTGCTGGCTGGTGTAAGTCGGGACGGCCCTGGGTGCCTCATGCTGCTACTGTGAGCTGGGCAGTGTAAGAAAAGTGCAGAGCTGTGTGCCTATAGAAAAGGCGCTTGAGAGAACACTGATATATGGTATATGTGACAAAAGCACTGGGCAACTTATTGATAAGAGGTATATATGCCACAGGTTCATAACTCCTGTCTGGTAATCATCCAGTTAAATGAGTAGCCTTGATTGTCAGATCACCTCTGAGAGTCTAATAAAAGGTGTGTCAGTTTGCTAGTCTGTCTCTCACTACCTGGGGAGCAGGCTGGCAGGCCTGTAGAGAGACACTGTTACTGCTGAATGTAAGTGCTATGTTTAAGTTTTGTTTTTGAGGCATACAGTATGTGTAATAAAATGTGGTAAAACAAGTGGCTTTCCATCAAACATTGTGTAAATTACAACTAAGTTTCTTAACCTTTATTGTCATATGTATCAAGTAAATTTCGGTGGAAATACGAATATGCAGGATCCAATCAAAGGCATTTTCTGCAGATAGCCTTTCCTAATGACTGCTAGTGTGCACCTGAGCTGTGCACACAGACAAGATATTATTAATTAGCGTGCAGCTGAATGCAGCACACAGACAAACAGCTAGAGCTGTATACAGACAAAACAGGAATCTGGCTGTGTGTAACAGCTGGAACATGGATCAGGACAAGATGCAGTATCCCAGTGACAACTATAGCTGTGACCTGCCACCAAGGTGATCCATTGTCGCAGATCCTAACAATTAGTTTCCTTCCCTTTTCTTTGTCTTCTTCTTAATTTTCTCCTCCAATGCCCCATTTCTTCCTGGTAACAAGGGATGTGCTGTATTTTATGTACTTCACTATAGAAACATACTTGATACATATCCCCCTTTGTGAGTTGGACATTAGGTCTTTCCCTCTAAAGGAATAAAGGCACACATCTACTAGAAGACAGGCAAAAGACTGCACTATTACGACATTGTTATCGTGCAGTCGTTTGTCAGTCTGTGATGAGCCTACATTGAGGGAGCAGTCGTTCAGTGCAGGCTCATCAATCATCTGCAGACATGTTGAACCTGACATTATCGTCAGGTTGTACAACATGTTTGCCCGATGATAGATGTCTAAACGACCAGCGGGAGCGTGCATCGCTGGTCGTTTTAGACACTTTTCAAAACGATTTTCAAGCGATTTGCGAACGATTATTGAGCAATTGAACGATAATGATATCAATATCGTTCAATCGCTCAATTTAATTGTCTAGTGGATGTGTGCCTTAAGAGACATTTATTAAACAATTTTGCGGGCACTCCCACGCAAAATATAAGTATTCCCTGGATGTATTACAGGGGTTCCCACAATTGCAGTCCCTATAGATTTCTATGGGGGCTGCTATTCTGTGAAGTGTGTCAAGCAAATTTGCAAAGCATTCCGGCCTGATTCTGAGTTGCACGCAATTTGCAACTGCGTAAGTATGAAAATTTCAGAAAACCCCTATGGCTCATGCATTACTTAGAAGACTGGGCATACAAAGGGGCTGTTGTGATAAAGTCAGACAGTATCAGATCTGCGGTCTAAAAGTGATGGGTGTTCGAGGGCCGTGACTGGCTAGTAGTGCACGCAAAAATGGGCTGTTCAGTGGACATATTATGGAAGTGGGTGCGTCAATGCAAGAGGTTGCGTTCACTGATGCACAGCCACAAGCATATAAGGCCATGGTCAGATGGAGAAACTGCGCCTTGCATAGGGCTCCAATTTTCAATGGTGCGAATGATTGTGGCATTTAAGGATGCACCTATCGGTATTACAGCATGCACAAATGCTAAAAAACTAAGGGCGTCTTAGTCCTTATACATTCAGCCGCACTGATGTACACATAAACTTGCAGACAGATGACCGCCAATAGGTGCTGCTGTGTGCACTTTTACACGCAAATCAAAATCAGGTCCAAAGGCAGTAAATGGACAGCACACATGTCACAGTCACTTGCATCTATGTTATTTGATGTGCAACAAGAGCATTCTCTCTTAGGTATCAATTAAACTACAAAAACCTAATCTAATACAGCAGAACTGTCTCGTGTACACTAACACTTACAATAAAAAATAAAAAAGTGCACGTGTGAACTAATGTAGACTGGGGCACTGTGCAATATAATGTAAATTGGTGGCACAAAACTGTGGTACTGTATAATGTGAACTGGGGGTAATACAGTGTGGCATAATGTGAACAGGGAGCACTGTTAAGCATAATGTGAACCTACAGTGTGTTCAATACATTTGTGATGCTGGGATTATTTATACCTTATACTGTACATATTAGGAACATTGCCAGTATATTATTGTGACAGTTTTATTGGTACATGTAAATTGTCCTAGGGTCCCCACAAACTTTAATCTGGCCCTGTTATCTGACTACATATGACCAGAAAAGCCATCATAGGAAACATCTGAATAAAAAGTATGTACTTGTATTCAAAAAACATATTAGACTGTATTATATATAGTTACCAAGACGGTTTTTCCTTTCAAAAACAAACAAACAAAACTCTGCTTTAGATCCTGCTGCAAAATTGCTGCTGAACTTTATCACACTCAGACCCTATTACATTTGGCCCCAATTGGGAACAAACAGGCCCATGTGGTATTTGCTACAAATATTTAAAATTCTATGAACAAACTTTGTCATCCTCTCCTTTTTTTAGTAGAAGCAAACGCTCACTATTTTTCTTGAATGAATGAGTTTATTGAGGTGTATGTTGCATGATTTGATTTTGGTAAATTGTACTAACCTGGTATGTGAAGTGTCAAAGAAAGCTTTACCGCACAAATGGAGCCTTTGGTAACTTGTGAAGGTGCCATGTGTTTCTTTTTTTGTTTGTTTCTTTTAAATCTATCTGCAAAATCAATTAAAATATACACACGACAAGTGCAACTATAGAACATCTTTGGGGGAAAAAAGTCTATAGGATTGAGAGTAGACTATAATATGGATACCTTGTACTTAAATCCTGCATGTATGATATAACTGAAGCAGTGGAATCACCACGGGTGGTGACACCCGGTGCAGCCCCTTGATGTGTGCCGTTTTGGGTGCATGAAAGTATGTCACACCCCCATTTTCTTCACTCTGGGTGCTTGCCTAGCGCTCCGAGAGCTGCTGGGCAGCCCCCAGCTTCTGCGGACACAGGGGGGTGTTGATGTCGTGTGCATGCATGTGTCAGCCGTGAGCGCTCAGTGACATCATCCGAGGGGGTGACACCAAAATAGCAGAGCTATTTGGCTATTTTGGAGTCACTACCTTGGATGGTGTAATCCGGTGTCACCCACACCCCCTTAGTAAAGTCACTGAACTGAAACACTACTTTCACTCTGAGATTTTGTCTTAAAGCTTTAAAGTGGGTAATTTATTTACATTTATTATATAGTGTCTACACAGCATCTGGACTTGTGCTCGGGGCACCCTTGGCCTCCCTGGCAACAGCTTACCCCCAGTTACTTCCTTTGTGTGGAGTGTGGGCGGACTGACATGTTCTCTTCTTAAGAGTGTGGCGCAGGGCTGTGACATCATAGTTCAGCAACACACTCCCTGGCCATTACCAACCTAGAGAAAAATCAGCCATCAACTTCACACATAAGCGGCTGCCAAATGCTGCTCCTCCATGATAGCGATCGATGTTCAGTATGAGGGCACCATGGGTTAAATTAGAATACTGAATCAGTGTTTTAAGATCTGGCCCTACATATTGCACAGTGCTGTCCCAATGGATCTTACCATCTATATTCCCTACAACACAAACACGCCCACACTAACAATAATTTTGTCAGAAGCAAATTAACCTACACGTATGTTATTTAGAGTGTAGGAAGAAATTAGAGTACTTGTAGGAAACCAACACAAGCATGGGGAGAACATATGAACTCCACATTGGTCAGAATCAAAAGTATCTAGTTTATAATAACTAACACAATTCTGCAGAACCAGAGAATGAAACAGTAATAGTTATCATACAAATTTGTTGATAGAAACATGCAAATTGCTCTCTAGATACCCTTATGGCCAACTATACATATAGTATTGTAATTATTATACAAACATCACATATCACTTTTAAGATGGACTGAATCAAACATGAGCAAGTAGCCAAGAATACACTGACAATAAAATTCCCTCACACTATTATGACAGGACCACAAAGTGAGACTACGTGGGTTGGCAGATAACAAAAGGAGTGAATGGCTGAGTGGAAATAAGCGGCATTAGGGGTGGTGCCTACAGGTCTGGTGCAAGGTGTCACGGCACCACAGGCAAAATTTTAGCCTACCACCCCTCAAATACCCTCACAAGTGACATATATATATATTAGGGGTGAGCGGGTTCGGATTTCTGAAATCCGAACCCCCCCGAGCCCCCCCGATCCGAGTCCGATCCGAGTCAGGCTCGACTTTTCCCGCCTGACTCGGATCTGAAATCGAGGCAAAACGTCATCATCCCGCCTTCCGAGTCTCGCGGGTTTTGGATCCTATATAAGGTACCCGCGTCGGCACCATTTTCTCACTCGGCTGTGGACAGTGAAGAGGGAGGGTGGGAGTTAGGGCTGTGTAGTGTAGTGTAGTGTAGTGCTGCTGTTGTCCACTACTTCAAAGTCCATAGGGGCTGGCTGTGTTGTGCTGTGCTGCTGTTGTTAATAGGGGCTGTGTCCACTACTTCAAAGTCCATAGGGGCTGGCTGGACTGTGTTGTGCAGTCAGTTCTCCATAGGGGCTGTGTCCACTCCAAAGTCCTGTGCTGTGTCCCAGTCCTAAAGGAGTGCTGTAGTGTTGTCCAGGGGGTGCTCTGTCCATCAGGGGTGCTCCCCCCAAGTGCTAAAAAAATAATATATTTTCTGTGTTTGTGAATTGTGTGCGCAGTAGCCGCACGTGCATCAACAAAGTAGTGCCAAGCGTGCGCCTGTGTCATAAGTAAAGAGCCGGCTGGCTTGACCGTTAAAGGGTGCTGTAACCCCCGAAAGTACACTCCAGTCCAAACCAAAAAAAAATTATTTTCTGTGTTTGTGAATTGTGTGCGCAGTAGCCGCACGTGCATCAACAAAGTAGTGCCAAGCGTGCGCCTGTGTCATAAGTAAAGGGCCGGCTGGCTTGACCGTTAAGGGTGCTGTAACCCCCGAAAGTACACTCCAGTCCAAACCAAAAAAAAAATTATTTTCTGTGTTTGTGAATTGTGTGCGCAGTAGCCGCACGTGCATCAACAAAGTAGTGCCAAGCGTGCGCCTGTGTCATAAGTAAAGGGCCGGCTGGCTTGACCGTTAAGGGTGCTGTAACCCCCGAAAGTACACTCCAGTCCAAACCAAAAAAAATATTATTTTCTGTGTTTGTGAATTGTGTGCGCAGTAGCCGCACGTGCATCAACAAAGTAGTGCCAAGCGTGCGCCTGTGTCATAAGTAAAGGGCCGGCTGGCTTGACCGTTAAGGGTGCTGTAACCCCCGAAAGTACACTCCAGTCCAAACCAAAAAAAAAATTATTTTCTGTGTTTGTGAATTGTGTGCGCAGTAGCCGCACGTGCATCAACAAAGTAGTGCCAAGCGTGCGCCTGTGTCATAAGTAAAGGGCCGGCTGGCTTGACCGTTAAAGGGTGCTGTAACCCCCAAAGTACACTCCAGTCCAAACCAAAAAAAAAATAATTTTCTGTGTTTGTGAATTGTGTGCGCAGTAGCCGCACGTGCATCAACAAAGTAGTGCCAAACGTGCGCCTGTGTCATAAGTAAAGGGCCGGCTGGCTTGACCGTTAAGGGTGCTGTAACCCCCGAAAGTACACTCCAGTCCAAACCAAAAAAAAAATTATTTTCTGTGTTTGTGAATTGTGTGCGCAGTAGCCGCACGTGCATCAACAAAGTAGTGCCAAGCGTGCGCCTGTGTCATAAGTAAAGGGCCGGCTGGCTTGACCGTTAAGGGTGCTGTAACCCCCGAAAGTACACTCCAGTCCAAACCAAAAAAAAAATTATTTTCTGTGTTTGTGAATTGTGTGCGCAGTAGCCGCACGTGCATCAACAAAGTAGTGCCAAGCGTGCGCCTGTGTCATAAGTAAAGGGCCGGCTGGCTTGACCGTTAAGGGTGCTGTAACCCCCGAAAGTACACTCCAGTCCAAACCTAAAAAAAAATTATTTTCTGTGTTTGTGAATTGTGTGCGCAGTAGCCGCACGTGCATCAACAAAGTAGTGCCAAGCGTGCGCCTGTGTCATAAGTAAAGGGCCGGCTGGCTTAACCGTTAAAGGGTGCTGTAACCCCCGAAAGTACACTCCAGTCCAAACCAAAAAAAAATAATTTTCTGTGTTTGTGAATTGTGTGCGCAGTAGCCGCACGTGCATCAACAAAGTAGTGCCAAGCGTGCGCCTGTGTCATAAGTAAAGGGCCGGCTGGCTTGACCGTTAAGGGTGCTGTAACCCCCGAAAGTACACTCCAGTCCAAACCTAAAAAAAAAATATTTTCTGTGTTTGTGAATTGTGTGCGCAGTAGCCGCACGTGCATCAACAAAGTAGTGCCAAGAGTGCGCCTGTGTCATAAGTAAAGGGCCGGCTGGCTTGACCGTTAAAGGGTGCTGTAACCCCCGAAAGTACACTCCAGTCCAAACCAAAAAAAAATTATTTTCTGTGTTTGTGAATTGTGTGCGCAGTAGCCGCACGTGCATCAACAAAGTAGTGCCAAGCGTGCGCCTGTGTCATAAGTAAAGGGCCGGCTGGCTTGACCGTTAAAGGGTGCTGTAACCCCCGAAAGTACACTCCAGTCCAAACCAAAAAAAAATTATTTTCTGTGTTTGTGAATTGTGTGCGCAGTAGCCGCACGTGCATCAACAAAGTAGTGCCAAGCGTGCGCCTGTGTCATAAGTAAAGGGCCGGCTGGCTTGACCGTTAAAGGGTGCTGTAACCCCCAAAGTACACTCCAGTCCAAACCAAAAAAAAAATAATTTTCTGTGTTTGTGAATTGTGTGCGCAGTAGCCGCACGTGCATCAACAAAGTAGTGCCAAGCGTGTGCCTGTGTCATAAGTAAAGGGCCGGCTGGCTTGACCGTTAAAGGGTGCTGTAACCCCCGAAAGTACACTCCAGTCCAAACCAAAAAAAATTTATTTTCTGTGTTTGTGAATTGTGTGCGCAGTAGCCGCACGTGCATCAACAAAGTAGTGCCAAGCGTGCGCCTGTGTCATAAGTAAAGGGCCGGCTGGCTTGACCGTTAAAGGGTGCTGTAACCCACAAAGTACACTCCAGTCCAAACCAAAAAAAAAATTATTTTCTGTGTTTAGCCGCACGTATATATCAAATCGATATAACATAAATGGAGGACCAAACTTTCTCCGATAAAAATAAAATAGAGAAAGATCAAGAACCACTTCCTCCTAGTGCTGAAGCTGCTGCCACTAGTCATGACATAGACGATAACATGCCATCAACGTCGTCTGCCAAGGCCGATGCCCAATGTCATAGTAGAGGGCACATACAATCCCAAATGGCAAAGTTCAGGAAAATGACCTTGAAAAAGACATTTAAATCAGCTGAAGAGAAACGTAAACTTGCCAATATGCCATTTACGACACTAGTATGTTCATGACTAGTGGTTCAGCTTCACATGACGATGGAAGCACTCCTCCCACTAAAAAAATCAAAAGAGTTAAGCTGGCAAAAGCACAGCGAAGAACTGTGCTTTCTAAGAAGATATCACAAATCCCCAAGGAGAGTCCAAGTGTGGTGGTGGTTGCGATGCCTGACCTTCCCAGCACTGGACGGGAAGAGGTGGCTCTTTCCACCATTTGCACGCCCCCTGCAAGTGCTGAAAGGAGCACCCACAGTCCACTTGCTGATATGCAAATTGAAGATGTCACTGTTGAAGTACAACAGGATGAGGATACTGGTGTAGCTGGCGCTGAGGAGGAAGTTGGCGAGGAGGATTCTGATGGTGATGTGGTTTGTTTAAATCAGGCTCCGGGGGAGACAGTTGTTGTCCGTGGGATGAAAAAGCCCATCACGGTCATGCCTGGGCAGAAGACCAAACATTCCACCTCTTTGGTCTGGCAATATTTCTATCCAAATCCGGACAACAACTGTCTTGCCATATGTACCATATGTAAAGGTGAAATAAGTAGGGGTAGGGACGTCAACCACCTAGGAACATCCTCCCTTATACGGCACCTGCAGCGCGTTCATAAAAAGTTACTGTCAAGTTCAGAAACTTTGGCTCAGACCGTAAGCAGTCCAGGGACACCTAAATCCCGTTGTCCTGTGGTATCCAAGCGCCTGCAAACCACACCGTCAACTCCCTCCTCGTCAATTTCCTCCTTAGTCAGGATCGGAAGTAGTCCTGCAGGCCATATCACTGGCATGACTGACTCTCCTATCCGGGATTCCTCCGGAGGATCCTGCATTGCTACGCCTACTGCTGCCGCTGCTGCTGTTGCTGCTGCTGCTGGGAGTCGTTCATCATCCCAGAGAGGAAGTAGGAACACCACTACTTTTACTAAACAATTGACCCTCCAACAGTCCTTAGCGAGGAGGATGAAGTACGACAGCAGTCATCCTGAAGCAAAACGTATAACTGAGGCCTTGACTGCTATGTTGGTGTTAGACGTGCGTCCGGTATCCGCCATTAGTGCAGTGGGATTTAGACAATTGATGGAGGTAGTGTGTCCCCGGTTCCAAATCCCGTCTAGATTCCACTTCACTAGGCAGGCGATACCGAGACTGTACAGAAACGTCAGAAAAAGTGTCCTCAGTGTCCTGAAAAATGCCGTTGTACACAATGTCCACTTAACCACGGACATGTGGACAAGTGGAACAGGGCAGACTAAGGACTATATGACTGTGACAGCCCACTGGGTAGATGTATCACCTTACGCAGCAACAGCAGCAGCGTCACCAGTAGCAGCATCTCAGAAACGCCAGCTCGTTACAAGGCAGGCTACGCTGTGTATCACCGGTTTCAGTAAGAGGCACACTGCCGACAACCTCTTAGAGAAACTGAGGGAAATCATCGCCCAGTGGCTTACCCCACTTAGACTCTCCTGGGGATTTGTGATATCTGACAACGCCACCAATATTGTGCGGGCATTACATCTGGGCAAATTCCAGCACGTCCCATGTTTTGCTCACACAATAAACTTGGTGGTGCAGAATTTTCTGAAAAGCGACAGGGGCGTGCAGGAGACGCTTTGGGTGGCCCGAAAAATTTCTGTCCACTTTCGCCATTCAGCGACTGCGTGCCGAAGACTGGAGCGCCAGCAAACACTCTTGAACCTGCCCCGCCATCACCTGAAGCAAGAGGTTGTGACGCGGTGGAACTCAACCCTCTATATGCTTCAGAGGATGGAGGAGCAGCAAAAGGCCATACAAGTCTATACATCCACCTATGACATAGGCAAAGGAGGGGGTATGCACCTGACTCAAGCGCAGTGGAGAATGATTTCCGTGTTGTGCAAGGTTCTTCAGCCCTTCGAACTTGCCACACGTGAAGTCAGTTCAGACACTGCCAGCTTGAGTCAGGTCATTCCCCTCATCAGGCTTTTGCAGTAGCAGCTGGAGAAAGTGAAGGAGGAGCTAAGACGGAGCGATTCCGCTCGGCATGTGGGACTTGTGGATGAAGCCCTTCATTCGCTTTGCCAGGATTCCAGGGTGGTCAATCTGTTGAAATCAGACCACTACATTTTGGCCACCGTGCTCGATCCTAGGTTTAAAGCCTATGTGGTGTCTCTCTTTCCGGCCGACACAAGCCTGCAGAGGTGCAAAGACCTGCTGGTGAACACACTGTCAGCTGAAGCGGAACGTGACACGTCAACGGCTCCTTCTTCATTTTCTCCCGCAACTGGGGCTGCCAGGAAAAAACTTAGGTATCCTAAGCAACCCGCTGGCAGTGATGCAGGGCAGGCAGGACCAAGTTTGGACATCTGGTCCGGACTGAAGGACCTGGCAACAATTTCTGACATGTCTACTGTCACTGCATATGATACTGTCACCATTGACAGAATGGTGGAGGATTACATCGGTGACAGCATCCAAGTAGGCATGTCAGACAGTCCATACCTGTACTGGCAGGAAAAAGAGGCAATTTGGAGGCCCCTGTACAAACTGGCTCTATTTTACCTGAGTTGCCCCCCCTCCAGTGTGTACTCTGAAAGAGTGTTTAGTGCAGCCGGGAACCTTGTCAGCGAAAGGCGTAGGAGGTTGCTTCCACAGAATGTGGAGAAGATGATGTTCATCAAAATGAATTATCAGCTCTTCCAGGGAGACCAGCCTCCAGAAGGTACAGAGGGACCTGTGGTGGTGGATTCAAGTGGGGACGAGTTAATACTTTGTGAGGATGAGGATGTACACACTGAAGAGGGTGAGGAATCGGTGGATGAGGAGGATGAGGATGACATCTTGCCTCCGTAGAGCCAGTTTGTGCAGGGACACATTAATTGCCAGCTTGTTTTGTGGGGGCCCAAACGAACCAATCATTTCAGCCACAGTTGTGTGGCAGACCCTGGCGCTGAAATGATTGATTTGTTAAAGTGTGCATGTCCTGTTTATACAACATAAGGGTGGGTGGGAGGGCCCAAGGACAATTCCATCTTGCACCTCTTTTTTTCTTTGCATTATGTACAGTTTGGGGCCTAGTTTTTCTAACTGCCATCCTGTCTGCCACTGCAGTGTCACTCCTAGATGGGTCACGTGTTTGTGCCGCCCACTCGTGTCGCTTAGCATAGTCATCCAGCTACCTCGGTGCAACCTTTTGGACATAAAAACACTATTGTGAGGTGTGAGGTGTTCAGAATAGACTGGAAATGAGTGGAAATTAAGGTTATTGAGGTTAATAATAGCATAGGAGCAGAAAAACCTACAAATTCTGTGATTTTAGCTGTTTTTATGCTTTTTTTCAAAA
Source organism: Taudactylus pleione (assembly GCA_031769625.1). Lineage (NCBI taxonomy): Eukaryota > Metazoa > Chordata > Amphibia > Anura > Myobatrachidae > Taudactylus > Taudactylus pleione. The sequence goes on along the minus strand of JAUIMM010000064.1, from coordinate 14,241,803 downwards.
AAATACAGATCCAAAACACAAAACCCAGAACCCAAAACATGGAAGGGTGGTTTTGGCAAAACCAATCCAGATCCAAAACACGAAGAAAGATCCAGATCCAAAACCAAAACACAAAACACGAAAAGTGGCCGGTGCACACCCCTAATATATATATATATATATATATATATATATACATACACACATACTTCAATATTTACCTCACCCAGAAAAATGATGCGGTGGCACATTTCAACCCAACCCCCATACAACACTTAAAAACACTCATACCTCCACATATACTTACATTTGATTGCAGGAGGTTGTGGTCTCTTCATATTCCCAGGTTCACCCCATGGAGCAGGCTGGGCTGGAATCAGATTATAATAACAGGAGAATAAATGGGTGGAGCACTGCTACTTTTCATTTGTGTGGTGCCCGGTGGTGGTTTTGGCTGGGTTGGTTTGGTGGTGCCCCACACCCCAGACATGAACCCCTATGTTAGGGACTTGCCCGATGAGGTTACCTTGACGTTGGTGGGTAAGTTCATAAATTTTGCCAAATTTATACAAAAAACCTTGTATATGATGTATAATTATTAAATGGTTGTATGGTGCATCTGCTCTCCTATTTTTTCTATGTTGTGACATGTCTGCAGTCTCAGCTGAGAAGTGCGGGGCTTGTAGGATCCGTTGCCGGCCCGCCAATGTTAAGTAAAATGAGGCACTCTTGCCAGCAGCTGCCTAAAGCTGGTAGCACTGACCATGGGTGTCTATCCATGACCAAATAAACTTGAAGGCAAAATTTCCCATTTTGTACCAAATAGTGTGTTTAAGGTACATATGAATTTGTTTTTTAGTTGATTGAGGTAGGGAATCAATGTATCTCAAGTTGGAACTCAAGATGAAAAACAGGATCGTAATCCTGTGTTTTGTTGAGGAGCCAGCATATGTGCAAGGGCCTGAAATATACAGTATGGCATCCTCAGACCACACTCAAAATAAAATAGCAAATTTTATCAACATCAACCCCAGCTAGTCCTAATGACAACTGCATTTAATACATTAACAGCTGCAGTCAAAGAACAGTGCAGTCAAAGAACTCACCTCCAATACATCCTCAGCCATTTGGCAAATCCAACGTTTTCTATCATCAACAGTGTCAAGCTCACATCAGCTACATTAGAACCAATGATTTTGCCTAGATGCAGTGTGGATATGATATAAAATAATTCAGTAGGGGTTCTGATGAAGAGAAACTTTCAAATAAGAAAAAATATTGCACTTATTGAGTATATTTGGCGTCTCTTTAACACCCTTCAGAAATTTGCTGCAATAATGAACATCTCTTATGGGCAGTGGTGTAACTAGGGTATTTGGAGCCCAGGGCAAATTTGAAAATGGAGCCCCCACCCCCCTATGTGCGAAAAATGGGCATGGCCACTGAAAAATGGGGCGTGTCAACATGACACACACCTTTCTTGTCACTGGGAACATTTCATTCCATTTGCACCTTAATGCAGTGCCCCTTATACAGTCCACCCCTATGCAGTGCCCCTAGTAGTGGTCCCCCTTATGCAGGCCCCCAGCAGTGCCGCTTATACTGTACCCCCAGTAGTGGTCCCCCTTATGCAGCCCCCAATTAGTTCCCCTTATACAGGCCCCCAGTAGTGGTCCCCCATATGCAGTGCCCCTTACACAGTGCCCCCTGTAGTGGTCCCCCTTATGCAGCCCCCCATTAGTTCCCCTTATACAGTGCCCCCAGGAGTGATCCCCCATATGCAGGCCCCCAGTAGTGATCCCCCATATACAGTGCCCCTTATACAGTGCCCCCTGTAGTGGTTCTCCCTTTTCAGTGCCCCCTGTAGTGGTCCCCACTGTGCAGTGCCCCCAGTAGTGAGCCCCTTATATAGTGCCCCCAGTAGTAGTCCCTCCTATACAGTGCCCTTTATATAGTTCCCCCAGTAGGAGTCCCCCTTGATGCAGTGCCTCCTGCAGTAGTCCCCCACAATGCAGTGCCCCCGGTAGTATCCCCCCAGTGGTAGTCCCCAGTAGTGATACCCCACAATGCAGTGCCCACAGTAGTATCCCCCCCAGTAGTAGTCCCCAACAGTGGTCCCAGTCCCCCATGATGCAGTGCCCACATTAGTATGCCCCCCAGTAGCATCCCCCACAGTAGTGGTCCCCCCCTGAAGCAGTGCCCCCTGTAGTATCCCCCCAGTATTTGCCCCCCCAGTAGTGGTCCCCCCCCCGAAGCAGTGCCCCCAGTAGTATCCCCCCCCAGTAGTTGTGCCCAGTAGTGGTCCCCCACGATGCAGTGCCCACAGTAGCATCCCCCCCCACTAGTAGTCCCCAGTAGTGGTCCCCCCCCGCAGCAGTGCCCCCAGTAGTATCTCCCCCAGTAGTAGTCCCCAGTAGTGGTCCCCCCCCGAAGCAATGACCCCAGTAGTAGTCCCCAGTAGTGGTCCTTCCCCCCCACCTGAAGCTGTGCCCCCAGAAGTATCCCCCCCAGTAGTGCCCCCTCCTTTGTAGTCCCCTCCTTTGTAATAGAGCGCGCCCCCACCCCCCCAAAATACACACAAATGAAACAAAAGAAAAATACTTACCTGTATCCATGCTCCTGCTCCCGCCGCCATCCACACGTCCATCCTCCCGGGCCGCGCCGCTCTGCATTATGGGAGGGACGTCTTGATGTCTGCAGTTAAAGCACATCTTGTTTGTTTCATTTCAAGACCATTGTGGTGGTGAATAGAGGCCAAAATCTGAAAATTCTGTCAATGTCCCAATATTTATGGACCTGACTGTACATCTGCCCCACATTCACTTTTCATAATAATTATTGATGTAGTATCGGCGCTACAGTGTATACCATTCTTTTCCTGTCAGGGCAGCTGATAAGCCGCTGGGACGGGTAATTGTACGATTGTACAAGCTGTCAAATATTACACTGCCAGGCAGTGGCGGCTCCAGAGGTGGGAGGAAATAGAGAAATAGAGGAGCAATACCAACTGCCACCCCAAATGCTGCCAAACATCGCCGGCCGGGACTCACTGGCAGTTGGTGTGGCACCTCCGGAGCCACCAATGCTGCCAAGTTATGACGCAGCAGTGTTGCTGCATATACACAAGCGTAGGTCGGACATGCACATAAAACATAAGGGGGGGGGTCCTATTTTCCATAGCAAAATGCTAATAAAGCTTTTCGGAGCTTGTAAAATTGGAGAAGAGAGCCATTATCATACAGGACTATGGGGATGGCAGCATTCAGTGGTACTGTGCATGGTCTGAGATATCTCCTGTGTTAATATAATAACACCACTACTTACATGTAAGATGTGGAATATCTTGCAGTAATAGTTTCAGAATTAGGCTCATTTGTATCTATTTTTGCTAAATAACATTAACAACAATTAAAACAATTGGTACTGTAATCAAATGTTTGTTTTTATTATTATTATTATTACAGTAAAATCTCCACTGGGGAAGAACCTGCATAAATACATCTAATCAATTGTACAGTGCAGCAGAATACGTTACTACAACAAAACTGAATCATAGGATTATGCTTGGATAGCACATCATAATATGCAGTGGCATAGTATAGTCACTATTGTATAGTAGCTGTGAGTAGGGCAGTGCTGTCAGCATTAGCAGTCAAAGCTGGATCATGAATTTTGAACAATTCTGGTTATTAATATTTAAAGCGCTGTCTAGAAAAGGGGTGTGGAATTGTGGTCAAGGGATGAGGCATTTCAGCACACTCCCATTTACATCACTCTGGGGCCTGTTCAGTGCTCCCTGAACTGCTGGGCTGCCCCCCGGCTGCACCCTGCATCTATTGGCAGAGCAGCGGTAAGTGCGCCAATCTTCCCCACCCACACACCCCTGTGGAATACTGCCCAAAAAGTGGGACTGTTCCGCAAAAAATGCAGGACAGTTGGGATATATGAAAAAGGTGTTAGTTCAGGAGCTCTTCCACTTCAGCCCCAGAGGTTCCTCCATGCAGGCTGTCACGGTTGGTGCTTGAGAGTTACCTGACTCAGGTGATGAACTGGATTCAGCGGAGAACGGCTTAACTGGAACCATGGATGTTGTAAATAGCTCTATTTGCATATGAATTGTATGGCAGTGAGAACTGCCTTTGATGATAAATGACAGGAACAGTAACCTTGGAGTGGAACCAGTAGAAAACTTGGAGGAACCGGACTGGGACCGGCAGGAAGGCTGGCTGAGCTGGAGTTGGTAGTCTTGCAGAAGTGGACTGAGAACCAGTAGATAGACTTGCTGAATTGGACTGTGAACCAGAAGGATTTCCAGATGCGCCAGGTATAGCTATTAGGAGGATTGCTGATTGAACTGGTCTGGGAACCAGCCGGATTTCTGGATGCACCAGGTATAGCTATTAGGAGGATTGCTGAATGAACTGGTCTGGGAACCAGCAGGATTTCTGGATGTGCCAGGTATAGCTATTAGTAGGATTGCTGAATGAACTGGTCTGGGAACCAGCAAGATTTCTGGATACGCCAGGTATAGCAGTTAGCAGGATTACTAGATGAACTGGTCTGGGAACCAGCAGGATTTCTGGATATACCAGGTATTACTATAAGCAGGATTTCTGGGTATGCCAAGTATTGCTGTTAGCAGGATGACTGGTCTGAGAACCAGCAGGTTTTCCAGATGCACCAGGGGTTACTGCCAGCAGGAGCCTGGGATACACTTGTACACCACGGGAAGTAACGAGATGTTCAGGCCCTAAATGCTATCAGAGGAGGATGTTTATACCCTGGGTCTCGCACGAATTGGTGGATACAGTCAGGTGGTCTGGCAGTAGCATTCTGAGTGGTGGAAGGCACAACATGCAGAGGGAGCAAACATATCTGCAGTACTGAGAGTAAGAACTACACCTGCAATTCCAATCAAGGCTAGCAGTGTTCACAGACAGGACAGGACCCCGGTGATTAATCTCTGTGGAAAGGAGTGCATAGTCCAAATGCATACAGAGAAGTGTTGCATCCAGCGTGATCAGAGCAGATCTCCCAGGCAAATGCACATACAGATTCATGGGACAGTTGGCAGGGCTAAGTCTCAAGGGAAAAAGGTGAAAAACTTGCCAGGGTCGTGACAGTACCCCCCTCTTTATGGGTGGACTCCGGACACCAGAAAAACTTTCTTCCAAACATGACATTCCAGGAGCTTCAAACACAGGGACACCATAACATCTCTTCAGACATCCTCCCAATTATCTTATTTATTGGGAAATCTGGAGTGGAATTCTTCAAAGGAGAAAGTTCAAGACCTTCGCTGATTCTTCTTTGTGTGCCAACCAACGGACATGGAATCTCTGATAACTCCTGTGGAAATATGTGGCTGGGAAGGACAGGGTCAAACGACAGATGGTCTTCAGGGAATGGAGAATTATCATGTTCATAATTGAACTCAGATTCCGAGTCAGTATCTACAGGTAGAATGGAAGAATTAGTATGACTTGAAGACTGATAAGACTCCTGGGAGGAACTGTAGTACGAAGGGGACAAGGAGGTTTACACACATCTCATATTCAAGAATGCCGATTCAATAGAGCTTCTTTTCTTGGATGGTTGGAATTCAACACGCTGACCCTCGGAAACTTGACATTGTTCGGACTTCAGGGGGGTGGAAGACTGAGCAAAGGATGGATTCTTAGTAGGACAAACAGACTGTTTGACAAAATTTTAGAACTGGGAACTTTGCTAGAATGATGATAGTCTATAGAATCTTGTTTTACAGGTTTAGGACCAAACTCTTTAAGCAGAGCTGTACTGAAGGCTATTACATCTTGTAGAATTGGATCTTTGATCTCAATGAGTGGGTTAGCCCACTCCAAGGTTTTACCTCTAAAGTGCAAAAAAAAGAAACATGACGAGTTGGTGGAAGTAATACCATAAGATGGATCAGTTCTCAATAGGTTGTCATAATGCTTAAGTAATATGGTTTACTGGGACACTTCTCCATCAAATGTTATGGACACTACAGCATCCGAAGAGTCCTGAGTTACAGCATTCTTTTTTAATTGATGTTCTTTCTCAGACATGACATTGGAAACCTCCACCACGAGTGGAGAACTTGACAACTGGTCCTGGGGAACAGAACTGTAAACCCCCTCTTGGGATACGAAATTAGAAACCCCCTTCTTGGGTGCAAGACTTGAGACCCCCTCCTGGGGCACGAGACTTGAGACCCCCTCCTGGGGCGCAAGACTTGAGACCCCCTCCTGGGGTGTGAAACTTGAAATCCCCTCCTACGGAACAGAACTTGAAACCCCCTCCTGGGGTGCGAGACTTGAGGCCCCCTCCTGGTGTGAGAAACTTGAAATCCCCTCCTGGGGTTCGAAACTTGAAATCCTCTCCTGGGGAACAGAACTTGAAACCCCCTCTTTGGATACGAGACCTCCCTCCTGGGGTGCAAAACTTGAAGAAGCTTCATCCGACTTGCAACCGGCAGAATCCAGGCTTGGACCGGAACGTGTAGAATCCGGGCGTGGACTGGAACGGGCACTGAGACGTCGACACTCGGTATTACTGTTGGAATTGCAAAGGGAACAGTCTTTAATAAAGTGGTCAGAACCCCCACAATAGAGACAGATGTAAAGCTTTGCGCCGCTGGCGTTCAGCCACAGGGTGCTTGGGGCGCGGGTAACTTTGATGTCTCTCTTTAGCTGGTATGGAAGAATCTTTGCGTCTTAGGGATTCCAAGGCAGAGGTTTTAGTTGAGTCAGGGGTAGTACTAAGAAACTCGGGAATGATCTGAAATATTTTGATGAGTAGAGTTTGTAGCTGTTCCAGCAGTTGATTTGTATGTCATCTAGCCGACTAGTCAGAATTTGCAAAAACTGTAGTACTTGATGCTGTACCGCCTCCTTTGAAGCCGGATGAAGCTTCTTCAAGTTTCGCATCCCAGGAGGGGGTCTCATATCCAAAGAGGGGGTTTCAAGTTCCATTCCCCAGGAGAGGATTTCAAGTCTTGCACCCAAGGAGGGGGTTTCAAGTTTTGTGCCCCAAGAGGGGGGTTTCAAGTTCCGTTCCCCAGGAGAGGGTTTCAAGTTCCGTTCCCCAGGAGGGGATTTCCAGTCTCTTACCCCAGGAGGGGATTTCAAGTTTCTCACCATAGGATGGGGCCACAAGTCTCGCACCCCAGGAGGGGATTTCAAGTTCCATTCCCCAGGAAGGGATTTCAAGTTTCACACCCCAGAAGGGGGTCTCAAGTCTCGCACCCCAGGAGGGGGTCTCAAGTCTCGCACCCCAGGAGGGGGTTTCTAGTTTCGAATCCCAAGAGTGGGTTTACAGTTCTGTTCCCCAGGAGCAGATGTGAACTTCTCCACTCCTGGTGGAGGTTTCCAGTGTCATGTCTGAGAAAGAACATCAATCAAAAAAGAATGCTGTAACTCAGGACTCTTCGGATGCTGTAGTGTCCATAACATTTGATGGAGAAGTGTCCCAGTACACCATATTACTTAAGCATTATGACAACCTAATGAGAACTGATCCATCTTATGGTATTACTTCCACCAACCTCGTCATGTTTCTTTTTTGCACTTTAGAGGTAAAGCCTTGGAGTGTGCTAACCCACTCATTGAGTCCAAAGATCAATTCTACAAGATGTAATAGCCTTCAGTACAGCTCTGCTTAAAGAATTTATCACTCGTTTTGGTGATAAAATTCGTTAGTAAATGGGGGCCTTCATTTGAGTCACCCCCCCACCCTCCCCTCATGAATTGGCAATAGAAGAGAACTGCCTGTGTCACGAGCGTGGCTAGTTTTTCACCTTTTTCCCTTGAGACTTACCCCTGCCAACTGTCCCATGAATCTGTATGTGCATTTGCCTGGAAGATCTGCTCTGATCATGCCAGGTATTGCTGTAAGCAGGATTTCTGGGTATGCCAGGTATTGCTGTTAGCAGGATGACTGGTCTGAGAACCAGCACGTTTTCCAGATGCACCAGGGGTTACTGCCAGCAAAAGCCTAGGATACACTTGTACACCACGGGAGTAACAAGATGTTCAGGCCCTGAATGCTATCAGAGGAGGATGTTTATACACTGGGTCTCGCTCGAATTGGTGGATACAGTCAGGTGGTCTGGCAGTAGCATTCTGAGTGGTGGAAGGCACAACATGCAGAGGGAGCAAACATATCTGCAGTACTGAGAGTCAGAACTACACCTGCAATTCCAATCAAGGCTAGCAGTGTTCACAGACAGGACAGGACCCAGGTGATTATTCACTGTGGAAAGGAGTGCATAGTCCAAATAAATACAGAGAAGTGCTGCATCCAGCATGATCAGAGCAGATGTCCCAGGCAAATACACATACAGATTCATGGGACAGTTGGCAGGGGTAAGTCTCAAGGGAAAAAGGTGAAAAACTAGCCAGGGTCATGACACAGGCAGTTTTCTTCTATTGCCAATTCATGAGGGGAGGGTGGGGGGGTGACCCAAATGAAGGCCCCCATTTACTCTATGGCCTCCTAAGTTAACGCAACCACTATCACTGACACTCCCACAACACGCACAGACTCCGTGCATCCACTTAGCCACTTCCCTGTCACTGTCAAGGAGCACCCAATACATTTCTGAGACTGTATTTTTCCCGTTCGCTTCAATCGCAACTGCAGCTCTGTGTCTGCAAGCTGGACGTGTGTACAGTGCAACTTAGATGCATCACTCAATCGCATCCAACATGCAGCTGCATCCAACTCAGGATCACGCCCTGTGACTTGCAATTGGCCTCTCCATTCATATAACCCTACATTTAAGGTGGCTGACAAATTAAAATGTCCTCTCCCCCTCAAAATACCATCTGCATACAGCAGCTCCTGGGCTCCGGTGGGGGATGGGGAAGACCCCGCACTACTTGTTGCTTGTAGAGCACCTTTATTATAAATTCAAATGTGTTTTTTTTTTTTTACCACATCTTAGCATATTACTTTTAAAATGGTTTAACTACTTTTATCTACTTTAATGCATCCTCAGCTTTCTCATTTCCTCCCCTGTGATAGGAAAGCTGCATGTTCTATCACTTTCCCTAAAAATTGGCCCCTAACTTAAAAGGAAATACACTTTTGAAATCTGATAATGTCCTTAGAACTTTGCATAGAACAAAAGGTTGAAACAAAAACAGAGGAAGAAAATTGTGGGCACTGGTCCAATGCGGCCACATCTAGGATGAGCCATAAACTATAAGGGCCATGCAGGGAAGTACACTATCCATTAAAAACAGTATTCTTGCTTTCTAATTATATGCCATGTAAAATGTTTTTAGTACTTTGTAGGGGATATAGAATGCTTCTATATATGTGTGTGTACCAATATGTACATATACTTCTTTTTATTTTTTTTTCTTCTGTGCAATTTTTAAGTGAGTTGTAGTGAGCTCCCACTAATCCTATTTCCCATCTGTGCTTTCCATATAAGGAATATTTATGTCTTTACCAGTCTGTAAATATTTTGTGCTGCCTTTTAGGCCTCACACGGGCACCAATAAGGTGACCCCAGTGTGTCATGCAAGCAGAATTGCCTCTCAAGCCCAAATCACCCAGCATTCACATTGAGTGCTTGTGATTACACGTACATAGAGAGTCCTAATTTTCTGATCATTTGCAGCCTGCTATTAGCGCATTATTGGCACTGTGTGTATGAGGCCTAATGCAGAAGAGAAGTAGTAGAGCAATGATCAGTAAGAAGTGGGCAGCAAAATAACAACCTGCAGTCATTCAGATTAGAATTTTCACAGCAGCACAAAGTATTTCAGAAGATGTGTGGTCTTGTCACAGGGGGCATAATATATTTATTTATTAACAGTTATTTATAAAGCGCACACATATTCCTCAGCGCTTTACAGAGCTTATTTCAGTCATTCATTTCTGTCCCTGCTCCAGTGGAGCTTGCAATCTATGGGGCTGATTTATAGGTGGACGTGTGGATTGGTGCTGCGCCTTCAGTCACAGCATATCTGAGTATATATGCTAATGCCGCAGGTGTTGTCTCTTGTTCTCAGATTCACTACCTCCATCTGGAGATACGACATTGGATCACCATCGCGACCATCGGTGGACCATCAGACATTCTGAGTATCCTTTGAGTTACTTAGAATGTCCAGCTGCCGAGGCCAGTGATACTGGCTTCAGTACGCTTTACAAACAGGGCCGTCACGCCCCAGTCCGTCTCCCTACCCCAAGCAGCTGCAGAATGTCACTCATCCAGCGTCTGAAGACGCAGGACCAGATCTGCACATGCGCAGTACGGTTCATATGCACATGCAGATCAAAGAATAACAGCCACTTGTGGCCGATATCACCCGAGCGTCCGCCTATGAATCAGCCTCTATGTTCCCTATCACATCGACACACATACAGAGTAGGCTTAATTTTTTGCCAGAAGCCAATTAACCTAGCAGGATGTTTTTAGAGTGTTGGAAGAAACCCACACAAATGTGGGGAGAGAATACAAACTCCACAGGTGTGGGCCATTACTGGGAATTCAAGACTGGGACCTTATTGCTGTGAAGCAGTAATGCTAACCATTACACCATCCATGCTGCCCATAAAATAGCGCAAGTACTTCAGAGCAGAACAGCAGAGAGGAATGGAGGCAAGTAGGAACCTACAGACACTTTTGTAGTGGAAGGAACAGGGTACTCCGACAGTACAGTAGTGATCTGAGGCTCCTATCAAACTGATGCAAGAAAACTGTGGCGTCAAATGCATGAAAACAGCTAAATTCAAATCCTGCATTTCATGCTTGAAGCTGGGTACAGTTGCCCTTGCAAAGCAATAGGCGCTCCTTATATATGTTTTTATCATGCAGTTTGGCCTGAATCACATGCAAACTGTCATACATGAAATGTGCTTTGTGTTTTCAGCCTATAAAACACAGTACAGTGGGCTTGATTGATATGTGGACGCAAATGCCATCGCAACTGCGATCTCTCACGGACTTGCAATTGCGAAAAATATGCTAATTAGCCACTCGTCCAGTGCTTAGAAACACCAACTGTAAGCATCTCGCATCCACCGCTCACACACAAAACCGGAAACATTAAACGCAGATCAGAAGTCCATCAGCCTTCTGAGTAAGTCTAAGCTGCCACAGACATAGCGGGTCTCCAGAAACGCAGAGGGCGCTCCTGCTGCGAGCAAGAATGCAGTGGCTAATTTATGGACGTCCAGAAAACAGTGTTTAAATGGCAATGACACTCCTGCATTTCTCTAGCCATCCCCCTTCCCACCCCCAAATTCTGGCTACCTGTTTTCACTTTGTGAGTGAATCCTCTGTGTGAGCATAATATCAAATCAATCGCTGTGGATTACACTCAGGAGCACTGGCTAACAATCACTCAATCTGCGTAAATATCACCATTGCATCCACATCTGATTCAAGCCCAGTGAATCTTGTGTTTTGAATCTGAAATCCGAATCTGATGTGTGCGAGTTTGGAACCAATACTAAACCGCTACTTAGTAAATCTTTTAAAAGAGTAGAGACAACAGGTGATCACTGTTTTAAATCGCCAGATGTAGTAAGCGTTGTGCACATTACAGTTATTTCTAAAGCTTTCAGTAGGCAACAATCCATACTAGCCTATTCTCTCAGAATGTCCAGGAGACTCCCAAATTTGAGGGAGAATTCCCGGGCTCCTGGGACAATAGCCCATCCTCCTGGTTCCAACAAACTACCTCAGTGATTCGTTGTAACCTCCATCATCATTGCTCTACCCCCTGCGGTGTAATGCTGCAAACATGGCATTATGTTGCGGATGTGTGGTAAAAATTACTCAATCTGCGGTGCCATGCCCCCTCACCCTGGAGGTTACCATGAATGAGAACTCATAAGAAAATTTTTTCTAACTCATATGAGCTCTAAATTCTTAATGAATACAACAATAATGCAACTAATGCTTCCAAAAATTATGTTTCTTTCTATGTTTAACAGATCTAATAAATATGTCTAATAGTTAAAGATTGGTTAATATGGTATACACTAGTATTAGAAGAATGTGAATTGGTCAGGTATGGAGTAGGGTTATGAAGACCATGGCTACTTGATAAATCCCTTTATAAGATGCTGTTGGATGAGAAGATTATTAACAAGACCCTATAAGTCAACAGACATCTGTTCTCACTATACAGATGTGCAGAGATTTATGTTACTGCTTTCCGGAATATGTTAGTTTTATAATCAGAAAAACCACTATGAGAAGAAAGACTCAATTCTGATTTAAAGATGAATGTATGTTCTAGGAAATACTAGAACTAATGCAAAGAATCCACATGGTTCTAATCTACTTTCAGTTATTCCACTACCGAATTCTCTATTAATTCCTGAATGAAATTTTTCTCCCTTGTGTTATGTGACCGTACACTAAAATGTTGCACCATATGCCATTAAATATGTACTTATAAAATGTTTAGAAGCTTGCAATGATTTTATAACGTAACAAATAGATAACTCCTTGCTAATTGACATTTATACATAATTCCCAATGTCTTCATATAGTTGGGAGAGTCCTGATTATGCTAATAATGTTGAGGTGTATGGCGATAAAGCACCCGTACATCGCGCCTCCAGATCTTACTACAGGTTCAGTTGATCTGGGGATGCGATGTGCGATTCCATGCAGCGCTATGCAGGGGGGGAGGGGGATACCGGCATATTGGGCGGTCGGCCACCTGATCGCATCGTGTGGGGGGCAGGCCCATATGTCAGTCATCGGAACCCCCGTCACGTCGTAAGGTGCATATCGCACAGTGTATGGGCAGCTTAAGTCTTAAAAGTTGCACTTACTTCTAAGTTGGCAGTCTCCAGGTCTTGTCCTACACTATTACTTTGAACAAATTCTAAAGACCAGAAGGGAGGCCAGTGGGGAGAAAGGTAAAGCTGCTGTAGCACTGCTTTCTATAATAGCAGAAGCACATTGTATTAACTACATCCACATGAGGTTATAGCGGATCACGTTACTGTATATGCAAAATGTAACAGTAGTAGGGGGTGCAACTACTATTGTCTCTAGATGTGCTGGGCCAGTCCATTATTCTGACCCCTGCTCTGATCCTCTGAAAATGCACAATGAACATTTAGTTTCATAGGTGAAAGCTCCGGACAGGTCTTCATTGCATAGGCACCGGCACACATGCATGCTCGGAAGAGCAGAGCTGGGTCTGAAGAAAGTCTGGGTAAGGGCCCCATCTAAGATTATATTGGCCTCAGTGATTTTGTGTTATGCCTTTGCCCCATGCTATTGGATAAATTGTCATGTCATCTCCATGCAACTTTTTCTTAGCATCTTTTATAATCGCAGTCAAGCCATACCTAGCATCTACTCCTGTTACTTGGATGTGTCTCTGTGTACAACTCTGTATGAGGTCCCCTTTGTTTTGAACCTGCAAAGCTTGAATAAATTACATTAAAATAATATTAGTTTTCATTTCAGCTTTCTTTTGCATTTTTTTAATGAGGAAATGTAATACACACTGAGGGCCTGATTCAGAGCCGGACGCTCTTTCAGAGCGCTCGCTCTGAATCAGTGCCCTCCTTCTCTTTTTTTAGAATGGCCTCCTGGCCGCTCGCATAGCTGTGGGTGACCACCCACAGCTATAGTGAGCGGCCAAAAAGATGGTCGGGATGGTCAAGACCATCGCGACCATCGGGCTTGCGACGAGACCCTTGTGGTAGGATCTCGTTGCCGCAAGCCCTGGAGTGCTTTCGGCTCTATCAGAGCCGAAGGCACTCCCACTGACATCACTTGTGATGTCAGTGGGGCCGGCCCCAGACGGTAGGCGTTCCCATAGGAATGCCTCCGTCTGGGCAGCCACGCCCCCGGCACGCCCACCAAAGGGGGCGTGCTGTCACTCACCATCTACAGCACGCCCCCTTTGGTACGAGACCCATAACGACGGCTTGGCCGTCGCTATCCGGGTCTCACCGCATGCGCACGACGGAGCCGGGTCTGTCATGCGCATGCGCACTGGGCCAACATCGAGCCGCTTGCGAGCGCTTAGCGCTCGCGAGTGGGTCTGAATTAGGCCCTGAGGCCCTGATTCAGAGCCGGACGCTCTGACAGAGTGCTCGCTCTGAATCAGGGCCAGTCTTTTTTTTTTTTAGAACGGCCTTCTGGACGCTCGCATAGCTGTGGGTGACCACCCACAGCTATAGCGAGCGGCCAGGAAGATGGTCGCGATGGTCAAGACCATCGTGACCATCGGGCTTGCGACGAGACCCTTGTGGTAGGGTCTCGTTGCTGCAAGCCCCAGAGAGATTTCGGCTCTAACAGAGCTGGAATCTCTCCAATGACATCACTTGTGATGTCAATGGGGCCGGCCCCAAACGGTAGGCGTTCACATGGGAACGCTTCCATTTGGACAGCCACCCCCCGGCCCGCCCACCAAAGGGGGCGTGCTGTCACTCAACATCGACAGCTGTCGTGCGCATGCGCTCTGGGTCACCATTGATCCGGTGGCGAGCGCTCAGCGCTTACTACCGTGTCTGAATCAGGCCCTGAATCAGTTCCTGTACAGACAATGAGATAATATCAATATCAAAAGAATGTCAGTAGTTACCAACATGCCTCTCAACATTCCAGGGCCTAAAATTGTGACAAATTTGTCATGTTCCTGATCCGCAAAGGTCACTACAAAAGCAGATCAAATCACAACCATTTTACTGATGCCAATCTAGTAAAATGTTAAGCCTCCATTTCCGGTACCTGAAAATGAGAATTGTTCAATAATAATTAGGATTGATGTGGGGATGTCTACCAATCATTTTTAACCAAAGAATCTTCAAATAGTGGAAATACTCTGGGTTAAGACACTAATTAAAGAAAAAGTAAAAAAATTATAATAATATAATAATAATGAAATCCTATTATTCCTTTAAGTTCTATTTTTAAAATACTACAAGCACAAGACACAAATGTTACATTTTACACTTTGTACTGGGTCTGTGTAGTTTGAATTTTTGAACTATCTTTTCATCAAGCCCTTATTGAACAACATGTATGGAGTCTCCCGTATTCCAGAACATTTCAATACAAACATTGTTAGTTTTTATATGGGTAAGTTACAAAGTACTTTTGAAGAAATTCCAGAAAATAAATGAATGCAAGATAGTGACGTCAAGTGAAGGTTCACTGACTAATTTTGCTTAAAAAACTTAACGTGCATGCCAACTCAATTTGTTTATGGATATTTTGACCTAGAGCCCAAACATGGATCTTTCCTTAAACTTTCTACCATAGTCCTGCGATGTACTACCTCATAGTTTATTGTTCTGAACATGAGGCCTCATTCAGGGATGTACGCAAAACCAATGGTTTGCGTACATAGCCGATGGTGACAAGACTGCGCAAGGATCTGCGAGTTTGTCTGCAGTTCCCCCAAAGCCGCAGCATGTCCGTTTAGGAGCTGGGCGTTTTGTAGGCATCCCAAGGCCAAAGTCTGCGTCTTCTGATGCAGATTTCCTGGCCCCGGCTGGGCAGTTCCATTGCCCATTCTGAATAAGTTTAAGCTTACTCAGATGGGTGATGACTGTGACTGATGGTCGCGATGGTATCTGTAATGCTGATAGGAGGCGCCTTTTGTCATCAAACGCCTCCTGCTACATTAACATATGTTAGCATCGCTGCTGCATCCAGAGACTAGCACATTTTGAAATCAAGATCACCATCAGTAAGCTAGGGCTAACCCTTTTGCCACTCTAACATTTTTGCATTACGGTTTAGTCTCCCAGTTCCCTTTTTCGTACTGAAGTAATCTTCCCCTAGCTTTAGTCGTACACAACTTTTAGTCTTTAAGTCTTACAAGTCTTTGAAACATTTCCCCATCTGCTGACCCTAATCTATAGAATATTGTACTGAGGGCCTGATTCAGACCCACTCGCGAACGCTGAGATCTCGCAAGCGGGTCGATGTTGGCCAAGTGCACATGCGCACGAGGGAGCCGGCTCCGTCGTACGCATGCGCGAGACCCGGATAGCGACCGCCAAGCCGTAGCTCCGGGTCTCGCTATGAAGGGGGCGTGCTGTCGATGGTGAGTGACAGCACGCCCCCTTTGGTGGGCGTGCCGGGGCGTGGCTGGCCAGACGGAGGCGTTCCCATGGGAACGCCTACCGTCTGGGGCCGGCCCCACTGACATTACAAGTGATGTCAGTGGGAGTGCTCTCGGCTCTGATAGAGCCGAAAGCACTCCAGGGCTTGCGGCAGACGAGACCCTACCACAAGGGTCTCGTCGCAAGCCCGATGGTCGCGATGGTCGCATCTTTTTGGCCGCTCGCGATAGCTGTGGATGGTCACCCACAGCTATGCGAGCGGCCAGGAGGCCGCTCAAAAAAAGTAGAGGGACGGCCCTGATTCAGAGCGAGCGCTCTGGCAGAGCGTCCGGCTCTGAATCAGGGCCTGAGTCTGTCAACACTCACAAGTCTTCTCAGTTTTCCTCAATTCTGCAGAGTATTGCCCTGATTCTGTAAATATGCTGTAAAAATTATAAACCTATAGAATACTGCCGTAAATCTATACAATTAGCAGTCTGTATTCGTACTGTTCTATGCACTGTGCACTTCTATCTCATTAAGGTCACTTGTGAACATTTCCTAATAGTGTAGTGCAGTGATTCCCAACCTCGGTCCTCAAGGCACACTAACAGTCCTGGTTTTGGTGATATCCAGGCTTGAACACAGATGGTTAAATCAAAATAACTGAGGTACAAATTAAGTCACCTGTGCTCCAGTATGGCTATCCTCAAAACCTGGACTGTTAGTGTGCCTTGAGGACCGATGCTGGGAACCCCTGGTGTAGTGGAAAAAATGGCAACAAAACATTTTTGGCAACAGCCAAGCAGTGTGGTTCATGCTACCACTTTTATTTGCCTAAGGAACGGGTCATATAGGAGGGCTTGTCCTGAATGCTGGACATTTCCAGCTAAAGAATTGTGGAAATTCATGAGATTTCGGAGACTGTCGTAGTATCAGGTTGAAGTGAAGGGTTAATACTGTGCCCCTGTTACATAAAAGAAATTAAGTCTTGTAGATGATGAATGCAACAGTTTCTGAGTTTAATCACACTTGTGTGATAGGGGAAGAGTGTCCCCACATTCATTCAACCTATCACCACATGAGTGATTGATCACTTAAAAATTGAGCTGAAAAAGCAGAAGTATTTAGAGTACCCTTAATGGACAGCAGTGACTTCTGGTCATTGCTGAATGCAGTCTTAATAATTCTTATCCTCACATATAGGATTATATAGCTGGAAACCTCCACCTAACATCAATGACTTCTGTACCAGAAGTGGGACTTTCTGCCCTGTAACAAAAAGCTTAGAAGTATCCTTGTGATGAAACAAGTGTACCCTGACCATCTTACTTACTGTGCCTTATTTCCCCCCAGATCATGACTCTGGTGAATGTATGTTGCAGCTTTTGGTCCTACAAGTTACAGGAGAAGAGAGTACTGACACAATCAAAAATGGTTATCCTACCGGGACTTGCTCTCCTTACTCTCTGTTGCATTTGTCCCAAGAAATATAAGTTTAAAGTGTTGTGATAGTATATATGCTTCATGTATGACATATAACCATGCCTTATGTTGATAATGATACTAGGCCTAAAAAAGTGCTATAGCCAAACTGGGAAGGTCAAATATTGTGCTTGGTGACTCCAGCAGCATGGATAGCCAGGTCAACCCACCAGCACAAGCAGGTAGAGCTTTCAGAAGCCTGAATTAAGGAGGAAGTGCTAGTTCTCCAGAGAGTGCTTCTCTGAAGCTCGAACAGTCCAGCGATTAATCCAGCTAACAAAGTCCAGCTAGCCTCATCCCAAGGTAAATATACTTCTTTTCAGGAAGGTATATTGTGTGAGCTTGGGCAGCTCAAACATCATAGAGCCACCAATGACAGAATTTCCAGAAGAGGAGAACAGCAATTAAATGGGTTCCAGCCCTGGGGAATGAGAAGTGCAATGAGATCTCTTGGAAATTATGAGGATCCAGCCAGAACATCAAGATGTGTCAATCTGGGAAACCATGAAGGGTAGGTATGTCTTGGAGGCAGGACAACTTAAGTTTTGTCACATAGAGGTCAGATATCTAACTGAGTCTGGAACCCTGGAAGACATATGAGAACTTGTAAGCATGTTGTCCTTCATTGCTGTAGGACCTGTGTGTCCACCAAAAGTGGAATGGCAATGAAGTAGGACTGCTGCCTCACTGGCAGCACTAGGGAAGACACCTCCATGAGCAAGAGAAGAGGTTGGATCAGACATGACAGGGTTGGCTAACCAGAGAAAGGAGTTATCATGCCTTGTGTCCCTTTGTAAATTTTGTGTGTGTTCCCTTTGTAATCTGTACCTCTGTTATCTACAGTTTGTAATGTGTTTATCATCCTATAAGTGCTATAATCTCAGTTATGTTATTTGTCCTAATAAGACCTACTTATATTATAAAGTCAGATATTTGCTTAAATATGTTTGTGTTCCCATGTCGTAGGTAATGACTGGCTGGCAGAATGCTGAATGCGGATCATTATCGTGGCTGATTAGGTGCAGGAGTAGCTTAGACTTAAACATGGGCAAGCTCCAACAGTCAGTCAGGCCAAAGTAGCCACAGGGTGCTATGTCATTCTGACAGCCTTGTAACAAATTTTGCATTGGAGCCCTAAAAATAAGAGGTTCAAAACAATTTGCTTAATAATTGTTGGATGGAAAAAGTGAAGCTTAACTATGTACCGAAAGTGCAATACTTGACGGAAAATAAGATTGCAAACAGTACATAGCCCATTTACATGGGCACATTGACATTCAACTCTGGTGCAAATATAGGCATAACTGTTCTCTTGATCCATATGCAGGAGGTATTGCAGAGTTGGGCTGATGCAGAGTTGGCCACAATTGCGCTACAAACCTCAGATATAATATGCATTAATTAACATAATGCAATTGAGATCATATGCAAAGCAGCAACTATCTTAAGACAAGGCCCGGTTGGGAACAGTATCTTATGGGCAGGGTTGGACTAGCCCACAGGGGTACAGGAGAAATCCCCGGTGGGCCCCACTGCCTGTGAACCCATCCCCTCGTTTAGGTTTCAGGTTCCAGACCTCAAATTATAGACTGTTACTCTACTAGATGGTCAGTCACGTGGTGGAGCAGGACCACTGATCAAGAAACTACACCAAGATTTGTCTAAAGGTGAGCCATTAATCAGTGGTGGCTGGCCTCACCCCCCACTGGTGGAAGATCACTCCCCTTAAGTATGGGCCCCTAGAACTGCATTCCTCCGGTGGGCCCTTCTTGTCCAGGTCCGACACTGCTTATGGGCATGGTTTATTCCAGGCGTATGTCACATACACTTGTAACCTACTTGCACCCATGGTTTTAAGGAATAAATCACAAGTGATTTGCTAGTGTTGGGGACGTCATCTGATATTTTGCACCTGTCCATGGCCATTCACAAATAATACGTCTTTTTCATGGTAATATGCATCTTTGTCATGGTCTGCATGTATTCATGCTCTTACTGTACTCGACCTACATTGGAACACCTCCATCCCGCCTATCTATGTGCAAGCAGTTGTAAGTGGCAGAATCACACAAATCTGCATAGTAGCAGGTGCACGTGGTCACTTCTCTGGGTAGAGTGAAATCACGCAATTACACTACACAAACTGGAGTAGTACTCACATGGACTCAAATGCATGTGATTACCCTGCACATATTCACACCAGTATAACTTTGACAAATGATAGCAGTATCTTAGATGGTACACACTTTAGGCTTTTTGCAGAATTGCCCACAAATTGCTGTCTAAAATGCAGAAACAATTGCGACTGACGGGATGCCGATGGTCTAATTACCAGCGCCAGAATCCCAACAGTAGTCGGGATTCTGGCTACAGAATACAGACCATCGGCATCTCGAATGTAAGTATCGGGGATTAGGGGGACGGTTAGAGTGCGGGGCTAGGCACTAGGAGGAGGGTTAGGCACTATGGGAGGAGGGTTAGGTTTAGGATGTGGAGAGGGGGGTTATGTTCAGGCACTAGCAGTGGAGGTTAGGGTTAGGCACCAGGAGGGAGGGTTAGGGTAGGGAGAGGGGGAGGGCTAGCATACCGGCTAATAAGTGTCGGTATGTTAACCCTGTCGGGATCCCGGCATCGGCATTCTGATCGCCGAGATCTCGAATGCCGGCAACCCATACCCAACCCGTAGTATACAATGTTGTCCCCAGAATTGTTTTAAAGCTAGGCGGTATTATGAGTTATTTGGTGAGGGGGAGGGGGCTTAAGGGCAGACCAAACCCTATCAAAAGAGGTAAACAGCAGCCCATCGTGCACTCCAGATAGGAGAGGGGGAGGCTGTGAGACTGCAGTACTTGCTTTTAGTGCAGGGTGGGCAGGTGTCAAAGGCAGAGTGGCCTCTCCCACCGGCATCCTTCTTCTGACATGGGCAGCTCAGTGCAGTGAACATTTCTGTTACTCACAGCACCCTCTGCTGGCTGGCATCAGCATACTCTTCTGTAAGTCGGGCCGGACCTGGGTGCCTGATGCCGCGACTCCCCAACTGACAGCTGAGCGTTGTAAGACAAATGACATCTGTTGCGCCCATCAAAAAGAAACCTGGGGAGAACACTGTGGGTGATTCTGATGCGGATGGATTTAGCATCATATGCTAACATATGCAAAAGCAGCAGGAGGCATCTATAGTAGAAAGACGCCTCCTGCATACTTCAGTGTTCAGCAGCTGCTTCTGAGGATGTAGCCATCGAAACACTTCTGTGTACATCGGCCATCTGTGTAACCTTCAGGTTACACAGGATGGCCGGCAGTTTTACGTTTCCAAGGCTTTGGCATTCCTCTGTTTTGTGGAACTGGCCCGGACACAGCACGGTAGAGCTCATTTCCCCTTCATGCTAAGGACCTGGAAGTGACATGAGTAAGGGCAGAAGTGCGATTCCATGCCCATAAAGTCCACCTAAAGAAGGAACTAGTCCGCTCCCCACGCTTTGGGCTCGGTGGCTCGCTTCACTCTACACAAGATTATATTCCCCCTCTATGTTCACGGGATGATTATTATTATTATTTTTATTATTATCCTTTATTTATATTGCGCCACAAGGGTTCCGCAGCACCTTACAATACATAAACAAATGAGCCCACAAGAAAACAGTTATTAAGAGTGCAAACAATGCAGGACAGATACATGATTAATACATTGCTGCATAACACTTAAATAAGCAGCATGGTGTCAGCAACCAAGGGTTAGGTGCTGTTGTAAATTAAAGTATAATTAAGTGAAGGAGAAGCACATGAGGGAAGAGGGCCTTGCTCGTGAAAGATTACATTCTAAAGGGGAGGGGGCAGACAAACATGGATGATACAGATGGGCTGGATACAAGGGTCACAGTAATATAACATCTAAAGAAAGGTTAGTCTAAACTTAAGAGGAAAAGACAATGAGTTCAGCAAAATTACACCAAGCCTCAAGATTTGGGGGCCACAACCAAGGTCCATTTGAGGGGTCATCTTGCTGCGTCGCTGCGTGGATGGTAGGGAATGATGTTGGACAGTAGCTGATGACATCAGGGTCCTCTCCGTGAAGGGCATCTAGACACTACCGTCACCGCACCCTCCCCGCTCCACAAATCTGCATAGACGCATATGGGTCTGCCCACTTTCTAGCCATTACAGCAATTTCACACAAGTTGCACTATGCTACACTATCTGTCGTAGTGCTCAATCTGCATTAGCCCCTCCATGTGTGACTAGTGAGGAATGCATCAGAGCAAGATGGACATCACATGGACAAATATGTCTCAGTGACCCCTGGAAAGAAATGGTCCATGCAGTGATGAAGCAAATGGCAATTCCTGTGGTGCTTCATTGGCGTGCAGAAACCATCATTTACATCACTAGCAGTAAGGAGTTGGTTTGGCTAGTATATATAGTACAATTCATAATAAGAAGTGTCCTCTGATGGAAAAATCGTATAAAACAGTTGTGATATTTAAATGTTATTTTAACGCTGTTAAAAAATCCACAATCACCACAAGCATAGAAACTTCTGTGACCCTGAACTCAAGTGTACAATATGGGCCTTCTTTTGTATATTCTCATGGGTGCTCTTGATATCCGGCAACAGGACACAGTTGTATCATTTTTATCACCGCAACAAGTGGTACAGCGCCCCCTAATGCCATTCAAGCAGCAGTGGAGTTTCAGCAAAACTACTATAGTGCAAGTGGTCCTGGTTTTTCCCATAATGTCAATTTAACAAGTAAAAAAAAGCAAATAATTTTATTAAAATTGGGGAGGGATACATTCAACACTTACTCAATGATTCCCAGTTTAATATATCTACATCTTTCAACTATTTTAAATACTGTATATTAAATGGTATCATTTTATATCTATACATTTTTATTGAATGTCTAAAACAGATTTGTTTGCACTCAAGCACTTTCATTTCCTTTGGAAAAATAACAGCTACAGCTGACACGTTCTGCATTTTATTACTGTAAGTGTAAGACAGTAAATACGAAACTCAAATATTTGGGAACTTGGTAAAATCATATTGGTATTTCCTGAATGTGGCAAAATTCCTGGCTGCGGCAATTTTTTTTTTCAAAATACAAAATGCTCCTTTGTTAATCATGTCCGTATACCAATTTTAATCAGCAGTTGGATCTAGCCCTGTCATCGGCAGCATTTATGTACCTGAACCCTGCGTTTAACTGCTCCCTCATTTTAAAGGTGAAATTGTATTACAGGTGATTATAAGATTTCAGAACGGTAGTAGCCATAGTGAAATTCAGCTTGATATGATGGAATGAAGTACAGAAATGTATATACCATCAGCAGCATGAAGGCAAAATACACAAGAACATTTTTTTTAAACTAATTTCAAGTACGATTTTCGGAATCGTAAATGATCAATAGATTTTTTTGCTTTTGGAATATAAGTATATTCATTTAGTAAGCATTATGATAAAAGTACTCCATATAATAAGCGTGTTTATAACCCTAGTGTGCGGCAGTAGCTGTGAGTATATATTCCGATGTGTTTTCTTTCTCTTCATTCTCGGTCTGGGTATTTCGGTCTCCCCCTTGGGAGGTGGGGGTATGAAAAGGCAAGTCTTTGGGAAGGTAAATCTGAACAAAGGCACCTATTCACATGCTGCCTTCTAGTCTATCAGAGAGAAAAAAATCTGAGGCCAGCCTTTAACCTGAGCTGCTGGCAGTCTGTACCAGATGTGACATAACTCAGACAAGGAAGAAAAAATGTACATTCCACGGAGGACAGAATATCGTTTGGAAAAAGTGGGTTCTTTCTGTTTATTTTTTTATATACTCTTTTTATATTTCCATTTCCCGATCCTGGGCCTTTTCCTTAAACACCCCACATAATCAGAGGTGAGCTGAAAGAATTCACATTTACTATAACGGTATACGTTCATACTGCTATTGACATTCCGAATGTCGACACCCAGAATGTCAACGTGGTCTGAGTGTCGACGTGGACAGAATGTCGACATTCAACATGTTGACGTTCACAACGTTGACAGTGACAGAACGTCAACATTGTGAATGCCAACAGCCAAATTTTCTTACAGATTTTAGAGTTATGGTGCATACACACGGTCAGATTTTTCTTCAGATGTGAACGATAACGATTTAAAAAATCGTTCAATCGTTCATATCTGAAGGAAAATCTGACATATCTGACATGCCTGAATGATGGACGATGAACGATGCGCGTTCCCAATGGTCAGATAACAATATCTGACATCTGATGTGTTTGCAGTCAGACTTGGACGATTCCATTCATTTAATGCAGTCAAAAATCATTCAAATCGTTCAAAACTTTGGTAAAATGGTTCAAATCGTTCATTCGTTCATCTGACAGATCTGACCGTGTGTATGCTCCATAAGCTGCATACCCACACAACGATTTTGTTACCAACGATTTTATGAACGATTTTCTGTCAGATTTTTTAAAGTGTAATGAACGATTTTTTTGAACTACAAACGGTTTTTGCATATTCCCTTAATGAAAATCGTTGAGTTGACAAGTCTGACTGAACTACAAACTACAATCTACAATCTACAAACGTGAACACGCATGAACGATAATAGTTTATTGTTTGACTCAGAAAGTGAACGATTTTTTCAAACGATTATCGTTAAACGTTATCATTTAACGATAATCGTTCAAAAAATCGTTGTGTGTGTATGCAGCTTTTGCATATGACATGTCAATCTCCCTTCCATGTCAGCATTCTGAATGAAATTCAGAACATGTTGACATACTGGGAGTGTGTACCTCACCCAATTTGAAATGGAAATTTTGTACACAGAAGTGCCAAAAGTCATTGGATAGGTGCCTAATAACGTGTAGGCAGGGCCCTAACTAGGGTAGTGCAACCAGTGCCTTGGCACAGAGCACCACAGGGCAGGGGGCGCTGTTTGGGCCTGTCAATTTTCTGTTTATTATCACTCTCTCTTGTAGCTTTCTCTTATGTCATCCCCAGCATCTCCTGGCCTCCCCTATCTCTTCCCTGGTCCTTCCCCATGTGGCCATGGCCCTTTTTTGCGCGTTATGTCCCTATTTGAAAAATAGGGGGGGCGCCAATGCTCTTTCTGGCACAGGGCACCTAACAGTCTAGTTAGGGCTCTGCGTGTAGGATCCCCTCTAGCCCAGCAATTCCACAAGTGGACGGAAGACCTCTGGAGAGATGTTGACTCATGCCATCTGGATAGCTTCCCACAGCTCCCTGATATCTGCAGGTGCAGGTTCTTGGGTGCGAATGGACCTCTCCACCACTTCCCATAAATGCTTGATTGGGTTCATGTAGGGCAAACATGGTGGCCACACCATTTATCGGAACTCTCCAGAATGCAAGTCGAACCAATTCTGGACAACTTGGAACCAATGACACGGTGCATTATCCTGCTGGTATATTACATCATTGTGGAGGTACATGAAGTCCATGAAGGGCTGCAAATGGTCATCCAGCAATGCAACGTAGTGGTTACTGGTCGATTACATATTTTATGATGTCTTAAATATACACCAAATATCAAATAAAGTATACTTAACTGGTATTGCTGTAAATGTTAGAAAATACAAAATAAGTATATATATTTTTAGTTGAATTAATATTGTAAAAATAGCTGTCAGTCAAAGAAGCTGTCAAACAAACAAGTTGCCTGTCTCATAGTTTGGATGTACCTCAAAATATAAAGAATTTTGCCATTTTCTATTTTAATTTGTCTTTTAGGATTCCAGCTTTTCACTATTTACTTTGCTGTATCACAGGCCACCCAGGGGTTATTTAATGTAGTTTTAGTGGAACTATTTGAGATTTTTCTACGTTCAGTATATATGTTCTTCTGACCCCATATTGCATATGCTTGAAGCGGTGCTTCCTGTGGCACTGTTCCAGTGAAATGACCCTTAACAACCTTTCCCTTCATAGACAGTCATTTAAACACAACTAAACACTACGCGCTTTCCACTCCCATAATATGACTGAAGTTAGTTTTTTACTCTTTCAACTGGCAAATGCCTCCCAGCGTGGCTTGTGAAATTTCAGATATTCACTCCAGCAGCTTGTTTAAACTCCCTAGTGTGTTTGGTCTAAAGGTATGTCCACAATACTCACTACTGTACATCCAGATCCAGTTTATGCAAGCTCAACCAAACCCCTCCTATTAGACTTTGCCCACAAAAATCATATTCAACTTCAATGGAATTGACCTATGTCGTGGGTTATGCATATAAATTCTGGAGCTTAATTGAAAGCAACTGATTTGATTCATAAACAATAAATATAAATGTTTCATTGGTTTCAATAGATTATAATATTTTAATAAAGAATGATAAAAACAACTAAGCAGACATGGGGCAATGGGCTACATTCATGAAGTACAGTTGACATGACGTTGCTCTTGTACCAGTGTATCTGGATGGACAGTCCTCTCAGAAGTAAACTGGTGCACACCTTTGAGGCTTAGATTGAAGCAGTCAGCTGACTGGTGACAGCAGAGCCAATGGTTGTACTTTCCATCAACTTTGTTGCTGCTTATTTGTGTCAGTGTCATGATCAGAAGGTACCTTCAGATTGCAGCTTTAACTGCCAGTGTCTTCATTTCATTAAGGTTGCAGCATTCAGAATAACCCTGGAAACACTAAACAGCTTGGAAGCACTATGAGAATGTTTTGATCAGTGGATGGGAGAGGGGTGTGGATTGGTAGACATGGTGTCTGGAGCTCAGTGCCCTATATAGCTAGTAGTGGGCATGATCCTGTACTTTAAAAAGTCTCTGAGCATGCTCACTCTGTGCTTACCAGCTGTCTGACATTAGTATTGATTTCCACACCTGATTACATTTGATGGTTACCCTTTAAGAAGGGACCTTTTATATCAGAGCTTGGCAAAGTCATTTTGGTGCTTGTATCGCAATTTCTAAAGCTGGCGACACATCTAAAGATTATCTGTCCAACCAGCCAACTAGCTGATTGGTTGGATTGAAAATCTGGTAAGGTATGAAAGCGAATGACAATCAGCAATTTGCTTCCAAATGCCGGAAAAGGGACAAAAACTGTTGTTTGAAAAAATTGTTTAGATCAAACATTTAACAAACTTCTCTGATGACCATTTTCATCTGTTTTCTGGCATTTAGGAGCAAATTGCTGATCATCAGTTACTCCCATACGTTACCAGATTTTCATTCCAACCAATCAACTAGTTGGCTGGTTGGATGTAAGTTGGTCTAGTGTGTGGCCAGCTTAATTCTGCTAATTGTGTGACTGTAACCATCTTTGATTAAACTAATACAGTACAAGGTACCAGCTACATGAACTGGTGGATTTATTTCGCCAGATAGTGAAAGATAATTCTACGATTTTTATTGTTGAAAAATTGTTTGAATCGAGGTAAGGAAGACAATGGGACTAACACAGGTATAGATTGAAATAAATAAAATAAATAAAAGTAATAATATTTCTAAAGGGGGTTATCCACTTTGCAATTTTTATGAACGATTGAACGATAACGATCGTTTGATCGTTCAATCATTTGCAAATCGTTCATAAATTGTTTACAAATCTATTGCAAAAATGTCTAAAACGACCAGCGATGCCCGTGCCCGCTGGTCGTTTAGACATCTATGATCTCTCCAACATGCTGGTCAACCTGACGATATCATCAGGTTCAGCATGTTTCCAGATGGTTGATGACCCTGCACTGATCGTCTGCTTGTTCAGTGCAGGCTCATCACACAACTGACAAACGACTGCACAATTACAATGTCGTAATCGTGCAGTCATTTTCAGATCTGGTAGTGGATACCCCCCTTAACACTGACGTGGTCGAAACACAGTATGTAAGGGTCCAGACAGAGATGGACTGAAGAAGCGGAGATTAGTTTGTTTGAAAAAAGTGATTATGAACCTTTGTTATCTGAATGCCTTAATAGTGAATACACAAGGATCCCCATTGGAATTTTACATTGAGTTCCAGTGTCTTAGCAGTCTGATTAGGTAGATGGAGGGCAAGCACTTCTGACATTGAACCTGGAACATTGACATAGGTGTGCAAGTCCTTATTGCAGAGGTTCTCAAACTCTGTCCTCAAGACACCCTAACAGTCCAGGTTTTAAGGATATTGATGCTTGACCACAGGTGACTTAACTAGTAACTCAGTCAATTTGATTTAACCACCTGTGCTCAACCATGGATATCTCTAAAACCAGAACTGTTGGGGTGTCTTGAGGACCGCATTTGGGAACCTCTGCCTTATTGTTCTATGTACTAAGCCTTGGACAGAGATAAGGTGGATGGAGATAAAGTACCAACCAATCAGCTCCTGTAACTTTACAGGTTTTAAAAATAACAGTTAGGCGCTGATTGGTTGGTACTTTATTTCAGTCCACCTTAACTCTCTCCAGGGCTTTGTACATAGAACCTTTACACAGGTTAGGGAAAGAAATCAATGGGTTCGCTTAAGTGATCAATATATTATCTGCAAAAAGAGACATTTTCAATTGGGTGCTTCTTATCTGGATATCAGGGGCCTATGTATCAAAGCTGGGAGAGAGACAAAAATTGTAACAAATAAATCGCTAACCTATCAGCTCCTAACTATCATTTTTAAAACACAGCCTGCAAAATTTAAATTGGAAGCTGATTGGTTAGTACTTTTTCCCTCACAATTTTATTTCTATCCCAGCTTTGATGCATAGGCTCCTTTATCTGGATATTACCCACATCTGAGTTCCCACAGATCATAGCCGCTATGCATAGTGGGCAAACCTTTCTGGTACCATTACTTTAAGTGAGAATACGAACAAAGATAGCCTATAGGTGAAGCACCACATAGATTGTTAAAGGGACTGAATCACGTTTCAGAAGCTTCTGTTAAACCAAATTCTTTCAAGGTGTGGAAAATGAAATTCCACGATAATTTATTATAGGCTTTCTCAGCATCAAGCACCAAGACAACGGAGGAGCCTGGACCGATTAATACGTGAAATAATATGTGAAATAATATTCAGTGTAATTTCAATGCTTGCCTTGTACAAAACTCACTAGATCTAGATCAATCAAGCATGTATATAGCAGGTATTTAACCTGTTTGTGAACATTTTAGCATAGAGATAAATGTCCGCATTCAGGAACAAAATAGGCCTGTAATTTGCAAATCTTATGGTAGGTTTCTTGCTTGGGGACCATTATGTGGGAACGGTTTTATCTGGTTAAAATTTTCCTAATAACTGTATGTTACTATGGGGCCTATTCATCATCACTTAATTTTCTCAAAAGCAGGTGAAAAAGCAAATTTTCACCTGCAATTGTAAAAATGTAGTTATCGGGCCATTCATCAAGAAGACACAAAAAGATGTCCGGCGCTAGGTGAACAAGGGAGTCAAATATTGGTGTAGCAGTTAAAAAAAAAGGTGATTGTCAACCTCACTGGAAGAACAAAGCTAAAAGAATAAGGCCCTCATTCAGACCCGGACGCAAGTGGCCGTTCGTACGTTCGGCGTACGTAAAAAAATATGTAAATTCAAGCACTCGCTCGTATTTTCGCTCGCAGCCAAACATCCTCCCCAAACTCAAGCGACCCCTCCTCTAACCAAATAGCGAGCGTACATCCCCGAAGTGGCTTGAAGGGAACGCACGCACAAGTACTACCCGGAAGTTGGACTGTCAGATTTCGATTAACTGCTCGTTTATTCTGCCTACCTCCCTCAATCGTATAATGGCAATCAATATATCAATTTGCTTAATTGTTGTTTTTTTTTTTTTAACACAATGCAATAAACTTTATTCATGTCCGTGTTTGCGTTTACCCGCAGAATACGTACGGCTTAAACATTCGCTTTTAATTGTCAAAATACATGTTAGCCCCAATTAAATAATTGTTCTATTTGTTTTTCTACCCGCATATTTCCCGGAGTTCATTTCTTTATTTAAATTTGCTTACGCATGTCACTGCATCAAGCCTATCATAAGTCTCAAGAGATTTCTGGCCCTGTCGAACACATGACTCATATACTAACCAATAGAATTGGTCCTATTAATTTCCCAAACACATTAGCCAATCAAAAATTTTTTGGGCACTTTATTAAAAATGATTTGTAACAAATACACCATTGCCATCATGAGAGCCTCCGCATTCACCAGGCGCGAGCTGCTGGTGCTAACGGAGGTCATGGATAGGCGGATCACCAGCCAGCCTCCACCCATCACCAACCGCGAAAAGCGTTCCGCATATGCGGAGGTACGGGCCCGCCTGCGCTCCTTCGGCTCACGCCGCCAGATCGGGCAGCTGGAGCGCAGGTGGTCGGACCTGCAACGGCGGACGCCCCGCTTGCTGGCATGCTTTCGCATGCAGATCGCCGAAAGTAAGTTTTATGGACTGTGGTTTTCAGGTTTGTCTTTGTGGCCCTAACTGCATGTGCATGTTTTCCCTGTATTTCATATTTATTCATTGTACTCATATCTGCATGGCCATGTTTTCCATGTAGTTCATATTTATTCATTGTACTCATATCTGCATGGCCATGTTTTCCATGTAGTTCATATTTATTCATTGTACTCATATCTGCATGGCCATGTTTTCCATGTAGTTCATATTTATTCATTGTACTCATATCTGCATGGCCATGTTTTCCATGTAGTTCATATTTATTCATTGTACTCATATCTGCATGGCCATGTTTTCCATGTAGTTCATATTTATTCATTGTACTCATATCTGCATGGCCATGTTTTCCATGTAGTTCATATTTATTCATTGTACTCATATCTGCATGGCCATGTTTTCCATGTAGTTCATATTTATTCATTGTACTCATATCTGCATGGCCATGTTTTCCATGTAGTTCATATTTATTCATTGTACTCATATCTGCATGGCCATGTTTTCCATGTAGTTCATATTTATTCATTGTACTCATATCTGCATGGCATTTTTTTGGGGGGGGGGATTAGAAAATGGTGTTTTTCGCGGATTTGTGTTGAAACTAACCACAATTTGTTTCACATCTTTTAGGGGCCCAGCGAAGACTACGCCGTCATCGTCAGCCCAGACGGCGCTCACGGCCACTCTCCCCAACCCCCAGCCAACACTCCACAACCACAAATTCCCCTATTCCCCACTCCTCCCCAGCCTTCCAAGACCCTCTGGCTGAAATTTCGGGGCTCCTTCCCCTCCGTCCCAATTCCCCCTCTCCTCCAACCACCCCTCTTCCAATTACCCACTCCCCGGAATCGGTAATTACCCCGCCCCGATCGTTGGGGAATGGAGGCACCTCCGAGGAGGACGAGGGAGGACCTTCCGGAGCTGCCGTTTTCTCTTCCGGTATGTTTTTCTTTGGGTTTTTTTTTCGTCACAAACTGTTTGTATGTAATCATGTGTCGTTCCTTTTTTGGGGTTTTTTGCTTGACTTTTGGGGATTTTGCAGACTGCCTTTACCTGTTACAGCTGATTTCAACATACACATATCACACCTGTCGGAATTTGTACATTGGCCTTGTATTTTTGGCCTACACCATTTTTGGTTGATGTGTTTTAATGGTGTAAATCTGGTTTGTTTGTTTTTTGTTTTTTTGGGGGGGTTTTGGTTTTGCCTTGTTTTTTAATGTGGTTTCATTATTGTTGTATTAATCCCCACACTTTTCTCACCCACAGAGGAACAGAGGCGTCGGGCCGAATTAGCCGCCTGTGTGGGCTGGATGCGCCACAATATAATCGGTCTGCTGGTGGTCCTTGACCATATGTCGGTCCTCCTTAGGGACTAGTTTTTTTTGTTTTTTGACCATTTATAAATAAAGTGTTATTTTCTAAGGAACGTTCTGGCTCATTCGTTTTTTCAAAATCAGAGATTGTTTACCCTGACATAAGTAGACTGTTCCTGCAAGGCTTACCAATTTTTGACACTAAGATTGTGTGTTGTATTTTTATGTAAAACAGCCACAAGAAACACCTAACAGTAACAATCTCATTTACCTTTTTTGGTGTAGTCACAATTAGATATTACTACATTTTACAGGTTCCTAGTTGGGGTGCAAGCTGCTTAGGCCAATATTACGAAGCAAAATGATTGTACAGGATTCCTTTGGGTGTTGGTTTGGACCCTGAAAACATATTACATTTTTGCTCAACTGGCGTCAGTACTGGATTACCCCTTAGTCAAATGTTACGTGTGTGAACCTGGTTACACTTGCATGTTACGTTCAAAAAAAGGTCCAAAATTTCACTCTCAAAACATTTATTCACAACATAACTGAAAAATCAAAGTGGATAATCACAAATACAACACATACCAACAAAACCAAATAAAAAAACAACAAATCAAGAACTGGTTGACGAAGGACCATGCCAACATGATTCCACAAATATGGCGTTGCAATATTGGTTCCATAATATATCCCCAAAATGTCCACATACAGGTTTTTTAAGGGTAGCAGGAAGTAGTCATCATTGGAGTGCCAAAGATTATGTGAAAAAACAGAAGATGGAGAAAATAAAAATAAATAATTAGATGTTCTCAAACAAACCCTACCACATTAGGTATAAACACTGTTGTTTTGTCAGTAATTACCTAAAAAATCTGGCCACCACATCATCGCGTATGGCCCCCCCACATACTGACCTCCGACCAACCTCGGGGGGGCCATCCTCAGGTAAGGCATCCTCTGGCTGCATTGGGACACCACTCCTTATGGCGATGTTGTGAAATATCCCACACAGGACCACAATTTTCGAAACCATATCCGGCAAATACATGAGCTCGCCACCAGAGCGGTGGAGGCATCTGAATCTGCCTTTTAAAAGGCCGATACAGCGCTCCACCACTTGCCTGGTGGCTGTAAGTGCGGAATGATACTCACTTTGTGGCCCTGGTGTGGGAGCCAAATAAGGAGTGAGCAGCCAGGGCGTGCAAGGGTAGCCACTGTCTCCT
Source organism: Taudactylus pleione (assembly GCA_031769625.1). NCBI lineage: Eukaryota > Metazoa > Chordata > Amphibia > Anura > Myobatrachidae > Taudactylus > Taudactylus pleione. Next base: position 14,209,343 of record JAUIMM010000064.1, on the reverse strand, counting down.
GTGAAAAAGAATAGACAACATCAGGATCACTCTGTATGAAGCTTAACATTGTTATGTACTAAAGGTCTCCACTTACCCAGAAGCCACGCATCACCAGCTTGTAGTTTGGTTAATTTGTGCCATATCCCTGATTGCCGGATGACGAAGGAGTCATGTGCACTTCCTGGTAATTTTGCATTCAGGGACAGGATCTGGAGGGAGGCATCACATACCACCATTACATTGAGGGAGTGATAGTGTTTCCGGTTTCTAAATATTGCCTCCAGCCGTGCTGGAGGCTGAAGTGGTATGTGAGTACCATCCACAACCCCTATGATGTGTGGGAAGCCAGCTATTTGGTAAAAATTGGCCTTGGCCACACTAAGGGCACCCATATCCAAAGGCATTTGAATAAAATGATGGAGGTGCTTGAAAAGGGCCTCCATCACTGCCCTCAGGATCCGGGAAAAGGAGGATTGTGATATGCCCGCCACTATTCCCACCGTTGTTTGAAACGATCCTGAGGCACAGAAATGTAACACTGCCATAAATTGCGTAAGTGGTGGTATTGCTGTAGGACTGTCAATTTGCTGCTCAAGATCACTCTCTATTAATGAGAGAGTGGCTATGATGATTTTTGGAGGAAGACAGTAGCGTCTTAAAACCTCATCATCGGGCATTCCAAAAAGGGTGACACTTGTTCGAAATATCTGGGGCCTTGCACGGCTACGATGCCTATGCCTGGGACGAGATTGAGGTTGGTCGGCTTCCGGGAGCATGGCCAGAACAATCCAACCCAGATCAACCTGAAATGGCAAGATTTGAATGTCAGGCTTTTTAACCCCCCCAAAATTTAAAAATTTCACTTAGCTTGAAGATACCATCCATTGATGCTTACATGCCGGGGTATTGTCATGATATGTGCAAACTGGAATTAATCACAACATAAATATACATCATTTTATGCTGGCCATTTCTGATTCCAAATTTTAAGCAAGACCAAACATAAAAGGGGAGAAAAACACATTTGGGCAAAGAGCAAAACGACATTGCGCACACTACGCCAAATTGAGGCCAAATGTAAGCAACAAATGCTCCTGAGAAAACAAAAACAATTTTACAGGATGAATAAGCATTTCACAAAGCGCTAATTAGTTCGCAAAGACAAGTCACAATTGAAAGTAATAAAAATGCGCTAATTAGTTCGCAAAGACAAGTCACAATTGAAAGTAATAAAAATGCGCTAATTAGTTTGCAAAGACAAGTCACAATTGAAAGTAATAAAAATGCGCTAATTAGTTCGCAAAGACAAGTCACAATTGAAAGTAATAAAAATGCGCTAATTAGTTCGCAAAGACAAGTTACAAAAACGCAGCGTAAATAAACAAAAAATAAACACAGATTTCGGATTTGGAAAAACAAAGGTTACATGTGTAAGGCCAACCAAAGTTGCATAAAGACAAACAAGAACATTTCCAAAACAATTTAACAAATGAACTTACCAAGAGATAATATATAAGAATCCGGATCAAAAGGTCTTTGGGGCAGAGCCAAAATAAAACCTAAGAGAGATGAAATGATGGAAAAAAAAAATTAGAAAATTCTTAATCAGAATGAGAGACAAATTGACCCAAAGTTAGACTTCCCAAAACTTACCAAAACAGGAAACGAACCAATAAATGACAATGGAAAAAAAACGAATGGAAATCAAAAAACGAATATATCCCAAAAAACTACTTCCAAAAACGCAAACTCCTACACCAGCCAACAATCAACTCCAACCAACGTAACATCAAACATTCAAAAAACGCCACCTCGAATCGAGACGCCCCAAGCCATAAATAGTGTTTCGTTTCCCGCACAAATTAAGGAGGGATCATAGGAACGCACAATCAATGATGCGGCTGCAAAATAAGGACGCATGTATAAATACGTCACGAGACAAAAACAAAATTCTGGTGTATTTCTTGTTTGGAGCTGAGACATGGCTACAGACCAGGGAAACAATGGACAACAGTCTGGCGGTAAGTATTTCATGCATTTTGACTCAATGATTAATTAGAAACATAATATTGTGCAAGTTGTGAAGTTGAGAATTCTCCAAATTTACACAAATAGGTGAGGAGGATGACATGGAAGAGGCTGCTGGGCCCAGTATTCCGGCCAAAGCTGCCAAAAAGAAAAGGCAGCCACAATTCACAAGAAAGGAGATGGAGGTTTTGATTCAGAAGTGTGTGGACATCCTGCCACAGGCAGACAGGAATATGAGTTCAAGCCAGATGTGGAGAATGTGGGAAGAGGTAGCCGTTGAGGTCAATCGGGTGGGTGATTATGTCTGTTTAGCCCGGGATGTCAAATGGCGGTAAGTAAACACTTGACCACCCTAAAACCAAAAACAAAATAAAATAATAAATAATGGTTCCTTTTTCACCCACAGATGGCAAGACTTCAAATATCGCCTGAAACAAAAAATGGCGGACAGGGCTAGGCATGCAAGGGGGACAGGTGGAGGTTCCACCTCTGTGTCATTGGAGTTGACTGATTTAGAAGAGCCGGCACAGGGGTGTGTGCAGGCTGTGGAGGTGTTTGGCGTGTCCAACATGGATACGGACATGCCAGACTTTGCGGCTCCTCATGTTGTCCCAGGTAAATATTGTGATGTCACCAACTCTGAAATGTTATTGTGCCAATATGTAGATTCTAATGTGAGTCTTTTCTCATTTTTCCAACAGAGACACAGGCGGATGAGTCTGCTCCAGAGGGGAGCCTTGGCCGCAGAATTTCGGCAGGCTCTGCAGGGGATGAACCAGTACATCCGGCTGAGGACCCTGCAGAAGCCAGTCCTGGGCAATCCCTCTCGCAGGCAGTGTCCCTCCTCACAGAACTCAATTTTAAATCGGATTTCCATACGGAGATTCTGCAGAGGATGGACGCCAGTCTGGTACGGGTGGCTGAGGACCTGGAGCAAAATGCTGCGGCCAATGTGACCATTGGTCAGGCCCTGGCGGAAAATACCAGGGCCAACATCCGCATCGCCAATGCCCTGGAGCAGCTCGTTCGCCAGAACATGGTGGAGCCGACCTCCCTTCCTGCCGGAACATCAGGATCCTCCACCTCTGGCACAACAGCAGCCAATCCTCCAAATGTGCCTAGCCCTGTGCCTAGTCCAGAGGCCACAACATCTGCCTCTGGACAGGCCAGCCCGATGACATCCCGGACCCGGTCTGGCGCCCTCCCTCCCCCAGCCAAACGGCCGAAAAAACGGTGACAGCATTGGCTACTTTTCCCACACTCCTTCTGTGCTTGCCTCATATTCCTTTCTGGCCAAAACTTCCCTCTCCTTTCTTGTGAATTGTTTTTAATTTTTGCATTTACGTTTAACAACAATTTATTATTTGCACAATTAATAAATATTGTGGAATGAACACTGCCAAAAATGTTTGTGCTAAATATGTGCATGAATTTTTTTGGGGATACCAATAAATTTACATCAAATGTACGACTTTGTATTCTGACATTATTGTAAAAATGGGTTACATTTAATCCGGCCCCACAAGCCAACAACGTTCAACCTAAAAAATTAAACATTGGAAAAAAAGGGCTCGTTAAGGAACGTTTAAAACATTACCTAAGGATGCAAATTCACCTTGCAAACACAAAATGAGGCACCAAACCTAAACATGATGACATTATTGTTACAATAGTCCAAAAAGAAGACATTGCGGCCAAAATACACCCCCACAAATGTACGCTAATTGATTGTGTAATCCAGACATTAGCAGCTATGATTTCCACCTGCGTTCGGTTTTGTGCTATCCAAAAAAACTGCTTTCCAAACACATAACAAGCCGGTTTTCAATCCAACACTAATTGATTTTCTGACAAGCTGTGATTAATCGATGCTACATCGTGGAGTGCCGGGACGGAGGAGAAGGCCATCGCCACTGTGGTGGAGTTATCCAGCCCATAAGCTGTGCGAGCATTTTGAAGGGAAAGAGGATCATCCAGTGACGTATGAGTTTGTACGAACACATTTGACGTTCGCATTTGTTAATGTATGTACGCCCCAAAGACGCCTCGCCACGCCTGCGTTTTTCCATCTCCTCCCCCGTCAACACCCAAAAACACCCTGTTCTGTCAATCACATTTGACATGTCACTTCCTGTACGCTATTTGACGAACGAGACAAAATAAACTCGCAATCTGCCGTACGCACATGCGCAGTGTAACACTGATGCATGCTCGGTTAGTCAACATCGGAACGCAACGAGCGTACTGCTGTTAACGAGCGGCTCTGAATCAGGGCCTAACTGCGCTCCAAATTTGAGCTGGGACATCAGTAATTACACATCATTGCAAAATGATAAATTTAATAAAACATAAATATAAACACAAATAAATATTCAATTACACCTAATAATAAGCATAAAAAATACATATAATAAACTGTATTGGGCACAGAGAGTTGATCAAGCTCTCTACAGAATAAAAAATAATAGTGTCAAGCAAATATGGATTCCATACAATAACTAAAAATAGGCTAATATAGCAGCTTAACTGTGGTTATTCGAGGTTATAGTTGGATTATGGGCCTGATTCAGAGCCGGACGCTATTTGCGGTCGTTCGTCCAGAAAATAGGGGTGGCTATTCAAATGAACCATTCACTCTTTGCGGTCTGTTCACGGCTCTATGTCTGAACGAGCGAACAAAACTTGCGGTCGTTTTTTGAAAAAATACGCCCCCTGGCCGCTCGCATCCTACGTCATGTCCGCTATTTATTAGATTAATCGAGTACATCGACCAGCGTATGAACTGCTCGCTATTCTTGTGGTTGGTTTTTGCTACCACAATCTTGCGAGCAGTTCTGGCTATAAAATAACCCAGTGACGTGGTCAATGACGCTGCTGTATTAATTATGCACACCCTTAAAATGCCCGTTTTGACCTTTAAGCACCCCTGCGTTCGGAGCTCCACTCCCCGTTTTCAAGCACCTTCCCCTGTTACCACCCACATACGCCTCATTCTGTCACTCAAAATAGCAGGCATTCGCTATTTAGCGAACAAACGAATTTCGGCCGCACTGACTGGTTCGCGCATGCGTATTACGATCCGTACGCATGCGCAGTTGGGCAAACATCGCTCGGAGCGAACGAGCAGCCGCTTACGAGCGGCTCTGAATCAGGCCCTATGTCCATACGGCAACTAAGTTGCAATTGTTGCGATATTGTTTTCCTTGAGAATCCTCTGCACATAGGTATCTCTATAGTGAAGAATAGCCTGTCACCAATTCATCAGTTAAATAGATAAATAAACTGAACAATTATAAGCGATCCCAAAGTTATTTGGTGAAACAAATCCTGCAAACACAGACAGATGACTGTTATGTCGTGAAGGGCAGAAATCCTTGTGGATACCTCAGCTACAGGGGAAAAGTATAATTTTTCCAAAAAGCTGACTCGCAAAAAGAGCAGCTTTTCGGTAGTGATACTTTTGTTAGGGAGGCATGATGAATGCCTTCAAAACATCTTTTAAACTCACAGCGAGTTTGAAACATAATTATAAAAAGGGAGAAAAATACCAGCCCTGACACATATCACTATACTTTTAATTGAAAAGGTCAAATGAACGGTTTCTATTATAAATCATGCATTTAATACAAAATACTTGACAAAATTCATCTAAAGGAGAACATATACAAATAACAATTAAAATAAACCAACTGGGTAAAAAGTAGATCGCATGAGGACCCCACATAGAGAAACTACTGAGTCTCAGAATTAATAAAACTCCTTTGTATCCATATAACCCAAATGAGCAGCACAGTGTTACCGGTTCAGGAATCACAAAGTTCATACAGTCCTTAGCAGTATTGACCGCAGATATCCAGGCTGATGTAGATCCTCCAGAAGTTCTTTAGATGACAGCCTCCAACTCTTGCAGCTGGGTCATGGAAAACCATACTCTTTAGATAGTATGGGAATTTCTGTTAAAACATGCTTGAGCTGGCGGGTATAGAGATGTGTCCTCATACACCTAGCCTCAATACACTGTGCAGTGCAAGACGCCTGGCACGAGAAAGCCGCGCCAAGTGGTATATCGTCTTTTTCCACTCAAGTGTGCATCTTAGTTGCAACACAATGCAACACAACTGCTTCACGAGACTGCACTGATTTGTCATTTTTGAAGTCATTTGTAACCAAGACTAAATCTGTATACGAAGCACAACGGAAAATGTTTTTAGATAAAGCTGGGGTCACTGCATCGTAGCACTTAAGTTCCTATACAGGTTCAGGGTCAGCTGCACACAGATATACAAGTGTCACATATCAAATACTAAGATGCACATTCCAGCATAAAAGAACCAAAATAGGAGCTTGTCCCAAGCCGAGTTGTGCAGGACCTGGTGGGCTGAGAAGGGTGGTTTGGCATGACTGTGGCAATAGTATTTATTATTTATTTATTAACAGTTTCTTATATAGCGCAGCAAATTCCGTCGCGCTTTACAATTTGAATCAACATTAACATTATACTGGGTTGTAAAGGACATACATACATAAGAGACATACATAAGGGTAAGAGGGCCCTGCTCACAAGCTTACAATCTATAGTACTATCTATCCTGGGCAGAGTAAAATTATCTAAAAAGCATTGGATAGCAATAGTTGATGGTGTGAATGTTATAAAGGTCTGTAATAGCTTTTCAATATATCATAGAAATAGGGACATGAGATCTGCTTCGGTGTCCATAAGAGCCGAAAGAGCTTGGGAGGCCCTTTTAACGTTCAAACTGGAGGCTTCATTGCTTTTTTTTTCAATGATCTTTTGCCTGAGCCATGAAAGACTTCTCTCATGTTTTCCCATAAGATACAGTAATTTGAATTTCGCTGTACGTTTGAATATTTGTTGAAGTGTGCTAATAACATGTGACTGCTTGTGAGGTATGTACAGCAACTGGGTAGTAAGTGTAAAATGAGTGACATTATTGTTGCTTGTGAAATGATGTGTACTTAATAAAAGCACCTCAAATAACCACCTTGTGAACTTCCCATACAGTGGTAATAGGGGTCTCCATATTAAGGTTAAACTAAAAATATTTGTGTATGGAAGTGGAGACAGTTTCCCTAAACTATGGGATTTTCAGGAGGGTCTCATTAAGGTATAACGAGGGGCAAACCATGAACATGTGAAGGGATTACAAACAATGGGCCTGATTCAGAGCCGTTCGCTATTTGCGGTCGTTCGTTCAAAAACAAGGGGTGGCTATTCAAATGATCCATTCGCAAATTGCAGTCTGTTCACACCTCTAAGTCTGAACGAGCGAGCAAAACATACGCTCGTTTATTTGATAAAAACGCCCCCTGGCCGCTCGCACCATACGTCATGTCCGCTATTTATTAGATTAATCGAGTACATCGTACAGCGTATGAACTGCTCGCTATTCTTGTGGTTGGTTTTTTCAACTGCTATTTTGCGAACAGTTCTGAGTTAAAAAAAACCAAGTGACATGGTCAATGACGCTGCTGTATTAATTATGCACTCCCTTAAAACGCCCGTTTTGACCTTTAAGCACGCCTGCGTTCGAATTCCACTCCCCCGTTTTCAAACACCTTCCCCTGTTACCACCCACATACGCCTCATTCTGTCACTCCAAATAGCAGGCACTCGCTATATAGCGTACAAACGATTTTTGGCCGCACTGACTGGTTCGCGCATGCGTACTAAAAACCGTACGCATGCGCAGATGTGCGAACAACGCTCGGAACGAGCGTACGGCCGCTAGCGAGCGGCTCTGAATGAGGGCCAATGTCAGCACCTATTAGATAGAAAAGCAAATCAATGCATGAGTACTAGAAGAAAGTATAGTCATATGTGGATCGCTTGGCAGGTGTCAAACACACCAGCCTCAACCATACATTTTTCAGATTAGCCTTTGGTGGGGAAGAGTGTTTAGCACCTGATTTAACTACAGAAGGTGAAAGTATCATGTTGAAGTCACCTCCAACGGGATGTAGTCAGGAGTCGACGGTTGAAATGCCAACTGCCAGCTTCCCGACAGTGAAAGCCCGGCATGGCACTAATGATAGGCATCTAAATACCAACGCCTATCACTAGCCCCTTGCCAAAATCCCGACATACCGAACGTAGGTAAGCCGGGCATCGGGAGGTCATAACCGCGCGGGGCATGATTAGGTCTAGGGTGTCCCGACCAGAGTTTCTCGGCATGGTGGTTGACGGGTATTACGTGTGAGGTCACTATGGTGGGGGGCGTCTGGCAGTGGCGCCGGTGTTTGGCGAGGGGCATTGGCTGTGCGTAGTTCTGTGCGGGCATGTTGTCACTTTGGGCTGGTGAGGCCTGGTGGTGCTTCCGTTCCGCTCTGGCATGAGTGCCGCCATCCCGTCTCCATTCACATGACCTAATTGCCCAATCCTGATTTATCACATGCTCTCTCTGGCCCGTCACGGTACAGCATTTGGTATTTAGGGAGGTTAAGAGCCTCCCTTCATTGCCAGTGCAATATGTTTCTCAGCATAGCTGAGAGAGCGTTCCCTGTGCTCACCACCTGTTTCCTGCGATACGCTACCTGCCTGCCTGCTTGTCTGCTCCAACCCCCTGGACTACCCTGCATCCTCCATTACCTTCCCCTTGCCTGAGTACCTGAGTCTGCTGTTCACCCTGCACCTTGCCTCCACTGACACTCTGCTGGATAATCCTTCCTCAGCCTGCATTCTTCATTTCAGCCACTATACCTGATTTCTCCAGCCTGTCATCAACTGGACATTTCCCTATTAACCAGTCACTACCTGGACAATTCCCATTGTCTGCCACTACCTGAACATTCTCTTTTACCAGTCACTTCCTGTACATTGTTCATTGCCAGTCACTAACTGGAGTTTTTCCCATTACTTCACCACAGCTCACAAGTGCATATCTGGACTTTAGTTTTTGTCATATTCATGTCTATCAAACCACTCAATAAAAGTTCCACCTTTTCATTTAAACCTGCTTCAGTGTCTGCTCCTATCACCACCCTGGGCCCACAACAAAACCAGAACCTCACATAGGGAATTCCGGGGGACATAGAGTTAGGCACCCCCATCCCCAGGAGGGTTAGGTCAGGGGAAGGTGGGTAAGGGCTTAGGACCGGTGGTAATACATATCGATTCCCCTCCGATCAGGATCAAGCCTTTATGTAAGTAAAAAAAGAGACTTAAAAATAATCTATTGTACTTGGTCTGGGGTGTAAATGCAGACAAGAATAACATCCAGATGGCCAATTTTTCCAATAAGAATAAGCTAGTTACCATCAGGGATCAGGAGAAGAATAGCCACAGCATTGTTTGTGTGACTAGATAAATTGGAAAAAAAGTGACAATTGGACAGGGAGGGATAGTCACCTTTCTTAAAATGGGTCTCTTGTAAAGATACTTCCTGTAAGGTTTATTTGTGATATGAAACGGAGTCGAATACTTCTGAAGGACAGTTAAGCCTTTTTTGTACAGGAATAAGTAAATAAAAGTTTATGGGGGTGATTCAGTGGTGGACGCAGTTGCAGTAGTGACAGCAACCTTTGTTGCAGCCACTACTGTGCCTTTATGCTAATGCCGTGGCCGATGGGGTATCCTACTGAAATGCAAATACACCAATACGTCACGAATCCTACGGCAGGTGCAGAATGTCCGACTGATCATGGCCATTGGTGTGAGTGCAACTGTACGTCAATGACACCGACAAGCCAGCGACGGTTAGTCCCCCCCTCCCCCCCAGTTACCACCCAGAAATGCCCATTGAAATTGCGTTGTGTCCATGCAGTTTTGATCTATGCCTCCCAGCTATAAACATCGGGACTCATGCGCTGAGGTAAAACATCGTCCACCTCTGAATCAACCCCTATGTGAGAGAATAAAGGTCCGGGAAAAGTATGAACCCAAGGAATAGTACCACATAGATACAGGGAGAAATTGGGAGAGGAGAGAAGTATAACAAGTAAATAATGTGTGTGTAAAGGAGTGGGTGAAGAGAATAAGTAGGATACAGAAGGCAGGGGCCTCAAAAAATTAAGCAATGCTGTCAAATACTGTAACCCAGGCTCCAGGGAAGGGACTAAAACTGTAAATGAGAAATAGAAAATCTAGCACAAGGTCGGTAGTTTCAAACTAATGACCTATATTTTAGCGCCCTAGGTGGGGATTAGTGGACCAGCATCCAAGATGCTCACCCACCAGGAAAATGATGTTCATTATCACCTGTTGGTATGATTGGTTAATCATACACCTTGACAATAATCCTATAAAATCCCTGACTGTGTGCAAATGTACCTAGTAGAATTGATGCTGTGTTGAATGCGGTCATACCAAATATTGATTTGATTTAAATTCCTCTTATGTTCATTCACTGTGCATTTTGTTAGTTAAAAATAAACTATTAACACTATATTTTTTAAAGCATTCTTCGCAGCATTTTTTCCACACCTGCCTAAAACCTTTGCACAGTACTGTATATCTTAAACATCTTAAAGGAAAATAATAAACATAGTGGGGCGGATTCTGAGTCGGACGGATCTCTGTGCATAGACGCAAATGGAGTTTTTGTACAAAGTGCATGTGCAGATGCGAATTTACGCTTCTTTGCATATGTCCGTCCTATTCTAAATCAGAGAGAAATCGGACGGATCTGTCTTTCCGTGAAATTGGGGATTACATGGTGACATACAGGAAAGGGAAGCCTGTTTCTGACTGATCTCTTGCACATAGCATGAGGCTGGTGCAAGTGTCAATACTAATGATGACTGTAGTGGCGGCTGACGTAAAATCAATGGGCATCATGGCCTTCCGCTTGCAGATGGACAGGTCCGTGCATTAGCTGAATGGAATCTCGCATTAGGTAGTAAATCTGGCTTTCGCAGCTGCCCCCAAGTACAGTCATTTTGTGTGCAATCAGTCCCAACATTAGAAAAATACAAGCACTAGTTACAGAGACAATAAAAAAAGAAAATAAAAATTAATTTAAGCTATAGATGTATCATAGTCAACTAATGCTTAAGACCCTATCAACAGTTACAAAGAAACATACTGTATTAAAACAAAAACATAACTGGTGGAAGACAAACACTAATCTGTGCCTGTATGAAAGAAATGGTTTTAGAGTAAGTTCTGATAGCAATCTAAAAGCAAAAGTGGGCAACTTAAGTAAAGACTAAGGGCTTGAAACAGAGGTAGTGGCATCTGCCGTTGCGATTATTTGTGGAGTCGGCAGTCGCAACGGCGGTAATATGCAGATGCTAGTTTCAGCCTTCCCCTTGTGCACTAACGAGTGCCAGACTGTACAAGCCCTGAGATGCCCACTGTCAATGTCTGTGGACAGTGTAACTCCGCCGATGCTTCTGAACACTCCACCATCGGTGCACAATCGTGTCCACCATCAACACTTGCACCAGCCTATGGCTGGCACAGTGTCTCCTTCTCAACACCGGCAAAATGTGGCTTCTGTGGCTGTGCATTTGGGAATGCAGCCGTTTTCACTTATACGTGTAGGACATGAGACAGTGTTTTTTGTGTTCACTTTAGGCCACCTCCCAGAAAGAATTCCCATGGATTTGCCCCGCCAGTTCTAGTGCCAGTGCCACCGTACACAAACAATGGACTCCACATACACTCAGGGAGACGCATGCACTGAAAGGTTTTCAGGACTTTTCGGGCAAACATCGACATTTCATCCACCTCTGAATCAAGTCCTAAGTGCAGTTGACTCCTGATGGAGAGCTCTCTACAGCCAACATCGACAATCGGGTAAAAGGGAAGTCTTATTTATATCTGTATCCATTGTCCCTTAGCAAGTAGGTAACATCCCACAAGTCACACCTCATGTTATTTGTGGAAAGATCTTGGTCCTGGTAAATTTGGATTTTTTGGCCCTTAAAAAAAAAGGAGAGTTTCTGCTCTCTGCCATCACAGAGTCCTTTGTTTTATAACAGAGTAATGCATGCAACTCACAATCCGGCCCTATATATTTCAGACTGCATAGCACTGATAATAATCAGGAAATTGAGAGTGGAGAGCACACATATGAAAATAAAGGAACTGCTCCTAGGAAAACACATGCAGATCTCAATTTTTGTGTATTATAAATTCAGCGATCTTGTCATTGCAATAACAACACCAAAACTGTGAAAGGCTTCACTGTATCTCCCAAGGAAACTGCTCCGCAGTTGGTCGGGAGCTGCTCCGGAGGGAGAACCAAATTGTGACAAATAATTTTTAAGTTTTTTAACAATGCTAACAGTGTGGCTTAAAAAGGGCTGCCACAGAAATACTGATTTTGTGTCACTGGATTTATTGATCAGAAAAGGGCCTTATTCAGAGTTGGATGCAAATGTAATCACAAAGTGTGCCAGCAAAAACAATTCTGCATAGAAATATGATAGGAGGTGTGTCTTAACTGTAAAAAAGTTGCTAAAATTGGCAATATTGAAAGCCTGGGAGCGAATCGTCGCCGGGATACCGATATCAAATCCAACAATGCAACGCTACTAGCCATCTCATCGATAGTTATAATGACAGAAGCATTCAGAGTTTTGTGCGAGCGCGCATTAGCTGAGCTGTGGACAGCACTTGCGGGTGTACGCAGTCCAGAAAAGCTGTTAGCCATTGGCTGGGAATTGGAAAGCTGCATCCATTGGCTGGCAACCATTGAATACCCACAATTCGATGGAAAACATACTTCCATTTAATTGGGAACATCGATGGTTGCTAACCATCGGCATCAGATGTCTATCCCTAGTATCCAGCTGGAGCATGTGAAATATTGAATGAACAAAATGCACTTTCAATGCCCGTGGACAGTGTAACTTCGCCGGTGGAACTAAACACTCCACCATTGTGGAACTAAACACTCCACTATCGCATCTCGCTTCAGCCCATGGCTGGCACAGTGTCTCCTTCTGGAATTGCTCCTAATATGGCTTCTACGGCTGCGTGTCTGGTTTTGGGAACGCAGCCAGGTTCACTGGCACGCCCGTGACACTCCCATAACATGCCCATGAGACAGTCTTTATTAGCGTTCACTTCAGGGCACCTCCCAGGAACACCCATGGTCTTACGCCGCCAGTTCTAATGCCAACGACCCAGAGCTGGATTTAGACCTCATGGGGCCCTAGGCAAGATACTGGTTTGGGGCCCCCTCCCTAAAACAATCCTGTGCATATATTACAGTAGGTGTTTCTGGAGCATAATACACACATCATATTATATACACGCATCATTTTATATATATATATATATACACACACACACAGTATATATATTGACACCTACTGTAATATATGCAATTACTACAGTGTTACTAAATCACATTTTATATATGTATTTGTATATCATACTGTAATATATATACATATATATATATATATATATATATATATATATTAGGGATGAGCGGGTTCGGTTCCCTGAGAACCGAACCCACCCGAACTTCGGGGATCCGGGGCGATCCGAGCCCAAGCTCGGATCTCCCTGTCTGCCCCGGATCCCTCTCCCGAGGCAAAACCTCGAGATCTGCTGTCGGATCTCGAGGTTTTGCCTCGAGCGGCCATTTAAAAAAAAATGCCTTTGCCTTTAATGGGCAAAGTGCTGATTGGCTGACAGAGCCGTCTGTCACGGCTCTCAGCCAATCAGCATTATGGTGCTCATTTGCATGTAGCACGGACTCGTGAGATCCGTGCTACATGCATCTGTGTGACTGACAGTGACACAGAGCACAGATGGGTCAGTGAGACCCGTCTGTGCTGCTGTGTATTTCAATGACACAGATGCACGCACGGACCAGGAGATCCGTGCTACTTGCATCTGTGTCATTGACACAGAGCACTAACGGGTCCGTGAGACCCGTCTGTGCTGCTGTGGTAAATAAAAAAAAAAAAAACCTGTGTAAAAAGAGAAAAAAATGGCGTGCCCCCCCCCAAAAAAAAGAGCAACCAGCCCCGGGCATTAGTGACCCAGTGCTGGGTGTGCTTAAATACAGGGGACAAACGACATAGGGGTCCCCTGTACTTAAACACAACCAGCACCGGGCTAGTCAGAACCAGAGCTGGTTGCCAAAATACGGGGGACAAACGACGTAGGGGTCCCCCGTATTCTGCGCAACCAGCTCTGGGCTCTGATCCGGTCCTGGTTCTGGAAATACAGGGGAAAAAAATGAGTAGGGTTCCCCTGTATGTTCCAGAACCAGCACTGGACTTTTTCTAGCGGGGGGCTGATGCCACAGCCAGGGGAGCCCTTTCACCGGGCCCCCCAGCCGCAGCATCAGCCCTGACCGCTAGTCAGCCCAGGCCGGGGATCCCTGGAGAGCTGGGGACCCCCCCAATAAAGGGGTCACCCTCTCCAGGGCACCCCAGGCCCAGGCTGATAGCCCGGGGCTATCCCCGCCACCCCTGGTGGCGGTGGGTGGCGGGTTGATTGTGTGGTGTGGTGTAAATAAAGAATATCAAACATTGTCTTTACAAGTAGAACTGCAAGTCCCAGCAAGCCTGCCCCGCATGCTGGTACTTGGAGAACCACAAGTACCAGCATGCAGGGCATTAAGGGCCCACTAGTACCTGTAGTTCACCTGTAAAAAAATGTTTAAAAAAAACACAGGACACACACACCGTGACAGTATAAGTTTATTAAACATACATACACACACACACACACACATGTACACATACTCACCTATGTAACCCTGTAGCATCGGTCCACTTGTCCGGTAAAGTATCCATAGGGGACCTGTGAAAAAAAACATACTCACCATCTCCTATGCGAGGTTCTGTCCTCTTCGTTCCAAAGTAGGCATCCCCGGACTTGGCAAAAAAAAAAAAACGAAAACGCGATCCACGAACTTAGTACCGTTCTATAGAACGGTACTTCCCGAATGAGAGCTTAGCGGCGGGGTATCACCATGGAAACCCCGCTGCTAAGCGTTCATTGGCTGAGAGAGGCCATCTCCCGTCTCTCAGCCAATGAACGGCTCCCTCCATTGTAGTCAATGCTGGGAGCCGCAAGGTTATTAAAGTTTACCCTGCGGTTCCCACCATTGACTACAATGGAGGGAGCCGTTCATTGGCTGAGAGACGGGAGATGACCTCTCTCAGCCAATGAACGCTTAGCAGCGGGGTTTCCATGGTGATACCCCGCCGCTAAGCTCTCATTCGGGAAGTACCGTTCTATAGAACGGTACTAAGTTCGTGGATCGCGTTTTCGTTTTTTTTTTTTGCCAAGTCCGGGGATGCCTACTTTGGAACGAAGAGGACAGAACCTCGCATAGGAGATGGTGAGTATGTTTTTTTTCACAGGTCCCCTAGGGATACTTTACCGGACAAGTGGACCGATGCTACAGGTTACATAGGTGAGTATGTGTACATGTGTGTGTGTGTATGTATGTTTAATAAACTTATACTGTCACGGTGTGTGTGTCCTGTGTTTTTTTAAACATTTTTTTTACAGGTGAACTACAGGTACTAGTGGGCCCTTAATGCCCTGCATGCTGGTACTTGTGGTTCTCCAAGTACCAGCATGCGGGGCAGGCTAGCTGGGACTTGCAGTTCTACTTGTAAAGACAATGTTTGATATTCTTTATTTACACCACACCACACAATCAACCCGCCACCCACCGCCACCAGGGGTGGCGGGGATAGCCCCGGGCTATCAGCCTGGGCCTGGGGTGCCCTGGAGAGGGTGACCCCTTTATTGGGGGGGTCCCCAGCTCTCCAGGGATCCCCGGCCTGGGCTGACTAGCGGTCAGGGTTGATGCTGCGGCTGGGGGGCCCGGTGAAAGGGCTCCCCTGGCTGTGGCATCAGCCGCCCGCTAGAAAAAGTCCAGTGCTGGTTCTGGAACATACAGGGGAACCCTACTCATTTTTTGTCCCCTATATTTCCAGAACCAGGACCGGATCAGAGCCCAGAGCTGGTTGCGCAGAATACAGGGGACCCCTACGTCGTTTGTCCCCCGTATTTTGGCAACCAGCGCTGGTTCTGACTAGCCCGGTGCTGGTTGTGCTTAAGTACAGGGGACCCCTACGTCGTTTGTCCCCTGTATTTAAGCACACCCAGCACTGGGTTACTAATGCCCGGGGCTGGTTGCTCTTTTTTGGGGGGGTGCACGCCATTTTTTTCTTTTTTTACACAGGTTTTTTTTTTTTTTTTTACCACAGCAGCACAGACGGGTCTCACGGACCTGTCATTGCTCTGTGCCAATCACACAGATGCATGTAGCACGGATCTCCCGGGTTCGTGCTACATGCAAATGGGCACCATAACGCTGATTGGCTTCCTGTCTGCCACTGCAGTGCCACTCCTAGATGGGCCACGTGTTTGTGCCGCCCCCTTGTGTCGCTTAGCATAGTCATCCAGCTTCCTCGGTACAACCTTTTGGCCTAAAAACAATATTGTGAGGTGTGAGGTGTTCAGAATAGAGTGGAAATGAGTGGAAATTAATGTTATTGGGGTTATTAATAGCGTAGGAACAAAAAAAGGCCCATTTATGTGATTTTAGCGTTTTTTTTTTATTTTTTAAGAAAAAATCCAGATCCAAAACACAAAACCCAGAACCCAAAACACGGAAGGGTGGTTTTGGCAAAACCAATCCAGATCCAAAACACGAAGAAAGATCCAGATCCAAAACCAAAACACAAAACACGAAAAGTGTCCGGTGCACACCCCTAATATATATATACATACACACATTTAGACAACTGTCTATACACACATATATGTATGAGAGGAATGTGTATTTTTATGTAAAGGGTGATAGGTGAGACGGAAGGAAAGGGGGACGAATAAAAAGAGGTGGACAGGGGGAAAGGGGGGAAATAGGATGAGACGGAAGGAAAGGAGGATGAACAGAGGTAGACTGGAGGAGAGTGGGATAACCAGAGGGAGATGGGAGGAAAAGGGGAAAAACAGAGGGAGACTGGAGAAGGTGGGGGAACAATACAGAAAATAAACACCTACACAATAGGTAGTGACTCGCATGGAATATATATATAGACAGGTAGAGAAAGCAGTGATATTTAACAGTATAAGAAAAAATGTTAAGCTAAACTTACTCGGACTGGGGAGTGGAAGTCTCCCGCTGCTCCAACAGCACAGGGGAGGTAGAGTTGTCCCGTGGGAGGGGGGTCAGAGAAGGCTGGCCACACTGCAAAGGTGGAGAGGAGGCTGGCTACACTGTGAGGGGGGAGGGGGGCTAGCAGCACTCACACCGACTGCTGTCAGGGACTGGGGAACTTGGAGTTGTGTACCCGAACTGGGTTGTAAGACAGAGACACCTGAACCAATAGTTAGTTTGAAACTGGATGGTTTAATGTAGTTTCTGCTCATACAGTAATAGAGGAGACTGTGATATAAGATGTTATAATATAGTCCTCTGTGCAGAGATAACGCAACTAGAAGATACTGAATAAAATTGTAAAACAAAAGTCTCTGAAGAGTCACTGGACTTGGAAAGGAACTGTAGGAAGAAACTGTAGACTTGGAACTGAACGAACTTGAAGAATTAAAATTTGACTTCGGCCTGGAGCAACGAGGAATGAACTTATAGAACTTGGAATTTGACTCCGGACTGGAGTATCGGGGATTGAACTTGAAGAGCTTGAAATATGACTTCGGACTGCAGTACCGTGGAATGAACTTAGAATATGATTCCGGACTGGAGTAACGTGGAATGAACTTGAAATATGACTCCGGGCTGGAGTAACGTGGAATGAATTTGAAGAACTTGGAATATGACTCCGGGTTGGAGTAATGTGGAATGAACTTGAAGGACTTGGAATATGACTGCGGGCTGGAGTAACGTGGAATGAACTTGAAGAACTTGGAATATGACTCCGGGCTGGAGTAATGTGGAATGAACTTGAAGAACTTGGAAAATGACTCCGGGCTGGAGTAACGCTGGTAACACACAGGGAACTCAGGAACATAGAGAGGATCTGAGAATTGGCCTTGCTATGCTAGGAAGCATAGGTATCACAACGGGAGCTCAGGAACAAAGGTCATGCAGCAGCAATGGACATTGTTGCACTGGCAACCAGCATGTGTTACAGGAAGGTCTTTTATACCATCAGTCTGAAGCGGATTGGCTGAAGCAACTTGAGACGGCTGCTGACTGGATGCACTAGTATCACCTGACCTGGCCCAAGATGGCTGCACCCATGTTCTGGGAAACCTGTATACTGGCGCGCCGTGGGCGTATGGATCTAAAGCAGAGGGACACAGGCAACAGCGGGGATGCTGCAGACGATCCAAAAGTGGAGGCCCATCATCGGAGATTACTGGAACAGCAGGTCGACGGCTTAGCGGGCAGCGATGATACAGACGTATGGGAAGATGCAGGGGTCTAGGACGGAGGTCTCTAGCACGGTTTGTGACAACTGCGGAGCAGGGGGGGCTACAGCAGGTTGCAGGTGGGGGGTTGGTTGGAGTAGGCTGCCACTGACTAGTTCAGCGCATGCTGCAGGCGGGACTCTACAATGCGGGGGCAGCTGTAATGGAGGAGGCAGGCAACACGTTACATACTGTGACTGCAGGGGCTAGCTACAACAGCGCAGGCTGTGGGTGGAAGAGGGTTTTGGAGTGGGCTGACAGGATCAGAACATGCTACGGAGATGGGGCTGGCTACAATGTGAGGGGGGCAGCAGAGGAGACTGGCTGAACTCACTGTGTTCCCGTGCTGTCAGGTGAAGGACTTAAACTCTGCCTCTGAGTCCTCCCCCCGCATGTAGAGGCAGAGCCCTGACCGTGCTGCTGCTGACAGACTGCAGTGCCAGCAGCAGCAGATTATCCCCAGGGCTGGATTTCAGAGGGGGCAACTACGGGCCCCTTAGGACCTGACGGGCCTTAGGCGGACGCCTAGGTTACCTTATGGTAAATCCGGCCCTGCAGTGACCCATACGCAACAGCACATCTCTGCGTACACTCTGATTAACACTGTTGGGGTATTCAGGAATTTTTGCGCAGTTGGAGAAAAACGCTGAACTCCTCCAACATCGGCATTGCGTTCAGTTTACTCCCACCTCTGAATCTGGCCCATTGTGTACACATCGGATATACTGTAAGTTGTAAAGAGGATACTATGAATCATTCACATTACTCAAGTAGTTACTGAAAACCATTTCAGGACAAGCAGAAAGGTAATTTCTACCAGAAAGAAATGACTTGTTAAGTTTATCATTATAAGTCTTCCTGTTAGACATGATGAATTATGAGGCCATACATTCAGAGTGGTAACCTTGCACAAACTGCCTTTAGTTGGTTCTTGTTATTGCTTGTTCTGGTCAGTAGAGGTCTAAGGAGCCCATTTATCAAAGTGAATTTGAGGTAAATTCCCCGAAAACACCTGTTTTCGGGGGTTTACCTCAAATACTAAGTATCCCCCGGATGTATGAAGGAGGTATCTCCGATACCTGCTGCGATCCCTCCATTGCTGCCAGCAGCCGCCTCCCCCATAGGTTTCTATGGGGGATGCGATCCTGCCAAATTTATCAATATCGAGAATGTGAAGCATTCCCGATATTGGCCCCAGCAGCTAACGCTATCTGAAGATAGCGTTAGCCGCTGTAGTCTATGGGGACTTACCGCATATCAGTGCCAATGGGCGCCGCTCATGTGCAGTCCGCGGGACTGCGCATGCGCAGAAGCCCCGACTGCCTTCAGGAGACATTGCAGGGAAAGGCTCTTTTCGGAGCCTGTCTCTCTGTATGTCCACGATAATACATCCGGCAGATAGGATTGCAATTTGCAATGTGATCAGGGGCGGTACTGCATGCCCTGATCGCATTTCAAAATGCGATCATTAATAAATGGGCCCCTAAGAGATCAAAGACTGTTCTTGGACCTTTAGGGCCTGAGTCAGAGGTGGATGCAGTGTCCATGCTACACACAAGTGGCTGATGTTTTTAGTTTGTGCATGTGTCCCTGATGGTTGCTGCGGGAGCCGCAGAGCAAATTGGATGCAAGAGCTGAGGATTTCAGTGGGTGTTCCCGTGTGGTAACACAGAGTAGCTAGCCAGATACGAGTGTGTCACGGTCAGTGACTGCGTCTAAAGACACAGTTGCACCAACACAGGCTGCCATGTTCAGACAGAGATCTTGTGCCTCCATAACGCTGGTCTAATCTTTGATGGTGCGACCAATGATGCGTCTTCATATGCACAACAGCAGATTAGCAGCCAGAGTGCGTTCCAGTAGGAAAACTATTGGCCACGGCGTTCACATAAAAACAGTCTCTGCTGTGGCAAAAGACTCAGGCAGGGTTGCAACTGCGTCCACCTCTGGATCAGACCCTTAAGCTGGGTACTAAAGTGCGTGTTTATAGAAGTGAAGGTGCCGCCCATAGCAACCAGAGTTTAGCTATTATCTTCTAGACCAGGCGTGGCCAACCTGTGGCTCTCCAGCTGCTGTGAAACTACAAGTGCCAGCATGCCCTGCCACAGTTTGGCTATTAGGAAATGCTAAAACTGGTGGAGGGCATGCTGGGATGTGTAGTTTCACAACAGCTGGAGAGTCACAGGTTGGCCAGGCCTGTTCTAGAAGGTGCTAAATAATTGATAAGAAGAATGTGATTGGTTGCTACAACTCCACTTCTATAAACCCGCACTTTAGTAAATTTACCCCTCAGTGTATAGTAAAGCTACTATGTAGGTCAACTGGCCAACACCTTATTCTATATACTGTATTTCCTATATGGTATGTTCTTCACTGGCCACAAACCTTAATCAAGTTATAGCCGGTTATGCCATATTTCTGAGGTTTGACCCTGAGGCATTAAAACTGTGTTTACTATATGGTATAGTATTATATAGTATAGCAGCAAGAAAATTCAGATTATAAATCCAATCAACATACATTTGGCTGTGTATGTAGTGGGCCTGGTTTGCATGCAAGTCCTGGTTTGCATGCAAGAGGATGCGTCTAGCAGGTTTAGCAAATTGCCCATGCATACACAATTTGGCAGAGGCTCCATGGACGGCCGGTTCTCCCTGTCTATGAAATGGGCATTTCTGGGGCTACTTTGTGAATGCACGCCAGAGATCTGTTTTGTGGGAGTGTGCCCAGACTGCTGTGCGTCGTGTGTATGACAAAGGGACTCCTGGTTCTGACAGATCTTTTGTGCCCAGCATGGGATATGTGTAACCATCTGTTCCTACCCTCTTAGATAAGGGGGGCTGCCACCGCTGAAAACGGGAGGGAGGGTGCAATTACTCACCCCGGTAACCCGCTCCTCCTGGCCCGGTCCCGATGCCTGCACAATCTAACTGTAGGCGCCGGTCCCCCCGGTCCCGACGCCTGCACAATCGAACTGCTGGCGTTAGCGTAAAGTAGTAAATCTGGATGCCACAGCCGTGTGTATGCTGGCGTTAGCGTAAAGTACTATATCTGGATGCCACAGCCATGTGTATGCTGGCGTTAGCGTAAAGTACTATATCTGGATGCCACAGCCGTGTGTATGCTGGTGTTAGCGTAAAGTACTATATACGGATGCCACAGCCGTGTGTATGCTGGCGTTAGCGTAAAGTAGTATATCTGGATGCCACAGCCGTGTGTATGCAGGCGTTAGCGTAAAGTAGTAAATCTGGATGCCACAGCCATGTGTATGCAGGCGTTAGCGTAAAGTACTATATCTGGATGCCACAGCCGTGTGTATGCTGGCGTTCGCGTAAAGTAGTAAGTCTGGATGCCACAGCCGTGTGTATGCTGGCGTTAGTGTAAAGTACTATATCTGGATGCCACAGCCGTGTGTATGCTGGCGTTCGCGTAAAGTAGTAAATCTGGATGCCACAGCCGTGTGTATGCTGGCGTTAGCGTAAAGTACTATATCTGGATGCCACAGCCGTGTGTATTCTGGCGTTAGCGTAAAGTAGTAAATCTGGATGCCACAGCCGTGTCTGTGCTGGCGTTAGCGTAAAGTACTATATCTGGATGCCACAGCTGTGTGTATGCTGGCGTTAGCGTAAAGTAGTAAATCTGGATGCCACAGCCGTGTGTATGCTAGCGTTAGCGTAAAGTAGTAAATCCGGATGCCACAGCCGTGTGTATGCTGGCGTTAGTGTAAAGTAGTAAATCCGGATGCCACAGCCGTGTGTATGCAGGCGTTAGCGTAAAGTAGTAAATCTGGATGCCACAGCCGTGTGTATGCTGGCGTTAGCGTAAAGTACTATATCTGGATGCCACAGCCGTGTGTGTGCTGACGTTAGCGTAAAGTAGTATATCTGGATGCCACAGCCGTGTGTATGCAGGCGTTAGCGTAAAGTAGTAAATCTGGATGCCACAGCCGTGTGTATGCTGGCGTTAGTGTAAAGTACTATATCTGGATGCCACAGCCGTGTGTGTGCTGGCGTTAGTGTAAAGTAGTATATCTGGATGCCACAGCCATGTGTATGCAGGCGTTAGCGTAAAGTAGTAAATCTGGATGCCACAGCCGTGTGTATGCTGGCGTTAGCGTAAAGTACTATATCTGGATGCCACAGCCGTGTGTATGCAGGCGTTAGCGTAAAGTAGTAAATCTGGATGCCACAGCCGTGTGTATGCTGGCGTTAGCATAAAGTACTATATCTGGATGCCACAGCCGTGTGTATGCTGGCGTTAGCGTAAAGTACTATATCTGGATGCCACAGCCGTGTGTATGCTGGCGTTAGCGTAAAGTAGTAAATCCGGATGCCACAGCCGTGTGTATGCTGGCGTTAGCGTAAAGTAGTAAATCTGGATGCCACAGCCGTGTGCATGCATGCGTTAGCGTAAAGTAGTATATCTGGATGCCACAGCCGTGTGTATGCTGGCGTTAGCGTAAAGTACTATATCTGGATGCCACAGCCGTGTGTATGCTGGCGTTAGCGTAAAGTAGTAAATCTGGATGCCATAGCCGTGTGTATTCTGGCGTTAGCGTAAAGTAGTAAATCCGGATGCCATAGCCGTGTGTATTCTGGCGTTAGCGTAAAATAGTAAATCTGGATGCCACAGCCGTGTTTATGCTGGCGTCAGCGTAAAGTAGTAAATCTGGATGCCACACCCGTGTGTATGCAGGCGTTAGCGTAAAGCAGTAAATCTGGATGCCACAGCCGTGTGTATGCTGCCGTTAGCGTAAAGTACTATATCTGGATGCCACAGCCGTGTGTATTCTGGCGTTAGCGTAAAGTAGTAAATCTGGATGCCACAGCCGTGTGTATGCTGGCGTTAGCGTAAAGTAGTAAATCTGGATGCCACAGCCGTATGTATGCTGGCGTTAGCGTAAAGTAGTAAATCTGGATGCCACAGCCGTGTGTATGCAGGCGTTAGCGTAAAGTAGTAAATCTGGATGCCACAGCCGTGTGTATGCTGGCGTTAGCGTAAAGTAGTAAATCTGGATGCCACAGCCGTGTGTATGCTGACGTTAGCGTAAAGTAGTAAATCTGGATGCCACAGCCGTGTGTATGCTGGCGTTAGCGTAAAGTAGTAAATCTGGATGCCACAGCCGTGTGTATGCTGGCGTTAGCGTAAAGTAGTAAATGTGGATGCCAGAGCCGTGTGTGCTGGCGTTAGCGTAAAGTAGTAAATCTGGATGCCACAGCCGTGTGTATGCTGGCGTTAGCGTAAAGTAGTATATCTGGATGCCACAGCCGTGTGTATGCTGGCGTTAGCGTAAAGTAGTAAATCTGGATGCCACAGCTGTGTGTGTGCTGGCGTTAGCGTAAAGTAGTACATCTGGATGCCCCAGCCGTGTGTGTGCTGGCGTTAGCGTAAAGTAGTAAATCTGGATGCCACAGCCGTGTGTATGCAGGCGTTAGCGTAAAGTAGTAAATCTGGATGCCACAGCCGTGTGTGTGCTGGCGTTAGCGTAAAGTAGTACATTTGGATGCCCCAGCCGTGTGTATGCTGGCGTTAGCGTAAAGTAGTAAATCTGGATGCCACAGCCGTGTGTGTGCTGGCGTTAGCGTAAAGTAGTAAATCTGGATGCCACAGCCGTGTGTATTCTGGCGTTAGCGTAAAGTAGTAAATCTGGATGCCACAGCCGTGTGTATTCTGGCGTTAGCGTAAAGTACTATATCTGGATGACACAGCTGTGTGTGTGCTGGCGTTAGCGTAAAGTACTATATCTGGATGCCACAGCCGTGTGTGTGCTGGCGTTAGCGTAAAGTAGTAAATCTGGATGCCACAGCCGTGTGTATGCTGGCGTTAGCGTAAAGTAGTATATCTGGATGCCACAGCCGTGTGTATGCTGGCGTTAGCGTAAAGTACTATATCTGGATGCCACAGCCGTGTGTATGCTGGCGTTAGCGTAAAGTAGTAAATCTGGATGCCACAGCCGTGTGTATTCTGGCGTTAGCGTAAAGTAGTATATCTGGATGCCACAGCCGTGTGTGTGCTGGCGTTAGCGTAAAGTACTATATCTGGATGCCACAGCCGTGTGTGTGCTGGCGTTAGTGTAAAGTAGTAAATCTGAATGCCACAGCTGTGTGCACTTACGGTCACTTTGATTGTGACTCTGAATCAGGCCCAATATGAGCAGCAGTAATGTTAATTCTTCATAAAACCAAGTCTGACGACAGCACAAAAAAGACGCATCCGTCTAATTTACATCTTTTGTGGCCTCTCAGATAATTAACATATTCAACTGGCCAACTCATATTCCGGTATGGTACAAGTATACACAAAGGCCTGATTCAAAGGTGCACTCTAATGCTGCCACAGCTACGTTTTCTTTTTGCTAAGTCGCAATAGCAGTAATATGCAAATGGCTTATGAGACGTCCACTTTCAATTACCATCGAAAGCACAATTACGCCGCTGGTTTCAAACAATCCACTATCGGTGCACTTCAGGCCACCTCCTAGGCACTGCCCAGGAATTCCCATGGTTTTATATCAACAGTTCTAATGTCAGCGGATCTGTACACAACAGGGGGCTCCACGTACACTCAGGGGAACGCATGCGCCGTAGAAGTTATCAAGACTTTTTGCACATGTGCAGTAGCAAATAATCACCCAACTGCACACACATCAGCATTGCGTCCACCTATGAATCAGGCCCAAAAACAGCAAAAGATAGTCATTCAGAAAGTACATTTTATGTTCCAAAATACTCTTTGTCTTCATGTTTGTTTGTACACAACTGCTCTGCAATAATATGCTAATATGGCATGAGTCGTCTTGTGTAAATAGTTGCCTCCTGCCAGCTTCTGTGATCTGCTGTTGCGTCCAGGGGTGTAGAGAGCGTCCCCGGACCCCGGTAAAGAGGGGGCGTGGCCTAATCAAGGGAGACGCTGCCACGCCCCCTTGAGGGGAAAAAGGCACTGCGTGCCGGGGAGGTGGCGCTGTGGTGAGACCCTCAGCCCGGCGCAAAGCCGGGGGGGGGGTGTGATTAGTGTGATTGCTCCCCCCCTCAGGCATAGGAGATTGCTGTAGCAGCCACGAGCAATCTCCCACTGAATCCCAGCTGGGCTGCTGAGAGGGAGGGGGGGCGGCACCGACCCAGGCCCCTCTGGCAAATTGTACCCACCCACCCCCCTCTCGGCGCCCCTGGCTGCATCAGGGGATGCAGCCATCAGATCACTTGTGTGAACATTAGGTTATTCAGGACAGCTATGAAATTCATGCAGCCAGTGCCAGTGAAGCTGCGTTGGAAGACGCAGACAATGGCTTCGGCACACCTCAAAAGCTTTGAAAATGCTCCCCGTCAGCGCCCCTTTCCCGCCCCCAAACGCCCGCAGCATGTCAATCAGATAAATCAATGTGAGTTTGTAAATGAAATGCAAATGGAATTCACAGTGCGAGTTCACCGTAAGAATGGCTCGCAGGATCCAACTCACACTTAATTGAATCGACCGCCGGATTGGACGACGTATCGTCTAGTGTGTACCCGGCTTAACTTTGTAACAAAACTTTCATTCATACCAAGAAGAGTAAAGGTTGGTTTTGCTAAATATTTATATTTGAACCTCCAATTTGTATGTAAACATGATACATCCCGACTTATTTCAAAACCTAAAATACTTTACATACTGTACATATTGTATCCCTGAAGAATATTTAATTCCCTCACATATAATAGGATGAGCAAAAAAAGAGGAAAAATCATATAGTAATATGAGTGTAGCACCTTGGTTGGTGGGTGAAAAAGGTGCGTTTCTCTTACCTACACTAGGGTGATGTCGCTTCCATTCATGTTCCTCAGTGGGGATGTTATACATATTCCGCAATGTATCACTTCAACTTGCTCCCAACAGGCCTGTTGAAAGTTGAACGGGTTAGTTCATGATGACAGTGGCATGTTTGTACCAGGCATATCTATACATTAGACTTAAGGTGCGTACACACTAGGCGATCAGGAAAGACAGTATGATTACGACATCGTAATCGTACCATCGTTCCTGATCCCCTGTAGTGTCTGCAATGAACGATCAGT
Organism: Taudactylus pleione; assembly: GCA_031769625.1. Lineage (NCBI taxonomy): Eukaryota > Metazoa > Chordata > Amphibia > Anura > Myobatrachidae > Taudactylus > Taudactylus pleione. Next base: position 14,182,958 of record JAUIMM010000064.1, on the reverse strand, counting down.
CGTTCAGTGCAGACACTGTCCATCATTCCTGAACATGCCAATCTGTCGTTATCGTCAGATTGTGCTGCATGTTCAGACGATGGACAATGTCGGAAACGACCAGCAGGAGTGTGCATCGCTGTTTGTTTCCGACATAAGAGTGCACGATTTGTGCGCGATTACTGAGCGATTGCACGATTACGATGTCGTAATCGTGCAGTCGCTCAGTAATATCGCCCAGTGTGTACCCCACCATAAGGGATAAATTTACCGATGTTGATTGATTTAGATCGATTAGAATTTTATTCAGATTTATTAATTTATTAAATTTATTAAAGATCGATTTCAATGTTGATCTAAATCAATCAACATTGATGTTGTCAGAGGTTAAACACACTTTTACTAACAGACAATTTTTTTTATAACAATTTTAAGTGATAGTAAACATGTGATTTAGCCCCTGAAACACCACATCTATGCTTATTGATTTAAATCAATTTTTAATCAATTAAAATTTCCCTTTAGTAAATTTAACCCTAATAGTCAACTAAACTCAATAGAACAATCCCTATAAAAAAAATCCACCCACATACTACTAAAGACTGACACAAAATGAAGTTGGGCCTGATTCTGATGTGGATGGCTTTAGCATCGCTGCTGCATCTTTGGACGCAGCAGCGACGCTAACATATGCAAAAGAAGCATAAAGTCGTCTATAGTAGAAAGATGCCTCCTGCATGCTTCAGTGATCCGCAGCTGCGCCTTAGGACCCACTGAACATCGGCCATCTGAGTAAAGGCCCCCATAGAGCAGCAATCGATTGTGGCAATTCTGCAATTTGCAGACGATTGTATAAATAATCTGCAATATATGGGCTTCACAGATCGCAGATTTCAACCAAAAAGTGATTGGAATTGATAAATCAGATTGTCCAACATGTTGGAATTCATAGATGGATTGGGGCTGTAGATTGCTAGTGTATGGAGATGGTCAGCAGATTTGCAGACCGTTACTAGTAAAAAGATGAGCCTGACTAGGGCCCTTCTCCCACGATTGCTCAGCTTAGCCGGCTGGCCAACTCTAGGAAGAGTCCTGGTGGTTCTGAACTTCTTCCATTCTTTGTGTAGGACCTTATATAGACAGGTGTATGCCATGTCCAATTAGCTGCATTTACTACAGCTGGACTTCAATTAAGCTGTAGGAACATCTCAGCGATGATCAGTGGAAACAGGATGTACATGTGATTTCTTAGTTTTTTGGGGTTTTTTAATAAAATTTGTAAAAATCTCAAAACAACTTTTTACACGTTGTCATTATGGTGTATTGTGTGTGTTTGAGGACAAAAATGAATTTATTTCGTTATGGAATAAGGCTGTAATATAACAAAATGTGAAAAAAGTGAAGCGCTGTGAATACTTTTCGGATGCACTGTACTGGCTGCTTTTGCATGTAGCCCACAAATGCTGGACAGCTTTATTTTTACACTGCAATTTACATTTCAGTTTAGACACACCCCTCCCAAATCTAATCTCTCTGCACATGTTACATCTGTCTCACCTGCAGTGCAGCATGGTTTTGACCAAGGTACACAGTTACTTGCCCTTCTCTATTCCCAACTCTGAATCAGGCCCTAAGGGTGGGTACACACCTAAACAACCGGTAACCAGCCCAATGTTCAGGGCGATTTGGGTTCACCCTGGACATCGCATGATTGCCGGTACACACTTTAGATTTATTGAACGACGGAACGATCACTGTTTCATCCTTCATTAATTTGTACAGCCTCACATGCGATATCCTGTGAATGCAGCACAGCCAATTACACGACATAGCTTGCGACCGCGGTAGCGCGCAAATAGGGTATACACACTGCACAACATACTTGCCTACTTTTGAAAAAGCATTTCAGGGAGATTGTGAAAGCAGCACCTATGAGCGCGGCGGTAATGTGGATATGTACTGCTACATCTGAGACGCATGTCATAAAATAGATTTACATCCATATGTAAATGAGTCCCAAAGCAGTTAGTAAGACCTATGTGTTGATGAAAACACACAGATATTTTTCAGAAAATACATGTAGCCATAGGGATCATAGGCCCTCATTCAGAGCCGTACGCTCTGAGCAGAGCGCACGCTCTGAATGAGGGCTGTCCTCCATAACTATGGAGCGTCCTCCTGGACGCTCGTATAGCTGTGGGTCACCACCCACAGCCTATACGAGCGTGCAGTTTGATGGCCGCGATGGTCTTGACCATCGCGACCATCGAAACTGCGAGCCGGAGCCTGCGGTTCAGGTTTTCAACCGCAAGGCCCGGAGTGATTTTGGCTCTATCAGAGCCAAAATCACTCCCACTGACATCACTAGTGATGTCAGTGGGCCGGCTTCTGACGGTAGGCGTTCCCTTAGGAACGCCCCCGTCAGGGAGGCACGCCCCCGGCACGCCCACCAAAGGGGGCGTGCTGTCAATCAACATCGACAGCACGCCCCCTTTGATCAGACACAACGAGCGAAGGAAAGTCCTTCGCTCGTCGCGTCTGGCGCATGCGCACGACGGAGCCAAGTCAATCCCCAGACCTGAATCCGATTGAGCATGCATTTCACTTGATGAAGACAAAACTGAAGGGAAAATGCCCCAAGAACAAGCAGGAACTGAAGACATTTGCAGTAGAGGCCTGGCAGAGCATCACCAGGGATGAAACCCAGCGTCTGGTGATGTCTATGCGTTCCAGACTTCAGGCTGTAATGGCCTGCAAAGGATTTGCAACAAAGTATTAAAAAGTAAAAGTTAGGATTGTTTAGTTTGTCCCATTACTTTTGGTCCCTTAAAAAGTGGGAGTCACATATAGAAACCGTTGCAATTCCTACAGAGTTCACCTGATTTGGATGTAATTACTCTCAAATTAAATCTGAAGGTCTGCAGTTAAAGCACATCTTGTTTGTTTCATTACAAAGCCATTGTGGTGGTGAATAGAGGCAAAAATATGAAAATTCTGTCAATGTCCCAATATTTATGCACCCGACTGTAACAGCTTCATAATGGGGATAAGGTGTAATCAGGGAGATTGCTATACTCTTTAGGGAGATTACTACTATTTCAGGGAGTCTCCCTGACAATGAGGGGGAGTTAGCAAGTATGCTGCACGATATGCCCAATTTGTCGTCCCGATTTGGCCAAATCGGCCCGATATCGTTCAGGTGTGTTCCCAGCCTAAGTGTACTTATTTTTTCTGGATAAAATTAATAATCAAGGCCAAACAAGAAAATAATTTTCATATATTGTTCTGGAGAATTAAATCAAGTTTTATAACCAGCTAATAGACAATCTGGTGTAGGCAAAGGAGTCACATAAAACTAGATTTGGTCAGGAGATTTGAAATAAATGAACTAAAAGCTCCATCTGTGTACTTGGAATCGGTATGTAATGCAGGCGGCTGTTTAGCCGCTGGATCAAATACCGACAGCGGCAGGCCGGCGGTTCGAAATCCCAACAGGTAAAGGTAAGTACTCTAACCCTCCCCTCTCTTCCCCTAACCCTCCTTTAGGGGTGCCTAACCCTAACCTCCCCCCTTAGTGCCTAACCTTAACCTCCCCCCAGGGGTGCCTAAACCTAACCCCCCCTCCCCACACCATAAACCTAACCCTCTCGGGAGGGTGCCTAAACCCTAACCTCCCCCCCTAGTGCCTAACCTTAACCCCCCCTTTCCCTAGCTTAACCCTAACCTTCCCTGGGACGATCGGGATGGCGGGGGTTGTTCTTACGGCATCGGGATTAAGATAGGTGTAGGCATTTCGACGCCTATCTTAAGTTCCTTGTCGGGCAGGACGATTCGGGATTTAGACCGGCGGCATCGCATTTTTTTATTTTACCAAGACCTAGGACTTTTACTTGTAGAGGACCGACCTCCTTCAGGGAGTAGGTAAGTACAGTATGTAGTGTAAATGAGGGCGAGTGAGTGAATGAATATTTAATAAAGATTTACAATATTTGGTCTACGTTTACTGTGGTTTTTTTAAATATTTTTTTACAGTGGGGGTACAGGTGCCACCGGTATGCTGGAACGTAGTTCAACAAGTGCCAAAGGGCAGGCTTGCTGATACCTGTAGTTCCATTGTGAAAAACAATATTACTTCTTAATTTAACCCATTACCCCTGCATTCACTGTAAACCTAGGATGCAGGGAAGAGACCTGGGGCCTGATTCATTACTGATCGCAATATTGTGTACGCACGTAGTTCAACTGCGATAGTATGCTAATCCATTGCGATCGCAATGCAAACTCAGCACTACATAAGGACGCCCACTTTACATTGCACACATCCGTAATACTTTCGCAGAATAGCGAAATCATCGGTACAATCGAGTACCATCGCAGCCTCACGCACACTTGCACAAGCCCTGACCTTACTCAGAAACTGCTAACAACCACGCACGCGATGAAACCTCACACTGCGTATGGGATCGCAGTGCATAATAAATGAACACACTGGCACGCCTGCATTTGGCCGACCACCCCCGCTACCACTCACAAACGGCACTCCTGTCAATCACTCTGCGATGGGTCTGCGTAGCCACTGAGATTGCAGTCCCCATTACAGCAGCTGGTTCGCGCACTGCGATGCATAAGCAGTGCGAAACAATCGGCAGATTGCATGAGTATTCGCAGTTGCGAACAGTAGTGAATCAGGCCCCTGGTCTGAAAGCCCAGGGCTGGTTAATGCTCTGGAGGGGGGATAGTGCTTCCGCTAGGCTGTTGAAGCGGGGAGCTGCGTAGTGCCCGATTTTAAATGGGACAAAATGTGCCCTGCCCTTTAGCGGCACCCCACTAAAACAGCCTGCCCTGTGCCTTCCCCACCCACGGGCCCCAGTGTCCCGCAGGTGGGAAACGTTGCAATGACCGATCTCCCCCGGGTGAATAGATACCATGCACATGGAATCTATTCACCGTGAGGGGACAGCTTGGGGAAGCCTAGCACCTCCATAAGTGCTGGGCACACTCCCAAGTCTGATGCGCCTGCCGGCCATTCCCCCTTTTTGGGAGCATGCGCAGTGACTCCCTGCCCGTACCCTCAGTATCCTGCCCACGGTCTAGCAGGAACACTAAGGGGACCCCATTAACCCTAAGAAGCATGTACAGTTCATAGTGATCTGCGCGTGCTTCTTTTTTAAGATTTTATCTTCAATGTTTAGGTTCTATTTGCATTCGGTTTAGAACAGAAAGTTCAAAACCGAATGAATTTACACCTGCCAAAGTCTACTCACATCGCATTGGATTTGAAATTGATTTCAAAAGCGAATGTTAGTAAATGAGAGATTTTGGCAGTGCTTTACACAGTTCAGTCAATTTAAATTTACATAAAAATCGAATTTTAGTAGATATACCCTCAAGACTTCTTTTGTACTGCCTTTTATGAAAATGTTTGCTGTGGCCTCAAATTGCCACCAGATGGCATCACTGACCAAATAAGTCCTATTCTTTCCATGTTATTCTATGCTGTAAACGGGACCCGGGTTGGACGATGGTTACCCATTTCCACTGTAGCTCACCCAGGTCCTTTCCGTATAAAACCCATGCAGGATTTCCGGGTGACTGGACCCGGGTGTAGCAGTTTCCACTGACAAAAGTCCCGGGTTGTTGCGCGTTCATGGGCAATAACCCAGAATTCTCAAGTCAGTATGCAAAATAAATATATGATATAATGGGTATCCAATATTGTGAGTAACGTTGTACAGTGCACCAGCTTACCAGCTGTGTCCTAGGAAACTATTTTAAAATGTTTGTAGCTTTGCATCAGGTAAAATATATAAGGCACTCATTTAGAGGTGGTCACATATGCATCCCAAACATAAGCAGGAAAATACGTATGCAGGAAAAAGCTTTTACATGCATACATTCATTCTGATGATGCGTCCAGCTGTACATCACTCACATTTATGCCCAGAGTAACAAGCGCGTATATTTTTGCCCCAAAATAGTAATAGTGAATGCCACACTGTCCTATTTAAATTAGGGATGTGCAGGCTCGGATACGTTCGAGGTTGCACGCCGAGTTCGGATTTTTCCCTCCAAAAAAACGGAACTCAGAAAGAGGCAAAACGTCATCTTGCATGGACAAACATCATCATTCCTGGACAAAGTCCAGGAGCGGCCAAAATGATGGTCGTGATGGTCAAGACCATCGCGACCATCGGGCTTGCGACGAGACCCTTGTGGTAGGGTCTCGTCTGCCGCAAGCCCGGAGTGCTTTTGGCTCTATCACTAGTGATGTCAGTGGGGCCGGACCCAGACGGTAGGCGTTCCCATGGGAACGCCTCCGTCTGGGCAGCCACGCCCCCGGCACGCCCACCAAAGGGGGCGTGCTGTCAATCACCATCGACAGCACGCCCCCTTTGGTGCGAGACCCTGAGCGACGGCTTCCCCGTCGCTCACCAGGTCTCGCGCATGCGCACGACGGAGGCTCCTCCGTCGTGCGCATGCGCATTTGGGTAACATCAACCCGCTTGCGAGCGTACAGCGTTCGCGAGCGGGTCTGAATGAGACCCAGTATCAGAAAGGTGGCGGAAAACTGATAAGGGTTCCGGAGAGGCAGCTAGTAGTGCACACAAAATATAGCCGCTCAGTGGGCGTATTATGGGAGTCTCACTGGCATTTCAATACAAGCAGCTGGTAATCACAGATGCACAGCTGTAAGCATAGTCATGGCCATAGGGCCTGATTCAGAGATGGATGGTATATTGCAAAGCTGCACTAAAGACAATGTAGAGGAGGTGTCTGTAGGAAATAGACACCTCCTTGCTGCATCTGCGATCCGAGTGCAGCGTCCGTAGATGCTGCCTCGGATCACCATCACAACCATCAGTTGCTACTTTGGTAAGGCCTGTAAGGTGAGACTTAGCCTGGCCGGCTCCTGGCAGCTTCCGGAAAATGGGGACTAAGTGCCCCAGTTTCCGGGAACGCTGGTCCGCCATGCCCCGCTTCACCTGCAGGATCCGTCCTGAACATGCGCAGAATGGGTCATGCTCATGCAGGCCCCAAAATATCGGAGATGTACGCAAACCCAATGATCTCTGAATCAGGCACATAGTCAGATGGAGAAACTACATCAGCCGTAGGGCTGGTGCAATTTTAGATGGTGCAACCAATGGTGGCGTATAAGGACACACCAATCGGTATTACAGCATGCACAGGTGCTAAACATGGACGCATCAGTCCTTGCACATTTGCCCATTCTGATTCTGAGTTGTATGCAAAAGCGAACGCAGCAACATGTATTGGCGGTCACACGTCTGAGAGCTTATGCAAATAGCATACAAACTCCTTCCCTTGTCTACATTCAGCTGTACAGAAGGGAAGGAGTGTGTATGCCATATGCATACTCTCAGTATGGGTGCCATCTTCCCGCAAGCAAACTCTGAAAACTTTTCGTACTAGGTGGTCCCATCGGGCCCCTAATATTGAATGGGTCCATAACTAAAAACATGGGATACTGACATTTTCACATTGTGTAAAGGGCCCATAATGGTTAATAAATAGCCCACCAAGAGATAGTGGCAGATCTAGACTTTACTTTTAGGGGGGGTGGTTTAATAATACTGACCCACATGTGCACCAGACCCCTCCCACAATATGCTCCACAAGCAGACTCCCTCCAGCCCACATGTACAGCAGACCCCCCCCATGGACTTTCTCTCCCCCCCCCCCCCCCCCCCCACACACAAAATAATATGCTCCACATGCAGGCTCCTCCATTCACATCAGTCCCTGCCCCAGAGAAGCTTACATTCCATAGTCCCTACCACATGTACATACATACACACTAGGGTTCCTTTTTTCGTCAGAAGTCTATTAATTTACCAGTCTGTCTTTGACTGATGAAACCAGAGCGCCAGAAGGACACCTGCACAAATGAATGGAGAACATACAAACGCCACACATATAATGCATTGGTGGCAATTGAACCCAAGACCTCAGTCCTATGAGGCAGCATGGCTAATCATTGCATCACCATTCACTTTTCTTTATAGATTTATTTCATTTTTATTTTTTTTACGGGTCACTTACATTACACTCCTTATTTATTAGCCACTCCTTCTTGGATTCGGGCGATGAATTATTCCCGTTACTTATCTTTAAAACCTAAGACTCCCCCGGGAAATTGACTATTTAGTTCCACAATTACAGCATCTGAGCAAACGAACGGCTGCCATGTATAATGTAATAATGGAATCAACGGCACCGCCTGTCTACCCTCTACTGCGCCACAGGATGGCAGCACCGCTCCACACATACACACACACTGCAGCACCAGTGCTGAATTTCCTCGCTGTGCGAGATTGACACTGACGGTACTACGTTACGTAAAATAGCTGTTCTGCAATTGGTGGCTGTCAGATAGCCCTGTGACTGGCTGTGCGTTGGGAAGTGGGAGGAGCTGCCTGTAGTTGATGGCTTTGCTCTACTTCCTGTTTGTGTGCAGCAGCCTGTACGGAATCCGTACAGCACCGGTGACCCATAGAGCTAATTCCCCTGTCCGTACATGGTGTGACCGTAAGCTGCACGCCCTCGGGTGTCACTGGCTGGGTATTTAGTAGCTTTGTACATGATTATGGAGACCGAGAGACATCTGCACTGTGTCTCATGGGGTGCAGATGTGTCACACACTGATAGCTGATGTACAGTACTCTATTAAGTAGCAGGATATTTTAGAAGCACAAATTTTAGTCTAAAACTAAATATTAATAATGAAGGGAGAGTGGAGATTATATAAGTACAGAGTGCATTTTATATGTGCTATATTCATTTTACTTTATAATATCGAAACTTAATGTGATGCAGATATTGTATATACAGTACAAGGAGAAATACAAATGTTGAAAATGTGTTTAATAATTTCCCTGGCAATTCTGCTTTGATTTGTGCATATAACTGGGCTAGATTTGACTGTTAATGGATTTGTATACAGTGTGTTAAATAATGTATGAGGTGTCCTCATCTTACAGGAGTGTCTGTTTTATTTTAACCAATTGTGCCCATGTATATGGTCAGGATGAAGCTTCAGCGGGTACACCTGAAGTGCAAGAATCTGCATGAGTTTCTGCAAGAACTTAGCCCGGGCGTCCTGGACAGACTGTACAACCACCCAGCTACGTGTTTGGCCGTATTTAGGTGAGTAAATATGGGCATTCCTTTAAGGCGCACATCCACTACTGAATTAAAATGAACGATAACGATATAGTTCATTAAAATGTTGAAAACAACCAGCGATACGCACGCCCGCTGGTCGTTTTTGACCTATATCATTGCCCGAACATGCTGGTCAATCTGCGATATCGACAGATTGGCCATGTTCGGGGATGAGGGAGGGAGGGAGGGTGCCTGCACTGAACGAATGATCGTTCAGTGTAGGCACAGCACAGACTGTGTAACGACTGATCGTTCAGTGTAGGCACAGCACAGACTGTGTAACGACTGATCGTTCAGTGTAGGCACAGCACAGACTGTGTACCGACTGCACGATTACAATGTCCTACAGTTTTACAGTCTGCTAGTGGATGTGCCCTTTTACAAATGTGTATGCTTTCTTTTATGGACTTATAGGACAAATCACAAGTAAATTTGTAAAACCTTGTATGGTGTGAACTACCTAAGGTCAGGCTAGGGCAAATGTTATGGAAGTCTATTACCAGGTTTATATTAGCTTCATTATGAGGAAGACTTATATCACAGAAGGAACTATGCACCCTCTGCTGTAAATGTTAAAAGTTGACTGAATTTGGTAGACCGGCAGATGACCAATGTCATTACCTGAGTTACAGTAATGGTTACTGCCCAGCTGCTGGTCAGTGTGGTGTCTCCTATGAATAACATGGTTCCGTCTTGCCATACAATATACTGTGCACCTTGCCATTTGTGCGCTGAGGGTAGATAAACCAGCTGTTGAAGCAGCAATAAATGTGCTTCTAAATGCTTAGCCATGTTTTTAAAGTGATTTTAATGTGTTGAGTTGTTAGCTGCAAATATGGTTGTTAATAAAGAAGGGATCTTTAGGTTGGCTGATGACTCTTGTGTCTTTACTTTGTATGTATCCTTCATTGTTTCTTCTTTAAATCTTTCCCAGGGAACTACCATGCCTTGCCAAGAATTATGTCATGCGTATGCTCTTTCTCGAGCAGCCTTTACCCCAAGCAGCTGTTGCATTGTGGGTAAAGAAGGAAAACCACAAGTAAGTTCATGTAAATTGAAGAAGACAAATGACTGAAACCTATAAAAATGATAATGTTTCTGTTACATTTTTAAGGACCGATTCAGTTCTGAACCCTGTTAGTGAAGTGCCGTCAGATTGCTTTTAGCGGCCCCCCGTGGGACTGAGCTAGAAAATCAGCAATGTTGAGCTGCCGTAATTCCCAGTGATGTGCGCAACTACACTTTGCAATCACTCAGAATGTAATCGGCCTCGATAAGTGTAATATGAAATGGAAAATGTGATGTCATAGTATCATAATGTGTTTGTCATTTATTACTATTTTGTTTCTCCTGGTAAACCATCCTGCAATGTCCCTACTAAGAAGTAAGCTTTAAAATGTTCTTATTCATTCAATTTGTTTAAATGGCAAAACCATATTCTGTAGCAGTGTACAAACCACGTATTGACATCTAAAACAGACCTAAAGAGGCAATACGAGGGGACAGTTCATGAGATAAAGGGAATTTTCACAAAATATAGAATTGCTCCTTTGGTTAAAATTAATTACTTAAAGGGATTGTTAGTGGTAATTATGGGAACTAAATACCTGCTGTTATCTTTGCCAAGTCATCTGCAGTAGATTCTTCTCTTTAGCAACAGTCTTTCTTTTGCCATCATGTACCTTACTGCAGTGTAATACCAGCATCATTCTTTTTTCCCAAACAAATTTTGTAGATATATGTGAGTTTTGGGCTGTATCTAAATGTTACATTTATTTTTAAATGAACCTATGGTGGATTTGTTTTCTAACCCAGTCAGACCTAGAGTAATCATTTATATCTCTTTTCCACTGACCAAATAACTTAGGTTATTGCCATGTCAACCCAGGTTGGTGCTCAGTGTAAACAGGTCCCTGGAAAATAACCGTGTCCAGTTATCTGGCAATCCAACCTGGGTAACGAGCAGGGTTGGACACGGGAGGGAGCCGGGTTACGGGGCAGGTTTACAACATAGGAACAGCCGGCTCACCGTCGATTGGGGATGATGTAATCTCCAAACGCCGCCAGAAAGGCTAATACTGCAACCGTGTGCAGTTTAAACTGGCTGACCCCGGGATAACCCAGGTCAGAGGCACAATGTGAACAGGGTCTGTCCCAAGTTGGAACAGTGTTCGGACCTGGGATTTTGGTGTAAAAGGGGTATTAAGCTGTAATGCAGTGGCATATAACATTGTTTGTGATTGGATATATAACTATTGTTTTTTATAAATATGGGGCTCTTTTTATATAGTTAGTCTCTTTTAAGTACTTAACGGTGCTTTAAAAAGTATACAGCCCCCAACTGTGTAATTTGCTTTTTTATAGAACGGGAATATATATTTGACTGTCACCGATTTATTTTCATTTAGTCCCAACTTTTTACTTGAGACCATCTCATAAAGGCTAATCTGTGGTAACAAAGTTTTTTTAGGAGCTGAACACTTTTTTTTTTTCCAAGACATTTATATATCATTTTGTATAACCATATTTCTTCCATTTGTTCTTCATTTTTTCCGGGTAGAATTCTGCCGTATCACTACTACCGAAGGCATGGCATACTTAACTTGCAGGGTGGTTTCTTAAGCTGGATACACACTGATGGATATAACGCCTGTTCCATTGAACGGGCGATAAATATCTATAGTGCATGGCTGGGTGTGTACAGCATAATGACGTACACACCCGTGACGTCATTCACAGACATATCCGATCTGCTGTACAGCACTGCAACTGACCGATATATCTGAAATATATATCGGTTATCTGCTGGTGGTCACAAAGATCGCTCGTACACATGCTGCAGGGACCCAGCAGTGATTGCCAGCTCAACTGGGCGGGCAATTTAAATGTCCGCCCACTTGAGCTGTCTAGCCCGGCACATCGGGCAGACGATTGGTAAGTGTGCGTACACTTACCAATCGTCGGGTCAACCTAGTGTGTACCCAGCTTTAGAAATTAAGAATTGTCTTATCAGTTTGCAAAGCTTTTTGGAGGAAATGTGTTTTAAGGAGTGTCCGAATTGTTTCTGGTCCAGTGATTTTGTAAAGCTTTGTTTGTTTGACTGTACCAGGGAACATGAAGAGAACACACAGATCCTGTCTGGGTTGCGGCTATGGCACACACAACAGCTGCCTGGAGGACTGCAGGGGCTCATTCTAAATCCAATTTTCAGAGAAAATCTGAGAATTGCCCTGCTTGGAGGGTAAGAACAACATTTTAATTTGGTTCTCTATTAATTGTATTATATTGCTATATTACTGAAAAGTTTTGTTTCTATACAGAGATATGAGGTCAAGAGAAATCCTGATTTTCTATTTCTCTTCAAATTGTTCTTTTAATGTATGAGTTAAAGTAAACTGGTGAATTAATTAGAGGTTATGGCAATGCAGTCTAAAATGATCCCATTATTAACAACACTAATTTAATATGTGGTCGGTCACAAGGAGCACCTGTGGGTCACCCAACCAGCAGTAATTTTCCTAATGACCTTTCTGGTTGTTCTGATGAATAGTATTTACATAGCTGAAGTACGGGGTAGTGACTTCAGGGTTGTGCGGTAATGCCTGCCCTCTGCTGGTTAGGATAGCTCTCCTTTCCTGGAAGAAGTGGAACATAAGTGTGAACAGCTCGTGCTGGTAATATGTCTTATTTGGGGTACCCTGTAGTACACCGCTTTCTTGCAGTCCATATAAGAGGCCAACGGTTCATTTGTAAAGATATAAATTGCTTTCTTCTCTGTACTCCACTATTTTTTATTTTCTGCTGTAGAAGTGAGTCTATCATTTCCAAATAGGAGTCTCTAAAGCGGAAATAACGGTCTGTTAAATGAAAATAGGAACTTTTGTAAATATTTGTCATTATTGTTCCATGAGATAGTGGCAGGGACTAGTTTTCTTTATAACTTTGTTTTCCACTTTTTCTATAATTTCTCATAAATACTCTGCATCACCAATACTACCATTTTAGCAGCGGCCCCTCTCTATTTAGCTGTGTTCCAATGTTTGGTGCCGCTCGGCTGTCGCTATAGCAGAGCCTGCCATAACAGTTACTGTATAAACCAAATAGGCAGGATCAAGTACTAAGGTACAATTACTGTGATATTCTATTTACATATAGTTGTTACTGAGCTATATAATCCAGTCTTTTGTAAACGTATTTGTGTTTAAATGAATAAACAATCCATTATTTGTTACAGACCTTTTTAGTTTACAGATATATACATGTCATAGGACTGACATTACTAATATAGGGCCTGATTTAGAAAGGATCGCTGATGCGATAGCGCACGCAGATCTGCTGTGAACGTATGCTAATGCTTGCAATCGCAAAGCGCTCGCACGGACAACATGCAGACTCCCACTTCCCCTCTCTCACATCTGTAATACCTTGCAAACCTCCTCAAACATCGGAACCATCGAGTACCATCGACCCCTCACACAGAATTACAGCAGCCCTGACCGTACCTATAAATTGCTAACCTCGTTGCACGCAGTCAGAGCTCAGGCTGTGTATGCCATCGCAGTGGCTAATTTATGCACGCCCCTGCAATGGCGTTCAAATGCACTGGCACTCCTGCGTCTCTCCCACGCAAACCCCCCCCCCCACACACACACCCTCCTCCTGTCACCACCCTCAAACGGTACTTCCTGTCACTCTGCTGTGGGTCAGCGTACTCACTGCGATTGCAGTCCCGATCACAGGGAGGTGTTCGTGCGCGCACAATGCGATGCATGCGCAGTATGCAACAATCGACCGTCTGCGTACGCTTTAGCAGTTGCGATCCATTGTGAATCATGCCCATAGTTTGTAAATAAATTACCATCTAAGAAATAGTCTAGCCAGAAAATGGTAATTCATATTTTCTGAGTTTCTAGAATATAAAGTATTTTGTAATGTTCTTTTTTTTTTTAGACTGATGTTATTTATTTTTTTGTGCAGTTTTTTTTTTTTTTTTTTTTTTTTAACTTAGGTTTGATTTCTACATTGTATAATTATTTTTTTTATTTTATTTGTTTTTCTCCAAATGTTGTCCCCTGTAGAGGAAAAGCCTGGGCAGATGATGGCAGTCTACTTGGTCCTGACAAACATGGAAAGGATGTACCTTCTTTGGATAAATATGCAGAGAGCAGATGGGAGGTGAGGTGATAGGTTCTACAGTAATCTGGGCTAGAGAGCTGGAGTTTGTCAGTTTTCCTCTCTCTAACGCATGTGAATTGCTGCTATCATTCAGACTTCTCCAGGATGCTTTACCTGAAAGATCATTACAAGAGCTGGGAGGGGAGAGCAGCTCGCAAACCACTGGGGAGTCTGGATACACTACACTTCCAACACTATTTGTTGCTTGAAGGAGAGGGTTTAAGAAAAAAATGTAAGCAACTTATACTGCAGTTTTGTGTCTAAATTTAATTCACAAGGGTCTCAATTATTAGTTTGTAGTGGAGGATAAAGGTGCATACACACGTAACGATTTTGTGACCAACGATTTTCCGTCAGATTTTCCCTTGAAAAAGTGAACGATTTTTGAAATGTAATGAACAATTTTTTGAACGATGAACGAATAATGTTCCTTCCCTTAATGAAAATCGTCGTGTTGGACAGTCTGTAGTTATCGTTCATCGTCCATTTCAAACGGGAGTGCGCATCTTCGTTATAACTCATAAACTGAACAATTTAACGATGATGTCGTTATCGAGAAATCGTTCAAAAAAAGCTACGTGTGTATGCACCTCCAAGCATCATGCACACACTAACGTGACAGAAGCACCAGATGTGCTTTTACTATCATTCACTCTTCCTGATACATTTTCCCTACTACACACTGAAAGCACATTTACACCATACAAATATTGTGGGGGAGATTTGTCAAGAGAGATAAAGTAGAGGAGTTGCTCATAGCAACCAATCAGCTTCTAACTGTCACTGTTCTAGCACAGCCTGTAAAATGACAGTTAGAAGCTCTCTGGTTGGTATGGGCAACTTCTCCACTTAATCTCTCTGCAAGATTTGATAAATCTCCCCTATTATTTTTATTATGTGTAAGGTGCCACAATATATTCATAGCACCACTCAGTAAAGAAAAACATGATATATGTAAAACAGGGACATGCAAGGTAGCATAAATAAATGCAGACATGAAAACAAGACACCTTGAGGAAGGATATACATCTGAAACGTGTAGGTGAAGTAGAGGATTCTGCTGTACCTTAGGACCATGTGAGGGATTGCTGGAGGAAGGTGATATAAGCGGGAACTCTCAACTATCATCTCTTTATGACTGAACATATGCCGTCTGTGGTATGCAGTAACCCTGTCTGGTGGGGATTTTTTATGGTATTTATATGTCAATAAATTGTAAATATTTTACACTGTTAATGTTAGTTTGAAAGACATGCAAGGTAGAACAAATAAATACGGACAAGAAAACTTCGGGTAGGAAGGGCCCTGCTCACGTGACAGCTGATCATGATGAAACGGCTGAAAAAAAGACATTGGATTATGGCACAGAGTGAAGATGAAGGCAGCTGTGAGGGTGCATTATTGGGGGTAGTAGATGTCGATGTAGGGTAAGCTGCAGTATATAGATGGGTTTTCAAAGAGCAATGTGTGTGATAGGGAACTTTGTAAGTAAGTAGCAGCACTGTAGAAGTCTTTTGGGCGGTAGGTGTAAGAGTGAGAATTGGGTGTTGTTGAGGACTTTGGGCCTGATTCAGACCCACTCGCGAGCGGCTGTCCGCTCGCAAGTGGGTCGATGTTATGGACTGAGCATGCGCACGACGGAGGGAGCTCCGTCATGCGCATGCGCCAGACGCGACGAGCGAAGGAAAGTCCTTCGCTCGTTGTGTCCGATCAAAGGGGGCGTCCTGTCAATGTTGATTGACAGCACGCCCCCTTTGGTGGGCGTGCCGGGGGCGTGCCTCCCTGACGGGGGCGTTCCCACGGGAACGCCTCCCGTCAGAAGCCGGCCCACTGACATCACTAGTGATGTCAGTGGGAGTGATTTTGGCTCTGATAGAGCCAAAATCACTCCGGAGCTTGCGGTTGAAAACCTCAACCGCGGGCTCCGACTCGCAATTTCGATGGTCGCGATGGTCTCGACCATCGCGGCCATCACAATGCACGCTCGTATAGCCTGTGGGTGGTGACCCACAGCTATACGAGCGTCCAGGAGGACGCTCCATGAAAATGGAGCCCGGCCCTCATTCAGAGCGTGCGCTCTGCTCAGAGCGTACGGCTCTGAATGAGGGCCTTTGTAAGCTACAATGAGTCATTCTAATTGGACACAGAATGACATGGGGAGCAAGAGTAGGACTCTACAAAGTGGTGCAGCAGATGTGGAGTGGTGATACAGAAAAATAACTTGCTTAGGGGTCTATTTACTAAGCAGTGTTAGGAGACAGAGTGAAAAGTGATAAGGTGCCAGCCAATCAGCTCCTAACTGCCATCTCACAGGCTGTGTTTGAAAAATGACAGTTGGGAGCTGATTGGCTGGCACCTTATCACTTTTCACTTTGTCGCCTAACACTGCTTAGTAAATAGACACCATTGTGCTTAATCACTGAAGAAGGAATTAATGGGTGAGGGGAATGCCAGATTGCAGGAGGAGGCAGTAGTCAAGGGGTGAGAGAGGAGAGGGCATATTCTGGCAGTGTTTCTGAGGCGAGGATTATAGGCTGGAGAGAGTAATTGGTTTTGCCTGTAAAATGATTGCAGCTTTAAATATATGGGAAGACTCTCAGGAGTTCCCGCAGTGGCACCAGATCGCACCCTATGACATAAGCCCCATAACATTTGGAAGTGAATGTATTCCTAAATGATTAACTTCTCAGTCCTCTCATTTCTAGGTTATTCTGCAGTTTATGGTTGGGTCACCAAGTGCTACGGTTAGTCAGGATTTGGCACAGCTCCTTATTCAAGCTGGTCTTATGAAAAGGTAAATCTCCATTTTCTAATACATAATAATCTACTGCACTAAAGTATCTGTAATAATGTACTGTGCTTATGTTGCAGTTCTAGTGAATTTATAGGCTTAATATTGGTTCCATGCTGTGTAGCTGACTATAGTGAAGCATTTCAATGTTGTCATTTTTGTTTTCAAACAACACATAAAATAGAGAAAGCAGTATGAAATGTGAGCAGATAAGTATCATACATTACCCAGTGTGCACTTAATAGTACAGTATGTAAGACATTAGCCCACAACAAGGCCCGAAGGATCACAATGACAAAATATTAATATCTTAAAGCAAATATGGAGTGTAAAGATTTGTATAGCGCCAGTGATCATTCTGAGCAAAAAACTTGTGGGTCCCAGGGACCCCTCACTTTAAAATATTGGGGTTCTACTCCACTGTTTCTGGGTCCCATCACCTAGGCAGCAGTGGGAAAAGTGCTGGGGGCAGGTAGTATTTGTGGTAGAGAGGTGGTTAAGGCCAGGCAGTTCTGGGGGCAAGTGCGACAGTGTTGGGGGGCAAGGAGGGGGCTAAACAGTCAATGTTAGGGGTAGGGAGGGGGCATGGGTACATAGCAGCTGGCAAGGAGGGGGTTAGGGGCAGGCAGTACAGAGGGGGCGAGGGTAGATAGCAGCTGGCACAGTACCGGGGGGGGGGGGCACGGAGGGGGTTAGGAGCAGGCAGTCCTGGGTGTGGGGAAGGAGTAACGGTAGATAGCAGTTGGAACAGCGGTTACCTCCTTCCTTTAGGTAGGAGCCCCCCGGCCGGGCCACTGTTATCCGCCTCCAGCTCCCTCCTGTCCTGCGCAGTGTCCACATTCCTGGCCTCCTGCATGTAGAGAGCTGGTTGAAGGAGTTTGGGATGGAACGCAGGCTGCTGGAGGAGCCCGGCACCATCGACAACACTGTTGCTGCAGCCAAGGAGGATGCACGATGTTGAGCCTGGATAGTGGAGTGGAACGCTGGCGGGCAGGGAGCGAAGGACGGGAAGGAAGGAGGCTGCAATTGGATGAGGAGACGCTGCTGCCCGTGATGATTGGGAGACGCTAAGGATGTTATTGGGCCGGCTGATGCGGCACAGATAATGGCGATAATTGATAGGCAGGATGAAATATAAAACGACTGATTCTGTTTTTGCTGAGCTACAGTGCATCCGGAAAGTATTCACAGCGCTTCACTTTTTCCACATTTTGTTATGTTACAGCCTTATTCCAAAATGGAATAAATTCATTGTTGTCCTCAAATTCTACACACAATACCCCATAATGACAACGTGTAAAACGTTTTTTTGAGATTTTTGCAAATTTAATGAAAAAAAAAGTATTCACATGTACATAAGTATTCACAACCTTTGCTCAATACTTTGTTGATGCACCTGTGGCATCAATAACAGCCTCAAGTCTTTTTGAATATGATTCCACAAGCTTGGCACACCTATTTATGGGCAGTTTCGCCCATTCCTCTTTGCAGCACCTATCAAGCTCCATCAGGTTGGATGGGAAGCGTAGTTGCACAGCCATTTTCAGATCTCTCCAGAGATGTTCAATCGGATTCAAGTCTGGGCTCTGGCTGGGCCACTCAAGGAAATTCACAGAGTTGTGATACTCCTTTGATATCTTGGCTGTGTGTTTAGGGTCGTTGTCCTGCTGAAAGATTAACCGTCGACCCAGTCTGAGGTCAAGAGAGCTCTGGAGCAGGTTTTCATCCAGGATGTCTCTGTACATTGCCGCATTCATCTTTTCCTCTATACTGACTAGTCTTCCAGTTCCTGCCACTGAAAAATATCCCCACAGCATGATGCTGCCACCACCATGCTTCACTGTAGGGATGGTATTGGCCTGGTGATGAGCAGTGCCTGGTTTTCTCCAAACATAATGCTGGCATTGACGCCAAAGAGTTCAATCTTTTGTTTCTCATGGTCTGAGAGTCCTTCATTTTAGCAAACTCCAGGCGAGCTGCCATGTGCTTTTTACTAAGAGTGGCTTCCGTCTGGCCACTCTACCACACAGGCCTGATTGGTGGATTGCTGCAGAGATGGTTGTCCTTCTGGAAGGTTCTCCTCTCTCCACAGAGGAATGGTGTAGCTCTGACAGAGTGACTATCGGGTTCTTGGTCACCTCCATGACTAGGGCCCTTCTCCCACGATCGCTCAGCTTAGATGGCCGGCCAACTCTAGGAAGAGTGCAGGTGGTTCCGAACTTCTTCCATTTACGGATGATGGAGGCCACTGTGCTCATTGGGACCTTCAAAGCAGCAGATATTTTTCTGTATCTTTCCCCAGATTTGTGCCTCGAGACAATCCTGTCTCAGAGGTCTACAGACAATTCCTTGGATTTCATGCTTGGTTTGTTCTCTGACATGCACTGTCAAGTGTGGGACCTTATATAGACAGGTGTATGCCTGTCAAAATCATGTCCAATCAACTGAATTTACCACAGGTAGACTCCAATTAAGCTGTAAGAACATCTCAAGGATGATCAGTGGAAACCGGATACAGCTGTGCTCAATTTTGAGCTTCATGGCAAAGGCTATGAATACTTATGTACATGTGATTTCTTAGGTTGTTTTTTTTTGAGATTTTTGCAAATTTAATAAAAAAACTATTTACACGTTGTCATTATGGGGTGTTATGTGTAGAATTTTGAGGACAAAAATTTATTTCATTTTGTGAATAAGGCTATAACATAACAAAATGTGGAAAAAGTGAAGTGATGTGAATACTTTCCGGATGCACTGTATGTAATCAGAGATTTTATAATAAGAATTTAGAATTTCTTTTCAAGGAAACAAATATGCAAACCTCTCTGTGACATGGTGTAACTGCATCATTATTAGATTACCAGTTTTGTATTTTTGTTCATTTCAAAGCATAGGTGAGTATATAAATGTAGCGCAGTTGACAAGACCCTTTCCTTATTAAAGCTACTTTTTATTTTCAATTTAAATATCTAGCATTTTAACTAAATGTAATTGCCACCAGTATCGTACTTCGATAGTGATGCCTGCCCTGCAACTCTTACATTTGAATTAATAGCAGCCTTATACTGCATCACTGTTACAGTAGTTCAGTAGTAGCATTTGTGGGCTGGAGCTATACTGCTACTTCAGTCTTTGGAGGTGAATATAATATAATTTAGTGGCTTTGACTACTGAGACATCAGATGCTGCTTCCAAAACAGACCTCTCCCGCCTGCAGCTTTACACCCTCCTTCCCTCACTACCATGAAACATTGCTGCCCAGCAGCTGTTATGTGTTACTAGTGAGGGTTCCAGGGCCTGCGTGCTACATTGGGTGCCCGCTACTAAAGAGGAAGCCTGGTTGTAGAAAGGTGGGTAATTCTTTTAATAATACAAGTGAGCAAAACTATGGGGGGGGTTTTAATAGTCCACTTTCAATACAGATAAATATATAATTATTGGTACAATTGGTTACATTATCTTAGCTACATGCCAATATTTTTATATTTATTCATTAGATGCACTGTCTTAATTGAATGCAATAAAAAATAATTGTAGCGCTCTGATCTGGGGCGTACGGAATGTTTTTTTTTTTGTTTGTTGTTTTTTAAAGCTTCTTTTCTTTTTAATCATTTTTATATTTGTATGTTCATCCTGTAGTGAAGCTGGAGACGCCCCGAGCATTTCTTCTGCTGGATTTCAGTTTCTACTTCTGGACACAGCATCTCAGCTCTGGTACTTTATGCTTCAGTATCTCAAGTCCGCTGAGGCGAGTACCAGCCTATGTAATGGTTTCCAAATCTTGCACAGACTGTAGATGTATTTATGCTTAAGCAGAGCTTTACAGAACATTTCCACCTGGTACATAAGATTATCTATCTATCTATCTATCTATCTATCTATCTATCCTATATCTATATCCCCCTAACAGTACCCTTCATATTAATACTAAAACTTCCTAGCGTTCAAGAAAAGACACTGGAAATATCTGCAGTTTATGCAGCTGCTATGTGTATATTTGCTGATGCTGCAGGAGGCGTCTAAAGGAAAAAGACTCATCCAGCCAGCATCTCAGAACCGATGTCTGAAGATTGGATCAACAGAAATTGGCCTTGGCAGTCCCAGAAGACGACATGCCCCCATTTGCGGGAACGTTGCCCAGCAACGGCCCCCCAGAAGCCTATCTATCAGTGATATTGCGGGACCAGTTCTGCACATGAGCAGAGCAGGTCCTGCACATGAGCAGCAAACACCCCCTCCCCGTCCCCGTGCCTTTGGAGATGTACGTAAACCATGAGTTTGCATGCATCTCTGAATCAGGCCCATAATCCATAAAACAAACATTATTGCTTTGCCCCCAATGGGGAAGTTAAACTTCCACGTTGGGATCCTATAGAAAGCAAACAACTAATTTTGCCATTAGTGGACACATCCTCCTTAAATGACCCACTGCAGCCAAGCAATAGTAGTAGAAGGTCCAGGCTGTGGACAGGTAATACATACTTTACAGGATTTCATTTTATGGAGTAAAACTTTGTTCACAAATTGCAGCTCTCTAATGAGCACTAATTGCTGTACCTGCATTCTCCCCTTTAACATCATTGTTTTCTTGTTTTACCTGCATAGACCCGGGGGATGATTCTGGTAGAAATACTTTCCTTCATGTTCCAGCTGAGTTTTTCTACATTGGGAAAGGTAAACCAAGATGAAAGAAGGGATTATTTCCCTGAGCGAGAATTTTGCAGATGTCCTTATATAATGACCATTGTAAAGTGTCCACACTCTCTCTGTCTTCTCTAAAAGGATTACTCTGTGGAGGGGATGAGCGATTCATTGCTGACCTTCCTACAACACCTGCGTGAGTTCGGGCTAGTGTTTCAGAGAAAGGTAAGGAAGATTTATGGCCTCATTGCATGTAAAAGTGAATATATTGCTGAAGGTCTACGTTGTATAGTTTACAAAACCAGAAAATAAATATGCTCCTGCTCAGTTTTACCCATATTATACATGGTACTAGCTGTGTGGGAATAATAATGCCATATATGTAAGCAAAACAAAAAGACCGTTGATGTTGATAATAACTGTTCTCCAAAAGCCCCAGGTCACCATTTCAAGCATATGAAATAAGTGGAATAAAACAGATATTTGTGTGGGTATATTTGTGATCAGCATTAGGTGAGAAATGCTTATTCGCCTTTGTGTAAATCTTATTTTAGGATTTTACACCGCGCCAGGTATATATGAACGTGTTCACACTAAAAATCAAACTAGCATTTAAGTTAAAATAGACTCGTAAAACAAGTTCTATGGGTCACAACCCAAAAATTGGATCCTTTTCAATCACATTCTGGTCACAATGACCATCTTTTTGCAGTGCTCTTGTTTACCACCGTATCAGTTTTAACATAAATTTGTACTATTTTTAGAGATGAAGGGCTGCAGAAATTGGGACAGGTGCTTACAGTGTAGCAGGTGGTCATAAAAGTGCAGATTATAAAACTATTGTTTTGGATGGTAACCATATGATCTAAAGTCCAAAAGACAAGAATGTTATGTTAGTCAGTCCAGTACATTATTAGACCACTTGTTACAGAACTGATCTCCTTAATATTGGCCTTAAAATGTTCAGGAGCCTCTCCTTTATCCACTTACATGACACAGTCAGATTGGATACAAACGCAGTCAAGCGGGCTTTACCTGGCACGGCCGTTTCCCATGCAGCCGAGCCATCCACTGCATCCCCAGGGCTGGTAACAAGGAAATACGGTACTGCACATGTTCAGAACAGGTTTCCTCCTCCTGAATTCCCACCCTGGCAGTGATGTAACAATCTGTGACCGCTGACATCACTTCAGGAATTACGCCCCAGAATGCAAACATAGTACCCACCAAGCACTAATATGCTGATCTGTGCGTGTGCAGTGAGCAGCAGCAGGGGGACCTGATAATCCGGCCCCTCTGCTCCAAGATCTGCTGTGCTGTGCTCAGTAATGAGCTGAGGGGGCGGGGCTATGTCACAGGGGGAGGGGAATAATGGGAGGGGGGACATCTTTTGTCACGAGGGGGCTAATATTAATATACATTTGCATATAAAGTGACACATGGTGGGGCTAATACAGTGGGGAATTACAACGGTTTCTATATGTGCCTCCCACTTCTTAAGGGGCCAAAAGTAATGGGACAAACTAAACAATCCTAAATCTAACTTTCACTTTTTAATACTTTGTTGCAAATCCTTTGCAGGCAATTACAGCCTGAAGTCTGGAACGCATAGACATCACCAGACGCTGGGTTTCATCCCTGGTGATGCTCTGCCAGGCCTCTACTGCAAATGTCTTCAGTTCCTGCTTGTTCTTGGGGCATTTTCCCTTCAGTTTTGTTTTCATCAAGTGAAATGCATGCTCAGTCGGATTCAGGTCAGGGAATTGACTTGGCCATTGCATAACATTCCACTTTTTAGCCTTTAAAAACTGTTTGGTTGCTTTTGCAGTATGCTTTGGGTCATTGTCCATCTGCACTGTGAAGCGCCGTCCAATGAGTTCTGAAGCATTTGACTGAATATGAGCATATAATATTGCCCAAAACACTTCAGAATTCATTCTGCTGCTTTTGTCAGCAGTCACATCATCAATAAATAAAAGGGAACCAGTTCCTTTGGCAGCCATACATGCCCACGTCATGACACTACCACCACCATGCTTCACTGATGAGGTGGTATGTTTTGGATCATGAGCAGTTCCTTTCCTTCTCCATACTCTTCTCTTCCCATCACTCTGGTACAAGTTGATCTTTCTCTCATCTGTCCATAGGATGATGTTCCAGAACTGTAAAGGCATTTTTAGATGTTGTTTGGCAAACTCTAATCTGGTCTTCCTGTTTTCGTGGCTCAGCAATGGTTTACATCTTGTGGCGAACCCGCTATATTCGGTTAGGTCTAGACTATACAAGGCAGATGGACCTGTGATGTCACACCCATGTGACCCTGTCTGAAAGGGGGAGGGGCGGGGATGCTAACGGGGGACCAAAAGTGTCCGCTCGACACGCTTCGGGCATGGTGGCTCGCTGCGCTCGCCACAAATATTTATTCCCCCTCTATGCCCTAGTGGATGGTAACGCAGGAGCGGTCCAGCCTCCTGCAGCGGTCACGTGGTGGATACGTCACAGAGGTCCTTTAGCCACATAGGAAATAGCAGCAACCCTCTATATTCACTCTTGTGAAGTCTTCTCTTGATTGTTGACTTTGATACATATACACCTACCTCTTAGAGAGTATTCTTGATTTGGCCAACTGTTGTGAAAGGGTTTTTCTTCAGGGAAATAATTCTTCTGTCATCCACCACAGTTGTTTTCCGTGGTTTTCCGGGTCTTTTGGTGTTGCTGAGCTCTCCGGTGCGTTCTTTCTTTTTAAGAATGTTCCAAACAGTTGATTTGGCCACACCTAATGTTTTTGCTATCTCTCTGATGGGTTTGTTTTGATTTTTCAGCCTAATGATGGCTTGCTTCATTGATAGTGACAGCTCTTTGGATCTCATATTGAGAGTCAACAGCAACGGATTCCAAATGCAAATGTCACACCTAGAATCAACTCCAGACCTTATACCTGCTTAATTGATAATGAAATAACGAGGGAATAGCCCACACCTGTCCATGAAATAGCTTTTGACTTGATAGTCCCATTACTTTTGGCCCCTTAAAAAGTGGGAGGCACATATAGAAACCGTTGTAATTCTTACACCGTTCACCTGATTTGGATGTAATTACCCTTAAATTAAATCTGAAAGTCTGCAGTTAAAGCACATCTTATTTATTTCATTTCAGAGCCATTGTGGTGGTGAATAGAAGCCAAAATATGAAAATTCGGTCAATGTCCCAATATTTATGCACCTGACTGTATATTTATTAAAAAAAATAAACTTTAATATATATTGTTCAGAATACATTAAATAAAATTTGTCAATTAAAGAGTTTAGTCTTCTACCTAATGTGTGAGGTCTGAACCTATCCTTAAAATGAATGCATTGTATTATTTGTAGAGAAAGTCTCGTCGTTATTATCCTACACGGCTGGCCATAAATCTGGCATCTGGAATATCTGGGACTACCCCGGACAGTCATAAGCAGGGTTTCATTGTGGTTGAAACTAACTACAGGATATATGCATATACAGGTTAGTAACGTCACAGAAGCTGGAAGAGTCCACAACTGGTATATATCGTAAATATGCAATTTGACTGAAGACATACTGTGGGTTCCAAAATGTGAGAGTATTCATCGGTGGCGTAACTAGGGTATCTGGAGCCCAGGGCAAGTTAAAAAATTGTGGTCCCCCCCCCCACACACCACCGTTTCTCGTCACTCTGGGAACATTCGTTTCCATTACATATGCACCTTAATGCCCCCAGTAGTAGTGCCCCTCTTGCAATGCCCACTGCAGTAGTGCCCCTTATGCAATGTCCCCAGTATCAGTGCCCCTTATGCAGTGTCCCCAGTAGTAGTGCCCATTATGCAATTCTCCCTGTTGTAGTGCACATTGAGCCTGATTCACTACTGATCGCAACTGCAATTACGCACGCAATCGGTTGTTTGTTGTGCTCTGCGTATCCATCGCAGTGCACAAATACTCCACTGCTATCGGGACTGTGATCACAGTGACTACGCAGACACATCGCAGAGTGATTGACCGGAAGTGCCATTTGGGAGTTGTGATATGTGTTTGGCGAAGCGCAGATGTGCCAGTGCATTTGAACACCGTTACAGGGGCGTGCATAAATTAGCCACTGCAATGCCATACGCAGATTGGGCTTTCACTGCGTGCGCTGAGGTTAGCAATTTCTGAGTAAGGTCAGACCTTGTGCAAGTGTGCATGAGGCTCCGATGTTACTCGATGTTCCGATGGTTTTGCAGACTTGCTATGTATTACGGATGTGTGTGTAAGGTAAAGTGGGCGTCCTTATGTTGGGCTGCGATGGCACTAGGATTAGCATATTTTCACAGTGAGACTGTGTACGATCACGGAGCTGCGATCGCAATAGCGATCCTTACTGAATCAGGCCCATTATGCAGTGCCCCCTGTTGTAGTGCACATTATGCAGTGCCACTTATACAGTGCCCTCTGGCCAGTACTGCCCCTTACATATATAACACAAAGACACACACAAAACACTTACCTGAATCCCCGCTCCTGCCCCCGCCATAGTCCGATCCTCTGTCCTTCTGCTCGGCACTATAGGAGAGACGACGTGACGTCTCTTCAATCACCCACTGTGGGAGCCGGAAGGTGGAGCTTCATGAGTGAGTTCCAGCCCGGCTCCGGCCCTGGATGCAGAAGCCAATGAGAGTCTGGCTACCTCTCATTGGCTGCTAAATCAAACATACCACCGCCGGGTAGTACACTCGCTGTCAGTGAGTGTGCTACCCAGTGGCGATGTGTTTTTGTTTTACTGTTCTGCATTACACTTACTGAAACCACTGACCTGGACCCGCGGTTCACGGCACCCCCAAACTACCCCAGTAACCCCCCCCATCCCCTCCCCCTCGCACTGCGGGTCCGACCGCCCAACACCCCCCCCCCCCTTCCTAGTTACGCCACTGGTATTCATTAAAGAGGTAACACTACCTGAGTAATACTCTCCATCAAAGGTGGACAACTGCTTTTATTTTACACTGCTGTCTGGCAATAAGAATACAACTACAAGTTACAAAATTGGAAAACCTCTTAAAAACAGATTGTTTCCTTCTATGCAAATCTGAAACTTTGATAACCGTTTGCGTATCCCCCATATATAGTCTTTTATTCATATGACTTTATAGCTGCAATGGTGTCTGTAGAGTATAAATCGCACACCCTGCAAATCACAAAGATTTGTGTGGTAAAGAATATTTGCTTACATTGCATTCTTAGTGCGCTGTATTTGTCAGTCGTTGCTTTTATTGTTGAATTAGTTGCACATTTTAATTCAGGCATTATGACCCTACATTATTTGTATGTTTTCTGCAACTAGACTTTCCTTAGCCACGTTATTTTATTTCTGGCCACTGTTTAATGTATCTTCATTTCTGAAGATTGCCTCTACAGCTTGCTGGTAAGGAGCGTCCTGGTTAAACATTTCCATTTTCCATGATTTAACAGTGTTGATATACAATAACTTTTAACCCTCAGATTCAGAACTGCAGATAGCCCTCATTGCCCTCTTCTCCGAGATGCTGTATCGGTTTCCCAATCTGGTTGTAGCGCAGGTCACTAGGGAGAGTGTACAGCAAGCTATTGGCAATGGCATCACTGCTGAGCAGGTAAGAGAGCACCTGAGATAAATGTAATATTACAGTCAGTATTTATAGAAATGTATGAATGAGAATAATTTGCTTTTATCAGTCCAGTCTCTTTAACGGTCACGGAAAACAATGTTCTTTTATATTATGATTGGAGATATTATTTTCTAGTGTTTTCTTATTTACTTGCTATACTCACGATGTACAACACCTTAATCTTGAATCATGAATACGTTTAAAGGATGAATATTACCTCCGCCAAAATATTATGGAGAAATGATGCCCTGGCTTCTACTACCTCTGGGTTCTGGGTGCTATGGATGACCGTGCCTCCCCAAAGGTGCACCAAATCTGCCCTGTAGGCTGCAACCTAGAGATGTGTAACCTCAGGGTTCTGGGAGCTATGGATGACCGTGCCTCCCCAAAGGTGCACCAGATCCGCCCTGTAGGCTGCAGCCTAGAGATGTGTAAAGCCCGTCCATAACCCACTCGTGTCTAGTCATAGTTTATATTTTATGAAACGGGAATGTCCCTGTGTTTTTTTTTTTTGGTTGCTGGACTCTTACACATCCTAACATCAGCAAGCAGAAGTGTCAGTGATACAACATGATGCTAAGCTGCAGCATACAGAGCAGTCCAGGTCATAGAACCCGACTCACTTTGCATGAAGTTCACAAAATGGAGAATGGAGACTTCACCGTCCGCTATACTAGTTTCAAATGATAAAACGGATCCTCTAGCCTTAGCTTCAAGGTGATTAAGCATGAAATATTATCTTTTTCTTTTATTTTCTCCTTTTTGATTTCCCTCCAAAGATAATCCATTTCCTGCGGACGAGAGCACATCCAGTGATGTTGCAACAGGTAAGATATCCGTTTTCTTCTTACAAGCTATGTAACCATGAGATGTGATTGCCAAGCATCTTTCTGCAGTTCTTATCAGGAGCCCTGTTAAACTGTTTCATGAGGGGGGTACACTAAGGGCAGTGTGGGGTCATTTATAGATTCTTCCAGTATCTTTGATAACTTTTTTCCCCTCTTGATGAAGAAAAGCTGGTTGGGGCTACTGTCTCCAGTGGAGAGAAAATATCATTATATAGTGGGGTGCAGTGTATAAGAGATTAAGGTTCATTATTTAGCTATGTTGACTTTCTGTACTCTTTCCAGACTCCAGTCATTCCCCCAACTATCACTGACCAGATTCGTCTGTGGGAGCTAGAGAGAGATCGCCTTCGTTTTTCTGAAGGTCAGGAGAGTTTTATTGTCTTTAGTATTGAAGTTAAAACTTACAAGTGTCATAAGGATTTCCTGCACTAGAAGATGTAGAGAATGAAATGTTTCTCAGATATAGGGGCTGAGGCACAGCTGGACTTATGCCATACTGCGGAACATAAAAGTTTGCTCTGGAGGTATCTAGAAAATGATCCGCATACATCTATGGTTGTGCAAATCTGACTCCTATGTCCATGTAGCTATGATATACTATGGATGATCTTGTAATTTATGCAGCTTTGCATATGTACGCAATTGTTGTTTATTAGCGCATGCATTTTACTCCTGCGATCTTGGATGCAATTGCATCCAAACTCTGTAACAGGCCCATAGTGGATACCAGCCCCTTTCTGTCTCCCTCTAGTGCTTGTCATAGTGCACATATAGAAGCATCGGATCATAAATACAGAATTTCAGTAAGCTCTAGTGAGCCCTTCTCACCCTTGTTTATGTCTGGTCTCCGTTTGCAATGTACACAATATCCAAAAGAGTTGGAAGAAAGCAGTCTGTTTTGGTGCACAAAGATACTGTCTGATGTGGTATTTAAAATATAACTTTTATATATGTTAATAAAAAAACAAATATTGTTAAATAAATGTATATGCTCAAGGGGAAATAAAATAAAAATCAAAGGGGGCGATTCAATTGTTTTTTTTAAATGAGTTGTTCTGGCCGCTCACTAATTATCGCCGTCTTCTCCCCGGGTTTAGCCGTGTAAAATGACTAAACCCGTGTCTAGTTCTGGTTAGGGCACGCTAACTGTGGTTAGCGCGCCCTAACCAGGGGTTTTCTCACAAATTTCTGCTCGCACCCTCCTGAAGGTGTGAGCAGAAACGCTCCGTTGGGCGTCTTTAAAAAAAATTTTTTAAAAAGCCACCAGCAAATCATTTGAATCGCCCCCAAAGGGTAAAGAAAAGCTAAAGATGTGTTTAAAAAAAACAAGGGGTCATCCACATATGTTTGTCTGCTATTGTACTTTTAATTTCTAGTTTATATTTAATATTTTTTGCTGTTTAGATGTAAAAATATTATTTGCTATTCCAACACTATGCCAACATTGTGTTTCTTCACTTTAGAGATTTTCCTTTCTTATTACCTTGTTGGGATGCTGATGTGCTGTTCAGTAATCTCAATATAATGTAGCAATCGCAGATGTATTGAGACTAATCTGATATTGTTACACTAGATGTTTCTTTATTGCAACTGTTGCTTTCTCTGTTGCAACCTAGAGCACAATGCACCGAGTTAACTGTAGAGAATGACTTTATTCTTCTAATTACAATAATCAGTAATATTCCATGTCACTTCTAGAATTTGTCCCTATCTTAATGAGATCATGATTCCCTTGCAGTCCCTTTCTGATATCCAATATAATACTGCAAGACATATGATGATATAAGGTACAGGGGCTGATCTAGACTGTTGTATTAGGGGGGGCGAGTTAATGATTAATTCGGCCCCCCCCCCCCCCCCATACCCTCCTTTACTTTCGCTTACCTCCGCTGCTCCGGTGATGTTCTCCCTCCAGGCTTTGGTTAGCTGCTATCCCATCCTGCACTTTGACCCATTCAGCTGTTTAATGCAGCAGCTGACCAGGGTCACAATGCAGGAGACGGTAGACCAGCTGACTGGAGGGAGGACATCACCGGAGCCCGATCTTCGGTCTCTGGACAGAGGTAAGTTTTTGTGTGTTTGTTTTTTTTTTAGCAGTGATCAGCGTGTGGTCTATACAGACCACACAGCTGATCACAGGGTGTGAGGAGCTGGCTGTGATTGCTTCCTCCCCGGCTCCCGGGTCAGGTGACAGCCTGTCACTGACACATCCCCCTAACTGGGAGACGGGAGCTCCGATCACAGCACAGCCCAGCCATTATCATCTCTCTCCTCTGAACTTAATGATGCAGAGGAGAGAGATGATAAAGGTCGGACAAACTGTGCTAGGGGGGGGGGGGGGGGCGATCGCTCCAATATAGTGAATTAAGGTGCACTCAAACATTAGGAAAAGTACTAACAAATTTAAATATTAAATGTAATTAAAATTTATTAAATTACAGCTATATCGCTGTATTGTATAGATATATCACAGATGTATCACAGTGCCACAGCTGAATGTTGCAATGTCTATGGTACCACTGTGATAATCAGTTAGGTATGAAATCAGATATATTACAATATTGAGGCTGAATATACCAGAGTCTGTGGTTTTATTTAATTGTGACTAGCACAGAGAATGTATATTCTAGACTGTTTTATGCAATACTTTTTTTACCTGCTATGTATTAAATAACCTCATGGGTCATGCCATGGCTCCAGTTATGTCATATCAAACCTCATAGCATATCAAATTATTCAGAAAATGTGAGGAGATTAAAGGATTATGTGAAGGAAAACACAATGGCCACTGTACTTGATTTGGGAGCTTTTCACGCTAACTCGTATCATTATTCCTTTGGTGAAAATATTTGTAGACTTTCAACTTTTATATTGGACAAATACAAAGGAAAATAACAAATATGTGATTAGAGTCACTTAATTTTGCCTTCCTTCTTTAATTGATTTCTTTTATTCCTTTATCCAATAGGTGTCCTATACAATCAGTTCCTCTCACAGGTGGACTTTGAACTACTGAGAAATTATGCTCGTGATCTTGGCGTTCTTGTCTTTGAAAACCCAGTCCGACGCGTGATGGTGGTGACACCGGCAGGTCATTCAGACGTTAAACGCTTTTGGAAGAGGCAAAAACATAGTTCATGAGATGTGAAGTAAAACGACTATTTTGAGCGAAACACGTTATGAGACCTGACATGGGTCCTTTAATTCTGGACCTAAGCTTTGTTATCCACATGCAGGTTTTTGTACTACCTTCTACATCAGGCACTTATTATACCTAGTGAAGTTTACCGGGTACAGCCCAGTTTGAAAGAAACTTTTAGCTGACTTTTATTTTCACAGGCCGTGTTATGGCTTTTATACACGAAAGTGTTTTGTTTCCAAGAAACTTTTTTAAAGCCAGATTTAATATTGCCATTCTGTTTCCTAACTTCTACTTGGACATAAAGGAGTGTTGTATTCCTGCAAAACATCCTTTTCATATTCATTGAATTTGAGAGAAGACATCAACAACAGCCCCTATCCACTGAGGATTAATAAATGGACAGGATGTCATTATTCTTCATATATTGCTGCTACATAAATAAAGTGGTCAGGAAACCGGATGGTTTGTTTTGTTCCTCAAAATGTCAAACAATTTACACAACACCATAAATATATCATTAGTTAAGGATGACAAATGTATATGGTTGAGAATCAAATCCATTCACTGGAGCTTTCACCGTGTATTTTTCTCGCCTAATGACACCTCTCATATTTCATCTGGACAATTAATGTCTTCCTATTACTATAATTACCCTAGGGAGCAGACTTCAGTGTGCTCAACAGCAGATGCGCGTCCTGCGTCATACCAGGAGTAGCAATCTGTTCTCTCATTAATAAAGCTTCATATATCATTTTTTCTAAAACTACTCTTACTCGACTGCTTGAAATCTGTGATTTTATTTACTGAAATCCCTGCAACATCGCTCAGATCTAAGATTAATGGGTTAAGATGTGGTACAAAGAACTTAGACTGGCAGTCTCTTGTGTAAACTTACAAATCTCCATCATAATCTCAGTCCTTGCATGTTTAGATCTAGTGCAGGGGTGCCAAGCCTATGGCATGGGTCCCAAGTCGCAACCGCTAAATGTAGAAATTTCCTTGAAATATAGTGAATTAAGGTGCACTCAAACGGTAGGAAAAGTACTAACAAATTTAAACATTAATAATAAATTAATAATAATAAATGAACTAGGAACGGCAATAAAAAGGTCAAACTGTAATTATGTATCAGTAAACAGGGCTTAAATATTTTCCGGTTTCCCAGAAAAATTGATGTGTTAATCTCTACATGGTATAAAATAAAATCCATTGTTGTGATATAGCTTTAACGGTTTAGGCAGCGTAAGCCGCCTTGTCCGTTTTTTTCATTGACTTGCTTCACTAAAATCCTCACTGCTCGGCTCCCTTTGGTCATACATTAAGGTATCATAACCTAAACATTCCTCGACAAATGCTCTATAGAATAGTGAAATATGCTTCAAAATCCGTCAAATGGTTCCAGAGATTAGCCTGAACAAACAGACGCCTACCATGGACTGTTTATTTTTTTATACTATGTATAGATACATAACAAAAAAATGTGTGTTCAACATCTCCAGATACTTTTATATATGGGTAGCAAACATCTAATTCTGTATATTGCAATTTAGAGACACTTATCTATTATGTATTTATTATCTATTCAAAATGTTAGTGTTCAGTATAGGAGTAGGAAACCACTCCAGTAGAAATGAGTCGGACATGTACAAACCACAATATGCATTTTTAGGCTTATATGAAAAAAAAATAATAAACACGGCTAACTAGGCCTAAATTGTCGGTCAGTAGTTGGGCATATTTGATTGCATACAGATCCAGGTTCTCTAGTTGAGCAAATTGACAGCCCTAATCAACAGTGCACATGAGACCCAGTTAGCTCTTAAGATTTCCAGTCATTTTCAGGTAACCAAGTCATGATCTGAGGTGAGTTGCCTGTACATATTTCTGTGCATATTAGTAGTTTAAATGTTTGGTCACAGGGAATATATTAAACTGCAGTATTCTGAAGAGAAATTGTTCCGCTGCGGCACCAACTAAGCTCCATTGTGATTGCTGTTGCAATCTCCAAATCTCCATTTGACTGCTGGACCCACAGCCCAACTGTCACTATCCCAGACCATGGGCTATATTTCTGAAGCCACTTCTCTGCAGGTTTAAATTTATGTCTGGTGTGCTTATACTGGGGGGGTATATTTACTAAATTGCGGGTTTTTAGAAGTGGAGATGTTGCACATAGCAACTAACCAGATTCTACTTAGCATTTATCTAGCACCTTCTAGAACAGGGGTCTTCAACCTTGACCCTCCAGCTGCTATGGAACTATAGATCCCAGGATGCCCTGCCACAGTTTTAGCATGCTGTTATATCAAAACGGTGGCAAGGCATGCTGGGATGTGTAGTTCCACAGCAGCTGGAGGGCCAAGGTTGAAGAACCATGTTCTAGAAGATAATAGCTAGAATCTGGTTGCTATGGGCAACATCTCCACTTCTAAACACCTGCACTTTAGTAACTATACCCCCTATAGTGAGTGCCACTTCCAATTTTCACCTGAAACCTGCCAAGATGTGCCAGCTTTTATGCTCTGTAAATATGGCCCAATGTGTCCAAGCTGTAAGGGTTGCCTAATCCATTGCCCGA
The DNA here is from genome assembly GCA_031769625.1 of Taudactylus pleione. Lineage (NCBI taxonomy): Eukaryota > Metazoa > Chordata > Amphibia > Anura > Myobatrachidae > Taudactylus > Taudactylus pleione. The sequence goes on along the minus strand of JAUIMM010000064.1, from coordinate 14,148,976 downwards.
ATCAGCGGAAAAGGCACTTCTACCTCCTCCTACTCTTGCACCGACAAATCATCCTTCCACATCCTCTTTCTTTTTTTTTTTTTTTTTTTTCCTACTTTTCCTCATTGTTGTTTGAGAAATCACACCTCAATCACCCTTCCAATAATGGAAATCTGACTCACCTTACCTGGTACTCCATCCCCTACAACACTATTCTATGGAAGGACAACAGAAACCGATGGTTAGTAACCATTGATGTTCCAGATTTGATGGAAGTACTTATTCCATTGAATAGCGGATTTGCAATGGTTGTAAGCCATCAGCTGCTGTTTCCGATGCTCATCCGATGGCTGACACTTATATGCAGCTGTGGACACCCGGAAGTTGTGTCTGCAGCTTAACTTGAAGGTGACTGCGCACAGTATAACTAAGATGGTTATACGTACCATTGTACGGTTATGATGCAATGACTAGTAGCATCACATTTTACTGTCTGAGGCCAGACTCCTGATGTCTATCCCAACATTCTTCTCTCCCTCTGTCATTCTACCAGACCTGGAGAGACAATACCTTCTTAATCATAACCTCAGAATCCCCTCTTTCTGTCCCTTTGAAGTCTGCACAATTCCATTTTATTCTCTCCTCTCAGCCTTTGTTTTGCTTTTATTTAATTGTCCCCTGGATCCAGTTTCATAATTCTTTGACCGCTTTGCTGCCAGTCTCATTTATTTCCTATCCTTTGACCTTTGACTCTAGGTGATATGAACATTCCTATTGAAATTACAGCTGCTATCGTCACAGAACATTGTGATGAACACGTCTTTTTCCATTTTAGTGTCACAATATATGGGCACTCTCAGGCTATGGACTTTCACCGAGAAGGCACACTGGAGTTATCCAGTAGCAAACTCTGGCACATTGCTGACTATGGGCATGATTCAGACGCGCTCGCGAGCGGGTCGATGGTGCCCTAGTGCGCATGCGCACGACGGAGGGAGCTCCGTCGTGCGCATGCGCGAGACCCGCATAGCGACGGCCAGCCGTCGCTATGGGTCTTGCACCAAAGGGGGCGTGCTGTCAATGGTGAGTGACAGCACGCCCCCTTTGGTGGGTGTGCCGGGGGCGTTGCTGCCTAGACGGAGGTGTTCCCATGGGAACGCCTACCGTCTGGGTCCAGCCCCACTGACATCACTAGTGATGTCAGTGGGAGTGCTTTTGGCTCTGATAGAGCCAAAAGCACTCCTGGGCTTGCGGCAGCGAGACCCTACCGCAGATATATCTGCAGACTGTGCAAAACATATAGTCTGCACGATCTGTCATGACTGACATCTCAACAGGGCAGGTATTTACATGCGCCCGCCCAGTTGAGCTGTAAATCATCGCTGGCCCGTGCAGCAAGTGTATGGGCTATTTCACACATGCCAGTTTTGTCGGCTGGCAAAAAAAAACTGTCCATAGCTGGACGCTTTTGTTTTTTTCATGCAGTCAGTGCTTTTCACATGTAACGGCTTTGAACCGTTTTTTAATGTTGTGATTTTATTTCTTACTGTATTGGGCATGGGCAGTAGCAGCTGTTCAAGCTGAGAAAAGCGGGCGTGTGTGACAGGAAACATTGTAACATATACTTCACTGACTTGCAGGGACGGCACGTACATGGCAGCCGTCCTTGTCAGTGGATATTCCCGGCTGTAACATGGCGACTGTGCCGTGACCGTCCCGTCTGAAAGGACCTATCCATTTCCATACTTGGTTAAATTGTACATATGGCAAAAATTCTCCCTGTTTTTTGCCGGCCGGTGAAAATTGGTGTGTGTGAAATAACCCTATGGGCGATCAGCTGACCACCCATACACACAACACGTCGCCCCAATATATCTGCAGATATATTGGGCATTGGCTGTGCAGCACAGCCGATGCGATATGACTGGGAAGACATTGTTCACAGACATCGCTGGTACACACTGGCCGACAGACACGCGATTTTTCGGCCAGTGTGTACCCAGCATTACTTTTCTTTGACTTGGCAGGACTCCTTGCAAGTGTAAGCTCACGTCTAATGACAGCAGTGTAAACCAACAAGGTTCCACTAAGTGCAGAACTTGGATTTTAGAAGCTTTAGCTACTTCCAGTTGCCCCGCACTTCCTGTAATGCCTTTCAGTGACAACTTATAGATTTTACATAATAAGTGTACATTATACCATCTACAATATCTGAGCCACATGGCTCCATTTAAGAACTATAATGAAATAGCATTGGCATCTTCCTCACGAGAACAGGTACATGGTGGGCTTAATGTATAGAACTGCCAGGATTCCTATTCTTGTCACATACTGTATGGTTTTTCTAATGTTCCCATTCATAAGTACATCCTCTTTTCCCCCATCTTCACCCTACCTCATGCTCCCAATCGTGCCCAAATTCACAAGTACAGTGACACCTAAATACTCTCAAACTGCATTTTATGCAATGCCTTCAGCCCTCATATCTATAGTTTATAGATGGCTACACCCATTTAGCTGGTAAAGCATCACATACATGCAGATTTCTCTATAGGCGTTTGTTGACAAGAGCAGTAGAGCTACAAATGTAATATATATCTAATGTATATCCGAGATAGACCGATATCAATTTGGGGCAGCTTCAATTAGCTGCGGGGCTTACCCCGTGTCTAATTGTCAGCCCATAGCAATTTGATTAGGTGCCGCATACCTGCACGTCAAGCCCAGAGAGTGCACTTAACACTGATTTTCTTTTTTTTTCTTGAAACAGGGATGGGAATCAATTGATGTTTCATCTGAAACATCGGTCAGATGGTTCCGATGTTTGATGTAACCCTGCAATGTTTAGGATCCAATGTTTCATGACCATCGCTAGATTTCTCCCCCTATGGTTTTCCTTGCTATTCCAATGTTTTGTTTTTTCTGTTACATAGTGTTGTTGCTTTCACTGCTTTGGGCTGCCAGCTGCCTCTCTCCTTGTTTTATAGTCAGTCACAACTTAAGAATAGAGTACAAAACACACTGACTGGGCTACTACTGCTCCGTACATGCTGCTGCTGGGGGTGGTGGCTGACAGAGGGAAAGACACTCTGGTCAGCCAATTAGCAGCAGCACATAGGACAGTCCCACCCACCAGCCACTGCTCTCGGTGAATACTGGTTGGCTCTTGGCTGCTGGGGTGTCTGGCTGCTGCTTCTTTTGGTAAGCAGCAGTGAGCTGTGGGTTAGGTCTAGACTATACAAGGCTGATGGACCTGTGATGTCACACCCACGTGACCTGGCCTGAAAGGGGGAGGGGCGGGGATGCTAACGGGGGACCAAAAGTGTCCCCTCGTGGGCTCGCTGAGCTCGCCACAAATATTTATTCCCCCTCTGTGCCCTAGTGGATGGTAACGCAGGAGCGGTCCAGCCTCCTGCAGTGGTCACGTGGTGGAATACGTCACAGAGGTCCTTTAGCCACATAGGAAATAGCAGCAACCGTGAGGGTTGTCATTAAAGTTTTATTAGTTAATGCATCACGATTTATTTCTTCAATAACAAGTTTGATTTACCACAAAACATGCTTTACTTTTAAAAATGCACACATCCCTATCGTTTTTGCACCATTTGTGTGTGTGTATATATATATATATATACTGTTTGCCTCCATGAAGATAGGCATAGTATAAGAAGTATTTTAAATGTTTATTAGTCTATTATAGTACGGAGTTTGCATAAAAAAACAACAACATCGGTTTCAGAGAACCAATGTTTGTTTCTAAATGATGTTTTGTATCCAATGTTTGCTTTCTTTTCCCATCCCTACCTCGCAGCCTCAGGAGCAGGAATCATTATCATTCGATGTAGGCAAACATCGAAAAGTCGCCATCGAATGACAAAAACACTACCATCAAATAAAAATATCGATGGTTTGAAATCATCGCATTTCATGTCATCAGAGTCATTTCGATGTCCATTCCTACTCGGGCAGTGGACGCTTTTCCATGTGATATTTTTATTGTAGATGCCTACAGTCCACCACAACAACACCTGGGGGCAGCACAGACTGATCACCTGAGTCACACTGTGTGCTAAGCTGTAATTCAACGGGCCAATCACACCTCTTCTCTCAAGTTCTGCAGCGCAGGACAGATATGAGAGCTACACCGCTATTGTATTGTTTGAAGATAGTGGTTAGGGTTGGGACGTTAGTTACGTTGGTGCATGGCCGCCGGATCTACTTCTCCTGCTGCTGCCGTAGATCGTGTCCAGCTGCCAGCAGTGACGGCGGCTTGTTAAACAGCGGAGGTAGGTACGGGATGGAGGATGTGCTCGCCCATGGCATCCTCCTAGAGAGCAGGTCATGTCTGCCCATATCACTTTATAGGACACGACTGCTCACACTGCCACCTTTCTTCCCTTCTTTGGAATGATCCAAAAGCATACCTCTCCTGATAAATACACACACACAATAAATACAACACACGTGCTGAAAAGTGCCATTATCGAGCTTGTTGCACAAACTGTTCTTATGCACATCAGTCTTGCATAAACTGTGGCTCCCTAGTGGTTGTGGCACTACATGTCTCAGTATACCTTGGCAGGAAATAATAAAGGCCTGTTATTCAGCCAGTACCCAGAGGCCTCAGCTCCACAGTTTATTAAAGCGCAGGGCTATTGAATCCTATGCCATTCATTTTAGTAGGATATCCAGAAGTAGTGTACACAATGTAACATAAAGGGGCCTATCCATTACCCAACTTTGGCCCGTTTTCAATTTGGGGCCGTATTCAATTTGAGGCGAAAAGCTGTTTTCGTGTGCCAATGACGTAATTTTCGCCTGTTTTGATTTTACTCCGCATTCAATTTGGAAGACTTTTCGCCTAGGCGGAGAGTCAATGCAATGTAATAGGCGGAAAAGTTTTGCCTATGAATAGCAGGTGGAAAAAAGTGCAGAATTGAGGTGCAACGTTGCGGGAACAAAGTTAAAAACTAGCGAACTTGACTCTGGGGGGGTCCCCTAGTCTGCCCCAGGTGTTTTGTTTTTTTTCATTGCAGGGGCTTGCGGCACGTGGATTTTTCACGTTTTTTTCAACTTAACTTTAAAATATGCTGACCCCCATTTTCAAGTACCCCAAATTTGCTGGGATAAGTTATTTTCTGCAAAAAAACCTCCTGAATACTATTCTGCACCACTTATACAAAAACGCTATTTAGCAGCTATTGAGCCCATTTATAAACACCAAATACCTTCAGCAAGCTAAATCGGGGGGTACCATAGGGAACCCCCATGTCAGAGCATCTTTTGGGGGTGTCAGGCTGATGCCCCCAAATCTGACAATACTTTCCGCTTGTTTCAATTTCGCCGGGTCCCGTTTTCGCGTACTTTAAAAAATAATATGGGGTAAAGCAGGCACGCGCGCAATACTTTTCCTCCTACAAAACACGCGATGTAAGCGAAAAGTCCGGGAGGTGAAAAAGTATCGCGGCTCAGCTCAAATTGAATACGTGCCTTTGTGAACAATCCGGCCAAAACCAGGAGGTTTTGGTCGCATTGTTCACAAAGTCGGGTAATAGATAGACGGCAAGGACCAGGACCAGGGTTGCGTGTGCATGCTGGATCCTTGCTGTCCCCGACTGTCTACTGAACATGCCCATCAACCTGAGAGGTCGGGCTCCTTCACTGAATGACGTTCAGTGCGGGCACCGCACCCTGGTGACCTGAAAGTCTGAACGCTGGACGTTCAGACTTTCATATCGTGTAGTGGATTCCCCCCCTCCCTTTAGACTCTCCTAGCTGCTATCAATACTGTACACAAGTTTGAGCACTTATTCTATGGGTGGGTTCAGTGATGGGCTGTAAATCAGCCCTGGCAGCCACCCTGTGCGGTGCATGCTCGCTTGCAAAAGGGGTGTGGTTAAGTTTCATGGGGGTGTGAGACTGGGACGGAGGTTCACCTTCCAGCAGAACAATGATCCGAAGCATACTGCTAAAGCAACACTCAAGTGGTTTAAGAGGAAACATTTAAATGTGTTGGAATGGCCTAGTCAAACCCAGATCTCAATCCAATTGAGAATCTGTGGTTAGACTTGAAGATTGCTGTTCACAGTGAATGCAGAGCTATCACAATGCTAACTCATGCGCACTGCGGTCCAAGGGCAGTACGCATCATCAGACAATCTGCGTCCACTGTTGCATTTGCGATACATAAGGAATCAGGCCCTCTATCAATAAGTTACAAATAAATTGTGGTGTATCTTGCCCCTTCTTTTACGTGGCAAAATACCTTAACAAAAGTTTTTTGATGGGTTACACTTTACTTTGTTGTTTCTACAGAATGCACCTTTTGTGCTTTAGATTGGTTTTGTGTCAATTGATGATAATTGATGTCACATGATTTTTTTAAGTGTTTTCACAATGAAATGTGCGGTCAGTGGGGGGTGATTAAATAGTTTTTTTTATAGCCACGATTTTAATGGGTGCTAAATGTAGCAATCCAATTGTTTTTGGGCACTTGTTAATTGTCGTGCCCAATTAGACCGGATTTAGCCACGTAAAACTGCTAAACCCTTGTGGCGCCGGCTGTCATGCCCAAATTAAGTAACAATTGAATTGCTCTGTTGGGCACCCATCACTGACAGCCGCCGGCGCAAACAATTGAATTCCCCCCACCCAGTGAACTTCAACATACCTAAATGAAGTTCACCTTCTATAGACTGTTTATTTAAAAGGTTTGTCATATTTTCTACTTTCTGATTTCACTTTTTAGTGTAAATAACAAATGTTTCTTTCCCTCAGTAATGGCTACGGCAGTCAGCAATCCTGTTAAAGAGTTAGAGGATGAAGTGACCTGTCCGATTTGCCTTGATAGCTTCAAAGACCCAGTCTCTATAGAGTGTGGGCACAGCTTTTGCCGAGCATGCATCTCACAAACATGGAGAGGGATCCACAGCAATTTCTGTTGCCCTCAGTGTCGGAAGATATCTAAATGGAAGTATTTTAGACCCAACCGTCTGGTGGAGAATGTAGTGGAAATTTCGAACCGTTTGCTTGCCGCAAATGGAAACAAAGAACATGGGAAACGGTGTAAAAAGCACCAAGAGCTGTTGAAACTTTATTGCCAAGTTGATGCAGAAGAAATCTGTGTAATATGCCGAGAGTCAGTGTACCACCGGACTCATGCGGTAATACCGGTAGAAGAATCGACAATACACTTTAAGGTAAAGTATGATAAAGGCAAAATAAAATGTATAAGCTTTTACTACACAGACACTTTATTAACCGATTGCAGTGAGTCCTCATTTAAAAAAAAATAATTGTACTAATACAGTATATAACACTTTTATTAAATGGCGGTGCTTTTTATGACATCACCATAAAACTATTACATAACTAAGAGGAGAGATTTATAATCCCAATATGTCACAGACTGGAACTCATGACTTCAAAAACATTTACTCCTGCAGGTTTAGAAAAAAAATATATATATAGTGCACTTTATATTGCATTGAGTGTAATCTCTTTTATGTCTGGAGTGCCACCTGTGGGACTTTATATTTCAGTCAAGTTTGGCTGTGGAGGGCACCCGGCACAGTTTAATTATTCAGCGTTGAGTGCCGGATCGTGTATTCGTGTGTGTGTATATAATATAATACAGGTTGAGTCTCCCATATCCAAAATGCTTGGGACCAGGGGTATTTTGGATAACGGAATATTCTGTATTTTGGAATATTTGCATATCATAAGGAAATATCTTGGGAATGGGAACCAAGTATACACACATAATGTAATTTACTTCTTACTCACCACTAGGGCACCTAACACTTGGCTGCTTATGCTCTGTTGCTTATCTGGGTGATATGGTCACTAATGTAGCAATATATATTATCCATGTCCTGTATTGTATTGTTCTGTAAGTCACTTGTATACAATTTGTTTTTGTACTTTGTAAGGCGCTGGAACACTTGTGGCGCCATATAAATAAATGCTAATAATAATAATAATGTTTATGTGTTATATACACCTTATACACACAGCCTGCAGGTCATTTTATTTTTAATAATTTTGTGGCTCAAGCAAAGTTTGTGTACAGAAATTAAATTCCTTTATGTATCATATACACATTATACACACAGCCTGAAGGTAATTTTATACAATATTTTTAATAATTTGTGCCTTAGACAAAGTTTGTGTACATTGAACCATCAAAAATCAAAGGTTTCATTATCTCAGTCATGACAAAATAATTCCGTATTATATATATATATATATATATTTTACACATTTTGTGGAGGGGCACTCACGGTATATGCAAAAATGCCGGAGTGCCATCCATAGAAAATATATATTGCAGGGACCCCTCCAAATGAAGGGGTCAGGCAGCACTCGGCGGACTTAAAAAAAACAGTGATTTATTCCAAGAGTAATCAACGTTTCAAGACCTCATGGGTATTTTCATCAGGATGTATATATTACACATGCACACACAGTGCCTTGGAAAAGTATTCACACCCTTTGGCTTTTTACCTTTTTTGTTACATTACAACCTGTAATTTATTTTTTATCTGAATTTTATGTGATGGATCTGCTCAAAATAGTCTAATTTGGTGAAGTGAAATGAGAAAAATATTTATAAAGAAGAATCTTTATAAATAAAATTCTGAAAATTGGCATATGCATATGTAATCACCCCCTTTGCTATGAAGCCCCTCAAAAGTTCTGGTGCAACCAATTACCTTCAGAAGTCACATAATTAGTGAAATGAAGTCCATCTGTGTGAAATCTAAGTGTCACATGATCTGTCAGTATATAAACACACCTTTTCTGATAGGCCCCAGAGGCTGCAACACCACTAAGCAAGAGGCATCACACAATGAAGACCAAGGAGCTCTCCAAACAAGTCAGGGACAAAGTTGTTGAGAAGTACAATTCTGGGTTGGGTTATAAAATAAATTTAAAAAAAAATATCCAAATCTCTGATGATTCCCCGGAGCACCATGAAATCCATCATCATCAAATGGAAAGAACATGGTACCACAACAAACCTACCAAGAGAGGGCCACCCACCAAAACTCACAGACCAGGCAAGGAGGGCATTAATCAGAGAGGCAGCACAGAGACCAAAGGTAACCCTGAAGGAGCTGCAGAGTTCCACAGCAGAGAATGGTGAATCTGTGCATGTGACCACAATAAGCCGTACACTCCATAGAGCTGGGCTTTATGGAAGAGTGGCCAGGAAAAAGCCATTACTTAGTGATTAAGAAAAAAAAAAAAAAGACAAGATTTTACAACTCTCCAAATGTATGGAGGAAGGTGCTCTGGTCAGATGAGACTAAAATTTATTTATTTTTTGGCCACCAAGGAAAACTCTGTCTGGTGCAAACCAAACACATCCAATCACCCCAAGAACAACATCCCCACAGTGAAACTTGGTGGTGGCAGCATCATGCTGTGGGGATGTTTTTCAGCAGCAGGGACTGGGAAACTGATTTGAGTCAAGGGAAAGATGTATGGTGCTAAATACAGGGATATTCCTAAGCAAAACCTGTTTCAGTCTGCTTGTGATTTGAGACTGGGACGGAGGTTCACCTTCCAGCAGGACAATGACCCTAAGCATACTGCTAAAGCAACACTTGAGTGGTTTAAGGGGAAACATTTAAATGTGTTGGAATGGCCTAGTCAAACCCAGATCTCAATCCAATTGAGAATCTGTGGTTAGACTTGAAGATTGCTGTTCACAGGCGGAAACCATCCAACATGAAGGAGCTGGAGCAGTTTTGCCCTGAGGAATGGGCACAAATCCCAGGGGCAAGATGTGGCAAGCCCATAGAGACTTATCCAAAGTGACTTGTAGCTGTAATTGCTGCAAAAGGTGGCTCGACAAAGTACTGACTTAGTGTTCCCTCTAGCTCCGGCGGCAGGCAGGGCGCCGGAGCTAGAGAGGGCAATGTTGTGCGCGCGCGCGTCCGAAAAGGGGGCGTGTCTATAAGACGCGTCCCCTTTTCGTCATACTTGGGGGCGTGCCCGGCGCTTACGGACATGCCGGGCAGCCCCCAAGCGCTGCACAAAGGGAGAATAGACGCCGGGCGCATGCGCCCGGCGTCTATTCTCCGGCGGTGACCGGGTCACCGCATGTTTGTCCACCCGCGGGACACTGCGTCCCGCGGGTGAGAACGGCTCCCGCAGGCTGTTAGGGCAGGGCGCTTTTTGCCCTCCTCCTGGAGGACAGGGTGCTTTTTGCCCTCCAGAAGGAGGGCAGGGCGCCGCGCCCCGCTAAAACACCCTAGCGGGAACGCTACTGACTAGTTATGAACGCTGAAGTTTTCTGTTATGTTGTCCAAAATGTTGTTTGAGTCACAATATTAAAAAAAACCACAACTTCACAGTTGTAGGCATGTTCTGTGAATGAAATGATGCACACCTTCAAACAATCCATTTTAATTCCAGGTTGTGAGGCAACAAAACATGAAAAATGCAAAGGGGGGGTGAATATTATTGCAAGGCACTGTGTATAATCTATATCCATACACACTGATTTATTCCGCTAATCACTTTGTTTTAAGAAAACCCTTTTAATCTACAGATACGCTTGTTATAAGTGTACTTCTGGTACGTGTGAACACACACGCAGCAGGAACGGCACTCAGGGTCTCAAAGATTTGAATACAACACAGTGTCTGATCAAGGTTTCAATGTATTACACAATTCAATCATTTATAAAGATGTATTTATAAATATACTACACTACTGAGCGCCTGTTTCATCTCCACCATCTTCTACAGATAATACATTATTAATAAATATAGAAAAAAAATAAGTATTGAACACATCAACATTTTTCTCAGTAAATATATTTGTAATGGGGCTATTGTAATAACATTTTCACCAAATATCAGCAACAACCCATGCAATCCACACATGCAAAGAAATCAAACCATAGATGTTCATAAAATAAGTTGTGTGATAATGTCAAATGACACAAGGAAAAAGTATTGGACACACTTACTGAAATGTATTCAATACTTCGTACAAAAGCCTTTGTTGGTAATGACAGCTTCAAGACTCCTCCTGTATGGAGAAACTAGTTGCGTGCATTGCTCAGGTGTGATTTTAGGGTACAGTCGGGATGCCGATGGTCTAAATACCGACCGTCGGCATCCCAACTGTTTAATCCCGGCAAGTGTCTAATGACCAGCGTCGATATCCCGACGCCGGTCATTAGACCTACGCTCCAAGCCCGACACCCGGCTTACCGATCGAAGGTAGGCCGGGCGCGGACACCCGCGGGGGAAAGGGGGCGACAGGGTTAGGTTACGTGCTCCTGGGGGGGATTTAGGATTAGGCTAGGGGAAGGGAGGGTTGGGGTTAGGCACCCCCGGGGGGAGGTTAGGGTTAGGTACCCCCCCGGGAGACTTAAGGTTAGGCGGCGGGGAAGGGAGGGGTTAGGTTTAGGCACTTGAGAGGGGGGATTAGGGTTAGGCACTTGGGGGGAGGTTAGGGTTAAGCAACCCAAACGGAGGGTTAGCGGGAGGAATTAGATTAGTTTTACTTACCTGAAGGACGATCAGGATTTCCTCCTGTGTCGGGCTGCCGCTGTCAGGATTAGAACCGCCGGCCATGTGGTAAATTGTATGTATTCCGTAATTTTGGCCAATTCTTCTGCACAAACAGTCTTCAAATCTTGAAGGTTCCGTGGGCCTCTTGTATCAACTCTGATCTTTAGTTCTTTCCATAAATTTTCATTCGGATTCAAGTCAGGTGATTGGCTGGGCCATTCTAGCAGCTTTATTTTCTTTCTCTTAAACCAATTTAGTGTCCTTGGCTGTGTGTTTGGGATCATTGTCTTGCTGAAATGTCCATCCACGTTTCATCTTCAGCATCCTGGTAGATGGCAGCAGATTTTTATCAAGATTGTCTAAGGACAGTTTTCCTTTCATCGTTCCTTCAATCATATGAAGTATGCGAGTACCGTATGCTGAAAACAGCCCCACACCATGATGTTCCCACCGCCAAACTTCACTGTTGTTATGGTGTTTTTGTTATGTGCAGTACTATTTCTCCTCCAAACATGGTGTGTATTATGGCATCCAAAGAGTTATATTTTGGTCTCATCTGAACAGACTATATTCTCCCTGTATTTCACAGGCTTGTCCAAATGTTGTGCAGCAAACTTTAAAAGAGCTTCAACATGCTTTTTCTTCAGCAATGGAGTCTTGCGTGGTGAGCGTGCATACAGGCCATGGCGGTTGAGTGCATTACTTAGTGTTTTCTTTGAAACGATTGTTCCTGCTAATTCCAGGTCTTTCTGAAGTTCTCCACAAGTGGTCCTTGGCTCTTGGACAACTCTTCTGATAATTATTTTCACTCCTCTGTCAGAAATCTTGCGAGGAGCACCTGGTCGTGGCCGGTTTATGGAGAAATTATGTTCTTTCCACTTCCGGAATATGGCCCCAACAGTGCTTACTGGAATATTCAGATGTTTAGAAATCCTTCTGTAACCAATGCCATCAGCATGTTTTGCAACAATAAGGTTGCGGAGGTCTTGAGAGAGCTCTTTGGTTTTACCCATGATGAGATGTTTCTTGTGTGAAACCTTTTTATAGGCCATCAGTTGGGACTGAATTAGCTTATATTAATTTGCACTGACAAGGGGCAGGATTGCTTTCTAATTACTGATTTCAGCTGGTGTCTTGGCTTTCCTTTTTGCACCTCCCTTTCTTCATGTGTTCAATACTTTTTCCCTCTGGCATTACACATTATTACACATAACTTAATTTATGGACATCTATGGTTTGATTTCTGTGCATGTGTGGACTGCATGGCTTGTTGCTGACATTTGCTGAAAATTTAATTACAATAGCCCCATTACAAATATATTTACTGTACTATTGATGTGTTCAATACTTATTTTACCCGCTGTATATAGCCCCAAGTTCCGTCACTCCATATACAGTACAGCAGCTTTGGTGATTTTTTAAAGGAACACGTGTAGATATCAGCAAACAGGACGGCACTCAAATTCCACAGCAGCATAAGAAAGCATATTTAGCGATATCTGCAGACTAATAAAGTATGGAACAGGAGGTAGAGGTCATTTGGACTTTTTTTTTTTTTTTTATATATATATATTTTTATTCATTTTCAATATCTTAAACCAAGTAGGTTGCAAAAGCATTATTGCATTACAGTATTTTTTATTTTTTTTTGTAATATAGGGTATCATTATAAAATTATCCAGATAGGATCTAGTCACCTTAATATAAGCACATAATTATATTTTAACATTCAAAGAACCCCACAACAGGAGAAAAAAAAAAAAAATTGGAAGCTGGTCTCCCTTATGACTATTGCCTTCCCTCGGCATAGTTCCGTATTTAGGGTTTGAAAACCATTTTTTCTTGTCCTCTGTTGAGATTGGGTGGTTCTCCGTACAAGTTTTAAGTTCCAGCCGTCACTTGTTTCGGCCTCGTACTTAGCACCAGGATCTTGTCCTTCTGGTTCTTCCGCCTTCGGCAAATTTCCGGATCTGCAATGCTAGGGCTCTGCCAGTGGTGCTGAGCTCTGCAGTTTTCCTGGGATATGTCTTCCTTGGTACGCCGCACTGTTCTTTGCGACATGCATGAACATGGTTGGCCGGCTACTCAGTAGACCCTTGCGCGTTGGATCAACCCAGTCATCACTCATGCCTCTTCTGGTGCAGGGTGACCGACACCAGACTGGCTGTCAACGCCTTCCGCTATGGCGGTGGCGATCTTGTGGGGGTTTCAGCAGCACAGGTCCCCGTCGTGCGGCTATCTGGTCCCCTGTCCCCACGTTCGCTCTTTTTTTCTTACGTTTCGGGTTTCTTGCCTCCGGTGGCACCGACTATATGGGCGTATCTCCGGTCATGTAGCCTGACCGTTCCCTGCCCTAAGGGTGGCTTTTGAATGTCCCATAGTCCAGTGTTACCCAGCCTTGCTGCAAGAGAAAATAGGATTTTTGGTCAACTTACCGTTGAATCCTTTTCTCTTAAGCAGGCTGGGGAACACTGCGATCCCTCCCTCACGCTCAGTCGTGCGAGGTGTTTCGTTCTTGACCGGTCTTTTCCCTACTGGTTTGTGTAGTTGTTCTAAACCAGTGGTTCTTAAATTCTGTCCTCAGGACCCCACACAGGTCACCCAGCAGGTGCACAGGTGTATTCATTACTCACTGACACATTTTAAAAGATCCACAGGTGAAGCTAGTTATTTAACTTGTGATTCTGTGGGGAGACCTGGAAAACATTCTTCGTTTGGGGTCCTGAGGACCGAGTCTGAGAACCTGTGCTCTAAACCGTTTCACGGGGTTCCTTCTACTCCTCTCCGGACTCTTTTAAAGAAGTACTGGAATTGTGGGATTGCGGGGGGGAGGAGCATAGGTTTTAAAGCTACAGTTTAATTTAAGTGCCAGCCCCAACCTACAATCCCATGGTCCAGTGTTCCCCAGCCTGCTTAAGAAAAAAGTTTTCAACGGTAAGTTGACCAAAAATCCCATTACTGCAGTTTTCTATGTAGCCTCAGTGAGAAGACCAGGGTGCAGTTAACAGTGGATATAACAAGCCTACACTCCCTTAATAAAATTGCAGGTGAAGTTGTAATTGTTGTAAAGTCTGAAATCAAGATTAATCCTATCAGATATATTTCCACCGTTACTTGGGACCTTGGAACCAACAAAATGCAGGGGTTGGGTGCGTCTACAATCACTATGTCGACATGGCTCGTAAAGCAGCATATTTAAAGTTAAAATGCCCGCACAGTTAAAATTCTTTAATTAAGTGTTGGGTGTTTGGTGTCCCAGCGCCGGCTGGCTTTATCGTGTCACCATAGTGACTGTAGACTTCCTTACTGCAACCCACATGACTGTGCATTCTTTTATAATGCAGCTGTAGCCATATTCAGAGTTATCCAATCGCATTAAAAATCCTATTCCAGGATAACTAGCTACACCTGGCAGCAATGAAATTGGTTGTGATTAAGCCCAAATAAGATCAGATGTTCCTGTATGTTTTCCTGATTCTATCCTATGAGATCGCCAGGGTCCGCCGACTCCACCATAAACGTAAAAAAAAAATAAAAAAAAAAATTGTGGTCTTGTCGGTGAAAAATACTAATCATACTAATGACAAAAAGAGTATAAAAGACTTTCAAAGGTATGACAACAAAAGGGTAACCCAGCAGGGAGATTTCAAATATCAGAATGTCACTCCAGGACTTCCGGTGGGCGGAGCATCGTGTATGGCCGCTTTTTACCAGAGCTCCTCCAACTTATTTGAAATCCTGGTCCATCTGTCCTCTCACACAGCCTCTGTTTGTGATACTTTCACAAGAAACTGATAAGGAAGACTAGAGGCTGTTGCTGGACTCTTTATTTTTGGAGGAGCTGCTATATTCCCCGGAACCCAGTCTTTACTTCTAAGGCGTTTATGCGTGTTTGGCGTGAAACTATGCTGTGACTTGTTTCCCCTACTCGTCACAAGCCAAGATACCTCTTGCTCTCCCTCAATAACTGCCCGGTAGCTTTCTTCGCTGGCTGCTTCCCAGTTTGGCCCCGTTGCCAGTGTGGTACCTCCTACCTCTTGGATGAAGTCTGGCTTGCTGTGCGGTGTGGTGCTGGGGGGACGCTGTCAGTGGAGGAGGCACTGTGTACTTCTTCCCCTGTGCCTGCTGCTGCAACGCTAGTGGGAAGATCTGACTGCATCTGCTGCTTTGTGCTCCCTCTGTGACTTCCTGGCTGGTTATTGCTGTGATCTTTACTGACACCGCTGGATCATACTCCGTGGACAGTGACCCTCTTATTCATTTGGCACCATCTTGTCACTGCTGCTGACTTCCTGAGAACTTATCTTCAATGCGCCTCCTAGATGGTGGATTCAACTTCTGTGTCTATCCAGCTTCTGCACTCTCGGCAGCATCTAACTCTGAGTCTTTCAGGTAATCTGTGCACTGCTGCTGCCTGCTGAAACTCTATTGGATGTCCCTCTGTGAAGCTGTGACCCAGCCGTTTGTGCCTGCCTGATTCTACACCTATCTATTGGATTTATATTCTCAGGTATATCTGTGTATATATTTCTGATTTGCTTCAGATCAGTTTTCTAGTATTGCTGTGATTGCATATTACAAATACGCCATCTAGTGGTGAATTATATTCAATGCAACTTACTGGTTAAACTTTTATTACATTGTCATTGATATATTCAAACCTACCATCTTTTATGGTTACTGTTTATGGTTTCAGTTGACCTGGGTTATAACTGTACCTTACTGCTCATGTAATATTGCATTTGTACTGTTTTGTATTATCTGTGTTACTTGGTCTGTACCTTTATTTGGTTATGGATTCCTTGCCCAAATTTCCCATTATAAACATGCCACAACTGACAGATTTTGTATCTCAGCTCTGTAACAGGCTGGATGTTATCTGGGTTTCACTCCAAGCAGTGATGTCACGATTAAGCTCTGTCGCACCACCTGTCTCCGACTTACAGCAGAAGTTAGAGGATGGTACCGCCTTTACTGATAAATATTGCTCAGTCTCATTCTTTGGTTAATCTTTTCCCACCCACTGATCTGGTTGACCTGAGTAATTATGATGCTCGTTCTAACCATGAAATCCCTGGTGTGCCTGGGGGAATCGGGAAATCTGAGCTGCCTGATTTGTTTAATGAATTATCTCTCCCTTACATTTCCATCTTTGGCTATACACATGTGCTTCTTGGTGATGGAGTACTCCTGGGGCTCCCCAAATTTAGGTTGGGTTTCCCAATGTTTCTGGCTACCCAGAGCTCTACTTGCCTAATTTCCTTGGATGCTCCCAGGTTGGTTTCAAGCATTCCCATTCCTTACTTAAATCACCCCTTTTTATTCCCTAGAAATGGTATGGGTTGATGCATATATTTATTTAACTTTTGCCTAGTCCACCTCCCACTGGATGCTTTATTGTTGCCTAAGATAATTTATTCGACTTCATGCTGGCTGCATTTAAACCACGATTAATGTCTTACTCCTCAAATATTTGTTTACTTGCCACTATCTGCAACTAACATTTTATTTCTCAAAATTCATCGCATGTACAAAATGTATCTAACATACTGTTAAATGTTTTAAAATTGATGGCATTTGTCATTTTGACCACATTTGTGTTATTTCTGCTTTCCTTGTTTCTACTTCCCATGACTTCTCTTATCCAATTATTATGTTATTTAGTTTTGCATATATAGAAAATTGAGAAAGTTTCTTGTTCTGCTATTATCCTTTGTTATATACCGTATCTATCTGGATGTACCACTTTTTCTCCTTAATTATTTTTTGGGATAACGTGTTTTTTGTGTGTATGTTACACAACCATGATGTATATCTCTCTCTGTTTGTACATCTGTAGGAACTTTCTTGCAATAAAAACATTTTGGAAAAAAAAAAAAAAATGTCACTCCAAAGTTGATGACCACACAAGAAAAAGAGTCATTAAGGATCTACCAAGAGCCCTACAGGAACTGGATTCTTCATGCATGTGACAATCTTAGTGTTCCTGCTAGCTTGTTTTAGCGGGGTGTCACACCCTGCCCAATTTTGAAAAGGCAAAATGCGCCCTGCACTTTTAGCGGCACCCTGCTAAAACAGCATGCCTTGAGCCTTCCCCACCCATGGACCGCAGTGTCCCGTGGGTGGGAAAAGTGCGGTGAACGATCACCGCCAGAGGAGAGCTTGGGGGAAGCCTAGCACTTTTGCTGGGCACGCCCCCATGTGTGACCTGGCTGGCCATGCCCCCTTTTCGAGAGCACGCGCGCATAGGCTCCCTGCTTTCACCCCCAGCATCTTGCTCGCACTCTAGTGGGAACACAATCTCCTGTATTCTGCACATGTCTGGTCTATGGGGTAGAGTGGCAAGAAAAGCCATTTCTCACAAAAAAAAAAAAAACACATCAAAGGTTCTTTAAATTCTCCCCAAAAAATACATTAAATCCCATAAATACCTTGTCACATCTGTTCAGCTTGCCCAGTCGTTTATATAAACCATACTCCGTATAAAAGAACTGAAATGTATGTATGTGCACTCTGCTGTATGTATGTGCACACTGGTTTCTTTTTCATGTGTGCTGGTCTTTGTGAGCATTGTTTATATATCTTCTTTTTTTCTTTTCTTTTCTTTTTTTTTTCTCCAAAGGTTGAGATTAAAGATCGTCTGCAAGAATTAAGAAATAAGGTTGCGAATATTTTGCAAAGCAAAACTCAAGAGGAAGAGAAGTCTCGAAAACTTCAGGTGTTTATAAATAGACTTTGTCTGAAAGTGCATAACTATATAACAGATTAACTGTAGTGAGGCTACAGTGTAGGGCTAAACCTAAAAATATCAATTCCATTTACTGGGTAATGCCCACAGTGTTTATATAGGGGGCAGGAGTGTGCCTTATTCAAAGATGGCATAGAAATGTTTGTTACAGCGATGTGTGGCTACACACATGTCCCTTTATATTCTATCAGATCTGAGACACTAATGATTCATGTCCCCTTATATGCCACTCATGACCCTTCTTGTCTCTTTATATGCCATCAGAGTGTCCCTTCTTATGCCAGCCCAGTCTCCCCTCAAGTCATGCCATCAAAGCCCCAGCCACCTCACCTTGGCTTACTGTGTGTGTGTAATTGTGACTGTTCTGCCCGGTCCACATCCTGATGAACACACACAATTAAATCTGCCAGACAGCCACACTGCAGCCCAGCCTGCACATGTTCTGCTGACCACCACACACTGACTCAATCTGGGGCTGTCCCTGGATGTTCAGGAGTGCAGACACGTGAAGAGCAGAGGGCTGTAATGTCTGGAAATTACCGGTCCAGGATTGGCGAGCCTCCGGACAGATCCTCATGATTTCCAGACTGACCAAAGGAATCCTGGATGGGTGGTAACTGGGATCACCGGGTGACCCTGCTGGAGATATCTTCTGAAATGTTTGCCATTGTGAAAGCTCTTTAATAGTCTGGCACATTCACACTGTGATAGATGGAATGTTAAGTTTTTCTTGTCTTATTTTTTTTTCACCCTTGTCTCAGTATATATTGTAAGTCACTTTTAAGAGCATTGCTTATATATATTGATTTTGTTTTTTAACTCAGGATGAAATTTTGCAGGAAAAAAAAATGATTACAGCAGAGTTTGAAGCTCTGCGCCAGCAATTGGCTGACCAAGAAAAAAGCTTTATTCATCGTTTGGAACAGATGGAGAGAACAGTCGTACAGACGAGCAATAAAAGCATATACAGACTAACTGAGCAGCTTTCATCTCTCCAGAAAGTCATTATGGACCTTGAAAAAAATTGTGCTGATTTAAAAAGCCAAAATTCCCAGGTAAGAGTTAATGGTGTTCCCCTGATAAATCCATCCCTTTTCCTTTACTTGTTCTTCTGGCAACACAACTGAGTAGCAACTCCTTCATAAAGATTAGACAGAGACCTATTCTGAAAAATAGACAGAAATGCCATTCCCACGGTTTTGTCTCAGTTTTTCAGCTTTCCCAAGTGCTCATGTTATGTTTGTTGTTTTTGGAGATGCTCTTGCCAGAGCTTTTAGGTCTTTGGGACCTGGTTTTGATTCTTTGTACTGTGGGAATTCCTTTGTCTTTTTTTTCTTTGACTATGCAGGTGTGGATCATTTTGAAACTTCTCCATAGTTCCCCCAGGCAAGACAATTTCTGGTCTAGACCGAAGTACCACCTAATTTTCGTCCTGGCAGTGTGATAGATGCAGCATTCACAGATCTGAGGCCAGTCCGTCTTCTGCACTTGCATGTCACAGCCAAGTTGGACAGGATAGTGGTCTTCCTATGACTTGATGCAAGAGTAGTATGTTAGAATAAGATGGATTCCCATTAAAAATAATTAAGGCTATTTTGGAGAATCCCTCTTTGATTTGGTGTACTGATTATACGCCAGTAAAGTTCACTACTTCTTTCTCTACGTATGTTTGCATAGCATATTGGAAATGTACATGCCCCCAAAAAAACGGGTGTACACCTATGTCCAGGTGGGTTACAATTGGAGAGATGGAAAGGTGGATCGAAGGGTTCGGCAAATGCAGACTGAGGGCCTGATTCAGAGCTGAACGCTCTGACCAGAGCGCTCGCTCTGAATCAGGGCCGTCCCAGCTAAATTTGGAGCGGCCTCCTGGCCGCTCGCATAGCTGTGGGTGACCACCCACAGCTTATGCGAGCGGCCAAAAAGATGGTCGCGATGGTCAAAGACCATCGCGACCATCGGGCTTGCGACGAGACCCTGCGGTAAGGTCTCGCTTCCGCAAGCCCAGGAGTGATTTTGGCTCTGTCAGAGCCAAAATCACTCCCACTGACATCATTACTGATGTCAGTGGGGCCGGATTCCCATGGGATCGCCTCCGTCTGGCAGCAACGCCCCCGGCACGCCCACCAAAGGGGGCGTGCTGTCAATCAACATCGACATCATGCCCCCTTTGGTGCGAGACCCGGAGCGACTGCTACCCCGTCGCTAGCCGGGTCTCGCGCATGCGCACTACGGAGCTCCCTCCGTCATGCGCATGCGCAGTGGGGCAACATTGACCCGTTTGCGAGCGTCCTTTGCTCGCGAACGGGTCTGAATGACCCCCTGAGTACAGTAAGGGCATGTTCATGTAATTGGACTGAGGCAGACCTAACAAGAAGAACAGATATCCCTGGCAGCAGCTGTATTTCTTGCGGGTACCTGAGGGCTGCTGCAAAAACACATTTATAATGATGGTTGCCAGCATTAGCTACAGATGTTTCCATATTCACCTTGCCTCAAATCGCACCAAATAGCCATGGTAGGCGCACCAGAGAAAACGCGACTAAGCCATGTCATTCTTCCTGTCACTCACTATTTTTTACTGAATTTTTTAAAAATGTGTACAAAGTACATGTATCCTGTGCACCACTAGTGGATTTGCATGCAGTGGGACAAAGACGGTAATCTGCGTAAAAGGTAGGAGACCGAGGCATGTGTTCCAACACGCTGCACTGTGCAAATTTACACTGCCATGATTTGGGCAGAAGTACATTCTAAGCAACCAGTGCACTACTAGTGTTTACTCTAGCCCTCCCTAAAAGGGGTTGTGTCTTTAAGACGCGCTCCCTTTTCAGCACTTTTGGGGGGTGTCCGGCACTTGCGGACATGCTGGGCTGCCCCCAAGCTCTCCTCTCTCTGTGAAGAGATGCAGTGTGGGCGGCATCTATTCACCCTCGTGATCGCTGCATCGCTATTTTTGCCACCCGTGGGTGGGGACTGCACCCGCCACGTTCTAGTGGGGCACCGCCAAAAGGGCTTTTGAAATCGGGCAGCGTGTGGTGCCCCGCTAAAACAGTCTAGTAGGAATACTACACTATAATGCTGTTTTATGCTGATGTGGTGCGAAAAAAATGCTGAAGAGTGAAAATAAGCTATCCATGACAGTGTCCAAATCGTGACACATAGCGACAAGGACGCATCCATAGCTGCTTCTGATTTGCTTATTGCAAATTCACCTCTGAAGCTTAGAGTGCTTCCGTCATTGCTCATATATTTAATTAATAATAGATTTTGTGGCAGTAATTTAGCATTAAATGTTTGTTACACTCATTTATACACTACGAGAGAAGAAATATTATTGCTGTATTATAGTGTTTTTTTGTTTTTATTTTCAATATTCTTGAAATCATGTCTAGTAGAGAGTTTTTTGCTTTTAAAACAATGTTTAAAAAAAAAAACTGCTATTGAGTTAAATTAAAAACTCTTCTTCTTGTGCCTGGTTAGCATGTATGTGTATCTCATATACACATGACACAACTCTATTGTATATGCTATATGGTGCAGACAGACACAGCTTGAGTTACATCCATCTTAAGCATATGCAAGAAAATACAATCTCTTTTTTGACACATACAACTAACTTAGCATCAGCCCTTGTTTCTTTTGCATTTTACTTCCTCATTGTCCAAATGGGTATAGTCTTTTCTGTAAAGGTGAGAACAGGTGACACAGACATCAGCTTGTATATCTTTTGGGGTAAGAGATACAACGTGGGGGATTTTCTTAAGTAAGCCTTTGTTTGATTAATATACATTTTTTTCACTCCTTTTTTTTTTTTTTTTTTTGTCACTTGACCCAAACAGAAATTGACACCCGCTGTACACAGGTAAGATTTTCTATGTAATAGACTATCCCAAGTTGGTTTTCTTACAAGAAAAAATATTTTGAGGACAAATTTAGCTTTATTTATATGAAGTAATATATACCTAAGGGTTCAGAATTTAAATTTGATATGAAATATAGCTTTCAAATATTGAGTCTTCAAGACCTTCTGGTTTCCAAATATAACTAAGCTCTCTTTCATTTAACAAAGTAGTGTTGTTTTATGTAGTAACTAAACACCCTTATTTTCACTCTCCCTTTCTAGTACCTCTATTTTGCATTGACCACCGTCCAAATGCTATTCTATGGAAACACTTTCAGTTAAGCGTTTTACTATTAGTTTGACCCAGGTGATCCTAGAAAAAAGTTGCCCCTAGACCGAAATGCTAACTTATCAGAAGATTTATTCTTTTGCACTGATTCTGGTCAAAACAGCCCAGACCTTGGTAATCTTACCATATGCTAAAGGAGATCAGGGTTTTTTTTTCCAAATTTAAAAAAAATGCAAAATAGTTTGTATATTATACTATTACAAGTTACTTAAGTTGCATAAAGGTAATGAATCCACTAGCACAGGGGTTCTCAACTCCATCCCTCATGTTTTTACCAACAGACCTTGTTTTGAGAATTTCTGTCTGTGGAAGCAGGTGGGGTAATTACTGACCCAATGAAATAAACACCTGTGGTTTAAGAAATCCACAAAACATGACCTGTTGGGGGTAGTAGAGGACTGGAGGTCACAACCACTGCACTAGCATATAAAAGTGGCCCTGTTCAACGGGTACCATTATTATAGTTTTTTTTTCTTTTTAGGCATTCTCCTGAAGTTTCCTACTCTAAGCCCAGGCCACGCAGTCACCAAGAATACACTGCAGCATTCGACTCTTTCAAGGCATTCACAGGTGAGGACACTGCATGTCATGGTGGTTTGTTTGTTTTTTAATTTAAAATAAGTAACATTTCTGTTTCTAGTTCCAGTGACCTTGGACCTTAAAACTGCCAGTCCCCATCTTCTCATTACCTACAACAAAAAAAGCGTTCAGTACGATGACATTGCTGCCGATTTACCTCCATATCCTGAGAGATTTGATCCAAAGCCATGTGTTTTGGCAAGCACTGGATACCGATACGGGAAGCGTTATTGGGAAGTTGATGTGGGAGGCGGCATATATTGGACCATTGGTGTTGCCAGACAGTCTATACGTAGGAAAGGAACATTTAAAATTGAGCCCAATGGTGGAGTATGGGCAATCGGTTTACTTGGCATGTATACAGATAGATACTATGCCTTTACCAATCCAGACACCCTTTTGAATCCTCAGGAGCGGCCTGAAATTATTGGAATCTTCTTGAACTGTGATGAAGGCTATTTATCTTTTTACAATGCTGTGAATTTGGAGCACCTATTCACTTTCCATTCTGTAAAAATCTATGATAAGATGTTCCCCTTTTTTTGTGTAGGGGCTATAGGAACAGAGTTGAGACTTTTTTAATACTATGTTTAGATGTAGGTGTGGACAGTGTGCTCTTTCTGCTTTCATTGGCTCCTCTTTTCTCCTTCAACACAATCTCTCTCTCTGTGCTGCTTTCCGGTGGTGGAGAAGATCACTGGCGGTTTCTTTACAGTATTGCTAATGTTTCTGACCCCAACTCATTTCTGGGGAAAGTTTTCAATGATTTGTGGACCTTTTATGTCCTCCTAATGTCCTTATGTTTTAACACTAGCAGAATTGCACTGTAGTTTCTTTCATACTTCTTACTGGGTGCAATTCTGTCCCTTTTTCATTTTCTCTTGGCATATATACATAAGAAGTATTTGAAATGCTATAGAAATGACATTCTAAAATCAGTGATAGTTAAATGAGACATGTACTCACTTCCACAAGTTCTGCCCAGAGTATACTAAACCAGCCATGATATACTTATAGCCTGTGTGTGCAGCCTACCCATGCATAGCAATTTGGGGCGTGTTTGTCGGTGATTGGCAGAGCACAGAAGAATAGCCTCTCTCAGCACGCCTCCTGCAGCTCTTCATCAGAGGGTGCAGGAATTCCATTCTGGCACAATAAATAACAAATTGCACTGGTTTTTGCTATTGCACCAGATCCAAAGATTCTGTCCACTGCTACATACTACATCCCATTATGTATTTTTAGAGCTTTTTATAGTTTTAAATAGCATCTTATTTGAAATTGCTAGCAGATTCAGATTTTGAAAGCAAAACTAAATGTACAACTTAAAAAAAGTCCTGTATTTCATATATGATTTTATTGCTTCTTAGCCAATATTTTACCATTTATTTTAATTTTAACTATTCTAACACAAATTGCTGCTAGCTGCACAAAAATGGTTACTTTTATTGCTAAATAATTGCCTTCATAGTCTAAACTAAAGAAAATCTGATTGCTGCAACAGTTTTCTTTTTCTCTAATTCCATGTCATTGGTAAGTTTTCCCTACATTCCACTTCAACTATTAATCTAATGTGTAATGGTGCATACACACGATTTCTGACAGTATTAAAATGAATGAAAACTTCAAAATCTGACGGCAAACAGTCGATGTCAGAGATCGTTATCTGACATGTCGTCACCACGCTTGTGCACCAGATGCGCAGAGGGTTGGTTGATGGTGATAAGCGCATCTGCTACCTTATCTGCGCGAATGGAAGAAAGTTACAGCTTCTGAGTACCTTGTGGCATAATCCACAACAGTCAGAATGTACAGTTTTCCTGAGCTGCTGGGGATGGCTAGGGGCCCCACAATATCAACTGCAACCCTCTCAAAGTGCTCAGATATGATGGGAAGGGAAATCAGAGGAGCCTGTCCCACATCACCAGACTTCCCAACTACCTGGCACGTATGGCATGTGCGACAGTAATCGTCTGCCAGTAGAAATTATGTCTCAACCGAGCTCTGGTTTATCTTATCCCCAAATGTCCTGCTAGTGGGATCTCATGTGCTATTTTCAGGAGCCCAGTGCGGTAGATCTGAGGGATTACAAGCTGCCTTCCAGCATCCTCAGGTGGAGGCACACCCTGTGACCCCTTCTTCCCTATATAATAATCCATTTTCCACAAAAATTCTATGTGATTTACCCTCCAGACCTGCCTCACTGATTCTCCCCCTCACAGATTCCAAACTGGGGTCTGTCTGCTGTTCTGCTTTGGAAGCATGACTTATCAGATGATCAGGGTGAGACAAAATGTGATTTCTGTCCTCCAATAACCCAGACTCTGTGCTGACAGCTTCAACAGGAGAGGAGGGGGGTTGAGGGACATTAACATCTAGTGACACACACTCCCCAGGTGCAGGGGTTTATTCACAGTTACTCTGGGCTGCTGCTCTCCAGGCCATTACTGCTAATACAGGTATGGCATTGTTACCTACAGTATTCACTCCAACCCCTGATGATGGTACATTTGCAATATCATCTGTTAACAGTACATTACACAGTTTTTCATTAGGACACGCACACCCATTTCTGACTGACCAGACTCCGCCTTGTGGAACTGCAAAGGGTTATCTGCTAGAACATAACTTTGTACATCACTGATACAATCACATTTATTTGTACTCATGCTGGGTTGGTCAGCAGGGGTCACCTGGGGAAATGCAGGGTTAGATTGTACCTTTGCATCATTTACAACATCACTGTTATATATGTAGTGTGCGTTTTCCCCAAATCACACCTCAACAGTACTGTAGCAGGTAAATTGTCCAGCACCCCAACATCCCGGATACCTCTCCGAAATCCCCAGTCAAGATACACTCAAGCCATAGGCACCCCTTGGTGCACCCCACCCACTCCCCTCACAACAATAGTTTTACCTGGAATAATATCCTCGGGTCCCACTAGGGCTGGGTGGATGAGAGTTGGGTCTGAGCCAGAGTCTTAATAACCCAAGTGCAACTTGGTGTCCTACCTGGACCCCTTGTAGATTGTACCAGGAGCGTCCTTGGAGCCTTCCACACAGAGGATGGCTGACACCGCTTTCCCTGCTGGGACACTCACCGGAGAGGGTGGTGATTTTTTTCTTCTTGGGGCATTCGACACTGATGTGTCCCATCTCATTGCAAGTAAAACACATGCGGCCAGTTGCCAAAACAGGTTTCCCCCTCCCACCCCCCCCAAAAGGTGCAGCAACAGCTGGTTTGCAGGGGTGATCCTCTGGATCCTCTCTCTTTCCATGCCGCTTGTCCTGGCATCCCCAAGCTCTTCTTCACAAAAGAAGCCCGAGTGCTGGTGCACTTGTCTGTCAGGCTGGCAGCCTCCTGAGACGTTTTGGTATCCCGATCCAGGACCCACTCTTTGACCTCCGCTTGGCACAGGGCGAGGAACTGTTCCTGGAGAATGAGGTCTTTTAGTTGGCCAAAGTCCGTCATCTGTAATCCATGAACCCACTGATGCAACAGGGTTGACAATTGCACCAACAGTACTGCATAGGTATCAGAGGGACTGCGCTTTGAGTCTGAACTTTTGTCGGTAATCCTCAGGTGATGTTGA
Source organism: Taudactylus pleione (assembly GCA_031769625.1). NCBI lineage: Eukaryota > Metazoa > Chordata > Amphibia > Anura > Myobatrachidae > Taudactylus > Taudactylus pleione. Next base: position 14,122,348 of record JAUIMM010000064.1, on the reverse strand, counting down.
AATGCTGTAACAAGACTTTCTTAATTGCAGACTGTCACGACCAGGGTTTCTCCGCATGGTAGTCGACGGGTAATACCTGTGAGGACGCTATGGCGAGGGGCGCTGGTGCCTGGCGGGGAGCATTGGCTGTGCGTGGTTCCGTGTGAGCATACTGTCACTCTGGTCTGGTTAGGCCTGGTGGTGCTTCCGTTCTGGCATGGGCGCCGCCATCTTGTCTCCGGTCAGGTGACCTAGTTGTCCTATCCTGTTGTGTCACGTGCTCCTCTCTGACCAGTCACGGCTGAGCACTGGGGATTTAAGGGAGTTCAGAACTCCCTTGCATTGCCAGTGCAACTTGTTTCTCAGTGAGAGCTGAGAGAGTGAGTTCCTGTCTATTGGTTTCATTGCCTAAGCCTGCTTCACCTGACCTGCTCCAACCCTGCTGGATTCCCCTGCCTCCTCCAATTACCTTCCCTATTGCCTGAGCACCTGTGTCAGCTAGACCTACCCTGCACCCTCCATTTACCTTTTCCCCTGCCTCAGAACCTGAACCTGCTGTTTCCCTGCACCTTGCCTCCACTTACACCCAGCTGGACTTCGTTACCTCTGCCTGCATTTTCTTACAGCTCACCACACCTGCATACTGGACTGTTCCTGCCTGTCACTTTCTGGCCATTCTCCCATTTACCTCACTACAGTTATCAAGTGCACTTTAGTGCTATACCTGGACTATTTCTTTTGCCATTCCCATGTCTGTTAAGCCACTCATTAAAAGTTCCACATTTACCTTTAAATCTGCTTCAGTGTCTGCTCCTGATACCAGCCCGGGTCCACAACAAAACCAGAACCTCACACAGCATAATCGTGTTCCAGGTCCTGGGGAAGATCTGCAAATGCTTCCAGAGCTTTTCCTCTCAGCCCATGGGTTAAATAGCTTGCCCATTCCCTGGGGTCCAGTGCAAACTGACGGCAAGTTTTTTCAAACCCCCTTAGGAACGTATCAAGATCACCGTTCTCCAACACAGGGAATTGGACGTGGCGGGCTTTTTCCTACCCCAGTCACAGTTGGCGTTCTGGCCTTGGAGTCTGGCCAGCTCCAGCTGGAACTCTCGTTCGGCCTGGCGCTCTGCAACCTTTCGGTCTGCTCTATGCTTGGCCACCTCTCGGTCTGCCCTATGCTCCGCAGCTTCAACTTCCTGGTCCTCAGCGTACTGCAGCTTCCTGGTCAGCTCGGCATGCTGCAGCTCTCCTGTCCGCAGTAGCTTGGTAGTGCTGCACTAGCTGCAGAGTAGTGGCAGGGTCCACGTCCTTTATATGCCTGACAACAGTTTGAAGGTAACTCTTTAGTGCAGACTCACTTAACAAAGAAGAGGTGTCCAACCACCGCTGGGAATCTGTTGTAAGGTCCAGTACAGACTGAGCCTCTGCACCAGGGTTGGCCGTTGTCTGGCTACCTTAATCAGCAAGATTCTGATCAGCCACCCTCAGTGTTCAGGCCAGTCGATCTTTGTTCTGCCCTGTCCAGGCAATGTTCCTCTGCATACACATGACCACAAGGACATCCCTTCTCAGCTGCAGGTAATCCATGGTCATTCTGGACCTCAAACTTTTTGCCAAATAAAAATAGAAAAGAAAAACTAGGGGGAAGGGAACAGAAACTATTTGCTATGTATGTCCATTTAAAATATAAACCTTGAGTGTAATTCTCTGGTGAATTTATGATGTAGTATCTCTCAAGAATCACACACCATTAATTTACTTAAGTTCTCATGATAAAAACAAAAATTATCATCCCACCGATTGCCACCAATTTGTCACGACCAGTCAGTCGATTCTCCAGATACTTCAATCTGAGAATCGCCACCAGTGATTTATGGTTACCTCAGCACATGCGGTTAGTCTAACACGGTACTGCCACCACCAACGAAGTTCACGGGAGTCGTTAGGTTCTCCCTTCAAATATCAATATTGCACACTCACATATAGATACGTAGTTTTGACCTCACAGGCTCGTGAATTCAATAAGGACACAGAGAATACACTGGATTAAGAATATTTAATCCGAAAAATATTTCCACGGTTGTTGGCAACAGAAAAAGGTAATACCAATATATCACAAATAAGTTTAAAAAAAATAAAAGGAAGTAAAATGATAGAAAACCCAGAGTCTTTACACGTCTTAGACTTTGTTGTGAAGGAGACACAGAAGCACTGGGGTCCAGGCCAGTCATCAGGACTCTCCTTGGGCACAAGAACACTTATCATTGAGGGAGAAGCGTAGTTATACCCTCACAGCTGCATTAGCCTCCACCCTTGGGTTTTTTAACGCTTTTTTTTGCTGTACACTGGATATTAAGAAATCGGACCCACCTTTCCACATATTTGTCTATGGGAGACAGGGGATCTTGAAAGAGGGTGGATGGGGTTTTAGAAACCAGTCAGCAGGTAACATGCCATACATCCCTGCCATCATCCATACTAAAAGGATTTATAGCCTGTGACCTGGCTTGTCCAGGTCTGACCATCTGAAAATGAAGGCTCTATCTCCTACCCAAACTTTATTGCCTGTAGAGATAAGAGATGGTTATCTGGATGTCTGGTTCCAGGAAGACAGAGATCTCTCCCAAGCCTTGTAGGAATAAAGGTCAGATACAGGACACTGCCTAGTAACGATACTGGATCAGAACCTCCATATACCTCTGCCTGTACCTTCTAAAACCCTTCCTATAAACCTCTAAGGATGACGCTAATTTGCGTACACAGTCATACCATAAATAAAGACTTAGACGTGGAATCTGTGGTTCCAAAGCACAAGTGTTATTCAGGTAAAAGTTCAGACAGTTACACGCAATTGATCAAGACACAATTTAGGCGCAAAAGGAAAATTATACAGACCCAAGTACAGTATACATACGCAGGCGCTTCCGGACCCGGAGATAGGCATCAGCAAGAGACCCCTAGTCATACAGCGTTCAGCACGAAGACTGAGAACCAGCGTTCGTGCACACATATTTATACCCCCCAGAATAAACAGGACAATAGGGAAGTTTGTTGCTGGTGTCATTGGTTCCCAGGGGAGAAGCATCTGTTACAGCACATTTAACAGGCTAGTTCAAATAGACTCTCCCTGCCTCTAACAGCTGGGGATCTTCCTCTTCACGCCCCCTGCAACATCCTAACAGTTGTTCCTAAAATATACATTTTGTTGCTTGTAGGCTCTGCGATCCATAACTCGAGAATGCATGATGCGATCTCCCCACCGATAACACCAGAATACTGTAAAAAGAGTACGCATCAGTACAACTCCAAACACGACTTGTTTAGCATGTATAATACCTTAGTTATCAAATATCTTTATTTCTCAGCATTTAAACTAACTGAACCAACTTAAATCATACACTTTAAAGCGTATTGAACCTTATGTGTGAATATGTAATGTGTGGGTATTCAGGGTTTGATATAAGGACGCTAGTTAACTTGGGGCAGATGCGTGCGCATAAAGTTAATAAAACAGCGGTTTCATACAAAGTCCTATGCATTCGCTACTATGCGACTAGTTAACAGCGCAATTGTGTGTATGAGAAATGGTGAAAGATGCAAACGCATGGTGCTATTAGTATTATCGCCACATGTACTAAAATGTGAGTTTATCTAAAATGGCGCTTAGGCGGCCATTTGCAAAATGGCGTCTTGCGATCTCATTTTCAAGATGGCGTCGCCGCGATTAAATTTTAAACTGAACTTGTATCAACCAATTATTCAGCTTCGACAGTCCACCCTTTAATAGCAAACAACATGCTATCACAAGCTGCTATTAGAATTTAATTTAGGCTTACATTTACATATTATTTGGTGTTATTATGGGATGGCACAAGGTAGTTCTTTATCCATCAATAATGTGTCTCTGGGTGTGGACATAAAACTACTATTATACGCACACCGTGGATCTTGGAAGATCATGTGAAAGGTGTGGGAATGCACCAGTCTTATAATAGCAGTCTTGAAGGGGAATTGAGACTTTACATTATCTGAGGTGTTCTATGAATAATATTTCAATAATACATTCTATGCATGTCTAAATATAATACATCAAACGATTGTATTTCCTCGTTCAGGGTTGTAATGCAGTTCTATATTTACCTCGGTATACATATTGTCATTACTGACCACCATCATAGTTTCATTCTTTCGTTTCACTCTGTTTTTACATTTTCCACACTTCAACACAATAGGAACACCCCGGACGCATGTGCCAATTATTATGATGACAATCCGTATAAGGATTAAGAATTTGCCTATGCTGGCGATCACTTCCTGGACCCATTCCCCTAGACCTGAGAACCATTTCACTGGGTTCAGCCATGACACCCATCCTTCTATATTTTCCCCTACTTCAGCCACTGAAGCGTTATGGTTCTTGCGAAATTCCCACTTTCGCTGCAGAATTTCATCCATCTTCCGGTCTATCACCTCCTTAGGGTCGCTGGTATCATTGGTGACATAGGTGCAACATTTTACTCCAAATTGGGTGGTAAATGTTATGCAATACCCTCCAGTAACAGCAGTTAAATAATTCAACGCTAGCCTGTGTTGCACCAGTTCTTTCTTGTACGCTTGCAATTCTCTCCCTGTATACCTGAATGTGTCATTGTACATCTCGTTGATATTATCTATTAATTTAGCAAGTTCCTGGATATATCTAAAATTTTATGTACCCCGAGCGATCCTGGTGGGGTCCAATGCGACCAGAACTTGAAAGCCAATTGTCTCACTGATTAACTGAGTGGCTTTATGCATATCACCAGGTACCATATTTCTTTTGCCTCTGTGTTCATATTGTGTGTGAAGATATGGTGACGGTGTGTTTTTATGTATACCCAGCATTTCAACATGTGTGAGGGTCATAATTTCTGGGACAACTCTTCCCAGGTAACACAAACCTTCGGAACTCGGGGAGAGCCATTTATACGCTTTTCTTCCACAGATGAAATATACATTATCAGGAAGAACATAAGGAATGGTATGCATCATTATCATTAAGCACATTTCCCTTGCAAACAATCCTATTTCTGGTTCTTCCATCTGGTACATGCAACTTTCTGGCTGTATTATTTTAGCACAATAACCATTTGGCACCTTACCAATAATTTCTTTGGTGGAACTCAATGTATACCGATACCTAAAATGTTTCCCACCAGACTTAATGGAGCGCAGCAGATCATGGTTTATGGACTCATTATCAGCTCTTTGTGAGAAGGTCATTGTCTGATTATTCCCCGTCACTTCCCAACTCCCGGGTTTATTGGGGTTGGTTATGTTTATACACAAAAGTGATCTATCTACTTGGAATTGATAGAGTTTGAAATGAGGTGGTTTGGATGAGAGGAATTTTCCATCCAATGTTTTCCCTTTTTGCAATTCTAAAATTTCCGTGATATTCAGCGGGAATGGCACCAACCCTACGTTATGCTGTCCCTGGGGCACATGTGAACACACCCAGCAATCAGTTTGATTTAACACTTTACCTACCATGCTATGATAATCCTCTAGAGGATACCCACCCCAGTATGGATTACATTTAGGTTGGCACCGTTGGATACAGTTCTCATCAACTAGGGACCCACAAAGCTCACAAATACAGGAATCTTCAGACGATAACCCTCCACACCTTCCCAGAGTATCTGGAATGAGAGCTCTTTTAACAATAACAGTACTAAGATTGGAAAGACACTCCCCTGATTGGCATTGCACTCCTCCTGATTCCACTCCATCAGCACTGCCATCAGCTCCCGTTTCCTCAATCGGTCCCCCATCACAGACACTAGATATCCCCGGACTGACCAGGATGGTGAACACTCTAAAAGAGAATATGAAAATGAACACAGCAGGCTCGTCCATTGTCACAACAAGACCTGCAAATTTATTTCAGTTCAGGTATCTTACTACGACCTTTTCAATTCTCCCGGAACAAGCTCGCGAGCGACAGGTCCACGCTATCAGCTTTGTCTCCGACTTGTTTCTCCACTGGTTGATTGACCTTTTTGCAGTGAGTGGAATGGACCCTCTCGGCCACTTTCAAAGATGTAGTACTTGTCAGCAGCACCTGGTACGGACCTTCCCACCAATCAGTCAAACAACCTGAACGCAAGAAATTTCTGATCATTACATATTCTCCTGGTTCAACATCATGACAGTTCATTTCAGGCATATCATTAGACAACAATTTCAGTTTCTGCTGCTGTTGCTTTAACTGCTTACTCATTGATATAAGATACTTCACTGTTACCTCATTGTTACCCTTTAGATCTTCCTGTGGACTTATTATCAAATGAGGTTGTCTACTGAACAATATTTCAAATGGGGACAGATTCAGAGGAGGTCTAGGAGTGGTCCTTATGCTATGTAGGACCAAAGGTAACGCTTCTGACCATCCTAGTCCAGTCTCTGCCATGATTTTACTTATTTTTAATAGTCCCGTTCATCCTCTCTACCTTGGCACTGGCTTGCGGTTGGTAGGGGGTGTGAAGTCGGCTATTAATATCCATCAGCTTACACATATTTTGAAAAACATCACCTGTGAATGGGTACCCCTATCACTCTCGATGATTTTAGGGATACCGTACCTGCATACAAATTCCTGAACTATTTTCTTGGCAGTAAACGCAGCAGTATTAGTGGCCGCTGGGTAAGCCTCAACCCAGTTAGAAAATACGTTTGTGCACACTAATACATAAGGTTCCTGCAGGGTGGTAATTGGATGAAATCAATTTGTATCACCTGGAAAGGTCCATCAGTCGGTGGAATGCGGGACGGTTCAGTAGGGATCGCTTTCCCTATGTTCTTTCTCAAGCAGGTCAGACAGGACATTGCTATCTTCTCTGCTTGTGAAGAAAAACCTGGTGCGCACCAGTATGCCCTCAGCAACTTGCACATACCCTGTTTACCCAGATAAGTGAAGCCATGTGCTGCCTCAGCCAGGCTGGGGTGATATGCCTTGGGGGCTACTGGCTTACCATGTCCGTCCCTCCAGAGCCCAGAGGACTCTTGCCCACATCCCTTGGACTTCCAAATGGATTTTTCCTGAATTGAACACAAATTTTGCATCTCAATTAATTTCAGCATATCAATAGTTTGAAATGATATAATTGTTTCAGTTGGAGGAAACATTTTTAACCCTGCTGCCCATTTTGCAGCTTCATCATCTCTGTTGCCCAGCGACACCGGGTCATCCTCACATGTGTGGGCTTTGCATTTAATTACTGCCACTGCTTTGGGAAGTTGGATTGCTTATAAGAGATGTTTTATGTGTTGGGAATGTGCAACTGGTGTGCCTGCTGCTGTTATAAAATTTCTCAGACGCCATAGAGCCCCAAAATCGTGCACCACCCCGAACGCGTACCTTGAGTCAGTGTAAATGTTAGCAGATTTGCCTGCTGCCAGTTCACATTCTCTAGTCAGTGCTACTAACTCTGCCACCTGGGCTGAGTGAGGAGGATTGAGAGGTTTAGCTTCTATGATGTCTGCGTCATTTACAACAGCATAACCTGTGTCTGTTTGTCTATGACAACTCCCATCCGTATAAAAAGTCACATCCACATTCTCTAAAGGTGTGTCATGTATATCAGGTCTAGCAGTAAAGGTCTGATTCAGATGTGTCATACAATCGTGCGTATCATTATGTCTGCCGAACTCACCTCCCGCCAGCAACTCCTCTCCTTCCACCCTTTGTACATCATGTTGTACATATGGTAGGTATGTTGCTGGATTCAGCGTACTGCAACGTTTAACAGTAATATTTGCAGGAGCGATTAGAGCTAGTTCCCATTTGGTGAACCTAGCCGAGTAGACGTGTCTGGTTTGAGCTGAGTTCAACAGCGCAGATACAGCATGGGGAGTGTAGACAATAATATCATGGCCCAATACTACGTCCTCACTTTTACTCGCCAATAAAGCGGTAGCTGCTACACTTCTCAAACAGGTGGGGAGTGATCTTGGTACCGTGTTCAATTGGGCACTGTAGTATGCTACGGGCCTACTGGCATCACCATGTTTTTGTGTAAGGACACCTGCAGCACAACCATCGGCTTCCGTACAATACAAATCAAAAAGTTTTTCATAATCAGGTATTCCCAATGCAGGAGCTCTTGTCAGACTATCCTTAAGATTAAGGAAAGCCTGTTCTGATTCCTCTGTGTGTATGACACGATCGGACTTTGAGGAAGAGACTAATTCCTGTAAAGGTAAGGCCAAAATAGAAAAACCTGGTATCCACATTCTACAGTATCCACACATTCCCAAGAAGGTACGAATTTGCTGTTGATTCTACGGCAGTGTCATGTTTTGTATGGCCTGGATTCTATCTGTTGTAAGGTGTCGTAACCCCTGGGTTAGGCAGTGTCCCAAATATTTTACTCTGGATTGGCACGGCTGTAGTTTGTCCTTTGCCACCTTGTGTCCTGTTTGTGAGAGATGAAGTAACAAAAGTTTAGTATCATTCAAACATGACATAAATGAGTCAGAACATAGCAATAAATCGTCCACATATTGAATTAGAACAGATCCATTGGCAGGTTGAAAAGATTGTAAACAGTCGTGCAATGCCTGGGAGAAGATACTGGGGCTGTCTATGAAACCTTGGGGTAATCGTGTCCATGTGTATTGTAAACCTCTGTATGTAAAGGCGAATAGATACTGACAGGATGGAGAGGCACAGAGAAGAAAGCTGAACAGAGGTCAATGACAGTGAAATGGGTTGCATTTGGTGGGATTTGCATAAAAATGACAGCTGGATTCGGCACTACGGGGAATTGGCTCTCTACTACCTTATTAACACCTCTAAGGTCTTGTACCAGCCTATAACCCCTCCCACCACTCTTCTTCACTGGAAAGATGGGACTGTTGGCTACACTAGCTGTACGAACTAAAATTCCCTGTTGCAATAATCGCTCAATTATTGGAAAAACCCCTAATTCTACCTCCTGCTTTAGTGGGTATTGGGGAATTTTTGGAGCTTGCCTTCCGCTTTTTAAATTTACCATTACTGGGATTACGTTTGCCATTAATCCAGTGTCCTGTCCATCTTTAGTCCAAAGGGAATCTGGAATTAGGGACAACATTTCATCTACCTGTGATGGAGTTTCATTTAAAACTAGAGTGATACATTATCCTTTGAGGAGTGTCTAACATATCCCGCACCTCGTATACCATTCTCTGGGATATCTAAAAATACACCATCGGGGGTGCAATATATAACACATCCCATCTTACATAACAAGTCTCTGCCCAGTAGGTTAGTAGGAGCCGCAGCAGCCAGAAGAAAAGAATGCCTGGTATGCAGAAGAAAAGAATGCCTGGTATGCAACGGCCCAATAGTAACCTCTGTGGACTTTGTTAAAGGATAATGTTCCACTTTACCTGTTACACCCATTGTTGGTACTGTCTCGTTGGTCACCTGCAAATTAACGGGAGATTTTATCACCGACCTGGTCGCCCCTGTGTCTACAAGAAAAGGATATTCAGTACCAGCTACATCAACCATCATGACCGGTTCTTCCCTAGTACTTCCCGTTAACCTGACCATCTGTAGACTACAGGTATGACCTGACCCCTAGCGTTGGCTACCATTCTCCAATAAAGTATTTACGGCTACAATTGGAGCTGGTGCCTGCTGAACATTTGGTGGCCTCTGTGCATATTCCTTATGCGGATATCTAGGTCTTCTCTGATGTGGGATCCCTACTCATTTTACTGTACAGTTTCTACTTAAGTGTCCTGTTTGTTTACAGTTAAAACAGGTTCGTGTTTTGGGTGAAGACGTGTTGTGAGGTTTGCGCAGAGGGTAAAGGTGGTGGATATGGGTAAGGATAGGGAGGGTCAGGGTATTGTGGGGGATAAGAAGTTGGTGGATAGCCTGGGACCTGTGGTTGCATCGGATTAGTGGGATAGAGTTGTGTTTGTTGTTGAGTGGGGTTAGTGAGAGCACATATTTGTTCAGAAGTGAGTGTGTCTGTTGGCTGTGATGTTACCGTCATTCCCTCCAGAGCTTGTATACTGACAGCCATTACTTTTTCGCTCTGGGCTTCTCTTTTTTGGAGATGTTTTTATCATGTTCAAGTACTGTAACTATCATTCCCCTGTGGTGAGTGCTATCTTTAATATCTTCTATCCCAGTGTACTGGGTGATAGCCTGCAGAGCCCGATCTCAGTAATCTTCTGCAGTCTCACTCTCTTTCTGTTTAATGGTGAAAATTTTGTTCCAGTTAACTACTCCTGGAAAATATATACCCAATTGAGTTAAAATACGGGAAATGTTACCTTGGTTTACTTGGTCTGTTAAGGGAACGTCACCATCCAATCACAATCCGTGATAAATTTTGTCACGTCGGTATTGCGTGGCAGACAGGCCCTTAACACCACACGCCAATCTTTATTAGTGGGCTCATGTGAACTACCCAAATTTCTGAAAAATCTTTGACATTTGGCTAGTTCCTTTTTGGGATCGGGGAAATCATTTATGATGGAATTTGGTTCTGCTCTTGTCCAAGGACAATGCATTACCACTTCCCTCGTGGGCACTATACCGTTCGCGTCTGCATTTCCATTTGGAACAGTTATTGTCCGAATGGGATGCAGACCAATAGCACTGCTACCTTTTGACCTGGTTACCTGGCTGGGGGTTTAGTCTGCTGTTGCTGCGTATGGTATGAACAACTTCCTCTACATGTGCAGAGGGCATTAACACTTCCCTTGCTGTTACCGATGGAGATGGCGGCACCACTCGTGATTGTGGTGATGCAGCATCTATCATCTGCACAGCATGGGAAATGGCAGACATTACAATAGGCTCATCATCCGAATCATGAAAATTTTCTTTATAGTTGCTTAAGAGAGGGTACAAGTTGCTTGTTACATTTTTATGGGTATTTTTGGTAACTGTACTTGCACCTCCATCCACATAAGGTGGGGGAGGTGAGCATGAACTGCTGGCAATACTCCACAATGCTACCTTGCCGCACGTGCGAGCCAATTTGCGGCTCGCCCATATTGCAATTCAGCGTTGCGGATGCATTTTCTGGCAATGCGCTCGCTACGCTAGTTTGCGTCGTTTGCACATTTTTAAGCCACGCATCCCCCTCATGCTGTCACAGTTTTAAACATTCAAAATATTTAACCTTTTTCTCTCGGGAGCGCATCAAACTGATGTGATCCCGGACATTGTCTAACACATTTTTATCGAAACTACCAATTCTGGGAAACGGTCTAACACTCTTCCTCGTCATATTAAACCATAAATCACAATACCTTATTGCATAAGTACCGTACTTGGTATGCATGATACGACGGGCCGATCCAATCGGTGCCTCCATTAGCAGCACATCATTGCCTAACATCTCTACTGTTTGCGTGGCTCCCATTCTGAGACAACTCCTACGCTTTTCAATAAAGATTTAAACCGGTGAAAGACAATCAAGACGGCGCCCACACACCTGGATAAGATTTAGTAAGGCAACTTCCACACCTGGATAAGATTTGAAAAAGGCAACTTCCACACCCTGATAAGATTTAGTAAGGCGACATCCACACCTATGAGAGTTTATATGTTGGCTACTCTCATGCACCTCTCTACAACAAAGACAACATGTACACCTGCTACTGTGTATAGAACGGTAAAGCTGCTTACCGAGCAGCTAGACTAACCCTTGCACCTAGCCTTTAAGGATCATACGATACCCTTAACTTTGTTCAACAAATATTCACTGTTGCACACTTTTTTCCTGCGCAAACAAATACACGTTAACCCAGATATTGGTAATCGAAAAAAATGTAAACCTCAATGGCTTTGTTCAAACACGTGGCAGCACAACCGGAAGTACGTATACGCTATTGTGCGACCAGTCGCATACACAATAATGCAACTACCACAAAACCGTATAATGGCTTTTTAAATGCGTACGCAAAAGTGCGTCTTTGCTATGTGCAAACTTGCAACTTAGCCGCGTACTCAGTACTGCGACACCCCTTTAAACGTAAACTTTTTCCTCTCTTGTCCCTGGATTCTAGTCAGCTTCCTTGATTCACACAGACGGATAGCGATCTTTCAGCACCAAGCGGTTGCAGGCAAACCCTGCATGTGGCCACTCCACCCTTTGCTGAAATATCGATAGACGTATGTACCGTATGAGCAGGTAAGTGACTTCACTACGAGCCCCCAACTAACGATACTGGATCAGATCCTCTATATACCTCTGCCTGTACCTTCTAAAACCCTTCCTATAAACCTCTAAGGATGACGCTAATTTGCGTACGCAGTCATACCATAAATAAAGACTTAGACGTGGAATCTGTGGTTCCAAAGCACAAGTGTTATTCAGGTAAAAGTTCAGACAGTTACACGCAATTGATCAAGACACAATTTAGGCGCAAAAGGAAAATTATACAGACCCAAGTACAGTATACATACGCAGGCGCTTCCGGACCCGGAGATAGGCATCAGCAAGAGACCCCTAGTCATACAGCGTTCGTGCACACATATTTATACCCCCCAGAGTAAACAGGACAATAGGGAAGTTTGTTGCTGGTGTCATTGGTTCCCAGCGGAGAAGCATCTGTTACAGCACATTTAGCAGGCTAGTTCAAATAGACTCTCCCTGCCTCTAACAGCTGGGGATCTTCCTCTTCACGTCCCCTGCAACTTCCTAACAGTTGTTCCTAAAATATACATTTTGTTGCTTGTAGGCTCTGCGATCCATAACTCGAGAATGCATGATGCGATCTCCCCACCGATAACACCGGAATACTGTAAAAAGAGTACGCATCAGTACAACTCCAAACACGACTTGTTTAGCATGTATAATACCTTAGTTATCAAATATCTTTATTTCTCAGCATTTAAACTAACTGAACCAACTTAAATCATACACTTTAAAGCGTATTGAACCTTATGTGTGAATAGGGTATTCAGGGTTTGATATAAGGACGCTAGTTAACTTGGGGCAGATGTGCGTGCATAAAGCTAATAAAACAGTGGTTTCATACAAAGTCCTATGCATTTGCTAATATGCGACTAGTTCACAGCGCAATTGTGTGTATCAATGTGTGTATGAGAAATGGTTAAAGATGCAAACGCATGGTGCTATTAGTATTATCGCCACATGTACTAAAATGTGAGCTTATCTAAAATGGCGCTTAGGCGGCCATTCGCAAAATGGCGTCTTGCGATCTCATTTTCAAGATGGCGTCTTGCGGCCATTCGGAAGATGGCGTCGCCGCGATTAAATTTTAAACTGAACTTGTCTCAGCCAATTATTCAGCTTTGACACTAGAAACCATTTTGACACAAACATTTATATATACACATTCACATGAAATCATTCCTGGCGATTATTCTTGAGATAAACCCACAATAGGTCATAATCAAATGTAATTAATTAAAACATTGGTGCTAATAAATATCAAATACAGATTGAACATGAGAAAAACAAAAAACACAAAGAACAAAATAGCAAGAATAATAAATGCAAAGATGTATAGTGAAAATTGTTATTCCATTATTACATAGTGAAGTGTCGACATGTTGATAAAATATACCGAACCGCTTTGAATTGTGTGCAGGAACTTGAAATTAAACATTCCTCCTCAACTGTAATAATCAATCAACCCCTTTCCCCCCCCCCCCTGAAAAAAATAAACAAAATCCTGACTAGCATGACTGCTATCTTGGTCTTCACTTTTTCCCAAATAAAAGATCAGGGAGGGAAAAGAAACTATTTGCATTGTAGGTGTTAAAAATATTTTAAGTATTGACTTTGGTCTCTGGTGAATTATGCTGCTATTACTCCCTGAGAGATCATACACTCCTAATTCACTAAAATATAAGAAAAAAAAAAAAAAAAAAAATATATATATATATATATACAGTCAGGTGCATAAATATTGGGACATTGACAGTATTTTCATATTTTGCCTCCATTCACCACAATGGCTTTGAAATGAAACAAACAAGATGTGCTTTAACTGCAGACTTTCAGATTTAATTTGAAGGTAATTACATCCAAATCAGGTGAACGGTGTAGGAATTACAACGGTTTCTATATGTGCCTCCCACTTTTTAAGGGGCCAAAAGTAATGGGACTATCAACTCAAAAGCTATTTCATGGACAGGTGTGTGCTATTCCCTCGTTATTTCATTATCAATTAAGCAGGTAAAGGTCTGGAGTTGATTCTAGGTGTGACATTTGCATTTGGAATCAGTTGCTGTCGACTCTCAATATGAGATCCAAAGAGCTGTCACTATCAGTGAAGCAAGCCATCATTAGGCTGAAAAATCAAAACAAACCCATCAGATAGATAGCAACAACATTAGGTGTGGCCAAATCAACTGTTTGGAACATTCTTAAAAAGAAAGAATGCACCGGAGAGCTCAGCAACACCAAAAGACCCGGAAGACCACGGAAAACAACTGTGGTGGATGAAAGAAGAATTATTTCCCTGGTGAAGAAAAACCCCTTCACAACAGTTGGCCAAATCAAGAACACTCTCCAGGAGGTAGGTGTATATGTGTCAAAGTCAACAATCAAGAGAAGACTTCACAAGAGTGAATATAGAGGGTTCACCACAAGATGTAAACCATTGGTGAGCTTCAAAAACAGGAAGACCAGATTAGAGTTTGCCAAACAACATCTAAAAAATCCATTACAGTTCTGGAACAACATCCTATGGACAGATGAGACAAAGATCATCTTGTACCAGAGTGATGGGAAGAGAAGAGTATGGAGAAGGAAAGGAACTGCTCATGGTCCAAAACATACCACCTCAGTGAAGCATGATGGTGGTAGTGTCATGGCGTGGGCATGTATGGCTGCCAATGGAACTGGTTCCCTTGTATTGATGATGTGACTGCTGACAAAAGCAGCAGAATGAATTCTGAATTGTTTTGGGTAATATTATATGCTCATATTCAGTCAAATGCTTCAGAACTCATTGGACGGCGCTTCACAGTGCAGATGGACAATGACCCGAAAGCATACTGCAAAAGCAACCAAAGAGTTTTTTAAGGCTAAAAAGTGGAATGTTATGCAATGGCCAAGTCAATCCCCTGACCTGAATCCGATTGAGCATGCATTTCACTTGATGAAGACAAAACTGAAGGGAAAAATTCCCCAAGAACAAGCAGAAACTGAAGACATTTGCAGTAGAGGCCTGGCAGAGCATCACCAGGGATGAAACCCAGCGTCTGGTGATGTCTATGCATTCCAGACTTCAGGCTGTAATGGCCTGCAAAGGATTTGCAACAAAGTATTAAAAAGTGAAAGTTAAGCTGGCCACACACTAGACCAACTTACATCCAATCAGCCAACTTGTTGATTGGTTGAAATGAAAATCTGGTAACGTATGGGAGTAAATGATCAGCAATTTGCTCTTAAATACCAGAAAACAGATGAAAATGGTCGTTCAGACAAGTTTGTTAAATGTTTGATTTAAACTATTTGTTCAAACAACAATTTTGGTCCATTTTCCAGCGTTTGGGAGCAAATTGCTGATTGTATTCCTTACCAGATTTTCATTCCAACCAATCAACTAGTTGGCTGGTTGGACAGATAATATTTAGATGTGTGGCCAGCTTAAGATTTAGGATTGTTTAGTTTGTCCCATTACTTTTGGCCCCTTAAAAAGTGGGAGGCACATATAGAAACCGTTGTAATTCCTACACCGTTCACCTGTTTTGGATGTAATTACCCTCAAATTAAATCTGAAAGTCTGCAGTTAAAGCACATCTTGTTTGTTTCATTTCAAAGCCATTGTGGTGGTGAATAGAGGCCAAAATATGAAAATTCTGTCAATGTCCCAATATTTATGCAGCTGACAGTATAACTGTATGGTCCCCTCTCCCCTATATAATAATACCACATATCATTTTTAGCGGGAGCTGTTATTCCCACTCACATATAACTGTACAGTCCCCTCCCCCCTATATAATAAATTAAATATATACAGGACACATTTACCTGGCACTCCGGCTGTGTTAGGAATGTCTATGACAAAATGGCAGCTAAAGCCCCTGTGGCCCTGCCCCCTATACTCTGATTGGGAGACTATAAGAATATGGCTGCTGGTCACCGTGCATGAGGACACCAGTGATAAAGCAGTGAGTGGCAGTTGCAGGAGGCTGCTATTTACAGGACGTCTTCTGTACTTTGAGCCGCCCGATTGGACGCTTGTGCTATCAATCAGGCAGCACAAGTACCGAGGACGTCCTGCTGTAACCTGCCGCTCACAGATCACCACACTGAGGAGAATGAGAGGATGGCGGTTAGGGAGGCGGGGCAGTTAGTACAAGAGACCAACAAGATGGGCAGGTACGCTGTCCTGGTCGGCGGAGCCCCCCCTCTTGCCATGGGGCCCAGGGCACGTACCCTGCTCGCCCTGCCCTAGTTACGCCACTGGTGCACACCCCTACTGTACATAAGGGGGGTGACGAGCAAGTTGTGTACTTCAAAATTGTATTTTGTTTTTAGTGCACACTGGCAGTAAAAATAAATTATTATTGGTGAATAGGTAATGCAGTAGATCGCCTTAAAGCATTCTAAAGTATTACTATGTCACTAATTAAATGAAATTAGCAGACTGTCATAAAATTATTGACTACACAATATTTGTTATATATTTTTTTGATTGACAGTTAAAAGAATATTTAACTTGAAATAATATAATGAAAATGAGAACCATGAAAAATATAACAATCAGCAGCAGGAACATACACCATCCGTGGCTTCATAAATACAGTATCTAAGAGCAGAAATATTAAACATCGAATACAGGTTGAGTCCCCATATCCAAATATTTTTTTTAGCATGACTGAGATAGTGAGACTTTTGTTTTTTGATAGTTCAAGTACACAAACTTTAAGGCACAAAATTTGTACAAATTTTGTATAAAATTACCTTCAGACTGTGTATAAGGTGTATATGATTCAAATTAATTTCATGTATAAATATAAACTATGGGCCTGGTTCAGCAAGGAACGCAGTTGCTTAAACGCGCAATCGGATGATTGTTAAGCTCTGCACATGCGCGTGCATCGCAGTGCACGATCTAGCCACTGCGATCGCAGAGACTACGCAGACCTATGGCAGAGTGATTGACAGGAAGTGCCATTTGTGGATAGTGATGGGGGCTGGTCCGCCGAACACAGGTGTGCCTTACTCACATCTGTATACTTTGGCAACATAACAAAACAATCTGTAACATCGGACCCATACGCATAGTTAGGGCTGGTCAGACCTCACTCAAGAATAGCTTACTGCAGTGCACGTTATAAGGCCTCAGGCTGCCTGTTACAGATTGTTTTGTTATGTTGTCAAAGTATACAGATGTGAGTAAGGGGAAGTGGGCATCTGTCAGGTTGCAGCCTACGATCGGCTGTTACCTCGGCACTGGCTTCCCCTGGCCTTACGTGCGGTCAGGTGCGGCGGCAGGTGACGCGCTGAGGATCATACCTGGGGTCTGCTAGGACATTCATGTGCTCGCTCTGTGATATGGTTTCTGCGGTTACCATCATGGATAGTCTATATCCTGATTAGCCCTTTACCCATGGTAGCATTGGTTGCTGTCAGCTAACACTATCCTCCAATGAACTGCTACCTTAGGGTATTTAACGGGCTCTGGACAACAGGAAGTTGCCTGTACAACGTTGTTACTTCCAGTGAAGACTTCCGGTTGCAGCATTCCAGGTCCCAAGCTCCATTGCTTCTAGTGACTTGTTCCTAGTATTTATCCACGTGTGTTTACTCAGAATGTCTACTGAGTACAATCTCCTAGAGTCATCTCCTGAGCCAGTCCTGCATCTGAAGCCACAGTGTGTGTACTTAGGGCCCGATTCAGACCCGCTCGCTAGGCTGCCTTTGCTCGTAGCTGCCAATGGTTCGCAATGTGTGCATGTGTACGCATCGCAGTGCGTTTGCACGAACTAGTCCAGGCGAAGCGTTCGCTCGCTGAGCTCAGACAGCTTGTTGGACTGAGTGACAGGACAATGCATTTGTGTGTGGTATTGGGTTGGTCGAAGAAAACGGAGAGTGGTGGTGCGAACGCAGGCATGTCTGAGCATCTCAACGCCATTTCAGAGGCATGCAGAATTATCACAGAGCATCAAAGTACACTTCATTTGGTTGTATTTCATACCGATGCACTCGCAGTGCTTGCGGTAGGGTATGGTCAAGCACTGCGATCGCATCCGACGGTACTTGATGTTACCGATGGCTGCATACACTTCCTAGAGATGACGTGCATTAGTGGGCATCTTAAGACAGGCTTGTGGGCACATCGTGATCACAAGCCAAGACATAGTGGGCATGCTAATGCCTTGCGATCGCCTGCCTTTGCTGAATTTGCATATGCTGGGTGCGTGCGAACGCATCTAGCGAGCGGGTCTGAATCGAGCCCTTAGTACGTTGGTTTCATAACTGTCAACATCATCAGTGAGCACCTTTAAAACAGCAATAAGAATTAATGTCAAACAAGCCTGGTTTAGTATTAATTCTTATTGCCGTTTTAAAATGATCAGTCTATGCTGCCGATGATCAGCGATTTTGATAAACTGCAGCTTTGTAAATCTACCCCTTTGTGTCTGTGTGTCTCAGACACCAAAGACGGACTATATGGCCGAATGGGCAGGGAAACTATATAAACAAAGTAGTCAGATAATCCTTATTAATCCTGTGACAGTGTACATAAACATGTAAAAGCTATGACTTTGTGTCCTACATTTCTCATATGGGTCTGAGCCCCTGCCAATGGCACCAGCTTCTCTCCAGGATCTGCAAGTCATGTTTTAATAGATTTAGACATAATGCAATTTCCACTACATTTCACAAATGTAAGTTTATAGCTTTGATTAACTACACACTCCTTTGATTAAATCCTAAGTCATTCATCAGAATTTCACTGTCCTAAATGAAGTTTCCTGTCTTTGGTATCTACAGTATGCCTGCCCCAGTATACTCGTACAACAATTGTAAATTTTACAATTTCTATATAACCGTCCAGTTCTGCTGTAAAGGTAGCTATTATTATTATTATATTTATTAAATGTATTTGTTTGCCATCATCAACATAATATGCAGCTCTCTATGGGAATGTTTTTTCATTCCCAGTAGTACCCCTGTGGCGGTTACTCGTACACACTAGCAGAGCCGTAACTAGACTTTTTGGTGCCCTGTGCCAGAAAGAACATTGGCGCCCCCTCATTTTTCAAAGGGACATAATGCACCCAAAAAAGGGCCATGGCCCCATGGGGAAGGGCCAGGGAAGAGATAGGAGAGGCCAGGAGATGCTGGGGATGAAATAAGAGGAAGCTACAAGCAAGAATGATAATAAACAGAAATTTGACAGGCCCAAACAGCGCCCCCTGACCTGTGGTGCCCTGCGCGATGGCATCGGCCGCACTACCCTAGCTACGGCCCTGCACACTAGAGGCAGTTTAGTCAGGAGCCAATTAACCTAGCAATATATTTTGAAACTATAAATGGACCCTGGAGCACCCAAATGCCCCCAATGAGAACACAGGAGAACATACTAAGTTCATTCAGATAGTGATCTTGTAGGTTTTAAATTATCCAGTCAACAGATTGAGAAAGTAATAATCATAATTGCATAAGATAATGAAAATGATAAAACAACTTTGCAATAAATATACAGTAAACACAAATTATATAAAATTTGAATATTGAGAAAATATGTGAGATATACATGAAAAATATACAAATATATATAAAGTACAAGGTTGACTATGGTCATTACTAATCCCGGTTTTACATCCAAAACCATTAAACCACCTTCTGTAAAGTACACAATCTCTTTATTTGAAAACGTGTGGATCTGAGAAAAACAACCCTTGCAATGGTTGCTCTTCCTGCCCAAATCAGTCTACAGGAAAGTGGGGTTGGACCATGGGCGTAACTACCATAGGTGCAAGGGGTGCAGCTGCTATGGGCCCCAGAGCTTAGGGGGGCCCATCTTCCTTATCAACGTTACATGTGTTATATACATTTTTCATCATTGGAGGTACATAGTGGCCCTAACAAACTTTCAAATACCTAGTTATGCCCCTGGGTGGGAGACAAAATTAAGGGATCACTTATCTTACTGTCTTACTTGAATATTGGAGCATTTTCCATTGATCCAGGTAGGTCGTTGGTTAGAATCAGCAAACTAAAAGGCAAAAGTCACAAAAAGGGCTTGATGCAATATACCAGCCTACACTTGATTTTGTTGTGAGATTATATATATAATGTACTGTGCATATATATATATTTATATATATACACACACACAGATGTCATATATGTCAGAATAAATCTGAGACTTGCACTGTATTGTAGTTTTAAATATTTTGAACCTTTATAGGCTAAAACAACAAAAGCCTTTAATCCGTACTTTACCAAAAACAGATCATTAGATAAGGCTTAATGGACTTCTATTAAGCGTATCACCTAAACATCACAATATGTGTTATATTCCTAAAAAAAAATATTTTAAAATAGTTTGAATAAATAAAGGAAAATATATTGGCCATATTGTTGTGGGGAATTTATATATTTTAAAATGATGTGGCTGAATGAAAAGGTTACATGTGAGGACCCAGTACAGTGGGCACACCACTTTGTGAATATGCATAAAGTGGGGTTATGGCTGCACTAGCCTTTCCAGCCCAGTCCTCGGACAGGTGCTTTGTAGCCCTGTCTTTGTGCTCCTGAATGTATTGAAGATTAATACAGAGCAATTATGTGTAAAAAATTTTCAACCACTACCGATATTTATAGCCCCTAAATCTGTTTCTATAACATGAGTCTGTATTAAGGCCTTCTAGCCAAGCTGCCGTTACATTTTATGCTCACAAACTTGATTGGTAAAAACCATTTAGCACATGCATACACTATGTAGACAAAAGTTATTGGACACTGACAGCAAGTAGATCAACAAGCTTTTATTGACGTCAGTACTTTGTAGGTCCACCACGTGCAGTGATTACTGCAGACACCCTTCTTAGTAAACAGTCTAAAAGTTCCTGGACAACAGCAGGCGGTATGTTTTGCCATTCCGCCTTAAGTACAGTGACCAACTGTGACACTGAAGAAGGTCAAGTCAGCCTAGAATGCACTTGTCACTCAAATTCTTCCCAGAGGTTCTCAGTGGGGTTAATATCTGGACTCTGAGCTGGCCAGTCCATCCGGGGTAACTGAATTTTCTGTATACCAGTCCAGCGTCACCCTGGAACATGACAGGTGGCATTGCCATCCTGATAAAATCATTTGTTGTTTCCATAGAACTGCAAGTGCATAGGCCTCCTTACGAAGTGTTCTTGTCAAAACCGCTACATTAGTGGCCATTTGGAACTCGTGTGCAATGGTATGCATTTCGCTTGCGCAGAGGTGTCTAATCACTTTTGTCTACATAGTGTGCAAAATTTCCCCTGCGGAAGTCACATTGCATGAAATGTGGTGTTGAGGAGTTTTCACATTGCCCTCACAGTATCTAGGACCCAGTTCAGCAGTTTCTCCCTAGAATGCTTTTAGTTTATAGATATAGTGCAGCAGAGATATTCAGTAGGCTCTATAAACCTATGATGGCTGTCTAATCATCAGAGTCCAACAGCTGCTGATTAAAATTATTATCCTTTAATTATAGGAGATCGTCAAATGCCAACTCAATCTACCTCTTTCCCTTCTTCCTCGAAAGAAGAACCAATGCAGGTTAATTAATCCCGTTTAACCCCGACTGAGCGTACCTGACGTTTCCAAAATAAGCTCTGTCTATATTGTGCGGCCCCTGGACATATCATTAGTGCTTGTCTTCTTCTGTTGGGAAACAAAAGACCCTAATCGGAATCAGGAGTATCCGGCTGGGGGTAGTAACCACATCCTCCCAAGTAAAGGATAGTCTGATGGCTGTTGAAATTCATTTCCAGACCCGAGTCAAAAGAGTAGAGGCTCTTGTGGATTCTGGGGCCGCAGGGAATTTTATCTCCGAGTCTTTAGCACAGGAATTAAAGATTCCGGTACGACCCCTTTCTCACTCATTAGCTCTTTCCGGTGTAGATGGCAAGACCGTTTTAGGAGATGCAATCACTTCAATTTCTTTTCCAGTCTCACTCTGGGTACGAGTGCTTCATCAGGAAGAAATTGAGTTACTGGTCTAACCCAAGACCTCGCATGCCTTGGTGTTGGGTCTGCCATGGCTTCAAAAACATAATCCCATGATGGATCGGTCTTTTATGCATGTGTTGGCCTGGGGCTCAGGTTGCATTCAGAGATGTCTTTCTCAGGTACTGCCAATTCAGACGCAACAATTTCCTTCCTAGACTTCTGCTCCCGAAGTTCTTACTAAATCAACCAATTCTTCTGTTACTCCCGACTCCAGTCTGCCGGAACCATATCAAGATTTTACTGATGTCTTTTGTGAACAGTCTGCAGATAAGCTGCCTCCCCACCAGCCTTGGGACTGCGGAATTGACCATGTTCCTGGGAAGACACCTCCCCGAGGATTTATATACCTGCGGTCAGTTCCGGAGAGTGGGCAATGTCCCACTACATAAAAGAGAAGCTGGTTAAAGGGTTTATCAGACCATCCTTCTCTCCCGCTGGGGCTAGGTTTTCTTTTGTGGAGAAGAAAGAAGGGGGTCTTAGAACCTGCATCGACTACCATGGTCTTAATGAGATAAGTATCAAGAACAGGTATCTGCTATCACTCATCCCAGATCTTTTTGACAAGGAATAGGGCGCTTCCATTTTCACCAAACTGGACCTCAGTGGTGCTTACAACCTTATACATATTTGTGCTGGTGGTGAATGGAAGACTGCGTTCAATACGCGAGACGACCACTATGGTGATGCCCTTTGGGTTGTGCAATGCACCAGCCATTTTTCAAGGCTATGTAAATTCAATTTTAAAAATATTTTTACAGTTTCATGGTGGTAGACAATATCCTAATTTTTTCCAAGGACATCCAGATCCATCGTCTACATGTCACAGAAGTGCTTTCCCAGCTTTGAGCTCACCATTTGTTTGGGAAAATTTCCAAGTGTTTATTTGAGAGGTCTTCTGTCTCTTTTCTTGGTCACATCATTTCCGTGGATACCCTACGAATGGATCCTGAGAAACTGAGAGCAATTCAAGGTTGGCCCCGGCCAAATTCTTTGAAAGCTATCCAATACTTTCTTGGTTTCTCCAATTATTACCGGAGATTAATTCATAACTTCTCCACTATTGTCGCTCCCGTTACCGCCCTCACGAGAAATGGGGCTAATCCTTCCCTTTGGTCCCCTGCTGCGGAAGCTGCTTTCGTGACTTTAAAACAAGCTTTTTCGACTGCTCCCATTCTTTGATAACCACAGTTAGAAAAACCATTTAGAAGTGGATGTCTCTTCCGTGGGAGTAGGAGCTGTACTGTCTCAAGTGGCTGAGGATGGTAAGACTCATCCTTGTCGCTATTTTTCTTGCCATTAGGGATCAGGAGCTGCTTGCTATGAAGTTGGCATTAGAAGATTGGAGACACCTTCTGGAGGGGGCCAGATTCCCTGTTACCATTATTACAAAAATTTCCATTTGTGAAGGACATGATGGCAATTATCTACTCGCTGGGACATTCCTGTAGCACAAGGTCTGTCCTGGCTTGGGGTTTCAATTACATATGGAGAGTTAAAGACGGCAAGTTGGCGCTTGGTAATGCTTCTCTATTGCACTGCTTATACATACTCATTGTGGCAAAGTCACAGGCTTCACCATGTGAGGAAGGGGTTAATCTCCTGGGCTTCAACCTGGTTGATTCAAGACCTCTTTAAGGTCTGGTAAGTGAATTGTGTTTGTTCTTTTAAGAAGGACCTATATCTGTGAATTTCTATCTGGTATAATGTAATCACGCTATGCTATGATACTGCTATGCTGCAAACTGCTGTGCTGTAATACTGCAAATTGATGCTGTATTGCTGCCTTGTTACTGCTGAAACCATACTATGCTGCTGTGATTACTTAAAAAAGTGCCACAGTGTTTAGTAATGACTGTGTTGAGACTCTTTAGAGTGAGGAAGATTATCTGTGCTTAGTCAGTATAGGAGAGCTGCTCAATATTAAGTAGTAATGATAAAGGGAGATGGATTAAGTGCTAATATATGCTGTATTAATGGTGTATGAGCAGTGAAAAAATGGCAGCTTAAATTATATTTAGAAGAAAGGAATAAATAAAATTAATGGAATAAATAAAATAACTAAAATAATAAAATTACATCATCACCAGCCGCCATGGCCACAATACATGCTGCACCAAAAACCAAGCTAGCCCGGGGAGGACTGCAGCATCAGACTAAAGAACCTGGACCAGGTAGGGTAAGAGATAAGGAAAGTTACCGCTATCGACGCTGGCTGTATAACCCACCACTTTACAAAAGAGTATAAAAATCATTGTGCTGGATTATTTTACTTTATTTTAATTTATTTATTTTATTCATTTAAATATTTTATTCCACTAATGTTGTTTATTCCTTTCTTCTAAGCACCCATTTTTTCATTGCTCATACACCATTGTGTTGAGAATCTACTTGAAACTACTTCACTACAGTCAGTGGCATCCGTCCACTGGATGACACCAGGTGCAGTAAGAAGAATAGTGTGGGGTGTAGCCTTGCTGTAAGGAGGCGTGGTCTTGCGGGTAGTGAGCATGGCCAAAACCCCCATTTTAGTCTCTCTGGGGGGTACTGGAGGTGCGGACTGCCCCCGGGGACCAGTATATTTGCAGTGTCGGTTCCCTCACTGTGTCAGGAGCTGAGTGCTGCATGTAATGCTACAGTGCAGCACCAGGCTCCTGTCAGTAAGGGGGAATCGGCACTTTGGTGTCACCCCTCGGTGGATGATGCCCGGGTGTGGCCTGCATTCCCTTTGTGACGCCACTGACTACAGTCCTCTAGAGAGAGAAAAAAAGCAAACAGTAAACACTCCTGGGGCTGATTCTGAGTTGGGGAGTAAGCCAAAAAAAACTGTAAAACAAAAGCTAACTTTATCTGGAACAAATCATGTTGCACTGCAAGGGGTGCAAATACATTCATTGTTTTTGCATGCAGGGTAAATACTGGCTGATTTTGCATGTAGCCCACAAATCAGGGTTGCCGACTTTCTGGCTGCCCCTTCCGAGAGGGGGCAGCCAGTTCGGCATCGCAGGTGGGCGGCAGAGTGGGGGCATGGCCACATGATTGCATCATTTTGGCCCCACCCCGCTACACAATGCCAAGATTACCGGCGTTGTGGAGCAGGGGGCGGGGCCAAAATGACACGATTCAGAGTGAATCACGTCTCCGCCCTCCTCCCGCTGCAGAGGATTTTCTTGTAAATGCAGGGGGACCAGTGGGGTCGGCGGCTGCCAGGAGGCTTGCCTGCCTTTCCAGGGGGTCGGGAACGACACCCGATTTTCGGGAAGCTCCCGGCCGAATCAGGAGGGTAGGCAAGTAAGCAACAAACAGAGGTGTAGCATGTGGCCAGGGCACCTGGAGCACGAGCGTGCTACGGTGCCCCCCCCCCCCCCCCAAAAGTGTGTGCTATATAATATAACCACTATACAGCTATATATATGTATTCATGTACATATTTCAGAGGCTTAAACATTTTAAATTTTTTTTACTCTAATCATTTGCAACAGGATGTCTCTGGGTGATTATCTACTAGTCTGCCATATTCCCACATGTAATAATTATAATGTAATCTTGCAAATGTTTACATCTTATTTTAATTAGTCGCATAACATCTAATTAGTGATTCACTGATCAATGCCAAGTAACCCCTTCAGAGATTACTACCTTGTCGTTAAGTGCATTGAAGTACAGGGAATTTATTTTTAGTTAAAAGAGGGCAAAAAAAATAAATCTATATGGATTTATAATTGGATGCCTTGTTACACATAACAGTGTGCGTACATGCATCTATATGAGAAACATAATTCCATTGAGAATTAATAGAAATAAAAATGTTTTCAGAGTTTAGAACCCAATGCTGCAATTATAATGCAAATGTTACACTGTATTTCCATGTCATACATATACACATACAGTACAGTCTTTATTTCAAGAAACAACTAATTTTGACTAAATCGTCCTTAAAATAATGGTAATAGGAGAGTGTATTGGATGGTTGCCTGAGTTGTGAGATTTATACTCACAAAGCAGAAACCATTTTTTTTTCTTACCAGCAACAGAGAGCTCAACAACTGGAATACAGACAATTGCTTCCAGGGATGTTTAGAAGTTATAGTGTGCAAACGCTTTAAAAAGAAAAGGTAGACACTTCCGCTTCCGGCACCTATAAAGATAGCCATGTGAGCCCGGAGATCCTCTGCCTGCCCGGCATCTTCATTTATCACGGTCCTCCGTGGACCTCCCTAACCCACCACTCTTACCTGCCTTGCTGACCGGTGTCCTCCTCCCTCCGTATGGACAGGGCTTTAATCTCTCCCATGCCTACTAAAGTGCAGAGGCTGAAAGCTGAATGCCAACTCTCCAATATGGCCGTAGCTGCAGAGAACACCAATTACACCGCAGACACTGCAGAGCTGCCACCTCCTGCTGGTCCCACCCACCACTGTCATATTCCTCTGTTGCCAGGTACTCCTTTTCCTCTCACTTACGAGGAGGTAGTTAGAGCCATAAAAGAAACCGTTGAGCCTATGTTTGCTTCTCAAGCAGCTTCTCTCACTCAAGCAGTCACTGACTTAGAGGAACAGGTACAACAGATTTCTTCCAGAGTACAGTCTGCAGAGCAAAGAGTAGGATATATGTTTCAAGGTGTTACTTCATTTAAATCCCACACAACTAAACTCCTGAAGTCTCAACATCAAATCTGGTCTAAATTAGATTACTTAGAGAATCGCTCTCGCAGAAACAACCTACGCTTAGTGGGTCTACCAGAGGCTGTAAAAGGGACTCAATTATATCAATTTATTAATACCACATTCCTGGTGCTTTTACACATTTCATATGCATGCACAGATATGGTGGTAGAGAGGTCACATCAATTGGGTCCTGAACAGTCTGGTGATTCTTTAAATTCTCATCCGTGAGTTGTGATGTACCGTTGTTTGAATTTCCTCCATAAGGAAGCTATGTGAACGGCTTCCAGTATGTTCCCGCCTCGTTAAGGATAAAAGAAAGTCTATATGAGGGGGACTCATGTAAAGATTTCACGAATACCCCAGATACTGCTGCATACTTGGATGAGGAAGCTGTGGAAAAAGATGGCTTTGCTGGTGGTTGCTCTTCACCTGCTCCGGATCGAAGGATACATTTTATGCCCTGGTCATTCCAATCATACACTCATGATTCACCGAAAGAACTTCTAATTCCCTCAGTATTATCCGTGAGATATTTTGTTTGTCCTTACGTCTCCACCTATTGTCCCATTGTTTATACATGCTACTGTATGTTTTGTTTATCTACTGATGGTTACAATTCTGGCCTGCAGTTATTTTAGTTTCTATCCTTTTGGGTTTAATATTGTCTGGTGTAAGCCTGGCGGGCTAGGAAACTTTATGAGCTCAACTTTCTAATTACATTTATATAATCATTCTAATAATATCTAAGCGAAGTCAATTATAATCTGTACTGAGCATGCTACTTTTCGCTAGCTGTTTTGAGCTCTGCGCTACTAGATTTGTTGAATTTTCCTCTAACCCTCTTTCCTTCCTTCCCTACCGTTTCTTCTGTGGTGCTAAATAGACATCCTGTTCTTTGTGTCCTGTATGCTCAATGTTGCGATGTGACTCCTTGTAGTTGTATCCACTACATCTCTACATTATGACTGATTTAAGGTTAGGCTCATGGAATGTAGGTGAGATTAACTCCACTGCTAAACGCAAACAAAATACTGGCTTATCTATTAAATTTCACTAAGACGTAATTTTTCTTCAGGAGAAACAATTAATGGCTGCAGAGATGTTGAAACTCGGGCCCCCATTTACTAATGAGTTTTATCACCAAAACGAGTGAAAAATGTCACTGTGTATCATAAATGGTGCTCCAGCCAATCAGCTCCCAACTGTTAAGGGGGGTATCCACTAAACGATAAAGTTGAACGATAATGATAAAATAGTTCGATAATCGTTCAAACATCGTTTGCAAATCGTGCAGTAATTGTTTCTAACGATGTACGATGCGCGCTCCGCTGGTCGTTTGATCATCTCCTCCATCGACTGAACATGCAGGTCAATTTCACTTGATTGCTTACAAATCGTTTACACATCGTTCACGCTGAACGATCAAACGATGAACCACTGTCTGCCCACTATAGCTGAAAGCTCTCAATCACAGATTAAAACAACATAGGCCCTCATTCAGAGCCGTTCGCTATTTGCGGTCGTTCGTTTAAAAACAAGGGGTGGCTATTCAAATGATCCATACGCACATTGCAGTCTATTCACACCTCTAAGTCTGAACGAACGAGCAAAACATACGCTCGTTTATTTGTTAAAAACGCCCCCTGGCCGCTCGCACCATACGTCATGTCCGCTATTTATTAGATTAATCGAGTACATCGACCAGCGTATGAACTGCTCGCTATTCTTGTGGTTGGTGTTTGCTACCACAAATTTGCGAGCAGTTCAGGCTATAAAATAACCCAGTGACGTGGACAATGACGCTGCTGTTTTAAATATACACACCCATAAAACGCCCGTTTTGACCTTTAAGCACGCCTGCGTTCGGATCTCCACTCCCCATTTTCAAGCACCTTCCCCTGTTACCACCCACATACGCCTCATTCTGTCACTCAAAATAGCAGGCACTCGCAATATAGCGTACAAACGATTTTCGGCCGCACTGACTGGTTCGCGCATGCGTACTAAAAACCGTACGCATGCGCAGATGTGCAAACATCGCTCGGAACGAGCGTACTGCCGCTAACGAGCGGCTCTGAATGAGGGCCATAGTTTATTGTTAGATCTTTTGCAAATTGTTCAGAGTGGAAGATCATATTTCAAGGGAAACTTCAAGGGAAAATCGCTAAGAGGTTGGACAGGGATAAAATCGTCTAGTGGATGCCCCCCATTAATGGAGCATACACACGGTCAGACTTGTCAGATGAACGATTTTACCAAAGTTTTGAACGATTTGAATGATTGAACGATTTTTGACTGCATTAAAATGAATGGAATCGTCCAAGTCTGACTGCAAACACATCAGATGTCAGAAATCGTTATCTGACCATCGGGAACGCGCATCGTTGATCGTCCATCGTTCAGGCATGTCAGATATGAACGATTTTCCTTCAGATATGAACGACTGAACGATTTTTAAATCGTTATCGTTCATATCTGAAGGAAAAATCTGACCGTGTGTATGCACCATAACTGTTAGAAAAATTACAGTTGGGAGGTGATTGGCTGGAGCACCATTTGTCATACACAGTGAAATGTATCACTTGTTTTGGTGATAAAACTCGTTAGTAAATGGGGGCCTTAATATGCTCAATAAAACTGTAATGGCGGCCTCTCCCTTTAATTCAAAGGCTTGAGGTGTGGTTATTCTTGCAAGGAAACAATTACAAATTATAACTAATTCTGTACTTACTGATCCCTCTGGGCGGTATGTGATTGCAGATGTCTCTATTGATGTTTGTTATGTACTCTGTAATATTTACGCTCACAATGTCTATTCTAGAGAATTTTTTAATCATTTAATTTCTAAATTAAGGCCTTTCACCTCCTGCCAATTTGTAATTGTTGGTGATTTTAATTTGATTTCCTCCTGTTTTATAGACAGAAATACCCCGGCTCCAGCTGGCAGCTCACTACCTAAACGGGATGTGTCCTAGTTTTCCAAACAATTAAATTTTATTGATATCTGACACCCTATTGACAGGGAATATACATGTCTCTCCGCTGCACTCGGGGCTCTGGCAAGAAAAGACTATGGGCCCGATTCAGACCTGGACACTAAGCCGCTGATGCACACTATGGGCGATTGTCGCCCACCTGCGCATGCATTGCAGTGCGCACGTGCAAACCAGTCATTGGAAATCGTTCGTTCATTGAACACAGACTGAGCGCTATTTTGAGTGACAGTGCCGTTTGTGGGTGATAACGGGAAGGTGCTTGTGAACGGGGGACTGGTGCTGCGAACGCAGGCGTGTCTGGGCATCAAAACTGAGTTTTATGTATGTGCATACTTAGCATGGAAGCATCTTTGTACACGTCACTTGGTTGTATTTCAGCCTGCAGTGATCGCAGTGCTTGCGGTGGAGTAGGGACTACCTCAAGTGCTGCGTGCAGCTCCGACGTGTGCTACGAAAGAAATGTAGGCGTCTTTATACTGGCGTGCGCTCACTTTGCCATCGCTTTCTAAAACATAGAGGACGTCCTTACCCAGAAAGTGCGATTGCAGAATTTGCATACTCCGCCCATTTTAACAACGAGAGAGTGCAGCTTAGGATACGGGTCTGAATGAGCTCCTATGTTCTTCTTTCAGATGTATTATTCCCTATGGCAACAGACTCTGATATTTACCTATCAGAAATTGCGCTGGTCTGGGCTACACTTGCTGCCATGATGGATAGAGGCTCTTATAGACAATGGTACTTCCCTTCACATTTGACTAATTCCCTTAAATTTTGTAGTAAAGTGGAAACCTATTGGCAAGAGTTTAAGCATAATAATGCCCAACATGAACTCGACGACCCCCTCCTTTTTTGGCAGTCCTCCAAGTCGGTCATTTGAGGTAATATGTCCTATACTTCTCATACAGGAAGAGGCGTACTGCTCTGCCCAACAAACTCTAACGGATTCATTTAAATTATTTAAGCTTACCTCTTCTCCTGCCAATAAATTGTCTTACTCATTGACTAAGCAACATTTCGATGACATGTTATCAGAGTTTGAGGACAGGTACTCTTGGCAAAGGGAATATCGTTTTCATAAACTGGGTAACCACACCGGGAAATTACTCTCTAATCTGCTGCGTAGATCCCAACCCTCTGGTTTAATCCCGTCATTAAAAAGTTAGATGGGTCTCGCACTACTTCTAGCGCACAGATTACCGAGGTTCTTCGCGATTTTTATGAATCGGTTTACTGTCAGCTAGCCATAGATGCTGCAGCCAAGTCTCTCTTTTGGCAACATAAATCTATGCCTACTTTAGATACTTCTATGGTGGATTCCCTTCATGTGATAGAAGAACTCTGAACTGCTATTAAAAGTTTGAAGCCATCAAAGGCTCCAGGCCCTGATGGCTTCACATGTGATTTTTATAAAATTCTTTCTCCTAGAATTGAAGACTCCCTGTTAGGTGTGTTTACCTGTATTTTAGAAAAATGCACTATCCCCCCCAATACTTTGATTTGACTTTACTTTGGGTCCTCCCTTAACCTGGTAGGAAGCCAGAACTCCTCGGGTCCTACCACCCGTTATTCTTATTAAACGTCAACTATTAATTATTGACTCAAATTCGGGAAAACCGCCTTAAGCTAGTTCTCCCTTGCCTGACACGTGATGACCAAACAGGATTTATTTGGGGTCGTCATTCCACCTATATTAACAGGGTCTTGGCTGTGGCTCAATCTCTATAATATATTGTTAGCCTTAGATGACGAAAAGGATTGTGTCTTGTAACATGCGATCATCTTTATGAAGTGCTTTCCCATTTTTGGTTTCTCAGCAGACTTTATTTAAATACTTCAAACTTTATATATGAATCCTTATACTCAAGTGTTATGTAACGGATATTTATCTGACCCTTTTACAATCTGTAGATGGATGCGTCAAGGTTGCCCCTTATCCTCTCTCTTATTCGCTTTAGCAATTGAGCCTTTAGCTATTGTGCTTCGTGCCCAATCTGGTTTCTCTGGTATTGTGGTAGGTTCAATCTAAACAAAAATCACACTTTTCACTGATGATATGCTTCTTTTTGTATCTTCCCCTGTAGTTTCCATACCAGTTATTTGGTTTTAATTTCCCGTTTTCAATATTTCTCGGGTTATAAGATTAATTATGAAAAATCAGAGATCCTTTTCCGGTTCTGCTGTCCCCCTTCTCTCTACTACATTTCCTCAATTTTTTTTTATTTTTAACTCTCCTTTAAAATATTTGGGAGCACTTATACCCCCAATCTTGATGATCTTTATAAGGTTAATTTCTCCTCTTTTGTGATCCATTATTGCTAGGAAGCTTGATGACTGGCAAATTCTGCCTTTGTCTTTGCTGGGTCGAGCGGCCGCTCTGAAGAGTATTATTTTGCCAAAATTATCATATCTCATTCAAATGTTACCTATACTAGATTTCTAAGTAAAGAAAAGTCTTTGTCTTGATGTATTTCGCACGTAGAGCTATTTTGTTAGTATAAAAAGATAAATATTAGGTATACATTAAAAGAAGTTGGTCATATGGTACCAATTCAGCGAAATAAACATGAAAAATAATAAAGAGTGAATAAATTAATAAAATCAAGATAAGTCCCCGCCGAGTATCTTCATTATTAATTTGTTTTATCTGTTGTTGTAAATTAAATGAAGTCGAGCAATAGTATAATTGATATATTCCTGAATAGAGCCCTAAATGGGAAAATAAAGGGACTCAGGAGGTGGTAATAATCCTCTAGTTCACATATAGTGCAAACGCGTATAAACATACTGATATAATTTTCTATTTGAAATAAGGGGGCACCCTCCTACACAGTGATATCACACGTAAGTTTATTTATTTCAATATATGATCTCTTAGGAATTTGCAAGAGTATGGTTCACTATATCAAGCCCTTAATTCAACCTTTTCTCTAAATATCGCAAATAGTCCTAATCTGCATCACGCTATGTCCTTATATCTGTAATTCATTATATCCGTAATTCCCACCAAGAAATATTTGTTACCCACCATTAAATTGTCACCTTATATTAATGATCATTTACTTTTGCCTTATGCTGTAACTCATCAGTGAGATATGCATTGTATAATGCCTTATTGATTCAGAAATATATTTGATAAATAACACATATACTCAGGAGAGGTCTCAGTATATTTCATCCATAAAATTGTTGAGAAAACAGTGTTTAATATTATTTAGTTAATATATCCTATTTAGACACTGCTGCTCCTTCCCACTCCTTTATAGTGTATTGCTATAACTGAATTTTTGGCAACTAATATCTAGGAATCCCCTGAGCTTGAATAACTAAGGTGGTTAATTTCGGGTGGTTTAGAATAACGTATAAATTCTTTTTCACTGCAGCCAATCTCACTCTGGTTACAAGGATACCGTTACACATGCATATTTTGCAACAATGTTGCCAGTCACGGCTGTATTTCAGTAAGTGAGCTTTCTCACACTGCAGCGTCCTGTCTCAGAACAGCCTTTGTGTGATTAAGTTGCTGACATATTAAATTGATTTATATGGGAAAGATTTCTGGACTGCACAACCTGACTATATATATGATGGGAGGTGCTACCTGATGAGACTAATTGCAGGCACAGAAACAGACAAATCTCAGGTGCACAACTCCAAATTATTAATAATATATATAAATGCAATAAAATTTTGCAATCAATAGAGGTTTTTAGCATAATCATAGCCAAGGTTATGGGCCTACCCACCATATCCAGGTAACCTCTTTCGGGTAGTTCCCTAACATACTAGGGTTCAAATCCAGAGTGCAGGACCCCCCAAAACTGGCCCAGCCAAGCTGCCCCAGGGCACCACCATAGTAAGAAAAGTGCAGTGTAAAGAGATAATTAGGAGCACTATGGTGGTGCCCTGGGGCGGCTTGGCTGGGCCAGTTTTGGGGGGTCCTGCGCTCTGGATTTGAACCCTAGTATGTTACGGACCTACCCGAAAGAGGTTACCTGGATATGCTGGGTAGGTCCATAACCTTGGCCATGATTATGCTAAAAACCTCTATTGATTGCAAAATGTTATTGCATTTATATATATTATTAATAATTTGGAGTTGTGCACCTGAGATTTGTATATTAAACTGATTTACAATATATTAATTATTTCAGACATAAAGTGCACACGGCGGGCGTGCCGACACGCATTTTACTGTATGCTTTTTCAAGTCAAGCCGATTGTATGCACTGCCCCAGACTTTATTCATATATGCGGACCAATCAGATCATGTTACCTGGTCATGTGACGACCAGGACCAATCATGTGTTAGTTTACATTTACACTACGAGCTCCGTGTCTCCTCCAATGGGATACTATCTGCGTATCTCATTGGAGGAAACACAGAGCTCATAGTGTAAATATAAACTAACATGACCAGGTAACATAATTTATAAAACAGTTACTTAGGTTGAGCCACACACAACGTTAGGTGTGAAATTGACTAAAAATCATGTATGGCCAAGTTTAAACATGCCAGGCTTTTTTTATGTAGCTACAGATACGACATGTTATGCCATCATTGTTGACCCCCATCTCTTTATCCTCAGAGGATGACTCACTACAGGCTTTATTAACTTTGGTTTGGTTATTTCTTATAGAACTAAATAATTATATTGGGATCAATTATCTATAGCTTGGGTAAGCTTTGGTTAGCCACATATTCCTGTTGGAATTTAGATTTTCCAGGTATGTTTTCTACAGTTGCAAATTTATACCATATGTATCTGCCATTAAAATACCTTCCCTCAGCTTCATTAGAAGAAGTTCTCTTCTTTCTGTTCTGAGAGGCATGGACGGGATCAGAATTTGGAGGGTATGCTGGTTCCTGTAGTGCTATTTGGAGAATTCTCAGGTACCTCCAGGTGAGTTGGCTTTCAAATATCTAAATATATGTGCTATTATAATGTGATATAACAGCATGCAATTATTTGACCCAAAGTGGGTGCTATTATCATGTGGCGTTAGGGACCTCCGGTACAGCGACACCTTGACGGGGCCTGGATGGTTTAAACATATCTTTGCAAATATATGCAACAAAGATCTCTGAATTTCTATTATCATGCAGTATTCAAAGCTTACTGCTGGCCTTTTGAAGTGAATATTTCAGCAATCTGAATACTGGAACAAATCTTGCACTTGCTAGGAAAGGCACTAATTAGGAAATTAGTCACAGAGTTCAGGAGTAGCTTCACCCAGTAAGGACTGGGTTAACAGAAGCAATACAGCGGAATAGCAGAACTGCACTGCTCAGGATACTTATTACTTTAGGAATTAGTTCAGGAGCTCAGTGTAGCATTGGCTCAGTGGGAACTGAGCTTAGACGTTGTACTGGCAATTTGCTAGAACCAGTGGAGGGAACTTATACCCCTGGGTTAGCTGTGAGAGGCTGAGCAGAATCAGATGGTTCAGGGAGGCTCAGTCTGGCATAGGATTGGATGGACCGTGGTCAGAACATGTCACAGCAGTACTCCAGGCTAGGCTCTGACGTGGATTGCGGCCTAGCAGGCCAAGAAAACTGAAGCATATGCATCCTAGAATGGACAAAGAACACCGGCACCTTGCCATGAGACTGGATCACAGCGCGGCAGGAGCGGTAAGTGACCCAGCGGCACAGGAAACAGGACCGGGCTGTGACAATACCAGGGATGGGTCAATGAGCATGATATAAGTACTGTTTTGTGTTCATCTGTTGTAATAGATTTTGCAGTGCAATCAAGCAGCAATTTGTAAAAGTGCTATTCTACAGAGGTGACCAGAAAGTTCTCTGTATTGTATGGTAGCCACTATAAAACTCCCTGTATTGTGTACAGGCCACTACAATATAATACTCTTTGTATTGTACAGAGATTATTAGAATACTTTCTGTGGGCCTGACATTATATCACACACATATGCATAACATGCACCCAAAGGAGGACACAGTTTGCACAGTATGTTTTATAAATCTACACAATTTGTTGAAATTGATCTGTTGTATCATGTGTGAGTTAAGTCGTATTGGCCTCTTTTAAACAGACTCAGCTGTGCACTGTGCAGTGGTTTTGTGTGTGTACAATGTAAATAAAGATTAAAAAATAGGAAAATACAGCATGGGGTCCTCCCTAAAAGCATAACCAGCACTGGACCTCGGAGCCCATTCAGCTACTGGAAATTCTGTATTTCCAGTAACCAGCATATACTGAACCACCAGGGGACCTTACACTATAACAGGGAGACACACCGCGTGTGTCACGGCCTGGGTTTCTCGGCATGGTGGTTACCGGGTTACCTGTGAAGTCGTTATGGTGGGGGGTCTCTGGCAGCAGTGCTGAGGTTTTGCAGTGTTTCCGTTCCGTTGGCATGGGCACCGCCATCTTGCCTGTGGCCAAGTGATTCCAGCTGTTCAATCCTGGTAGGTCATGTGCTCATTCCAGCCAGTCACAGCGTGGCACTGCGTATTTAGGATGGTCCAGAGCCTTCCTTCCTTTGCTAGTGCAACGTGTTTCTCATCTGCGGCTGAGAGAGAGTACCTGTGCCTTACCTGTCTCCTTGGAAGAGCTACTAGCCTGAACCTTGCCTGCTCCAACCTGCTGGACTTACCCTGCACCCTCCACCTACCTTTTCACCTCCCTTCACTCCCAGCTGAACTTCATTACCTCTGCCTGCATTTGTTACAGCTCCCCATACCTGCATTCAGTTACAGCTCACCATACCTGCATTCTGTTACAGCTCACCATACCTGTATACCGGACTGTTCCTGCCTGTCACTATCTGGACATTCTCCCATTAACCCCCACTACAGTTATCAAGTGCACTTTAGTGCTATACCTGGACTTTTTTCGTTTGCCATTCCCAAGTCTTCTAAGCCACTTATTAAAAACTCCACTTTTTCATTTAAGTCTGCTTCTGTGTCTGCTCCTATCACCACCCCGGGTCCACAACAAAATCAGAACCTCACAGTTTGCACTGGCCCCATGTATCCGGCCACAGAACAGGAGTCTGGAGTGGATTTATTTTGCTGTATTGCTGGTCATTTCGAAAACCTGGAAGCTATGCAACATCAAATGGCTCAGTTTTCTACAGGAGATGTCTAAATGACAAGATAATCTGCAAACCTTGTTAGTAACCCCTGGGGTATCAGCAACTACACCTCCTCCTGTGCCTGGTAATACAGGGACCAGGGTATCCCCTTGTCTACATCTTCCTATGCCAAGCAAATTTGACGGCAATCCTAAGCTCTGTCGTGGTTTCTTAAATCAGTATGATATACACTTTACATTACAGCCTGATAACTTTCCCACCGCTAGAACTAAAGTGGCATACATTGTGTCTTTGTTGACTGGCTCAGCTTTGGATTGGGCCTCCCCACTCTGGGAGAGTTCAGACTCGCTGCTGGATAACTATACAGACTTTGTATCTTCATTCAGGAGGGTTTTCGATGAACCTGGACGCACAGTGTCAGCATCGTCCTGTATCACGACCGTGAGACAAGGAACCTGTCCTGTTAGTCAATATGCCGTACAGTTTCAAATCTTGGCATCAGAGCTTAAGTGGTTAGAGGGGGCCCTCACCTCAGCCTTTTGGCATGGCCTTTCTGACCGATTAAAAGATGATCTGATCACCCGTGAGCTTCCCACTAATTTAAATGATATGATCTCACTCTGCAACAAAATTGACCTACACTTCAGAGAACATCAGGCTGAAAAGCACAGAACTGACCGGCAAAGGTCATTTACGCCTCCCTTACATACCCGTCCACCCCATACTCCTATAGATGAGGAGCCTATGCAGGTGAAACAAACCCATCTCTCCAAAGAGGAACGTCAGAGAAGGATGCTAAAAAACCTCTGTACTGCGGAAATTCGGGTCACCTGATGGCCTCCTGCTCCCGCAAATCGGGAAACGCCCGTTCCTAACTGACCTTGGGGACATCAAGTTAGGAGTTATGAGCCCATCCCAAAATACTAAAGATTTTAAGATTTCCTTAGCTTTGGATCTCAAGCCCAACCCTGTCTTCGTCTCTGCTCTATTAGACTCTGGAGCAGCCGGAAACTTCATGACTTCCAGCCTAGTCGATAAATGACAGATTCCTTGTTCATCTCTCAAGCACGCAGTTTCACTGACTTCTGTAGATGGACGGCCTCTAGCTAAAGGAGTGGTCACCAAGGAAACTCAACCAGTATTAGTTCATTTTGGGGCTCTCCACTCTGAGACTTTAAAGTTCTTAGTGATACCAGAGGCTTTTCAAGAAATCATTTTAGGACTACCCCGGTTTCACCAGCATAATCCCAGGATAGACTGATGTTCAATGCAGATTCTTTCATGGGGAACTGACTGTCAGAAATCCTGTCTTCCCAAGATACAACCTGTAAGAAAGACAGCTTTGTTAACATCTCCAGCTATTCCCAAGGAGTACCAGATGTTCTCTGATGTTTTTTCCGAACAACAGGCGAACGTCTTACCTCCCCACAGAGAATGGGACTGTCCTATCGAGCTGCTGCCTGACAAGATGCCACCCCGTGGTCGCACCTATCCTCTATCCGTGCCTGAGACTCAAGCCATATCTGAATACATCCAGGACAACCTAGCGAAAGGGTTTATTCGTCCTTCCACCTCTCCTGCTGGAGCTGGCTTCTTTTTTTTTGTCAAGAAAGACGGTGGCCTAAAAGCTTGTATAGATTACCGGGGCCTTACTGATATTAAGAATCGATATCCTCTTCCCCTGATCACAGAGTTGTTCAACAGAGTTAAAGGGTCCATCATATTCCCAAAGTTGGATCTGAGAGGGGCTTATAGTCTCATCCATATTCGCGCTGGTGATGAATGGAAGACCGCCATTAATACTAGAGATGGACACTTTGAATACCTTGTGATGCCCTTTGGGTTGTGAAATGCCCCTGCTGTGTTTCAGGGCTTTGTTAATGAGATTTTCCAGGACTTGTTGTACGTCTCGGTTGTAGTTTACCTGGATGATATATTGATTTTTTCGTCTTCTATAGCAAAACATCATGAACATGTGAAGGAAGTATTGTCCCGTCTGAGAAAGAACCGCCTTTACTGCAAACTGGAGAAATGTGTCTTTGGGATACCCAGTGTGCCATTCCTTGGTTGCGTCATCTCTGGCTCCAGTCTAGAAATGGACCCCAAGAAGGTGCAGGCGATGCTGGATTGGTCCCGTCCTCAAACTTTGAAAGCCATCCAGAGATTGCTTTGGTTCGCCAACTACTATAGATGTTTTTATTAAAGGATTTTCATCATTATTGGCTCCCATCACCGCACTGACCCAAAGATGCTAATCCTGCCCTATGGTCACCCAAGGCAGAGACTGCCTTCCAACTTTTAAAACAGGTGTTTATTTCTGCTCCAGTCTTACGACAACCAGATCTGGATAGGCCGTTTCTATTGGAGGTGGATGCATCATCAGAGGCCGTGGGTGCAGTTCTTTCCCAGCGTTATGGCGATAATCGAGTTCATCCCTGTGGGTTTTTCTCCAAGAAATTTTCTCCTGCCGAAAGAAATTATGCCATTGGTGAACAATTGGCAGTGAAGTTAGCATTAAAAGAATGGAGATACCTGCTGGAAGGGGCCAAGTTTCACTTCACTGTCTTCATGGACCATAGAAATCTTCTCTTCCTCAAGAATCTTCAGTGCGTGAGTCCTTGTTAGGCCCAATGGGCAATATTTTTTGCATGGTTCCAGTTCACCCTGACCTTCCAGTCTGGAGCCCTTAATCAAAAGTCAGATGCTCTGTCCAGATGTCTCCTCTGCAATGACAAATCGGAGAATCAACAAAATACCCCTGTTTTGGAGTCAAGAGTGTTCGCCACCTTACAGTTACAGCCTCCTATTGGGAAGTCCTTTGTGGCCCCGGAGTTAAGGAAGCAGCTCCTCATCTGGGTTCATTCCTCTCGCTTTGCAGGTCACTCAGGTACCCGGAAGACCTTGGAATTTTAAAGAGAGGCTATTGGTGGCCATCCATGAAAGCAGATGTGTCGGATTTCGTCTCTTCATGTTCTTCGTGTGCCCAGCATAAATCTTCACGTCAGGCACTGGCTGGTGAGTTATTGCCACTACCTATTCCATCATGCCCATGGACGCATCTCTCCATGGACTTCGTCACGGATCTGCCGAATTCTCAAGGGTTCACTACCATCTGGGTCGTAGTAGATCGATTCTCCAAAATGGTCCATTACATACCACTAAAGAAATTGCCTTCTGCTCCTGACTTGGCTCACTTGTTCGTTCAACATATTTTCCGTCTCCATGGTATTCCTGCTGAGATAGTCTCTGACTGTGGTGTTCAGTTCACAGCAAAATTTTGGAGAGCCTTATGTTCTGTATTGCAAGTGAAGCTAAATTTTTCTACGGCTTATCACCAACAAAGCATTGGTTCCACTGAGAGGGTTAATCAAGACCTTGAGACCTTCCTGAGGATTTATATGACATCTTCCCAAGACAATTGGTCTGTATTGCTGCCATGGGCTGAATTTGCACATAATGCCTCCTACCACTCTTCCACGAACCAAACTCCATTTCAAGTGGTATACGGACTTCATCCTCGGGTCCCTGAATTTCAAAACCTGCCCATCTTTGAAGTCCCAGCTGTAGAAGACACTGTACGGAAATTTGAATCAATCTGGTCTCAAGTTCGTACTGACCTGGAGAAGGCGTCCTCCCTTTACAAATTTCAAGCTGATAAGAAGCGTAGGAAAGTACCACGTATGCAAGTTGGAGACCGAGTCTGGTTGTCCACCAGGAACCTATGACTTAGAGTACCATCTATGAAATTTGCTCCACGCTTCATCGGGCCCTTCTCCATCATAGAAATCATTAACCCTGTGGCTTATCGCCTTCAGCTACCCCCTTATCTGAAAAATTCCAAATTCCTTTCATGTCTCCCTGCTAAAACCCCTGGTGCTAAATAAATTACACAGAAATTCCTGCCTGCTTCTCCCCGTGTCCAGACTGAAAGGGGCGTGGAGTTTGAGGTCTCCCAGGTCTTGGATTCCTGTCTCCGCAGAGGACATTTGCAGTACCTGTTGGACTGGAGGGGCTACGGCCCAGAAGAATGTTGTTGGACTGATACCTGAGATATCCATGCTCCTGCACTCACCAAGAGGTTCCATGCTGCCCATCCAGAGAAGCCTGGTGAGTGTCCTG
Source organism: Taudactylus pleione (assembly GCA_031769625.1). NCBI lineage: Eukaryota > Metazoa > Chordata > Amphibia > Anura > Myobatrachidae > Taudactylus > Taudactylus pleione. The sequence continues at coordinate 14,081,329 of JAUIMM010000064.1, read as the reverse complement.
AGGTCACCCATAAGGGGGGGGGTACTGTCATGGTCAGGGTTTCTCAGCATGGTGGTCACCGGGTATTACCTGTGAGGTCTCTGGCAGCGGTGCTGGTGTTTGGCGAGGGGTATTGGCTGCGCGTGGTTCTGTGCGGGCACATTGTCACTAGGCCTGGTGAGGTCTGGCAGTGTTTCCGTTCCGTTGGCATGGGCACCGCCATCTTGCCTGTGGCCATGTGATTCCAGCTGTCCCTTCCTGGTAGATCATGTGCTCATTCCAGCCAGTCACAGCATGGCACTGAGTATTTAGGAAGGTCCAGAGCCTTCCTTCCTTTGCCAGTGCAACGTGTTTCTCAGCTGCCGCTGAGAGAGAGTACCTGTGCCTTACCTGTCTCCTTGGAAGTGCTACTAGCCTGAACCTTGCCTGCTCCAACCTGCTGGACTTACCCTGTACCCTCCACCTACCTTTTCACCTGCCTGAGTACCTGAACCTGCTGTTTCCCTGCACCTTGCCTCCCTTCACTCAGCTGGACTTCATTACCTCTGCCTGCATTTGTTACAGCTCCCCATACCTGCATTCAGGTACAGCTCACCATACCTGCATTCAGTTACAGCTCACCATACCTGCATTCTGTTACAGCTCACCATACCTGTATACTGGACTGTTCCTTCCTGTCACATTCTCCCATTAACCCCCACTACAGTTATCAAGTGCACTTTAGTGCTATACCTGGCCTTTTTTGTTTGCCATTCCCATGTCTTCTAAACCACTTATTATAAACTCCACTTTTTCATTTAAGTCTGCTTCTGTGTCTGCTGTTAAAAATCATATTGTTCTTTACAGTGGGACTATAGGTCCCAGCAAACCTGCCCCATGGCACTTGTAGACCCACAAGTGCCAGCAGACCACTGGCACCTGTAACCCCACTGTAAAGAAAATATTAAAAAGACAGTACTCAGACACCAAAGGATTTCACTCTGAATTACACACTCGCTCACACTCACACTACTTACTTACCTACTCCATGGTGCTGGTCGGTTCCCTATTCCGTGTAGGCATCCAGGGGGTTTGGCAAAATAACAGTCAGCAAACTCAATCCCACAGACAAGGAAGCACTGTACTGTTTTTTTTATATATATTTTCTTTACAGTAGGGGTACAGGTGATGGCACTTGTAGTACTACAAGTGCTACGGAACAGGTTTTCTGGGTCCAGTAGTCCCACTGTAAAGAACAATTTTATTTCTATATTGACACATTACCAACCTGCATCCATCGCCTCCAGGGATGCAGGGGTAATGTGTTGTTTTCGATCAGATCTAATCCTTGTATTATATTGCCATAGCAAATTTATTGTTATATTCTGCAACACCACAGCTTTCCCAGTTTCCCATACCTGCTGCCGTGGTGTTACTCTTGTCTACATGCTCTACTTTACTCCTCACATCCAGCCTCTTTGCAGTCATGTTGCTTCAAACTTCTAAATATAGCTTTTCCTTTTCTTACCCAAGATGCAACCAAAAGACATCCATTATCTCATTATCTCTTGCTTTGGTTACTGCAACGGTGATGGAGTTGATTAATGCAGTTCTACAAGTGTTCATCTTCTTTAACAGATATACTGTAGCTTAAGATAGGATATACAGTAATTTCTCAAACATAATATACTTTTAATGGGGTTGGAGTGAGTTACCTATTCACATATTATAGCGCTATTGGCCATAAAGCAGCAGGTGTTCCAGCCAGGCCAAAAATGGTTTAAGAAAGCATGTGAGATGGTCATGTGATGCTTCCATCCAATTTTGCAACACCTGCATGCAGCCTCTTCCACCTGATGGAAAGTTTGTCTGTTTCAGCCAGGAATTGTCCAAACTTTTTTAAGCCATAATACACATCGCTAAAGCCACCCTTTGTTTGTCACCTCTTTGACTATTTCATAACAAAATGTAATAAGTGGCCATAGTAAAACCATTGACATGGTCAGCCCTGGTTTCTTTTTCATGGGGACACTTGAAACACTGGGTATAGTAAGACCTGGAGGAGTCTGGGCACCAATAGATTCCTCCTCCCCTATACTCCACACCCTGCACAAAGCAGTCAGTTTTCTGTCATTGTTCAATGGACCTGGGCATGGTTTTTCAACTCCAAGACATGGGATCTGGGTGGTTCTTCTGGGGGATAATCTGTCTCCCGGACATTTCAGGCCATGTACATCTTTCCACCAGTGTCCATGTTTCCAGCTGGACTTTGCAAACTAAGTCTGGTAGGCAGATCTGCCATTCCGGTGACCACAGATTGGCCATACAAGGCATGGTACGTGGACCTCCACAGACTGTCAGTGGCTCCACCCTGGCAGTTCCTGCTAAGGCTGGACTTTCTAATTCCGGGTCTATTACAGTACTGGTATCTCCCTCATCTGGCTTTTGCAGGGTGGCTGTCAAGACAGCCTTCCTGAACACCAATGGTTTCTCCAACACAGTTGTGCATGAAACCTGTTTCACTAGGTTGACCCATGTGATGAATCTAGATTTCCTGGTGTGCCATCAGGAAGTTGGATCCTGCAGTTTTCCACCTCTCCAGAATTCTGGCCTTCCTACAGATGGGGTAGGACATGGGCCTTCATTAATCTTTCCTTAAGGTGTAAGTATCTGCCTTCTTGATCTATTTCCAGAGACAGGTTGCAATCATTCCTGCTGTGCAGACCTTCCTTTAGTTCTATGGGCTCTTTTGCTCCATCCATTTTAACTTTTGGACTCCATATACCTCAGATGGCTTATCTGGCAGACTGTGTTCCTCCTGACTATTTCTTCTGTAAATTAGTTTTTTCTGTCTCCCAGGTTACCTTTAATGATGTTTCACTGTGATAGTGTGATCCTACAGAGCTAAATAACTTTCCTTTTAAAAAATTTTCTCCGGTTTTAGATCAAGTAGGGGATGGTGGTCCCTGCTTTTCCTGAGGAGGGTCAGCAGGATCCTCAGTAATTCCTACAGAACTTTTGACATTGTGCAGAATTTACATTGAAATAACCAAAGTTTTCTTTGGCGTGCCTCCCAGCAGACCATGGCTCGATGGATTTAGGCAGCCATCCATCAGACCTCAATTTAGCATCTGTGTTCCTGACTTGGTGAGGGCCTACTCAGTCAGTTGGCACTTCCAGGAAAGCTTAGCAGTGTGCCTCGGTGGAGCAACTTTGCAGTGCAGCTGCACGGTCCTTTGCACACTCCTTTATTAATTTCTACTGTTTTAACACCTTCACCTCTAGGGATGCTAGTTTTCGGCTGTGTTGCTATCCAGGGTTGTTGTGGTTGAGGCCCACCAGTCTCACTTAGTGTGTGTACCTGCTTTTCCTATTCTCCTCCTACTCTCAGTCCTGTAGGCTTTGACAGAAAAATGGGCTGCTTTGGGCAGGGGGTGGGGTATAGGAGAGGAGGAGCCTGTGCCACTTTCTGCAGCTAAATAAACTTTGTGGACTTCAGCTAGTTAGGTGTTGATAAATTCTCATCCCATTGAAGTTCATTAGCGTTATTTGTCCTGCCAAACTATATCTCGTTTTACTATTTATGTGCAAGCTTAGGAACATTGATATTTATCTGTTCATATGTGTTCCGCCAATCTTAAAAAAAACAAAAAAAAGTGTCATTAGCAAGTAAAAAACAAAACAGTATGTAGATGCTCTCACACAGACTTAGGATATTGTTAAAAATTACTTTAAAAAATACTCTAAATATAGTTGGAATGTTGATGTAGCCTATAATAATATAATATAATCTAGCTCATGGGAACTACTGTATAAATAGCTTCAAATGCATAGTGGTTATGCTGAGAGGTAGAATCTCTGGGGACGAACTCCTCATAGGGCTCAGATCATGATATATCTACAGCCTAAAACCTGACCAGCGTCAAAGAAGAAAATAAAGATCAGGAAGATGTTAACAGCAATGTTCTAGGCATCTGTGCTCAGGTAGGAACTCCTGTGCAAAACATACTGATTGTTAGCATAACATTTAAAAAAATTAAAAAGTGATAAACGTCTTTTTATTGTGCAAGAATATATACAGTATTTATGTTATCCATATGAATAATTAGTCTTGTTTTTGTTTTTTAAATAAATTTGTTTCAGTCATTCATTTTGTTAGAAACTTTGTTACTCATATAAAATGTTACATTGTTGTCATGAACAGTATCAATAATAACGGACATAAACAACATTACATTTTATATATACTCTTAGCTGTTATCATCACATTTATGTAAATATTTCAATATATGAAGAAAACTACTGGATCTTTTCATGTTATAGAATCTATTTTAATTAATTTTTTGTAATTTTTATAAACATCTTCAAATATTTGTAATTTATTAACTAATTAACATACATTTTTTTTTCAATTAATGTTATTATGTTTTACTTAATCCCAATAAATAAATTTAGTCAAACAAAAAAACAAAATAACGTATTAGGTAATGTGTCATTTCTTTTTTCTTTAAATAATTGTGGTTAATTACACAATAAATACACTGGAAAGCTGAAAGGGAGAGAAGAATGCATTAATTTACCATTTTTTTCTGAGGCTCCCCTGGCAGCAATCTTAAACTAATTAAACTGAAATAATGGGATAAACATATTTTATAACAATCAATATAGGAGCAACAATATGCAGGCTTCATACTGCAGTTCCGCACATTACAATAACAATAATCTACAGTACCCATGCATTTCTATAAAGATGAAAATATGCATATATTAATTTTTATTTACATTTATGCAGTTCAATGTCTCATTGTACCCTGAAATAATGCAATCCTGTTGTTTAACAACATTTTAATCAAAATTTTTTACTGATCAAAGTAGCCACGCCAAACATACCTGTGGCATTCTTTCTACAATGGAAATCAAATAATTTTCCATAAATTCTTCTCAACACTGTTGTTGAAGTTCTCACAAATGTGTAGCACTTGTAGGTTGCCTTGCTTCTGTTGAGTTCATCCCAAACCAGATCAGTGGGGTTTAATCACAGAGATTGTGAGATTTTCTTGAAGGTACAGTAGTTTCTACAAAGCCTAAAGTTGTGTTTTGGGTCATTATCTTGCTGTAGGATGAAATACTTGACCAACTAATTAAGTAGTGTTAATGGATAGAGGAAGTTTGTGGGGCATGTGTTATATGGTCAAGTAAATTCATACATTTATGTGTGAACCAATGTTTCTAAATTCCCATGTATACTAAATAAATTTAAACTCACTGGGCCAGTAATAAAAATGAGTGTCTCGATAATAGACCTATGAATAAAATAACACAAATTAATCTATTAATAACATATTGATGAATTCTAATCATAAAAAAAATTTCAAATGTAGCAGGCAGGAAAAGATTTCCACATGACCAAATATGGATATTAGTTGCAAAAGTTCTACAATGCAATTGTTAGTAGACAAGCTGTTGTATTTTAAGGGTTTTGTATGATATATCGACGAGTAGAATGTCGTCTGTCAATACACTGACAGCAGCATCCCGATGGCTACAATCCCGACAGGGGGACGGTAAGTTGTGTTCCCCTGTCCTATTTGCCCCCTAACCCTCCTTTACTGCACCCTTACACTAACCATCCCTACTCCGCACCCTATCCCTCCCGTTAAATGCCTAACCCTAACCCCCCCAGTAGTGCCTAACCCTAACCTCCCCCCTCCAGCAGCCTAAGTCCCCCCGGGGTGCCTAAACCTGACCCCCCCTCCAGGCTAACCGCTACCTGGCCCCACTGTACTTATGATCGGGATGCCGGCTGTCAGGATCCGGCGTCGGCATCTCCAACCATGTCGCGATTCCGTCGCTGGTCTTCCTGCCGTGATCAGGATTCCAGCGCCGGGATTTTGGCAGTTGGCATCCCGGCCGTCGGTCAGTTGACCCCATCCCGTATTTTACTGTTATTAATATTAGTTTATTTTATTTTACTCATAGTTCTATTCTTGAGACACTTATTTTTATTACTTTTATCCCAAACGTGTGTTATATGTATAACAACTAATTTTATAATGTGTAATAACTTTTGTTATTCTGACAATCGGCATTGTTCATTTTGTTTTAATTTATCTGGAAATGCTTATGACTCAGTAACGCCCACAGTTGCATACGTTTGGTTCTGGAGCATGTGCAGTGCGAAAATACACACATTGCGCTTTGCAAACAGATATGCAATCAACACAGCATCAGGCCCATTGTATTAATTTAAATCTTAATATTTGGTGAATACTGTAAACTCATGAAAAATAACTGTTGACATATTGATCACCTGAACCCAATTTTTTTTTAATGATGGGACTTAGGGGGTCTATTTACTAAGCATTGGAAGGAGATAAAGTGAATGGAGATAAAGTACAATCCAACCAGGTCCTGACTGTCATTTTTTAAACACAGCATGTGACATAGCAGTTAGGAGCTGATTGGCTGGTACTTTATCTCTGTTAACTTTATCTCCATCTAAGGCTTAGTAAATAGAAACCATAATCACCATGGGTCAAATGTAATAGAGTGAGAGTTTAGCAGTAAACTTTCACATTGGTCGAGTTTTATCTTCAAAATGGGAAAACATCCTGATGAGAATTTAAATCGTGAGAGTTTTTGTAGTCTAAAAATATGCGAGTTTACATGTTCTCGGACTCTATTACATTGGCCGAGTTTAAAAAGTGTGAGAAAACTGTCACATTTTCTAAACTCTCATCCTATTACATTTGGCCCCAATTGTAAGCCACATATCTTCTTTCCTCAGAAACAAGTGTCTGGTACATGTCTGTACCTTTTATTCAGCTTTGCAGGGACTCTGTATTGCAAATTAAACATTTTAAGATCTTACAAATGTAAACCTATAATACCTGTTGTGTTTTTTAGTAGATTAAAAAATACTTAATCTTCCAGGTTTTCACCAAGAATACAGTCAGGTCCATAAATATAGGGACATTGACAGAATTTCCATATTTTGTCCTCTATTCACCACCACAATGGCTTTGAAATGAAACAAACAAGATGTGATTTAACTGCAGACTTTCAGATATAATTTGAGGGTAATTACATCCAAATCAGGTGAACGGTGTAGGAATTACAACGGTTTCTATATGTGCCTCCCACTTTTTAAGGGGCCAAAAGTAATGGGACAAACTAAACAATCCTAAATCTAACTTTCACTTTTTAATACTTTGTTGCAAATCCTTTGCAGGCAATTACAGCCTGAAGTCTGGAACGCATAGACATCACCAGACGCTGGGTTTCATCCCTGGTGATGCTCTGCCAGGCCTCTACTGCAAATGTCTTCAGTTCCTGCTTGTTCCTGGGGCATTTTCCCTTCAATTTTGTCTTCATCAAGTGAAATGCATGCTCAATCGGATTCAGGTCAGGGGATTGACTTGGCCATTGCATAACATTCCACTTTTTAGCCTTAAAAAACTCTTTGGTTGCTTTTGCAGTATGCTTCGGGTCATTGTCCATCTGCACTGTGAAGCGCCGTCCAATGAGTTCTGAAGCATTTGACTGAATATGAGCATATAATATTGCCTGAAACACTTCAGAATTCATTCTGCTGCTTTTGTCAGCAGTCACATCATCAATAAATACAAGGGAACCAGTTCCATTGGCAGCCATACATGCCCAGGCCATGACACTACCACCACCATGCTTCACTGATGAGGTGGTATGTTTTCTATCATGAGCAGTTCCTTTCCTTCTCTCCTCTTCCCATCACTCTGGTACAAGTTGATCTTTGTCTCATCTGTCAATAGGATGTTGTTCCAGAACTGTAATGGCTTTTTTAGATGTTGTTTGGCAAACTGTAATCTGGTCTTCCTGTTTTTGTGGTTCACCAATGGTTTGCATCTTGTGGTGAACCCTCTATATTCACTCTTGTGAAGTCTTTTCTTGATTGTTGACTTTGACACATATACAACTACCTCCTGGAGAGTGTTCTTGATTTGGCCAACTGTTGTGAAGGGGTTTTTCTTCACCAGGGTTATAATTATTTTGTCATCCACCACAGTTGTTTTCCGTGGTCTTCCGGGTCTTTTGGTGTTGCTGAGGTCTCCGGTGCATTCTTTCTTTTTAAGGATGTTCCAACAGTTGATTTGGCCATACCTAATGTTTTTTGCTATCTCTCTGATGGGTTTGTTTTGATTTTTCAGCCTAATGATGGCTTGCTTCACTGATAGTGAGAGCTCTTTGGATCTCATATTGAGAGTTGACAGCAACTGATTCCAAATGCAAATGTCACACCTAGAATCAACTCCCGACCTTTTACCTGCTTAATTGATAATGAAATAGCCCACACCTGTCCATGAAATAGCTTTTGAGTTGATAGTCCCATTACTTTTGGCCCCTTAAAAAGTGGGAGGCACATATTGAAACTGTTGTAATTCCTACACCGTTTACCCGATTTGGATGTAATTACCCTCAAATGAAATCTGAAAGTCTGCAGTTAAAGCACATCTTGTTTGTTTCATTTCAAAGCCATTGTGGTGGTGAATAGAGGCCAAAATATGAAAATTCTGTCAATGTCCCAATATTTATGCAGCTGACAGTATAACTGTATGGTCCCCTCTCCCCTATATAATAATACCACATATCATTTTTAGCGGGAGCTGTTATTCCCACTCACATATAACTGTACAGTCCCCTCCCCTCAATAACATTTATTTCCAGTCATTTCCAGTCAATTTTGACCACCTCATAGATCACAATATTCATTTTGTCTAGTTTAGGCCAAAAGGTTGCATCCAGTAAGCGGCTGAATAAGCTAAACAACAGCAGTGGGCGGCACTAACACGTGGCAGTTCAGCTTCCAACATGGCACAGAGTGGCCCTGCAGTGGTAGACAGGATGGCAGTTTAATAAATTACACGACCTCTTTGAAGTTTAAAAACCAAGAATGTTTTCCTTAACTAGGTCAGAGGCCCGATGGAGTTGGAATATGACTGAAGACAGGGAAAGGACTGAAGGATTGACTAGTTTTTAATTTATTTATTTTAAGGTTTTGATATCAATCCACAAAAAAAAGATATTCATTTTATTTCACTTTTATTTTTTTTACACTGGTGAAGAGTACCCCTGAATTAGGCAGCAGCCCCTTGATGAACAACACAGACAGCACCCCTTTTTTATGGACAACAAAGCACCCTTGCCGAGAGCGGACAGACCAGCTGCAGAGTCACAAATACGTGGACGATAAACTGTGGTCTGGCCGGCAGTGTCAATAAACATAAAAAAATAATAGCATAGCTAAGTTGCTAACGCAACTTAGAAAAAAAAGCACTTTTATTTTTTTTTACACTGGGGAATAGAACTCCTGATTGACGGAGCACTCCCACCCGGGCAACAAAGCACCCCTTTATGGACTGCAGCCTTAGCCCCTTGATGGACAGGACAGCTACACAGCAGCAGCCCTTATGTATAACACTGCAGCAGCCCCTTTATTGACAGGACAAATGACACAGCAGCTGCAGCACCCACTGAAGCCCGCCTTTATATACTACAGCCCCTTTATGGACAACACAGCAGCAGCCTTCAGCCCCAGACCCTGACAGGACAAGTTGGACAACATACTGATACAGACAGTGACAGCAACACGTCTGTTCAGTTCACCATCCATAGCCGGAGTGAAAATGGCGCCGATCACCGGGTCCTTTATAGAATCCAAAACCTGGGAGAATCCGACAGCAGGAGGATGACGTCTTGCCTTGTTTTGAGATCCGAGTCAGGCGGGAAAACCCGAACTGCTCTTGGATCCGACTCCGAATTGCAATGATCGCGTGGGTCTTGTTGTCTGAGAACCGGACCCACTCATCTCAGTGTGCAAACACTTTAGGCTGGGTGTTCATCCAGATAAAATTGTCCTTTATGTTTTTCCCTGGTAGCATTGATCAGCATTTCAAAATGTGCGTGGCCTCCAACTCCCATCAATCAGATGTTGCTGTGCATATGTGAACATCTCTCCACCTCAAAATTGCAGATAGTACAGCATCAGGGACTTATGGGCACTAGTATGCAAACTTATAATGATAAGGTATGTGCACTTACCTGGATCTTGCCGCTTTGTTTGCTGGTCAACAGATGTCCTGTGCCATGTGTGCTCTGCTGTATGCATGCATGTGAGGAGTTTTGGTTAGGTAAATGAACCGGATTGAAAGTACAGATCCTTTACTTATTCTAACCTGCCCATGATCATTGGCCTAGGCTTCTAGGTGCACAGTCTTAAAAATGTATGAAAATTGTCCTAAAAATCCAAATGTTCAAATTGGGTGGATGGCTGTCTCTCAACACATTTCTTTCCCCCATGGGGACTTTTTTAAGGGTCAGTGGTCACTGAAGTTGGTAATATGGCAGCATCGCATCCCCCATAGAAAACCTATGGGGGTTGTGGCTGCCGGCAGGAATGGAGGGATATCTCAATACCTGCTGCAGTCCCTCTGTCATACATGCAGGGGATACTAAATATTTGCGGTTAAGCCGCAAATATTTATTGATAAATAGGCCTCATACGTTGGAGAAGTTGACCATAGCAACCAATGAGCTCCTACCTATCATTTTATGGAATGTACTTAATAAATGTTAGCTAGAAACTGATCAGTTCCTATAGTCAACTTATTAATATATCCTCCATTGAAAGATTGATACATCTCCCCCAGGTCCTCCTCCTGTAGTTCCGTGCTCTGGCTGGCTTCCCATCCTCTGCAGCTACTCAGTACTCAGCCTCAAACTCAGACAGGAAGTGAAAGTAAACAAACACAGGTGACTGCAATCATAAATTAAGAGGGATGTCCAGGAGTAGAGCATTTTGTACCTAATGGAATGGGTCATGTTGGAGGGTCTGCGATGAGTGAGTGCCCCAAGCACGGCCACAGCACTGTCACTGTGTGACAGCGGCCATGGCTGCGAAGGTATGCAGTCAGGAAGCCGGCGGACCTAATCCCGACAGCCAGCTTCCTGACTGCTTTATCTCGTGAGGGTTTAATGACAAGTGTCTAAATCTAGACGCCTGTCATTTTACCAACGCTGGGAGACTGGCGCCCGGCATCCCGATCGAAGGGATGGTGGGCGCGGACAGCCGTGGCTTAGGTTTAGGGCTCCCGGCTGGGAATTAGGGTCAGGAACCCCCCCAGGAGGGTAGGGTTAGGCTGGGGGGAGGGAGGGTTAGGGTTAGGCATCCCCGACGGGAACTTAGGTTTAGGCAGCAGGGAAGGGGGGGTTAGGGTTAGGCACGTGGGGGGAGGTTAGGGTTAGGCACCCCAAAGGGGGGGTTAGGGTTAGGGGGTTAGAAGTAGGTTAGTGAATACTTACCTTCGACGATCGGGATTTCCTCCTCTACCAGGATGCCGCTGTCGGGATCCAACCGCCGGGCAGGGGTCCGGTGGTAAATCATACCGATTCCACTGCTAATGATAGGGGGGCCCAGCCCAGCGGGAAGTACCCCGCTTTCCCAGTGGCCGAATCCGCCTCTGGCTGGGACTCACTGGCAGTTGGTGTTGCTCCCCTATTTGAATTTTGGACTGCTCTGCAGTTCCACCTCTGGAGCCACCACTAACAACTGAAATGATGGCATTGATTGCTTCATCAAACATTATCTATTAGCAAAAACAAGTTGTATTAACATTTGTAATAGCTTCTGCCAGGAGTTCCTTTACTCTTACGAAAACCAATGGGAATAAAGATCACCACTGCCTAACGCCACACTGCAAATGAATCTTTCTCGGTTGTCTACCCATTATCCTCAGAAATGCAAAGGAGTTTTGATAATGGGACATTTCAGAACATTTAAAAAAACAACCTGAAATCCCAACTAGCTGTTGGGAAGAAAAAACAATGCACCGCATCAGAGGCCTTATTAATGTTCAGTGATAGAATAAACGTTTGCTGCTTAGATTCTTTTTCTGGCATTCACAGTAAAATTACAATGCTACGTCCAGTGCCTTAAAATTTAGATAACATACAATGTTCCAACAAGAGGTGCGGCAACAACCGGGACTCCACAAAAATCCAATTATTTACCTTGCCTTGGTGCCCTCCCCGGGGATTTCTCACCATATATAAACAGACATGCAAATTGGTGGCACTCATAGGACTCCAGCTTGGGTGAAAAAAACAAATCTTTAGGCCATTGTATTTGCCAATGTTTTAATCTCCTTTATTGGAGATTTTCCTCAGAGACCAACAACATACACAAAACTATATAATAGTCCCATTACAAATATATTTATTGAGAAAAATGCTGATGTGTTCAATATTTATTTTACCCGCTGTGTGTGTATATATGTGTGTGTGTGTGTGTGTGTGTGTGTGTGTAGTTTTGTGTATGTTGTTGGTTCCTGAAGAAAATCTCCAACAAAGGAGATTGAAACATTGGCAAATACGATAGCCTAAAGATTTGATTTTTTTCACACAAGTTGGAGTCCTATGAGTGCCGCCAATTTGCATGTATAGCGAACTTATATTTAGGTGAATGGGAGAAAAAAACATATTTTTATTGATAATCCTTTTTCTGACAAATTAATTCTGTATAAACGCTACATCGATGATCTATTAATTGTTTGGAGTGGTACAGAAAGTGAATTCCTTGGCTTTTTAAATTACTTACATGTGACTGATTTTAATCTAAGTTTCACCTCTGATTTTCAACTTGAGAAGATAACCTTTTTAGATTTAGCTTTATATATTAAAGACTGTTCTGGGGACTCAAAATAAATAACTACTGCAACCCATTTTAAAACTGTGGACAGTAACAATTATCTGGATTTTAAAAGCTGTCATTTTAATCAGTGGAAAAGGAATCTCCCCTTCTCTCAATTAGGAATTGTACTACTTTAGAAATGTTTGAAAAACAAGTGAAGGTATATGAGTCACGATTTTTAGAAATGGGTCACTCCCCTGACCTGATTGACACGGCTACTTTAAAGGCAAAAAACTTGGACAGAACACAGCTTTTAAATTATAAAGAAAAAAACAATATTAAGGGTTCTGAGATGAAATGCCCATTTGTGACCCAGTATAATAGCAATAGTGAGGATATTAGGAGAATTCTGAATCGACATTGGCATTTGATTAAATTAGACCCGGTATTATCATCTATTATTCCAGATAAACCCGAACTTGTATTTAGATGGGCAAGAACACTAAAGAATTATATCTCTCCTAGTCTACTGTCGATTATTAATGAGCCTCCTCTTGCTACTACGTTTTTCAGTAAAACAGAAGGATTTTTTACCTGCAACTCTTGTAAGGTGTGCCAATACGGATTGAAAGGGCAGAAAACTTTTTGTTGTAATGATAGCCCAAAGGAGTATAAGATAAAGGGTCTAATTAATTGCAACACTACGTTTGTAATTTATATGCTGATCTGCGGCTGTGGCAAAAAAATATGTTGGAAAAACGAAGCGACCATTAAAGGTCCGCATATTGGAACACACTAGAAATATAAAAAATTTGATAGGTAACCATAGTGTGCCACGTCATTTTTAGATCTTGCCAAGCAAGCAAATTACACAATTTTAAATTTATTGGTCTAGAACACATCAAACTAGACCAGAGAGGGGGTGATAGATTGAATATTTTATTTAAATATTTGAAGATTTTAACACTAAATACTATATTTCCAATGGGTCTGAATGAGGGATTCGAGATCATCCATTCTTATTTTAAACTTTGTTTTAAGATGGCTCATTCTCTTATATATAACTTAGACATTTTTTGAAATAGTTTTTAACATTTCTAATATTACTATTATGTTTGTTTGGGCATTATTATTACTTGTTTGCTTTGTTAAAATATTGTAACAAATGTATACTTATGTGGTTTAAGTTGCTTTATAATCCATTGTAAATAAGTGACAACGTTGGCGATGTATTTATATGATTGGTTACTAAGGTGTTTTTAAGGGGAAGATTGGATATGCTAGGCCAGCCCTCTGATGAAGTCCACGTGATGAAACGCGTAGGGACTTGGCCTAGCGTTACCTGTATGTGACTTTCATCCTCCGGTGAGATCCACTGCATGACCCGGAGACTCGTTTTTTGTTTATGCTGTATTACCTATGGTGGTTTGACCGCCTCCTCTGGTACGTTAAATCTTACTGAGGTGTATGTTGAATGTCTTCTAATAAATACTTTGGATAATGCACTTCATTTGCTTTCTAGATATATATATATATATATATATATATACACACATATATACATACAGAGAGATGCGGCACTCAGGGCTTTGGAAAAAACACTCAAACAATTCCCAGCAGTGTCAACATTTTCGTCATTTTTGTTTTGAAACGTTGACACTGCTGGGAGTTGTTAGCATTTGAGTGCCGCATCTCTCTGTATGTATATACTTGCTGCAAGGCTTAATTTATGATGAGGACAACAGGGTGAAGTAATTAAATTCTAAAAGTGAATGCCAGACTATGCCTATGTTTATAATATATATATATATATATATATATAATCCCATGTGATCTTTATGTACATGTTAAACAATAAAACATTCCCTATCTTGGCTTCTAAAAAGATATTAGCACACACACAACACCATCACAAAATAACTTAGCTATACCCCAATGCAAAATTAGTACACAACCACACACAATATTATTATACAACCCACCCCCCTTAAGATAACATCTGTATAAGACTAAACAATCCCCATCCCCCACAGAAACTTACCTTTCATTGTAGGAGGTCCTGTGCTCTCTCTTCTTCATATTCCCAGGTTCACCCCATGGAGCTGGCTGGGGAGAAATCAGAAGCAGTAGCAGGTATGGGCGGAGCCATGGGAGGGAGGGGAGGAGCCTCAGAAGGGGTGGTAGAAGAGACTAAAAGAAAAAAGTAGATTGGTGGCTGGTCCTGGGGAGGGAGCAGCCACCATACATTGAGGGAAGGGGGCGGACATGGGTACTGCTGCAGCTGCTGGCTGCGCTGCACCTGATATGTCGGACTGTGACATGTCTGCAGTTACAGCCAGACAGCAGCTAGTAAATGCAGGGGCAGCGGCCGCGACTTATGCAAACTGTGGCTGCTGCCACTGTTAAGTAAAATAAGGATGTCTCTTTCAGACACATCCCTATTACTGCGGTGTCAGCCTCAATGCCACCACCTGAGGTGTCGGCGTCCTAGGCTGCCTTATGGTAGCGCCATCTCTGGCCGTGTCTTGTTAGTAAAAGCACTGGCCTTTTAAATATCGGGAATAAACACAAACAGATGTGTCTGGTTTTACTAGAACTCATTTTCCGTCTCTGCAGATGTTTATTTCCAGGCACATTCTGATCAATGTAATAAAACATTTTACACATATAAAATTGGCATCTGTAATAATGACTCTATAGCCTGACAGTCTGATGATCAATAACAGCAAAAATTTATAATACTGTAGCAAAAATTGTAGCAAAAAATATATATATCACCTCCAAAGGGATTGGGTACAGGATGCCGATGCTCGGGATCCCGGTGGTCAGAAGCCTGAAGCCGGCATCCCAGCAGGGATAGGATACTGATACCTATCGGTAAGTATCCTAACCCTACCCCTAAACTCAACCCTCCCGCCCCGCACTCTAAACCTAAGCTCCACCCCTTGTGACTAAACATAACCCTCCCCCCAGTTCCTAGCCTTATTCCTCCCCTCCTAGTGCCTAACTGTAACCCTTCCCTTAGTGCCAAACCCAAACCTTAACCCTCCCACTAACCCAACTACTTACCATCAGGATGCCGGCCCTGGGATTCTGACTGGTGTTGAGATTCTGGTGCCGACATCCCAACAGCCCTCTACATCCCCTCCAGAGAACTGTATTTCACAAAAGCATTGTATACAGTGGTTAGCCCTGGGGTGCTGGTTCTTACTCTGAACATGGAGCTATTTGCATGGAGTTTGTATGTTTTCCTTGTATTCATGTGGGTCTTCTCCATATGCTTCATTCTTCTCCCAAGGTCCATGGTCCTAACATAACAGTGATGTGCTTTAGTGAAATAGAGGTATGATTTCTATGTTTGCAAAAATTGTAAATATTGTTTTCTTTATAGGAATAGTTTACATGGCAACGTGGAATAACACACATTTCAAGGAATTTATTCTTCTGGGACTCACCAATAATCCAAAGCTCGAGATCATACTATTTGGGTTATTCTTGATTTTTTACATTGTCACTCTTTTTGGTAACATTGGTATCATATCGGCCATCAGACTGGACTCTCGGCTCCACACGCCCATGTATTTTTTCCTCAACAATCTGTCATTCCTGGATCTTTGTTATGCCACCATTATAACCCCCAAAACATTGGTGAACTTTCTGTCCAAGTCCAAAGCCATTGGTTACACAGAATGTGCTGTACAGATGTACTTCTTTGCTGCTTCAGTGACCACTGAATGCTTCTTACTGGGGGTAATGGCCTATGACCGCTATGTGGCAATATGTAATCCACTCCTATATTCAGTTGTTATGTGTAAGAAGCTTTGTATACAGCTTGTGGCTGGAGCTTACACTCTGGGTTACCTTAATGCCACGCTACACACAATTACGACTTTCCGTCTCCCGTTCTGTAAAACCAACAAGATCGATCATTTCTTCTGTGATGTTCCTCCTCTCCTGAAATTGTCCTGCACCAAGACCACCATGAATGAGATACTGATGTTCATTTTTGGAGGTTTTACTGAAACAAGCTCCCTCATCACCATTATGGTCTCCTATAGTTATATTATATCTACCATACTTAGAATCCGCTCAGTGGATGGGAGGAAGAAAGCATTTTCCACATGTGCCTCTCACTTAATTGTTGTCACCATGTTCTACTGCACTATACTTTTCATGTACTTGAGACCGTCCTCTACTTACAGCATGAGTCAGGATCAAGTTGCTTCTGTATTTTATAGTGTCATTATACCTCTGCTAAACCCTCTAATATATAGTTTACGGAATAATGAAGTGATACAAGCTTTGAAGAAAATTAATGCAAAATATTGTTGTGCACGCAAATAAATGGCCGATGGGTAATGCTAAACCTTTTGCCTCTAAACCTTTTGCCTCAAGTTTAATAACACATATATTATGTACAGCATGCATGTACTAATAAACAAAGTAAGTTACATTGTAAAAGATTATATTTAGTTCTAAAAGGCATAAATTGAGAAACTTATAAAATAAATATCTGAATTTTATTATATTTACAAAAATGGACCATTTGGGTGTTTCTGTCTTTTTCATGGTATTTTTATTTTCCCATATCTAGCTTGTACATAAATGTGCATTCCAGTAGCTATTTCACATAAAGGAGACAACAGCGACTCAGTAAGTGCAGTATTGGGGGTAAGGCCTTAACAAAGACCCAGGAGCAGGTTAAAACGCGGTGGTTGTGGTACACAGCAGGAGGAGCATCCTTACTGGAGAAGGAATTATATGCATTGGGGCCTATTCCATTAATCTCCTTGATTTGGATATTCAGAGATCCTCAAGGTCAAGGGGTCCCAGTACATACCTACTTGGTATGCACCTTTCTCCTTCTTATTTCATGCTATGTGACCCTATATACTTAGGGTAATTGTTTATCAGGGCCATAGCTAGGGTAGTGCGGCCGGTGCCATCGCACAGGGCACCACAGGTCAGGGGGCGCTGTTTGGTCCTGTCAAATTTCTGTTTATTATCATTCTTGCTTGTAGCTTCCTCTTATTTCATCCCCAGCATCTCCTGGTCTCTCCTATATTTTCCATGGTCCTTCCTCACGAAGCCATGGCCCTTTTTGGGTGCATTATGTCCCTTTGAAAAATGAGGGGGGCGCCAATGCTCTTTCTGGCACAGGGCACCAAATAGTCTAGTTACGTCTCTGTTGTTTATTATTATTGTTGTTTATCTACTGTTCTTCCCTTCTATAAGAATAAAAAATTCATCCATTACTGTATTTTCCCTTGAATAAAGGTCAAAACTTTTTAAGAAATGCTCATATTATTGGATAACTTGTATCTGAATCATTCCACCCTAAAGATAACCCAATATTTTGTGTACATTTTACATCACTTATGACTGTATGATCTACATATTGTTACTTGTTTATTGATGTAGTGTGGGCGCTATCATTATACCCCTACCTGTCTTTCTGCATATCTATTATCCGGTCCTTTTTGGTGATAGGACCTCGGGATATATATACGGCTGCCTATATTTGGAGCGCTAGAATTGGTTTAAATCATTTTATTGTAAGGAATCAATGCCATAATAGTGATTGTTAGCAGCTGGCAATATTGCATGTACCATAAACTCAAATGTCATTAACTTTTAGTATACTAGTATAAAGCAATACACTGCCATTCTGCATGACACTAATCAGCTCTTTCTTAGTCCTACAATTTGTGGACACTGGAAACACAGTGGGGTGTATTGGGAGTAGAGGAGCACAAACACTTTAAATCTCTGAAGATCTTCTGTACTCCCTTGCACTATAACCCCATGCCACAGCTGCTCTACTGTTCTGCCTAGTCACCCGTTATTCTAGCCTCATCCACTCATTCATTTACAGCTACTAACCGTAAGACAATGACATTCTGGATACTTCTCCTAAGCAGGGACAGCTAATCCGGACAGAGAGAGCATTTGCTGTTATTTGAGTGGTCATTAATAGAGTCTGCTGTTATCTAATGTTTGGGACCTTTACATAACTATTTTAGTCATTTGGACCAACAACATTTTCTATTCAGTCTGTATACCATCATATATTTATATATTGGAAGGTTTTGTAAGATATAATATCTAGGTGTATTGCTCAATATCTATGCATAGTATAAAATAAAGTCTCTGGTAGGCATCTGTTTGTCTATTCAGGCTAATCTCGAGAACCACTGGACAAATTTTGATGCAATTTTCCCTTTTCTATAGCGCATTTGTCGAGGAAGGTTTTTGAAACATTAATGTATGACAAAAGGGAGCCGAGCCGTGATGATTTTAGTGAAGCAAGTCAATAAAAAAACGGACGTCCAAGAGCTTTCTTACTTTATGCTGCCTAAACTGTTAAATAATGGACTTTGGGCCTGATTTAGACCAGCACGCTAGATGCGGTCGCTCGCTCCCAGTGTATGCAAATTCAGCTAAGTGACGTCAAGGCAGGCGATCGCAAGGCATAAGCACGCCCACTATGTCTTGGTGAGCAATCGCTTGTGTATGCAGACGCCCACCAGCCTGTCTTAAGACGCCCACTTGCGCACGTAATCTCCAGGAAGTGTATCCAACCATCGGTACTTAGGGGTCCATCAGAACTGACCGCAGCGCTTGCTGTAGACTGTACCCTACCGCAATCACTGCGAGCACTTCAGTGTATAATTCAACCAGGTGACGTGTACTATGACACTGCCAGTTATTTATGCATTCCTCTGAAACGGCGTTAAGATGCTCAGACACGCCAGTGTTCGCCACTCCACTCCCCCGTTTCCAGTGGCCTGCCCCTGTTACCACCCACAAACGGCCTCTCCTGTCACTCATTCCACTGGGCTGTCTTTGCAGGGTGAGCGAGCGCATCCCGATCGCTTGTACTAGTTTGCGCACGTGCACTGCGAAGTATACGCATGTGCACATTAGCAAACATCGCCAGCAAGGAGCGATCGCTTGCTAGCGTGCAGGTCTGAATCAGGTCCTTTATTTTATAGAATGTAGAGATTGATACGTATTAGGCGCTTTCTCCAGTAAAATTGATGTAAAAACTTACAAGAGAATCCACAAGAAGATGGGATCTCGCACCAACATATATCTATAATTCTTACTGATACAGAGATAAAGTGGTATGATCTAATACCCTAATTCTTCATAAATTTTGTCTTACAATGATAATAGATTGGTATGAAGGTGCTACCTGACAATCCTATAATATTACAACAAAAACAAAGGGAAAGAAAGGATAATAGTCTGGTGCACCAGACTATTATCCTTTCTTTCCCTTTGTTTTTGTTGATGTAAAAACTGTTTGCTGATACAAAATTTCAGTTTTTCCCTTTTATTACCGTTCCTATTTCGGCGACCCCTTCCTCAGGAACACACATAATGAGGAAGGGGTCGCCAAACCCCGAAACGTTGAATAAATACACCACTGTGTTCACCTGTTTGGGAGTCTCCGGAGTGCCGCTTATGTACTTTTTTTATATACAGTGACAGGAGTGATTTCCACATTGAGGGCACCCGGAGCAAGGTATTTGACCCGCTGTGGTCTGCCGAGTGCCGGGCCTTTATGGTGATAATTATATATAGAAATTCCATGATGGTGGCACTCTGAATGAATACACAGGCTGGCTGGGTTACAAACATTTGAATGCTTTATGTGTTGCATTTTTGTCAGGGTGCTCCCAGCCAGCCTGTGTATTCATTCAGAGTGCCGCCATTATGGAATTTCTACACACAACATCACGATTTATGGAGTTCACTGGTTCATGTAAAGTATATGCACCTTGTGTTTGGATTGAGGAATGCCGTTTTCCCATTATCATATACTGTATATATATATTCATATATATAATATTTATATATATATTATATTTACAACTGACTCAGATTAAATACCTATAGTGCTGTCCATCCCCTTTTTTATTCTTTTTGTACAATTATTTCAGAAAACCGACAGTTTTATTGCGACAGCAGCTCAGTGTGTTCAATTTTAGGGTTAATATTGTGATAAAATCGTATGCTATGCTATGCTATGCTGTTAATATAAAGCCAACACACCAGATCCATTAGGAGTCAATAATAGTTCTCGTTTTTGCATATTATTTCTCTTATGCTGTAAAGTAAACGTTTTTCGTATTTTTCTTTTTGCCAGATTGTTATCACCATTTTTATTCAATAAGAATTGTGAAGTGATGTCATATAAAAGCACATTATATAATGGCCTTTATTTATGTTATTAAATTATTGAATGAGGCTTGGATTCTATAATATATAAAACTGTTATTCAATTTTGGAATAGCCAGAGAATAACTGAGCACTTCCTTAGAGTGTGAGCTCTTGAAATAAATGTTAGTAGTGGCAGTACAGTACTTGTTGTTTAATAGTGAGTGTGACATATACATTAAGAGCTTTTAGTCATGAGGCCAAGTGGTTTTGTTTTGAATCCTTTGACGTCCACATGTCACTCATGCCCAGGTAGGTCTTTTTATAACAGTCTGCATATCAAGGTGCAGACCTAATTTCCAATGGTAGCAGACACTTTCAGAAAATGGAGCTACACTTGGGTGTGTGACGAGGCTGACCATTTAGGTGCACTGTTCAAAAGTGTAAATGTCACATCAATAGTCCAACCTCCTCAGCTTTAGAAACATCCTTCAGTGGGTTTAAATTACTTACAGATTTTTAAAGACAATCTAATTAACTAAGTAATTAATTTACTCATTTTCTGGCGCTTAAAGAAAGCACAGGGAATACATTCCTGGGAAACTTATTTTGTCAAAGACAAATCCAGGAAAATTCCACCCTACATGAAGGAAAGCAGTTCTATCCCTTTAGCCTTCTTGTATTTTTCTGTTTTGATGTATTCTGTTGCATTAATTTATTTACAATAATGTGCCTGTTTTTATGTCCAACCCATATACAGATGCACAACCACATTTTGCTTTTAAGAACTGTCCCTGCATGACCTATTGTGGGGTTAGTGGTCTAGATAGAAATGTGTATGGTGGAAAGAGTCTACACACCACTTCGAAATCCAACTAAAAGGCAAATGCAGCGGTAGTTTCCAGTTGCCCAGAAATCCCCCTTCCCCTGGCCAGCTGCTGATATCATGACCACAAGTGCAGTAATATTTAATACGATTTTACTAGAGATGCAGCCACAACATGCAGGATAAGGAATGTAACAGAGCTGCTGCACATGCTCCAATGGCAGCAGCTTCCTTACCAAGTCGGCTGAGTATGGGACGGAGCGCTCACTCAGGGCAATGGACCAGAGAGACCAGAGAGCAGCTGTCAGCAAGAATAGACAGACGTATTACCATGAATAACAATGTGTGCTTAGAAAGCTCAGTTATGTCTCTTACTGGCTATATTTTGTTTGTAGCCTATGTCTATTATTGAATGTTTAACCTTTTCCTGACCACTTATGTTAGTTATATGAGATAAATACGTTTGATGCTAAAACGTCGTTTTTTTTTTACTCTCCCACCTACAACCTATACTATAGAACATCTATAGTGTTAATTATTAATACACTATCCAGGCAGAGGAGTAGCGTGGAACCATGGCGCCCGGAGAAAGTGCATGTCATAGCGCTCCCCCCCCCTGTACTCAACTGTGGCAGTGGGGTATGGCCAGCCTGGAGGGGAATACTGAAAGAGATAAACAGAAAACTGAGGCAGTATCATGCTGGGTGTAGAGGTCCATTTGGGGGCATGGAATGCTTTGGTGATCTGACATTAAGGGGTAACTCCTTAGGCATTGCTTTATTTATGTATAGCACCTAGGATCTGACTTTTATCTCCTTTGAATCATAGAGCAGATTGTATTATATATTCTAATCATTTTACTTAAATTGACAGAATACATGTGCTAGATTGAAATTACACAGGGTGCACAGCTTATTACTGCAATTACGGCCCCGAGCAGCTATCACTGGAGTGGGAACACCTATGGGAAGCTCCCTTCTCAGCTATGCTCCTACTTTGCAAATATACATTGCACCTATATTAATGTGAGTACTACTAATCATGTTCTGTCTACCACTATTATTATTATTTCAGGTCTCCTAATATTTTTTAAAGACCTTCAAATAACACTGTGTGGTCATGCCTGGGAACACTGCCATTACTTTAAATTACAAAGCAGTGACTCTTTTTAAACTCATACCTTATAATTGAAGTTTAGGATTTTACCTCAGATGTGTAACTATTAAGTCCATTGAAGCACAATGAATGAATGAGGAGAGGAGGGAGGGGATCAGAGGAGAGGGGAGAGTAAAGTGGTGATCATAGAGGGGAGATGATAGAGGCCAATATGAAAGGAGAGGGGAGGGGCAAAGGGCCGATCAGAGAGGGTCAGTGACAGAAGTCAATAAAAAAAGGAGAGGAGAGGGGTGGTGACAGAAGCCAATAAGAAAGGAGCGAACAGGGGCAAAGAGCAAATCACAGGGTAGAGAGTGGAGGGAATTAAAGAGGTGAGAAGTGAATGCAATCTTTCTGACAGGAAAGAGGAGGTGACAGAAGATGATCACAGAGGACGGAGGGGAGAGAATCTGGGCAGCTTGAGGGAGCATGAAATGTAGAAACGGATCTCTGATTCATAACTTATTTAGAATATAGAGCAAACAAACCGAGATAAAAATAACAGGTGACCGTCACACTGTGCAGTGCCCCATGAATTCCAGAACCCTGAATGGTGCTCTCTGTCCATTTTGGCTCCCGGAGCACATGCTCCACTGGAACCTCCCTTGCTACACCCATGTATCCATGTATAATGAGACCATTGTATACAATCTCGTATACAGAGGTGGACAAATTTTTTGTACCCTTACAGCTCAATGAAACAATGCTTCATTCTTCCTGAAAAGTGATGAATTTAGAACCTATTGTCCCACGTATACCTGCATGCCCTTGTTGCTATGTCATTGAATAAAGCAAAGAAACAGTGAGAGAGTTAAATTATTGCTTATTCTTCAAAGATATTCTAAAAAGGCCTGGACAGATTTGTTGGTATCCTGTAGAAAAGATAATAAATAATTGGATTGTAGTAATATTTCAATCTAATTTGCTTTAATCTAATTTGAGCCTATTTAAATGGAGAAAAGTAGTCTCTCTGCTGTTTGGTATCATCATGCTCACCACACTGAGGACCTCATTCAGAGTCGGTCATTGCGGCCGCACGGTCGTAAGGTAAAAGGGGCCGGATATGCAAATGAAGCGCTCACAAGATGCGTTGTTAAGATGGGATCATTAGCTGGACGAGCGAGGGGAGGATGCGGCCGTAAGACTAAAAATACGCCCCCTTCTCGTTCCCATTACACGTCATCTCCGGGCATATAAGGATTAATCGAGACCATCGGGAACCATCGGAGCTGGTCGTAGACCTTAAGGTTGACCATACCCTCTCTTAAGCACTACGATCAAGTCAGTGTAAAAACCTCCCATGTCACATGTGCCATGACACTACTTAGTTAATTATGCACTCCCATAAAATGCCGTTTGCATAGTCAGGCACGCCTGCGTTCGGATCTCCACTCCCCCGTTCACAAGCACCTTCCATTGTTACCACCCACGAACGCCTCATCCTGTCACTCAAACTAACGACCTGGCCAAGTTGAAGGAGAGAGCAATTTCTGATCGTAATAGCTAGTTTGCGCACGCGCATTTGCGAATTTTTTGCATGCGCAGTTTAGCGAACATCGGTGGTGTATGACCGTGCGGCCGCAACGACCGACTCTGAATGAGGTCCTGAACATGGTCCAGAGAAAGCAAAGGAGAGAGTTGTCTGAGGAGATCAGAAAGAAAAGTCAGTGGCTCAGACTAGGCTGAAGTTAGCTTCTTATTCGACCAGGTTCTTATTAGCCTCTTAATCGTGATCCGGCTTCTTATTCATTTTCCAGCTTCTTATTCAGAAAATGTTATAGGGACATAAAATGCAGGCGCACACTCTAGGTCAGGGGTCTTAAACCCATGGCCCGCGGAGCCATTCCCCATGGTCTGTCGGTTACTGTAGTGCAGACCGCAGTGAGTGCAGTCTGCACTATACACAGAAACAAGCACACCACCGCCAGACAGACTCTCACTGGCTGCTTGTCAGGATTCTGCCTGCGATCGGCTGTTACTTACCGCAGCGCTGGCTTCCCCTCATTAGCGAGAGCAGTGAGACGTCAGGTGCAGTGGTAGGTGACTTGCTGAGTATTCTCCCCGGGGACCAGGCAACTGTCGCACAATCCTCCATATCGGAGTTCCTGCAGCGTTGGTCATGGGTGCAGCCATCTTGGCTGAATCACCTGATGGATCCTTATCCAGTGGTAGCTGTGTCAGTTCTCAGCTGACTTGCTCATCCAATGGACAGCTGCCTGGGGGTATAAACAGGACTCCAGGAGAACAGGAAATTGCCTGATCAACTTTGTTATTCTCAGATGGTTGCTGTTTGCCTCATCCAGGCTTCACATGCAATATTCCAGAGACTCTTCCCAGTGGTATTTCCAGTATATGCTCTGTACATCTCCTATGTACTGAACCTAGTGATTATTTACAAAGTGCCATATCCTTGTGCAGCAGTATGACAGAACATCTTTGCCTGTTTGCTATTTACAAAGTGACATATCTTTGTGCAGCAGTATGATAGAAAATCTTTGCCTAAGTAATATTTACAAGTGCCATATCCTTGTCATTGTGTGTGTACAACCTTTTGGTGCAGCAGTGCACCAGAATACCTTTTGCCTGTGTACTCGGTACGCACAGTGGTGTACATGTACAGATCCTCCTTCTCCTCAAGTCAGCAGCATATCCTCATTCTCCAGTGTTAGCTGCAGAACGTACTATTCAGTGGATTCTCTCCCTCTGGTCTGCCACAGCACCTCTTCAGCAAACATCTCTATTGTGCTTCTCTGTACTAGAGGTCAGGAGATTATATTTCCAGTGGGCCAAAGTGGTGTGTCTTTCTCTATTCCCACTTGCATCGGATTCCTGACCTGGGGACCGCGACCTGCTTGCTGGGTGCAGCTGAAACCCATATCCCGCTTGGAAGGGTCACTGGTGAACATCACCCTAGGTCAGGTCTCGCCAACATCCGATGTTTGTGGATGAGGAGATTGAACATCCAGGCCCCTCGCTCCTTGACTCCTTCATTAACCCGAGACCACAACTTCTTGCCCTCAGTAGGGGGACTCCAGGATGCTAAAAGTGACACTGCTGAACCCACTGCAGGAACCGTGCTGGAGCTCACTCATGAGTTCCATCTTCTGGCTCCCACAGTGGGTGATGGGAAAGACGTTATGACATCTCTCTCATTATGCAAAGCGGGGCGGCCCAGGAGGACAGAGGAGCAGACAGCGGCAGGAGCAGGAGCTGGAGCAGGGATTCAGGTAACTGTTTTTTTTTCTTATTTTACTTGTGTGTCTTTATCTGCATTGCTGGGGGGAGGAGCCCACTAATGGGAGCACTGCATCGGGGGGGACTTCTAGTTGGGGCACTACTGGGGAGGAGGCCTCTACTGGGGGGGCTACTACTGGGTGCACTGCATCAAGGTACCACTACTGGGTGCACTCCATAGGGGAGGATTACTACTAGGGGCACTATATAAAGGGCACTACTGGGGACACTGCATAGGGGGAACTACTACTGGGGGCACTGAATAAGGAGGACCACTACAGGGAGCACTGTATAAGGGGCACTGCATAGGGGGACCACTACTGGGGACACTGTATAAGGGGCACTACTGAGGGCACTGCATAAGGTGGATCACTACTGGGGGCCTGCATAAGGGGGACCACTACTGGGGGCACTATATATGGAGCTCTACTGAGGGCACTACAGAGGGGGGCAGTTATGGGACATAATTAAAATTGAAGGAGGGGGCAGTAATGGGTCATAATAGTGTGAGGAGGGGGCAGAGTCTAAATACCGTACTATAGGTTAGTGGCCCTTGGCTTCATTTAATTTTTTAATGTGGCCCACACTGCCTTAAAGGTTGTAGACCCCTGCACTAAGTACTAAGAACAATGATAGTCAAAATAATTCTGATAAACTCTACAATTAACATGGGGTATAAGTGAGGATCTTAGTACATATTTGGCCAAAAATGTTTGCCCATCCACCACGTCAAGGTGAACCCCATAAGATACTAACACATTAAGTCAAATTTATCTATGACTTACCTCTCATAGTACCAGTGGCGACTCATGAGGTGGGGCTGCAGTGCAGTCCAAAATTCAAATAGGGGAGCCAGACAAATGCCAGTGAGTCCTAGCTGGTGATGTTTGGCAGCGTTGGAAGAGCAGTTAGTGTGGCTCCCCTATTTGAATTTTGGACTGTGCTGCAGCCCCACCTCTGGAGCCGCCACTGCATAATACCCATTATAATATGTAGATAGAAATGTAGGAACCTGGGCTGATGATTAAAAACACCTAAGGGCAGATGGTTGGAGTGCAAATACCAAACAGAAGGAGTCTCCACCTTCAAGTGTACAATATATACACAAATATAGTGGAAAGGGTTGCACAACTACAGCTACTTATTCAAATGTAGAAGATCTGGTGCCTATGCCCACTTTACCACCCTATTTCATGCCAAAAACCTTGTTGGGCAAGGCAAATTGCAAGTGGGTCATATGTAAATGACCCCACTGTGTGAGTTTCAAGTGTCTAATGTGGTGCCCAAGGCTATTTAACCCTTGCACAACTACAGCTACTTATTCAAATGTATAAAATCTGGTCACTGTGCCCATTTTACCACCCTATTAGCAGTTTTGGAATAGACCACAATAATGGGCAAAAATGTACCGAGTATAGGCCTCCACTGTCAAAAGGAATATATATCCCTAAATACTTCAAGGCAGGTTGGGCCAAACGTAATTGTGAAAAAACGTGGATAGAAAGAAAATCTGCAGAAGTACCAGAAAGAGGGAGGTATACCGACTTGGCTACATTTACCCTATAACCCGCAAATGATCCAGAAAGGTCTATCAAACTAAGCACCTCTGGTGCCGAGGAAGCTGGGTCAGACTTAAACACTACACAAATAATGCAAAGTTATACTTTTCCAACCCAGATTCCCCGGAACACCGCAAATCGAAGTGGCGAAAGAGGACACCCTTGCCTGGTGCCCCGGTGTATAAGAAAGGGATCAAATATATAAACGTTACAAGTAGGGGTGAGCGGGTTCCGATTTCTGAAATCCGAACGCCCCCGAGCCCCCCCGATCCGAGTCCAATCCGAGTCAGGCTCGACTATTCCCGCCTGACTCGGATCTGAAATCGAGGCAAAACGTCATCATCCCGCCTTCCGAGTCTCGCGGGTTTTGGATCCTATATAAGGTACCCGCGTCGGCGCCATTTTCTCACTCGGCTGTGGACAGTGAAGAGGGAGGGTGGGAGTTAGGGCTGTGTAGTGTAGTGTAGTGTAGTGCTGCTGTTGTCCACTACTTCAAAGTCCATAGGGGCTGGCTGTGTTGTGCTGTGCTGCTGTTGTTAATAGGGGCTGTGTCCACTACTTCAAAGTCCATAGGGGCTGGCTGGACTGTGTTGTGCAGTCAGTTCTCCATAGGGGCTGTGTCCACTCCAAAGTCCTGTGCAGTGTCCCAGTCCTAAAGGGG
This sequence comes from Taudactylus pleione, assembly GCA_031769625.1. Taxonomy (NCBI): domain Eukaryota; kingdom Metazoa; phylum Chordata; class Amphibia; order Anura; family Myobatrachidae; genus Taudactylus; species Taudactylus pleione. The sequence goes on along the minus strand of JAUIMM010000064.1, from coordinate 14,053,106 downwards.
TGCTGTAGTGTTGTCCAGGGGGTGCTCTGTCCATCAGGGGTGCTCCCCCCAAGTGCTAAAAAAATAATATATTTTCTGTGTTTGTGAATTGTGTGCGCAGTAGGCGCACGTGCATCAACAAAGTAGTGCCAAGCGTGCGCCTGTGTCATAAGTAAAGGGCCGGCTGGCTTGACTGTTAAAAGGTGCTGTAACCCCAGAAAGTACACTCCAGTCCAAACCAAAAAAAAATTATTTTCTGTGTTTGTGAATTGTGTGCGCAGTAGCCGCACGTGCATCAACAAAGTAGTGCCAAGCGTGCGCCTGTGTCATAAGTAAAGGGCCGGCTGGCTTGACCGTTAAAGGGTGCTGTAACCCCCAAAGTACACTCCAGTCCAAACCAAAAAAAAAATTATTTTCTGTGTTTGTGAATTGTGTGCGCAGTAGCCGCACGTGCATCAACAAAGTAGTGCCAAGCGTGCACCTGTGTCATAAGTAAAGGGCCGGCTGGCTTGACCGTTAAAGGGTGCTGTAACCCCCGAAAGTACACTCCAGTCCAAACCAAAAAAAAATTATTTTCTGTGTTTGTGAATTGTGTGCGCAGTAGCCGCACGTGCATCAACAAAGTAGTGCCAAGCGTGCGCCTGTGTCATAAGTAAAGGGCCGGCTGGCTTGACCGTTAAAGGGTGCTGTAACCCCCGAAAGTACACTCCAGTCCAAACCAAAAAAAAATTATTTTCTGTGTTTGTGAATTGTGTGCGCAGTAGCCGCACGTGCATCAACAAAGTAGTGCCAAGCGTGCGCCTGTGTCATAAGTAAAGGGCCGGCTGGCTTGACCATTAAAGGGTGCTGTAACCCCCAAAGTACACTCCAGTCCAAACCAAAAAAAAATTATTTTCTGTGTTTGTGAATTGTGTGCGCAGTAGCCGCACGTGCATCAACAAAGTAGTGCCAAGCGTGCGCCTGTGTCATAAGTAAAGGGCCGGCTGGCTTGACCGTTAAGGGTGCTGTAACCCCCGAAAGTACACTCCAGTCCAAACCCAAAAAAAAATTATTTTCTGTGTTTGTGAATTGTGTGCGCAGTAGCCGCACGTGCATCAACAAAGTAGTGCCAAGCGTGCGCCTGTGTCATAAGTAAAGGGCCGGCTGGCTTCACCGTTAAGGGTGCTGTAACCCCCGAAAGTACACTCCAGTCCAAACCAAAAAAAAAATTATTTTCTGTGTTTGTGAATTGTGTGCGCAGTAGCCGCACGTGCATCAACAAAGTAGTGCCAAGCGTGCGCCTGTGTCATAAGTAAAGGGCCGGCTGGCTTGACCGTTAAGGGTGCTGTAACCCCCAAAAGTACACTCCAGTCCAAACCAAAAAAAAATTATTTTCTGTGTTTGTGAATTGTGTGCGCAGTAGCCGCACGTGCATCAACAAAGTAGTGCCAAGCGTGCGCCTGTGTCATAAGTAAAGGGCCGGCTGGCTTGACCATTAAAGGGTGCTGTAACCCCCAAAGTACACTCCAGTCCAAACCAAAAAAAAAATTATTTTCTGTGTTTGTGAATTGTGTGCGCAGTAGCCGCACGTGCATCAACAAAGTAGTGCCAAGCGTGCGCCTGTGTCATAAGTAATGGGCCGGCTGGCTTGACCGTTAAAGGGTGCTGTAACCTCCGAAAGTACACTCCAATCCAAACCAAAAAAAAATTATTTTCTGTGTTTGTGAATTGTGTGCGCAGTAGCCGCACGTGCATCAACAAAGTAGTACCAAGCGTGCGCCTGTGTCATAAGTAAAGGGCCGGCTGGCTTGACCGTTAAGGGTGCTGTAACCCCCGAAAGTACACTCCAGTCCAAACCAAAAAAAAAATTATTTTCTGTGTTTGTGAATTGTGTGCGCAGTAGCCGCACGTGCATCAACAAAGTAGTGCCAAGCGTGCGCCTGTGTCATAAGTAAAGGGCCGGCTGGCTTGACCATTAAGGGTGCTGTAACCCCCGAAAGTACACTCCAGTCCAAACCAAAAAAAAAATTATTTTCTGTGTTTGTGAATTGTGTGCGCAGTAGCCGCATGTGCATCAACAAAGTAGTGCCAAGAGTGCGCCTGTGTCATAAGTAAAGGGCCGGCTGGCTTGACCGTTAAAGGGTGCTGTAACCCCCAAAGTACACTCCAGTCCAAACCAAAAAAAAAATTATTTTCTGTGTTTGTGAATTGTGTGCGCAGTAGCCGTACGTGCATCAACAAAGTAGTGCCAAGCGTGCGCCTGTGTCATAAGTAAAGGTCCGGCTGGCTTGACCGTTAAAGGGTGCTGTAACCCCCGAAAGTACACTCCAGTCCAAACCAAAAAAAAATTATTTTCTGTGTTTGTGAATTGTGTGCGCAGTAGCCGCACGTGCATCAACAAAGTAGTGCCAAGCGTGCGCCTGTGTCATAAGTAAAGGGCCGGCTGGCTTGACCGTTAAAGGGTGCTGTAACCCCTGAAAGTACACTCCAGTCCAAACCAAAAAAAAATTATTTTCTGTGTTTGTGAATTGTGTGCGCAGTAGCCGCACGTGCATCAACAAAGTAGTGCCAAGCGTGCGTCTGTGTCATAAGTAAAGGGCCGGCTGGCTTGACCGTTAAAGGGTGCTGTAACCCCCAAAGTACACTCCAGTCCAAACCAAAAAAAAAATTATTTTCTGTGTTTGTGAATTGTGTGCGCAGTAGCCGCACGTGCATCAACAAAGTAGTGCCAAGCGTGCGCCTGTGTCATAAGTAAAGGGCTAGCTGGCTTTACCGTTAAGGGTGCTGTAACCCCCGAAAGTACACTCCAGTCCAAACCAAAAAAAAAATTATTTTCTGTGTTTAGCCGCACGTATATATCAAATCGATATAACATAAATGGAGGACCAAACTTTCTCCGATAAAAATAAAATAGAGAAAGATCAAGAACCACTTCCTCCTAGTGCTGAAGCTGCTGCCACTAGTCATGACATAGACGATAACATGCCATCAATGTCGTCTGCCAAGGCCGATGCCCAATGTCATAGTAGAGGGCACATACAATCCCAAATGGCAAAGTTCAGGAAAATGACCTTGAAAAAGACATTTAAATCAGCTGAAGAGAAACGTAAACTTGCCAATATGCCATTTACGACACGGAGTGGCATGGAACGGCTAAGGTCGATCCCTAGTATGTTCATGACTAGTGGTTCAGCTTCACATGACGATGGAAGCCCTCCTCCCACTAAAAAAATCAAAAGAGTTAAGCTGGCAAAAGCACAGCGAAGAACTGTGCTTTCTAAGAAGATATCACAAATCCCCAAGGAGAGTCCAAGTGTGGTGGTGGTTGCGATGCCTGACCTTCCCAGCACTGGACGGGAAGAGGTGGCTCTTTCCACCATTTGCACGCCCCCTGCAAGTGCTGAAAGGAGCACCCACAGTCCACTTGCTGATATGCAAATTGAAGATGTCACTGTTGAAGTACAACAGGATGAGGATACTGGTGTAGCTGGCGCTGAGGAGGAAGTTGGCGAGGAGGATTCTGATGGTGATGTGGTTTGTTTAAATCAGGCTCCGGGGGAGACAGTTGTTGTCCGTGGGATGAAAAAGCCCATCACGGTCATGCCTGGGCAGAAGACCAAACATTCCACCTCTTTGGTCTGGCAATATTTCTATCCAAATCCGGACAACAACTGTCTTGCCATATGTACCATATGTAAAGGTGAAATAAGTAGGGGTAGGGACGTCAACCACCTAGGAACATCCTCCCTTATACGGCACCTGCAGCGCGTTCATAAAAAGTTACTGTCAAGTTCAGAAACTTTGGCTAAGACCGTAAGCAGTCCAGGGACACCTAAATCCCGTTGTCCTGTTGTATCCAAGCGCCTGCAAACCACACCGTCAACTCCCTCCTCGTCAATTTCCTCCTTAGTCAGGATCGGAAGTAGTCCTGCAGGCCATGTCACTGGCATGACTGACTCTCCTATCCGGGATTCCTCTGGAGGATCCTGCATTGCTACGCCTACTGCTGCCGCTGCTGCTGTTGCTGCTGCTGGGAGTCGTTCATCATCCCAGAGAGGAAGTAGGAACACCACTACTTTTACTAAACAATTGACCCTCCAACAGTCCTTAGCGAGGAGGATGAAGTACGACAGCAGTCATCCTGAAGCAAAACGTATAACTGAGGCCTTGACTGCTATGTTGGTGTTAGACGTGCGTCCGGTATCCGCCATTAGTGCAGTGGGATTTAGACAATTGATGGAGGTAGTGTGTCCCCGGTTCCAAATCCCGTCTAGATTCCACTTCACTAGGCAGGCGATACCGAGACTGTACAGAAACGTCAGAAAAAGTGTCCTCAGTGTCCTGAAAAATGCCGTTGTACACAATGTCCACTTAACCACGGACATGTGGACAAGTGGAACAGGGCAGACTAAGGACTATATGACTGTGACAGCCCACTGGGTAGATGTATCACCTTACGCAGCAACAGCAGCAGCGTCACCAGTAGCAGCATCTCAGAAACGCCAGCTCGTTCCAAGGCAGGCTACGCTGTGTATCACCGGTTTCAGTAAGAGGCACACCGCCGACAACCTCTTAGAGAAACTGAGGGAAATCATCTCCCAGTGGCTTACCCCACTTAGACTCTCCTGGGGATTTGTGATATCTGACAACGCCACCAATATTGTGCGGGCATTACATCTGGGCAAATTCCAGCACGTCCCATGTTTTGCTCACACAATAAACTTGGTGGTGCAGAATTTTCTGAAAAGCGACAGGGGCGTGCAGGAGACGCTTTGGGTGGCCCGAAAAATTTCTGGCCACTTTCGCCATTCAGCGACTGCGTGCCGAAGACTGGAGCGCCAGCAAACACTCTTGAACCTGCCCCGCCATCACCTGAAGCAAGAGGTTGTGACGCGGTGGAACTCAACCCTCTATATGCTTCAGAGGATGGAGGAGCAGCAAAAGGCCATACAAGCCTATACATCCACCTATGACATAGGCAAAGGAGGGGGTATGCACCTGACTCAAGCGCAGTGGAGAATGATTTCCGTGTTGTGCAAGGTTCTCCAGCCCTTCGAACTTGCCACACGTGAAGTCAGTTCAGACACAGCCAGCTTGAGTCAGGTCATTCCCCTCATCAGGCTTTTGCAGAAGCAGCTGGAGAAAGTGAAGGAGGAGCTAAGACGGAGCGATTCCGCTCGGCATGTGGGACTTGTGGATGAAGCCCTTCATTCGCTTTGCCAGGATTCCAGGGTGGTCAATCTGTTGAAATCAGACCACTACATTTTGGCCACCGTGCTTGATCCTAGGTTTAAAGCCTATGTGGTGTCTCTCTTTCCGGCCGACACAAGCCTGCAGAGGTGCAAAGACCTGCTGGTGAACACACTGTCAGCTGAAGCGGAACGTGACACGTCAACGGCTCCTTCTTCATTTTCTCCCGCAACTGGGGCTGCCAGGAAAAAACTTAGGTATCCTAAGCAACCCGCTGGCGGTGATGCAGGGCAGGCAGGACCAAGTTTGGATATCTGGTCCGGACTGAAGGACCTGGCAACAATTTCTGACATGTCTACTGTCACTGCATATGATACTGTCACCATTGACAGAATGGTGGAGGATTACATCGGTGACAGCATCCAAGTAGGCATGTCAGACAGTCCATACCTGTACTGGCAGGAAAAAGAGGCAATTTGGAGGCCCCTGTACAAGCTGGCTCTATTTTACCTGAGTTGCCCCCCCTCCAGTGTGTACTCCGAAAGAGTGTTTAGTGCAGCCGGGAACCTTGTCAGCGAAAGGCGTAGGAGGTTGCTTCCACAGAATGTGGAGAAGATGATGTTCATCAAAATGAATTATCAGCTCTTCCAGGGAGACCAGCCTCCAGAAGGTACAGAGGGACCTGTGGTGGTGGATTCAAGTGGGGACGAGTTAATACTTTGTGAGGATGAGGATGTACACACTGAAGAGGGTGAGGAATCGGTGGATGAGGAGGATGAGGATGACATCTTGCCTCCGTAGAGCCAGTTTGTGCAGGGACACATTAATTGCCAGCTTGTTTTGTGGGGGCCCAAACGAACCAATCATTTCAGCCACAGTTGTGTGGCAGACCCTGGCGCTGAAATGATTGATTTGTTAAAGTGTGCATGTCCTGTTTATACAACATAAGGGTGGGTGGGAGGGCCCAAGGACAATTCCATCTTGCACTTCTTTTTTTTCTTTGCATTATGTACAGTTTGGGGCCTAGTTTTTCTAACTGCCATCCTGTCTGCCACTGCAGTGTCACTCCTAGATGGGTCACGTGTTTGTGCCGCCCACTCGTGTCGCTTAGCATAGTCATCCAGCTACCTCGGTGCAACCTTTTGGACATAAAAACACTATTGTGAGGTGTGAGGTGTTCAGAATAGACTGGAAATGAGTGGAAATTAAGGTTATTGAGGTTAATAATAGCATAGGAGCAGAGAAACCAACAAATTCTGTGATTTTAGCTGTTTTTATGCTTTTTTTTAAAAAAATACAGATCCAAAAAACAAAACCCAGAACCCAAAACACGGAAGGGTGGTTTTGGCAAAACCAATCCAGATCCAAAACACGAAGAAAGATCCAGATCCAAAACCAAAACACAAAACACGAAAAGTGGCCGGTGCACACCCTTAGTTACAAGCAATCTGTGAGGATGAATTTGCATATAGTGATGTCAGAAGATGGATAAAATCTGAAGTAAACCCAAATTTATGCAGAGAATAAAAAACTTGATTCCAGGACACCAGGTCAAAGGCTTTTTCCGCATCAAAAGACAGAATGGTATGCAGGTCAGTGGTATCCGATGTACATACCAAGTGAGCCACCGCCAGGACCCTGCATATCGGCCATCGAATGTCTTTTTCAAATAAACCCAGTCTGATCTTCATGGATCAACATGGGCAATAGCAATTTAATTCGCTCCGCTAGAATTTTTAACAAGATTTTGTAATCAATATTGAGCAGAGAAATGGGTCTGTAGGAACCAGAACATTCTGGGTCCTTGCCTGGTTTGGGTAAAACCTTAAGAATCGCTGAATTAAAATGGGAGGGCAAGGACCTAACAATCAAAATGCGATTGTACATAGAACTTAGGACCTCATTCAGAGTCGGTCGTAAGCGTCCACTCGGTCGTAAGCATCCGATGTTTCCAAACCACACATGCGCATGGTTAGTTGTGCACATGTGCGTACGAGGCTTTACGATCCAAAATGCTGTAGATCGTACGGCTTACAAGCAGGAAGCGGCTACCAAGAATTGATTGACATGAAAGGGCGTTTGTGGGTGTTGACGGGGGTGGTGGTCTGAAAACCAGGCGTGCCTCAGCGTTTTGAGGGCGTTTTAGGGGCGTGCATAATTTACCTGCTACGACCGACATAGAAGGCCGGAAGTAGTAAAACGTCACTCTGCGAGCAGATCATATAGCTTGAGGTTGGGTACGTGCTCTCGCAAGCCCCAGTGTACAATCGATACTATCGAATGTTATTGATGTTAGGATTGATGTTTCTATTTTGAGCCACACAATGCGAGCAGCTAATAATCCTTTGTTGAAGCTAATAACACTGCTAATTGGCTTGTAATTGATTCAGCTGCGTTAGCATTAGCGAATAATAATAAATAAATTTCATGGAGATGGCTTATTCTATGCGGTTTTTTGTTAATTTTAACATGCATTTAACAACAACACAACATTATTATTCCAAAATCCGGGTTTAAAATCTTTTTTATTTACAAACGCACTACCAGTAAAACATCAGCATGAACTAAATGACATTTGAACAATACAATACAAGCGGCCGCAACCTTCAGAAGAAAATTAATATACAGCGACTGACAACGACTGACAACGATTGACTCGATCGCTAGCTGCTATCACTCGCTAGCTAGAGGAGGTGCATTGTTCACGTATGGGCGTCACTTTGGTTGCGACCGACCGGCAGTGCGATTGCTTCCTTTTTCAGATTCATATTGTTAGGCGTATGACCGAGCGGCCGCTTACGACCAACTCTGAATTAAGTCCTTAGTCTCTGCTATTCTGGGAGAAAGAAGTTTATAAAACTCCCCACTAAACCCATCAGGGCCAGGGGCTTTACCAGCTTGTATTTGTAAGGGCTTGCCCAGGTCAGGTATCCACCACAAGGGGGGTGGGAGGTGTTAGAGGGGAGAAAGGGCAGGCAGTGCTGACGGGTATTGAGGGGATAAGTGCTGACAACAGCTGGCACAGTACTGGTTGGGGCAGGCAGTACTGGAGGTAGGGAGGGGGCAAAGGTAGATGGCAGCTGGGACAGTACTGTGGGCAAGGAAAAGGTTAGGGGCAGGCAGTACTGGGGTAGGCAGGGGACAAGGGTAGATGGCAGCTGGCACTGTACTGGAGGGCAAGGAAAGGGTTAGGGGCAGGTAGTACTGGGGGTAGAGATGGGACACGGATAGATAGCAGCTAGTGCAGTACTGGGGGGCAAGGAAAGGGTTAGGGGCAGGCAGTACTGGGGATAGGGAGGGGACATGGGTAGATAGCAGCTGGCGCAGTACTGGGGGGGCAAGTAGTGGGTTAGGTAGGCTGTACTGGGGTTAAGGAGAGGGCAAGGGTAGATAGCAGTTGGGGCTGTAGTGGGGGGCAAGTAGGTTGTTAGGAGCATGCAGTATTGGTGGTAGGGAGGAGGTAAGGGTAGATAGCAGTTGGGGCAGTACTGGGGGCAAGGGTAAATAGCAGCTGGCACAGTACTGGGGGAGCAAGGATGGGGTTTGGGTAGGAAGTACTGGGTGTAGGGAGGGGGTAAGGGTAGGTATCAGCAGGGGCAGTACTAGAGGCAAAGAGGAAGTTAGGCCGAGGCAGTGCAGGGGTTAGGGAGGGGGTAAGGGTAGATAGAAGGGCAGCTCAAAGTAGCAGTAGCAGTAGACCCATCCCCCTCATTTCACCACCACAAACACCAGCACTATCGCTCTGCCAAACGGTGGTACCCCCTTCTGGCCACTCACCCGCCCCTCTTCACTGTTAGCAACAGCAGTGGGAAGTCACCCTCAGCCCTCCCCCACCTGTCACAGCACCAAACCAACCCCCACCCACTAACTTGAATTATCCTCCAGGTCAGGGAGTGCAGCCACATGGACAGACACCGTCTTCTCGTCACAGCGTGTAGTCGGGTGCCTAGTCCAATTCGCAATATGCTGCCCGGGTGCCGGGAGCCATCCTCACGCAGGGTGCCATCTGTGTTCATCCTCAAGCCAGGTGCCGTTCACACACCAGATGCTGCCAGGGGCCGCCTGTGTTGCCAGGGGACCGCTTGTATCTCTGTAGTGCTAGTTCTGGGGGCCTCTCCCCAAGGGCCACCTGTGGTGCTGGAGGCTGCCTGCGATGCGGTGGGGTCTTTTGTGGTGACGGGGGCCATCCTCATGCTGGGTGCTGCCGAGGGCCATCTGTGTTGCAGGGGGCCGCCAATTTCCCGGGGACCATCCTCACACTGGGGGCTGCCTGTGTCCCTGTGGTGTTGGGGGACGTAGCATCTAGATGGTAAGGTGCTAAAGGTCTGGCTCCACCTCCACTTTGTATAATCCTCCCTAGCTGGGCCAGGGAGACATCAATCATTGAATCAGGAGCCACATGATTGGTCAGCACGTCCCCAGGGACTCACCCATTCTCCCGCGTAGCTACAGAGGGTGCAGCAGGGACAAATTAAATAAACTTCACATGCATCGGGCCCCATAGCAACTGCACCCTCTGTAGTTACGCCACTGGTTCCAAAACCTATGCCACCTTCAGTATTGCAAAAAGAATAACAGTTTCAGGCGCAATGTATGCACTCGCTCAAAAAATAGGTGTGGCTACGTCTCACAAGGGGCGTAGTCACTTAAAATGGGGGCATGTCATCATGACACTCCACCCACTTCACAATAGTGCCCCCAACTCACATTACGCCACACAGTAGCAGTGATCACACTGAGCAAAAACAATTGTGGATCCCAAGGATGGCAGCGCCTGGCCAACATCAGCAGAGTTCCCAGCAGCGGAAGCCCGACAGCGCTGGAAATCCCGATCGTGGATAGGTAAGTATTCTGTAACCTAACCCCCTAAGCCTAACCCTCCTTAGGGGTGCCTAACCCTAACCTCCCCCCCAAGTGCCTAACCCTAGTCCCCCCTCTAAGTGCCTAACCCTAACCCCCCCTTCCCTGCTGCCTAAACCTAAGTTCCCCGTGGGGTTGTCTAACCCTAAGTCCTCCCCGGGGGTGCCTAACCCTAACCCTCCCTCCCCCTAGCCTAGCCCTAACCCTCCCGGGGGGGTGCCTAACCCTAAGTCCTCCCCGGATGCCCTAAACCTAACCCTCCCCCCCCCGCGCGGCTGTCCGCTCGCAGCACCCGGTATCCCCTTGATCGGGATGCCGGGCGCCAATCACCCGGCATCGGGGAAATGTCAGGTGTATAGACGCCCGGCATTTCATCCCTCACTGGGATATGACAGTCGGGAAGCTGGCTGCCAGTATTAAGGCAGCCGGCTTCCCAATTGTATACCCGAAGGACCCCTCACTTTAAAAAATTGGGTTCCTACTCCACAGATTTTGGGTCCCATCACATATTATGGGAGGTGAGGGCAGGCAGCAATTGGGACAGTGCTGGGGACAGGTAGCAGTTGGGGTAGATGGGGTTAAGGACAAGCAGCAGTTGGGGTAGAGCTGGGGTTATAGGCAGGGAGAAGTTGGGGTAGAGCTGTGGGTAGAGGGGAGTGAGGGCAGGGAGTGCCATGGGTAGGGAGGGGTAAATGAAGACAGTAGTTTTAACAGTGCTGGGGGGCAAGGAAGGAGCTAGGGGATGGCAGTGCTTGGAGTAGGGAGGGGGAAAAGGTAGATGGCAGTTGGGGCAGTACTGGGGCAAGAAGGAGGTTAGGGACATGTAGTGCTGGGGGTAGGGAGGGGGTAAGAGTAAATAGCACCTGGGGCAGAACTGGGGGCAAGAAAGAGGCTAGGAGTAAGCAGTACAGGTGGTAAGGAGAGGGTAAGGGTAGATAGCAGCTAGGGCATTACTGGGGGGCAAGAAGGGGTTTGGGGGCAGGCAATACTGGGCTAAGTACTAGGGGTAGGGAGGGGGTGAGGATAGCAGCTGGGGAAGTACTGGGGGTTATGAAGGGGGTAAGAGTAGATAGCAGTTGGAGCAGTGGTTACTTCCTTCCTCCTGGTGGGAGCTCCCCGCCAGGTCATTGTTGTCCGCCTCCTGCTCCTTCCTGTTCAGCGCAGTGTCCACCTCCCCGGCAGGGCTGGCAACAGAAATCACAGGGCCCGGAACAACCATATTTTTAGGGGCCCCCTTATCCCAGGGTTCCTGGCAGGTACAGGTCAGTCGCTTGAGTTTGTCTTATCTATTTGTGGTTTCTCTGGGTACCTCTAAGCCACAGTGTCCCTCCATGCCCTCAGTGTCCCTCCTTGCCCCACACTTACCTTGTTATATGTCTGCCTGCTGCAGCATCTCTGCGTGGGTGTCTTTTTCTTTGGGGGAGGCACTACTCAGCTCACCATGCGCCGGATCCTTTCTTGCCTCTCGGTGCTGGCTTGACTCCACCGGCTAGTTAATTCTTGACAGACTTAACCTAAGCAGCATGGGGGGCTGGTGTTAGCTCCTTTGCATAAGCATATTTGATATATTGATACAGTAGATAGAGAGATAAAATATATATATATATATATATATATATATTATTTTTTTTTTACACATACACATAAGCTCCCCATCCCACACTGTGCTTTCATATCCCACTGTGCTCCCCCATTCCCCCATGTAACACTATACACTCTCATATCTCATCCCACACAGTGCTCGTATATCTCATCCCCTATTGTGCCCTCCCATCCCCCATCTCACATTGTGCTCTTTCATCCCCCACTGTGCCCTCCCATCCCCCACTGTGCCTTCCCATCCCCCATCTCACTGTGCTTTATCATCCCCCACTGTGCCTTCCCATCCCCCACCTCACACTGGGCTCTCTCATCCCCCACTGTGCCCTCCCATCTTCCATCTCCCACTGTGTGCTCTCCCCTCCCCCCAGACTGTACTTACCTGCAGGAGCTTCCTGTCTGTGAGCAGCTTCTGCTGACTCAGGACTGACTGCTGCTCCTGGGCGGGACTAGAGATGCAGATCACTGGGGTGGGGGCGGAGCTACTGCCTAATGATGGCTTCTATCTCAGCCAGTGATCTGAGGAGAAAGTCAGACTCCTCAGATCACTGGCTGGAGATCTGAGAAGTCATCAGGCAGTAGTCCCGCCCCCACCCCAGTGATGAGCTTCTCCAAGCGTCGGCGGCCAGCAGTGAGTGTGACACAGACTTGCCGGCCCTCAGCTACTGTATGTGTATATACAGCATGCAGGCTGGCTGCAGGTAATACAGACTCGGTGACAGTCTGGTAGATGACACCCTGACCCCTCCCTGGCCCAGCCTGACACTGGACTTGCTGCTGCAGTGATCTGCAGGGGCCCAGTACATGCCTGCACCCTACTGATCACTGCAGCAGCAGCGGTACCCTCCAGGGCCCCCTGGGACCTTGGGGCCCAGTCCAGTTGTACCCCTGGGCCCCCCCTGTCGCCAGGCCTGCTCCCCAGCCTCCTGCATGCAGCTATAGGAGCCCGGCACCACCACAGCGCTGCTGCAGCCAAGGAGGATCCGCTTGCACCAATGGAATTTGCAGTCAGGACAGAGAGTACGCTGGCAGGCAGGTAGGGAAGGAGGTGGTGCCCGGTGGCATTTGGATAAGATGCTGCTGGCGATGTCCTTGAGAGAAGCCGCCGGCAGCAATTAGTGCCTGCCGTTTGTGGGCGGCCCTACTGACATCACCCATGATGTCAGTAGTGAGCTTCCTGCTCTATTAGAGCACGAAGCTCACTGGGGCTTTCGGGAACGAGACCCTACCACAAGTGTCTCATCGCAGGCCCGATGGTAGCGACCATCACCTGGCTGCCTGCTAAAGCTGTGGGTGGTCTCCCACAGCTTAGCGAGCGGCCTGGAGGCCGCCCAAAAAAACACCCAGATTCAGAACGAGCGCTCACAAAGAGCGTCTGGCTCTGAATCAGGGCCACAGCACACACAGTGTCTCCAGCAGGACCCACTTTATTTTAAAAATATATAGCCATAGTGCGTATTTTGCAAATACTATTCTGCTATGTGGGCCCAGGGCCGCCATCAGGGGGGGACTGCCGTGACTGAAGTCCCGGGCCCGAGCACTCTGGGGGCCTGCCACCTTCTACTGCCACCTTACAGCTACTAACCCCCTGGCCCACGGTGACAGACAGTGTCGACCCGGCGGTGGTGGCCCAGCCGCCCATGCAAAATGTCCACTACACTACTATACCCCTGGTCGGGCCCCCCTCCACACAATTAGCTCACCCAGCCATGACGTCGCCCTCCCACTCTGCCTCCCGCATTGCTCGGCTAGCCCACTGCTCTCCTCTGTCCTCAATAAAGTTTTCTGTTAGCACTGTAGTAGGAGTGGCATGACATCATGACGTCACGCCGCTGGATGAGAGAGAGGAGCCGCAGCGGGCGGGGGGGGCAAAGAGCTGTCGTCCGCTCCGGAGCATACAGGCTGACAGAACAGTCAGCGAGAAGGTAAGTTAGGTGTGGGTGTGTCCTTACTCCCAGACTCGGGCCAGGCCATTGACTGATTGTTTATTTATACAGAGCATGATGTAGTAGACCACAGGTTCTCAAACTCGGTCCTCAGGACCCCAAACAGCACATGTTTTCCAGGTCTCCTCACAGAATCACAAATCAAATAATTAGCTCCACCTGTGGTTCTTTTAAAATGTGTCAGTGGGTAATGATTACACCTGTGCACCTGCTGGGTGACCTGAAAAACGTGAACTGTGTGGGGTCCTGAGGACCGAGCTTGAGAACCTCTGTAGTATTCTTCCACCTGTTAAATTAACTAGCTGTTACATCAGTGATTCCCAACCTCGGTCCTCAAGGCACACTAATTGTTCTGGTTTTAGTGATATCCATATTGTGCACAGATGGTTAAATCAAAATAACTGAGGCACTAATGAAGTCACATGTGCTCAAGTATGGCTTTCTCTAAAACCTGGACTGTTAGTGTGCCTTGAGGACCGTTTTTGGGAACCCCTGTGTTACATCTTTTGTTGTGGAAACATCAACTAACTGGCTTGCAAGAGCGCTCAATGGCTTTCAGTACTTAATTGCACCATCTATTATCTATTTGATGTATCTAGTGTGATAGATTAGTGTTTGGCAACATTTGTATCTTTGTATCTAACAGTTTAACAGTGATACAATTTTTCATCTATTTCTTTCTATTGTCTTTTTTTAGTGATATATGTATTTACATTTTAGTTTTTGACCTTATGTTACATCTCTAGTGGATAATAAATATATATACTGTGTATTTGTGTATATTCTAATCACATTATTTATTCTTTCAATGGTTTATTCGATCTAATATAGAGACAGCGCAGATATTGTCTTTCCTCTTTGAACCTCTGTAGTAGACTGTCCCTGCTCCTTGCGTTCTCCTTGTGCTCCATGGAATCCTCCCACCTATTCTGGCAGGCTCCAGCTATTTTTTAGATATGCTCTACCATCTGTAATATAATGCTGTGTCTGCATTTTTTTCTGATTTAAAAACCAATAAAGTTATTTCCTTTTATATCAAATCCTCCTCAGTGTGTTTCCAAATCAGCATACACCTCTAGGACAATTAGAATATGGGTCTCCTGATGCCTGTCTTAACTTAAACAGAAGACAGCATTATACACATGCACAGAATGTATATCACTTCCAGTTAGATTAATAGAACAAAACAAACTTAAATTGCATTTTCTTTTTATTCTCACACCCACTGTGCAGCCTAAATTGCCACATTCAGAAAGTCTTTGTATTAGTGCCTATATAGGAAGCATTAAGCACTAAGGGCCTGAATCAGAGACTGGCGCAATGCCGATATTTACACAGAATGAGCGATTGTTTGCTAATGCGCAATGCCACACCATGCACATGCATCATTTGTGTTCATACAGAGGAACCATTTGCAGAGTGAGTGACATGTAGTCAGCGTTTGTTTTTGTTTGTTTTTTGGGGGGGGGCTGGGGGCCCTGCCTATTTTGTCAGTCCCGGGCCCCAAAATTTCTGATGGCAGCCCTGTGTGGGCCTGATTCATTACGGATCGCTATTGTGATTAGATGTGAAGACAGCCGATTGTTGCGTACTACGCATGCATATGCATCGCAGTGTGCGTGTGCAAAGGCATCACTGAGATCACACACGCCACCATTTCTTGTCACTCTGGGAACATACCTTTCCATTCCATATGCACCTTAATGCCCCCAGTAGTAGTGTCCCTTATACAATGCCCCCAGTAGTAGTGCCCCTTTTGCAATGCCCCCTGTTGTAGTGCACATTATGTAGTGACCCCATTAGTGCCCCTTATGCAGTGCCCCGAGTAGTGCCCCTTATGAGGTACCCAAACTATAGTGCCCAGTATTGCCCCTTAAAACAGTGCCCCCAGTAGTGTCCCTTATGCAGGACCCCAATAGTGCTCCCAGTAGTGCCCCTTATACAATGCCCCCAGTAGTGCCCCTTATAAAGTGCCCCCAGTAGTGCCATTTATGTAGTGCCCAATATACAGTGCCCCCAGTAGAGCCCCTTATACAGTGCGCAATATACAGTGCCCCCAGTAGTGCCCCTTATACAGTGCCCCAATGCAGTGCCCCCAAAAGTGCCCAATATATAGTTCATCCAATAGTGCCCCTTATGCAGTGCCCCCAGTAGTGCCCCTTATGCAGTGTCCAATATATAGTGCCCTTTATGTAGTGCCCCTTATGCAGTGCCCAATATACAGTGCCCCCAGTAGTGTCCCTTATACAGTGCCCCCAGTAGTGCCCCTTATGCAGTGTCCCCAGTAGTGCCCAATATATAGTTCCCCCAGTAGTGCCCCTTATACAGTGCCCCTTTATATAGTGCCCCCAGTAGTGCCCCTTATGCAGTTCCTTCAGTAGTGCCCAATATATTCAGTAAGGAAATGGACTTGGCCTTTTTTTTTGCTCTGCGCATGCGTATGCATTGCCCTGTGCGTGTGCGAGCTTGCCAGTGCGATCGGCTTATGGTACGCAGAGTACACGCAGTGTGTATGCAGAACCTTCTGATTTACAGGAAGTGTCATTTGTGGGTGGTGATGGGGGGTTGTCAGGCGAACGCAGGCGTTATAATGCCGTTATAGGGGCGTGCATAATTAAGGCAGTGCGGCGGCATACGTAAGCTGTACACAGGAAGCGGCCAAATTCCTGCGGCAGGTCAGGTTAACCACTATTACGCTAATGGATTTTATGGTTCTCGATGTTTACCGATGTTTACGCTATCTTGCATGCTGATCAGGCTGTGAGTAAAGGGAGATGGGCAGCATAGTATGGGGCTGGGCATCTGCATCTTGTGCTGCGGTCTCCGTGCGTATACATTGATTAGCATATTCTCGCAGCGTACGGGTGCGTGCGTCTGTATCTGTGCTTTCCTTGCTGAATCAGGCCCTGTGTACGACTAAGGGGAGGAAATTGCACCTGCACAACCCATATTGTAGATATCGTTTTGGATCGTCTATTTAGATTTACTCCTAACTCTATATATGGCTCACAGTTGTTTGGGATTCAGTTGCAATGGGAACTATAATTTAATAACAGATGTGCTATAAAACCAAGGGCCAATTTCCATATACATAAAATGATATACTATCAGCCATTATATTGCTTATTTGCAGCTTGGTGAGGATACAGTATATAACACTGTCATACTGTATACCATGCACAATATATTATTAGTGTATATGCTCAGAATTACAGACATTGCTTTGGCTGTACATGTTTTATAAACTGTTTCTCTGTCACATGAGAGCTCTGAAGCTGTCAAAATGCTGCATGCTGATATAACGGTAAAATGCAGGGAAAAAAGTTGCCCACAGCAAACGGAATGCTAATGCAATGTATGCATGTTATAGTACATTGGCATCTATGCGATCACACCACCCACCTCTTCCATATCATTGCCACTTACACCTACCCCATGCTAGGTGAAGGAGATTCATTGGAATTTGGCATCCAAAATGCATACACACATCTCAGAGTAGTGATTCTTTCTACACACCAGGCTTGCCTACCCTCCCTATTTGGCCGGGAGCCTCACGATTTTCGGGTGCCGCTCCCGGCCCCCCCGGAAAGGCAGGCAAGCCTCCCAGAAGCCACCAACCCTCCAGACCTCCCCCTGGAATAAACTAGAAACCTCCGCAGCAGGAGAAGGCGGTGATGAGATTCGGGCTGAATCGCATCATCGTGGCCCCGCCCCCTGCTTCACTATGCCGAAAATGACGGCATTGTGAAGAGGGGGCAGGGCCACGATGACGCGAACGCGCAGCCCACCCCCGGCTCCGTGCCCAATGTGACATTAATGTCCAGACACACCCCCCGCTGTTAGCTGACAATCAGCTCCCTCCCGGAAGAAGTATGCTACACACCCATAAAACAGTACTTTTGTGCATGTTTGCATTGTTGCCACCCAATTACCGCCCAAATTTAGGTGCTGCAGAGAAATGGCTGAGATATATACCACTCTGATCCGTGTGTTCATTTGCGAGCAATGAGTGGGTTCAGTTTCCCGGAAACCAAACCTGCCAGAACTTACTTTATCTGAGGAGAACCGAGCCACCTCTCAGATCTCCGCGCCATTTTCAGATAAGAAAACAAGGAGCAACGTCATCTTTCTGGCATCGGAACTCACGTGTTCTGACACCCCATTTCCACTTACCTTTGCCCAGCAGTTTGGTGCCTCCACTTCCACATAGAACATTGACATGACTTTGTTAATGGTTTCAAGCCATTCTGAACTATGAGAGTCACTATGATATGCACTTCTAGGGCTACAAAGAGACACCCATAACCCTAAATAACCCTCGGACCACAACAAAATCACATAGAGACTAATATGAGCAAATGTGGGGACACATTACCACCACATCTCTGTCCACTTTGTGCCAAGCCAAGGTAGTTGGTGCAGTGTATGACAGCCCAGCGCCCCTGCACTTGCTGTAAGGAAAATACCTGCACTCGTGTTACAGTCCAGGCCTCCTATTCCTGTGAGATCAGTGCTGTCCGCTGAGACTCCTGGCTCCAGACCACAGTAAACTGATGAGCCTACTATGATGTACAGAGCCCTTTAATATCAACCCTCCTTACAAGTTATGTAAGCACATTTATAACAATTATTTTTTAATAGTAAGTATAACATTTTAAATCCACTATCAACAGACTGAAGTACCACACATATACCGACTAAAGGACATGATTTTCATGGGTACTGCCTGGAAGTGGTGGCTCCAGAGGTGGGGCTTGAGCACAGTCCAAAATTCAAATAGGGGTATCACACCAACTGCCCTTCCAAATGCTGTCATACATCGCTGGTCGGGCTCACTGGCAGATAGTGTGGCTTCCCTATTTGAATTTTGGACTGAGCCGCAGCCCCACCTCTGGAGCCGCCACTGGTCCCTGGCTTTCACTGCATAAAAGTTTAGTGGCCATTGCTTGCAATCGGTACATTTAGAAGGATTGGTCTGGTGTTGGATGATCAGAGACGATTATATGATTAAATGATTATAGCAGAGGTTCCAAAACTTGGTCCTCAAGGCACCCTAATGGTCCAGGTTTTAAGGATAACCATGCTTGGGTACATGTGACTTAATTAGTACCGCAATCAATCAATTTGATTTAACCATCTGTGCTCAACCATGAATATCCATAAAACCTGGACCGTTAGGGTGCCTTGAGGACCGAGTTTGGGCACCTCTGGCTTATAGGTATGTGCATAGCAGGCTATAAAACGATATGCATTCTTCCTATCATTTTTTTAACAGCCGTATGCAGTTCTGTGTTCCTCATACTGTAGATTACGGGGTTTAAAGCAGGAATAACCACTGTATAAAAAACAGCCACTACTTTGTCTTGATTCGAAAAATATTGTACACTCGGTCGCAGGTACATAAACAATATAGTGCCATAAAACATGAGGACAACAGTAAGGTGAGAAGAACAGGTGTAAAACACTTTATGCCTGCCCTCTGTGGAGCGAATACCAAGCACTATATATATAATATAGCCATAGGAAGTGATAATGGTAACCACAGATATGCCACTTACTAGAGTCACTGAGCATAAGAGCACAAGTACATTTACAGATGTGTCAGAGCATGCGAGCTGTAACAGAGGGGGGTAGTCGCAATAAAAATGGTGAATGCTAATAGGACTGCAAAAGGAGAGTTGCAATGCATAGGAAGCATTTAATAAGGAAGTCACTATGGCAACAGAGTAGCAGCTTGCTATCAGTAGTCTGCAGACAGATCCAGTCATAATGTGATGATAAAGCAATGGTCTGCTTACAGCTACACCGCGATCACATGACATCAGCGCCAGTATAAGAGACTCTAGACTGCCAAAAACACTGAAGAATAGGAGTTGCACCATGCACGCACTGTATAAGGTTGGTGTATCCCCAGCAATCAGGATGTCCAGCAGTTTGGGTGTGATGACAGAGGAGTAACAGAGATCTGAAAATGACAAGTGGCTCAGGAAGAAGTACATTGGCGTATGGAGACTAGGAACAAGCCTAAACAATATTATAATGCCCATATTACCCACAGTGGCAAGGATGTACATGGCACAAAATAGCAGGAAGAGAAAGGCTTGGGTAGTAGGATCATCAGTTAAACCTAAGAGCACAACTTTGCCCAAAAAAGTTTGATTTTGTGTGTTAGAAGTCAACTGATTAATCATGTTACATGTTCTACTCAAAAAGCAAAGTACAAATGTAGGCAATGCATCAGTACTGAAGATTTCAGGGTGAAAAGAACGTAGACTGATAGATTTCAGGGTGAAAAGAACGTAGACTGATAGATGTTTGTTTGGGGAAAAGTGTAACTTTTTTTTTTCTTCAGAATATTTAAATAGTTCTCCATTTTCTCCAGTGTTTTCAGTCTACCT
Organism: Taudactylus pleione; assembly: GCA_031769625.1. Taxonomy (NCBI): domain Eukaryota; kingdom Metazoa; phylum Chordata; class Amphibia; order Anura; family Myobatrachidae; genus Taudactylus; species Taudactylus pleione. Next base: position 14,033,155 of record JAUIMM010000064.1, on the reverse strand, counting down.
AAAAGAATATATAAAAGCATGTAATTACTAAGTGTGTGCCAAGGTGTACAGAGCTGATAGAGCTAGTGTTTGCCTGCAGATACATTGTTTCTCAGATTGAGTTAGGTAATTTGGTAATTTTTAGGGTGACTAATCTCCTCCTAGCAACAATAGGTAGCTGCTTCTTCATTATTTGTGCATGCATACATTATTCCATGAGACAATTTGTGTTAAAGCTGGAGGGTAAGAGATCCTCGCACCTCCCATTGTTTCGGCCTCACCTTGGACTGGAGCAAGTGTTAGGATTTTTGAGACCATCGACTGATCATAAAGTTGGTTCTGGGCTTCCCAATAGGGATTAAGGGGGGGGGGATGTATCAAACCTTCTAAAGAGGACAGGTAGAGAAGTTTCTCATAGCAACCAATCAGATCTACTGATCATTTTATACAATGCAGTAAACTATAGATAGAAGCTGATTGGTTGCTTCTCCACTTGACCACTTTAGATGGTTGGATACTCCTGTACTTCCCCTAATTTTATTGTCAGTGTCTATTATTCTTGTACTCATCAACAAAGCTGAGTATATATAACTTATGTTACCCTCATTGGGAATTCTGGTCATTATATTATTAGAATGCTGCAAATATATAAATACTTTGTCTGGAACATTAGGTGGTTCAAAAATAAAGTTATTCTGACCACTGACCTGGATTCAACTAGTAGTACAGTGCACCAACCTTTCTTGCCATCATTATTAGAGAGTTCTGAAATCCAGGAAAATAAGTAAATAATTTCTGCTTTTGTTATTATAATTAAATACAGACATGATTTTTGAGAGTTCCCTTCTATAGTCAGTGTGAGGAGCACTGCTAATAAATAGCATAAGGAAGTGTCAGTGTGGGAACAGACAGGTGTCATTTTTAAATGTATTTTACTATGTCATGGTGCTCTGAATTACAGTGTTATTTACTATATCATTGTCAGGGTGCTCTAGATTACAGTGTAATACACTATGGGTCTATTTACTAACCTGTGTTAGGAGATAAAGTGAACAGTGATAAGGTACCAGTCAATCAGCTCCTAACTGCCATTTTTCAAACACAGCCTGTGACAGGGCAGTTAGGATCTGATTGATTGGTACCTTATCACTGTTCACTTTATCTCCTAACACAGTTTAGTAAATAGACTCCTATATCTTTCTCATGGGGCACTAGATTACAGTGTAATTTACTATATCTTTGTCATGGTGCTCTAAAGTACAGTGTAATTTACTATATCACTGTCATGGTGCTCTAGATTACAGTGGAATTTACTATATCTTTGTCGTGGTGCTCTAGATTACAGTGTAATTTACTATATCTTTGTCATGGTGCTCTAGATTACAGTGTAATTCACTATATCTTTGTCATGTTGTTGTTGGTTGGGCACCACACAGAACATAACTCAAATTGTTCAGTGAGAGCTACGTAGAATTTACTTTAATTGTTGTATTATAAAATACATTTTGGCTAGTTCTATACACTGGGCTGTAACTTTTGGTAAAGCATGGCCCTCCGACTCCATCCTGAGAGACGGCTAACTTGCTGAGTTCATCACAGAAGACATCATCATTTAAACATCAATCATTATTTTATCTTAGTTTGCCTACAAAAGTGTAATCAGATGTCATTAGCAATATAATTGAAAACGATTTTCTGCAGCAGGATGACCTGTATTCCAGAGTGCAGTAACTTTTTTTTTAACAATATACCTGTAGTTGCAGCGGCTGCTGACTGCCTTCTAAGATCTCTTGGAGGGAAAGCCTAGAATAAAGGATATTCTGCATTGTGTTTCAGACAAAGAGATTTGCAAAAACGGGTGGAGGCTGCCATACCCTCTAATTCAAACCATAGGTTGTTACTAAAGGTGGAAGTAGCTAAATTGTGTGTCTATACAGGTCATTTATCACAATACTAGACTTGATCTCTATGAGCTGGCCACTCTTAATATAGTAGTGCTGGATTTCGAGTATGTCCTGATTGTTAGTGAGTAGACGTGTTTTACACAATTACCTATTACTACAGTGACAAGTATTTCAGCTGCAAGCAGAACATATTGTTTTAGCTACATTCTGGCAACATTTGGCAAGATTTTGAATACTTCCCATATGATAAATGGCCTCCTACATTCCTTTGATCTTATCCTAGATTCAGTTTCAGACTAGATCCTAGTTCTGTGCTATCTGCATTGTGCTATTTCATACCGCTAGTACAGATCTTTTGTATCATTTTTGTGTTAAATGCTATATACAGTAAATGTACATATATATTTTAAGAAATGCAGACAAAACATAATATGGAACAGAATCATTTTGTAACTTAGACACAGTGGACATTTGATTTCTATCTTAAAATTCTCCTTATAGTGCATCAAATAATATTTGTCTTGCTAATTACATTTAATAAATTTAATGTATTGGGCGTAATATCAAAATGAGTAAATTGATGATTATTTATGAAATGCATATAAAATACAATATGTGTGTAAATATATTATTTTTTAAATTTAGACATAATGAAACTTAGATAACAAACACTCATTTATTATAATAAAACCATACACATTACAGAGAAAATTACCATACCAGGGGAGGTATACTCACACTATGAGGATGCATTGTTCAGAAATATGGGTTAGCTATACACTGTATTTATTTTCTTCCCACAGAGAGTAAGAAATCCCATAGTCATGCATGGCCGATAGTGATGATGTGTATAACATCTATAAGCATAATGAGGCTCTAAGGACTAAATTAGGACTTCCGTAGTCATTTATTAGATCATGACTCTTCTCCATACATTATTACTGTATGCAACAAAATATCTAGCAAACCATGTTATTTATTTTAAATCATGGAGCAGAAGCATCTAAACAGGGCCAGTAGCGGATTTACCGCTAGGCAACAAAGGTGGGTGCTTAGGGCTTAATACTCCCAGCAGGCTGTCAGAGCAGCTGCCGGGTGCCCGCTCTAGCGCACGCCTGTGCATGTCTTCTGTTGTGTGTGTTGTAGGGATGGCCATCAACTATCGATGATTCATAATGTTGAATGCTTTTACCATCGATGGGGAGAGCCAGATGGTTTCCCTCCATCGATGGTAAAGCATAACCGCATGTTTTGGGTTTTTTTGCAAGGTGTTGGGACACCCGCAAAGCCCGCAACCCCAGGTTTTGATTGGCCCACTGGCCAGTCAGTCAAAGAACAGTGATGACCATCTGTTGGTAAAACCATTGATGGTCATCCATTGCATAGTTGGTTGCCATCGATGGCCACTTGCTAAATCTTCATTGGTGGTAACCATCGATGGTAACCACACCGATGGCCATCCCTAGTGTGTTGTGCGTGTGATGTCATGACGCACGCGCATATGACATCACACACATGGAGAGAGGAGCCAGGACATGCGCCCGGCTCCAGAGTCCATTGAAGAGAGAAGGGGATGAGAATGAGGTTCGTGCTGTTGGTGCAGCGGCTGCCTGCTCAGGCAGCTGTGTCACAGTGACACAGTATGCCTGGAGGCACATGACCCATCACCCAGCGCCGCCCCCTCCCGTATAGGTTTCAGTGCAGCCAGCACTGCTCGGATTACCAAAGTGATGATCCGCGGCCAGCTGCTGGCTATGCCATAATGTTCGCAGATGAAGTCCCATATTATTAAAGAGTGCTGGATAACCAGGTGCTTGAGGACAGACATTAGACATTGGTATTGAGGAAGCCACAGAAGGGAGGAGGTGGAACAAAACCCAAGCGTGACAGCCTCAATCACAGAAACTTGGAATACGGCACCTGGAAGGATAATTATACTGTATATGGGGTATGTCACACCCTACTTGCAGGGATCTGTCTAACACAATGAAAAGTAAAGGTCTTTTACTTACTACTGCATAATGAGCTATATAGAATTAGAGCTGTCTCAGATATTTTACATGCAGATGGAAGATAAAATATAATTAATGGATCAATTGGGCCACTTGTAAAAAGGTTACATCATATATTGTCATGGACAAACAAATTTTTAAATATAAATTTTCACTTGTATAGACAATAAAATGACATAGGATGATAAGTCATATTTAAATCGCAGTATCAAAGGCTAAAAAAGTGTAAGATAAAACTTAACAATAGTTAATAAAATAGTAAAAAATTACAAATGATTAAATAAACTCACTTTTAAATGCAAAGCATTTCAAGGTGACCTGCCACTTCTTCACGCAGAGGATGAATGAGTGAAACAACTTAGAAGTCTAAGGTATAAGTAAGTTGCTGGTGAATTTAATTTTCAAGGCAGGTCTAAATGATCCCAGAAACTCTCATAAATTGTAGCTTAAAAAAAATTAATAACTAAAAGGTGGAATAAAACCCAAGCGTGTCAGCCTCAATTATAGACCATACTCTTTCTGATGTAAAACAGTTCAATAAGATAGACTGGGTGAAGCCACTAAAAAATATCATCTGCAATTGGGAATGCCCAGGCCCTCATCCTGAGATGGTCTTTGTAAATCCTTTAGCTGGACTCTAGGACAATTCTTTGTCCCAACGAACTGTTGCAAGTGATGATGCAAATATTGGAAAACATGGGAGGGGGGGACACATGTTGAAGGGTCTGAAATAGATAAAGAACTCTGTGGCGAATGTTCATATTAGATGGCATTGATCTATCCAATCCAGGATATGTACTGACGGGACCAGCTTTCTAGATCAGATTTTATTAATGAAAGATAAGAAGGATAATTGGAAAGAAAAAAGTACCCAGGCGCTGAAAGGGTTATTTTACAAGGCTGAAAGGGATAGTCGGTCCCAGTAATGAAGATACAATCTATATGAAAAAAACAGCCAGTGTATCAGGGGGTAAAGTAATAATATGTGACAAGGTTCGTATATTAAAATAAATGAATTTATTGACAATTAAAATAATTTATAAGCATATGTCCTTGGATAATCTGATTATAGAGACTATACGTAAAAACACATTAGCAATCTTACTGTAGGTTTACCAGTGTCCAGATTGAATAGCTGCGGGCCCGCTGGCTGTGAAAATTTGTATCCAGAGGATGATGATACAATTAGATACACTTTATCGCCACTGTGTTAGAAAGTCATTGAAGAAGTTTCCTTTAGATAACGGGAGAAATACTTCAAATAGGGCGATTGTACCTTTGTAAAGTGAGCGGTCTGCAGTACGGTGTCACAATGGAAAGCTCACACCTAAATCTAGGGAGCTTGGATCTCCGTATGACGGCTCTGTTTGCAGCGGCAGCGATTCCCGTACATTAGAGACTTGATCCCCGCATGCAGTTTTCAGCATGAAGCGTGGGAGGCACAGCTGTTGTTTGCTGACCTGCCTCTTGTGGAGTTCAGCAGAAGGAACGGGCTGTACAGGCGCTGAGATGGCTTGCAGCGGCACAGCTCAACCCAGGTGTGGGGAACTGGGGGTGCCTGTGTAGCCTGAGTCTGTAAAGATCTCCGTGCTGTGTGGGAGCCAAGAAGATACAAGGCATGCATGTATATATCTGGCAGCGTTGATGGTAATTGCCATACAAGACGGGTATCGGAGTGACACAGTGATAGTCCAGGGATATTCAAATGCTAGCACCTACTCGTTTCAACGCTCTTCAGGCGTCTTTGTCAAGGTGTGGGTAAAATGCCTGTGTCTCAAATTTATAGCACTACAGGCTCACTTAACATAATTGATTGTTTAATTCTAAACACTTGATAAAACAAACGAACCTTGTCAGTTACATACATAGCCAGATTGGGAAAAGCATATTATACAAAAAAATAAAAACTCATTTACATGAATATACGAAACAGACTTTACATATATCACTAGAACTAGGAGATATTAGATCATTACAGAAATATAATTGGCCTGAAATAACTGATGGTAATGTTTATTAATTTGGACATCTAGGAGTATTTAGACGTGGAGATGTTGCCCATAGCATCCAATCAGATTCTACTTAACATTTATTTAGCACCTTCTAGAAAATAATAGCTAGAATCTGATTGGTTGCTATGGGCAACATCTCCACTTCTAAAAACCCCTAGGCGTGCAAATGAATAAACATTTCTAAAAACACGCACTTTAGTAAATATACTCCCTACTCTTAGGGGTCTATTTACTAAGCAGTGTTAGGAGACAGAGTGAAAAGTGATAAGGTGCCAGCCAATCAGCTCCCAACTGTCATCTCACAGGCTGTGTTTGAAAAATGACAGTTGGGAGCTGATTGGCTGGCACCTTATCACTTTTCACTCTGTCTCCTAACACTGCTTAGTAAATAGACCCCTTAGATTGATGCCATTGAAATGGGAACTTTTCTTTGTTAGAGTAGACTGGGTGGATCACAGAGTAGTGTTTAAAATTAGCTCATTGCCATGTCTCCGCTATTCTAGCTGTCTGAAGTTTAGCTTGGGATCTCCAGGATCAAAATATATTTAAGCAAGAACATTAGGCTATTGGCCAATATAATGTATTCTCTATAACTTCTATACCTTGATGCAAATTTTAACCACTTCCATGATTTCAGTCTTACATGTTTCAGAATACTTGGAAAATAATTAGATGCAAGAGAACCAGAAGTTGATGCTCATATGGAAACTATGGATGGAATTATAAGCAGCATCTGGTTGGGCTCCTGTTGTCAGCTTGCACCTCGACAGCTGAGACAATTTTACACAGCATTGTATAGACATGTGAAGTAGTGATCAGGACCAAGGAAGATATGTGTAAATTTACTGCACAATGAGTTATGTTTTATCTTAATTAATCTTAGCATTTATATCAGCAGCTGTTAGGTCCAAAAGGTTTCTCTTTGAGACAGTCTTTTCTTCTGTCTCCCCCTCTTGGCTCCTTTTGGTTCCTTTTGATTTCAATGACTTTAAGGCCAATGATGCTTTTTGATGTACTGTAGTTCACTAAAATGCTTGGAAGCATTATGGAAAGACCAAGACGGTCTCAAAAAGAAACCATTTGTATCTATTAGCTGAGGACTTTATCCCCTATTTCTATGAGGTATTTTGAATGAATCTTCTGGTCCTTTCATTTTCATACATACTTGAAGTGGGATGCGGTAATAATACTGACAGCGGGGATTCCGGCTTTCAGAATGCCAGCGCCGGAATCCTGACACCTGTCAGAATCCCAACACTGGCATCCCAAAAGTAAGTAGTGGAGTTAGGGGAAGAGTTAGGATTAGGGGTAAGGGTTAGGAGGAAGGTTAGGGTTAGGCACTCAGGGGGAAGGGTTATGTGTAGGGTGCGGAGAGGGGAAGGTTAGGTTTAGGTACTAGGGGGGAGATTAGGTTTAGGCACCAGGGAGAGAAGGTTAGGTGTAGGGAGAGGGGGAGGGTTAGGATACCAACCAACAGGCGTTGGTTTCCTAACCCTGTCGGGATGAAGAGTTTTATATTGCTTGAAGAATTCTCTGACTGAATATTATGCTTATATTTCATGCACAGTTAATAATATGTCTTATCTAAAACTTTCCTTTACTCAAGACCTTCTTGACTTTGATCTAGACAAGAGGTTTAACCTCACCATTACAGTCCACATATTAGGGAAAGCCATGCTTAAGCACAGGTGACTTAACTAGTACCTCAGTCAATTTGATTTAACCATCTGGGCTGAAGCATGGATATCATTAAAACCTGGACTGTAATGACGGAGTTTGAGAATCTCTGACCTAGACTATTGTAATATTTTACGTCTACAATGTGTAAATTTTCGACTTGCATGAACAGTAACATACAGGTTTTCTGTATTTTATTTGAGGGGATGTTGTATCTAATTCCAGACCAAATGTATAATTTTTATGCCTTTTTTTATTATAATCCATATATTTTGTATAATCCATGTATTTTGTTAATCCATGTACAGTATTTTGTATTATATGCAACGTTATTGCTTGTCATTGAACCACATACGTTGTCTATTATATGCCTTTTCCTTTTTATGTTGACATAACAAATAATAAAATCAATACTGACTGAGACAATACCACAAATGTGAAAGGACACTCTTATACAGCTCTTGTTAATGTTTTTTTTTTTTTCAAATATATTGCATGTATCTGTCAATATTACAGGCAATCCTGAAATCCCCCAGTGGGTTTTTTGTTCTTTGCTCTTAAAACTTATATTTATTGTTAAAATGAACCCCCTATTTTTTATTGAACTTAGGTGTTATGGGTACAGCTGCGGGATCCCCGGTATGTTTTGAGTTTTCTCCTCTCACAAATGCCCTCCTTTGGGGTGCATATGGGCTGCTGACAATATCAAAGGAACATGTACCCGTGGCACCAAGAGCTTTTTAACTAATTTCTCTTGAACCACCGCTACCCTAAATAGCAGGTCACCTTTTATTCTAAAGTATGGCTCTCTTTCAGCCAGTCCCTCAGCCTTCCTCTCTCCCTTCATTTCCATTACATTTTTATAGGCATTCACCAATGCACAATCCTTTAATTGGTCTCTATTAAAGTCTTGGAGTGTTACAGTCCTGGACCCATGAGACCATTCTTATCCACCACCTGGCCAGGTATCTGCTTCCTCCCATCCTTTTCTGAGCAGGCCTTCTTCTTCACGCCTTCTGGTAGGCAAAGCTGGTCTGATTGCAGCCAAAGCCTGGCACTCAGGCTCCAGATCTTACTGCTTTCTGATTTTTTCCTCCGGTTCTGGAATGTGAGCAACAGGATCATATAAGGTCAGACGTTCAGAGGGTAATTCAGTTGCCGGCATGTCCGAACTGATTTGGTCAAGTATAATCTCCTGGAACAGTCTTGCCCTAGAATAAGAGAATACGGCAACCTTGGTTCTTTTGTCCTATCACTTGCACCATTGTCCCCTCACAGTCACATGAAGACAGACACAGTCATATTCCTCAGTGTCCCTGTGGACACACAGGACCTTTAGTGGTGGCAGCCGGTCCATCAGTCCTACCGGAACCAGAGTGCTGGACACCAGGGTGACTTTACTGCCTGAATCCATCAAAACCAACACTGCCTGTTGCCCTATCAGGACTGGCACTCTGAACAGCTGTGGTCTATTCAGGGATGAGGACATGGTCACACAGACAGGGAATGTGGGACTCCATTGCCCCACCAAACAATCCATCGGTTCCTGACAATTTGGACAATTTCTCAGAAAGTGCCCCAGTCGCCACACTTAAAGCACCCTTCTGGGATCACCCTCCACTTTGTACCAACATCTTGTGTTGATTGTTTTCTGAATATCGGCCTCACAACTTTGTCTGCTGTCTGGGCCATATTTCCCAGGGCGTAATATCGGTCAATGGCTACTGCAAGTTCCTCAAATGAATGCGGATTACTATGCAGAGCCCATCTTTGCAGCTCCTGCTTTAGGTTCCACACACAATGGTCAATTGCTAGGATTTCCAAGATCCTGTCTGGCTGGTTTTATTCGAGCTCTAACCAACCATGAGTTAACTTTGCCAGTTTGGCTAGCTGAGCACGCATTGTGGAACCCGGCCTATATAGCCAGTCATAGAAACGCTGTGCTTTCCCAGGCCCTGTTACCCCTACCCACGCCATAATTGCGGCCTTTAGCTGCTGATAATTCACTCCTTGGACTTCAGGCATATCCACATAGGCCCGCTGTGCTTCACCCATCAAATAAGGAGCCAATTGTGCCACCCACTCCTTTGTTAACCATTATGCTGAGTTGCCATCCTCTCAAAGGACAACAGAAATGCCTCAACACCATCTGATGGTGTCATCTTTGCATCACAGCAGGCCTGCATTTACCCAGTCGCAGCTGACTGAGCTCTGCCCACAACAGTTTCTTGCTCTCTACCTGGGCCTCAGTGACTACTAGCAACTGGGCTTGCTGAGCCTGTTGTGCCACAGCTTAATTAGATAAGGCTTAGAGGATTTCCTCCATCTTGCTCTTTGTGCTGACTGAGTAGCGAAAATGGGCCTTTCTTATCATACACCGGCCAGCCAGTTTTTTTATGCTAATATAATCTAGCTGCAAGTGGCCACTGCGTATTACCTTCTAAACAGGCACAACACACCAGAAAAAAAATCCCCTTTAAGGAGGTTTAAGCAGTCTTGCACATTAATTGATTGTTCACAGTACACACAGAAACAAACTTCCCTGGTTAACTTGTACCACACTTGTGTCAAAAAAATTCTTCATGTGGCTCTACAATAACCAGCAATTATCAAAGCACTGTCTCTTTAATTGGGCTAATACAGACTCACAGATATACCTTTTTTTTAGCATCCTGTGCTTAGATATCTGTGCCACATCCAAACTTAACAAGACCAAGTAAAAACACAGAGAAACACATTTGGTGATTTTCAGCCAGATAAATACCTTTTTTCCTGCTTCAACAAATCTCAGAAACAGTTGAGTTTGTGTGGAAATAATCACACTGTGTATACACTTGTTTCTTTTCACAAAAAACACAGCATACACGTTATACATTTGTACAAAGCACAACTTTTCTGCATGTGCAAATTAACCGATTTTTACAGGCCGATTAACCTCACTTACCAACTCAAAAAGACAGCGTCTGGTCTGTGGCATGCGAATCGCGGGGAGCAGAATGATCCCACAAATGTCACCACTGTGTAAGATACTCTTTACAAAGAACACACTTGATAGCAGTTGCCCTTGTCAGATGGCTTTTTACTGATGCAAAATGTTATGTCAGCACATTCACATCCAGCATATGTCTCCCCGACACTAAGCTATACATTACCAGCCCTATATCATCTGGCCGACTAAATCAGCGTCAAGAGCACCTTCCCCCTGAATCCCAGAACCCTTTATGCTACACACACACACACACACACACACACACACACACACACTTAGACCCATGTGCTGCTGCTGTGTTTTAAAGGTATCCAGCAGGGATCAACATCTTTAGCCCTGTCTACTCTGTGTTCAAGGCAATGAGTCATGATCTTTATAGCAGAACATGGCAAAGACCACAGAAACAGTTGTGCTGCATCCAATTACATTTTGTGAGGTACAGTTAGGAGTTGTGGACTGATCCGCATATAAACTGATAATTTCGCAAATTATTTCAATACTTTTTATGTTTTTTATTTGTTTCCAACCTCCCCTCTGGAATGCTGTCGAAGTCAAATAATTGGTTATGATCGTTTGTAATTATTATCTGACGATCTAGTCATTTATGGGCTGATAAAGAGTAAAATCGGATGCTACTCTGCATTGGAAGCAAGCCGATGCACACAAATGCGTATATATATATATATATATATATATATATATATATAAAATTCAAGGTTTAGCCAAGTGTGTGAGAAGCAGGAGTATGTCTGAGAAAAGTAATTAAAAAATACACAAAGATACTGTCAGTGGTTTTGCATATAAATTGAGAAGCTCTGCATACAGATACAGTATGTCTGTGGAAATTGAAATATAACCCAGACACTGATATGCACAATTGAAGTGTTCTGAATGTAGAGGTAGAAACAATTTTCAGAAGTTTGAACATCATTAGGAATTGTTTGCCTTGTGTCCAATGCTGATGTGTTTAAGAAGAACTAACAATTGTATTCTAAATAAGCATAGGAAAGCCTTTGCTAAAATTATCAGACTTCTTGCCAAAGCTTGCTCTACCTGTGAGAAGGGCAAACTTCATTTCATATGACCTTTTGTAATTATCTTCAGACGGATATAATATAAAAAACACTGTTACTGGATGAAGCTATATATATGTATATTAATATATATATATTATATATATATATATATATATATATCCATGACACATATTCAGACACACATTAACGAATAAAATACATACAGCACTTGTTTGCATGATACACGACACATGCACGTTGCACATCATCCGCACAGAACCGTCGGGATAGCCGTTGCTTCTCCAATAGTCTTGATGAAATTACCTGGAGTAAAGAAACTAGTTAGGAGACTGCTGGGGAGATCGTTTGATCCTCCTTATTATTTACTGGACACCCTAAGGACTGCAGGGACCTGTTCAGGAAGTTTGTGGATACATCACCTGGCTATTGCGTTAACACATCTACAGTGGACTCGTTAATACACCTGCGTTGGAGCCACTCACATGCAGTTTTTTTCTCAGGACTATTGGAGAAGCAACGGCTATCCCGACGGTTCTGTGCGGCTGATGTGCACCGCTCTGGGCTAGATCGAGACGCCGGTCCCATTGAGCTTTTGAGAGGAGCTTCCAGCACGAGGCACAGACCAGCGATTTCTATGCTGAATACCCCTGGATAACTTCAGTGCTATCATTACACCTATTTCAAGTGGTAAGCAATCCACTGATATCACCATTCGTGACATTTATTAGTATTTAGCACGGATAAAAGAAGTTGCCGGCTGTTTACCTTCTTTTAGCCAATTTATACGATCTATACACTGCAGTGTCAACAACTTATTTATTCTGTGAATAAAAGTGGCTCCCCTTTATGGAACATTTGTGATCACCACAAAACTACATTTTGATGGAGACATTGGCCCTCATTCAGAGCCGTACGCTCTGAGCAGAGCGCACGCTCTGAATGAGGGCCGGGCTCCATTTTCATGGTGCGTCCTCCTGGACGCTCGTATAGCTGTGGGTCACCACCCACAGGCTATACGAGCGTGCTTTTTGATGGCCGCGATGGTCGAGACCATCGCGACCATCGAAATTGCGAGCCGGAGCCTGCGGTTGAGGTTTTCAACCGCAAGCTCCGGAGTGATTTTGGCTCTATCAGAGCCAAAATCACTCCCACTGACATCACTAATGAGGTCAGTGGGCCGGCTTCTGACGGGAGGCGTTCCCGTGGGAACGCCCCTGTCAGGGAGGCACGCCCCCGGCACGCCCACCAAAGGGGGCGTGCTGTCAATCAACATTGACAGCACGCCCCCTTTGATCGGACACAACGAGCGAAGGACTTTCCTTCGCTCGTCGTGTCTGGCGCATGCGCACGACGGAGCTCCCTCCGTCGTGCGCATGCTCAGTGCATAACATCGACCCACTTGCGAGCGGACAGCCGCTCGCGAGTGGGTCTGAATCAGGCCCATTGTTTCACTTGTTTAAACCCACACTCCGGAGCAGATATAATTGTATCAATTGAATATTTATATATATATATATATATTTTACTCCCTGCAATACGTATTGAATATTTTTTCTTGGAGGATTGATTCTTTTTTATATTTATTAGCATTAATATCTTTCCTATTAGGAAGAAATTGCTCACACATTGTATTGCAATCATTCTGTTTCATCAATGCTTTTTATTATTATGAGTACTCATGTTATTAATTAAATTTGTTTACAACTTACAATAAATTCTATACAGTAAAAAATTTTTTTGCTGTGACTGATATAGCGCAGTCCCTTTGTATTTTCTTTTGTTGTCTATGGTCAAGGAACTACAGAGTTCCTTTGGGACAGCTGCTTAATCAGTCACAGCACCTTGCTCTGCAATTCATCTCTGGGCAAACTGGCGCCGACTGTTTTTTCTTGTTTTGAGAAGGAGAGTCAGTCTGCTGAAGAGTATTTCACCAGAGTGCTGCAGACTATTACCCAGTACACTGGGATAGAGGACATAAAAGATAGCACGCACCACAGGGAAATGGTCATCACGGTACTTATGGATGGTCTTAAAGACAATCTAAAGACCAGGGTTCAGACCTCACATCCTGGGTGGAGGGGAATTACAGTAGACACCCTCAGGGAAACTGCTATTGAACATGACACAAACATCCTTAGGAAGCATGAAACACAGAGTGAGAAGCTAATGGCTGTTAGCATTCAAGCTCTTGAAACAATGCATCCACAGTCACCAGACACCTACTCACCTGTGCAGCTACAAGTTCTCAATGCATATCATCCTGCGCAGTCACAAATTACACAGCCATATCACACATATCACACTCGGCAACAAAACACATATCAACATACCTTGCTCAGAACACATTCCACACACAGCCACAACCCCCATATCCACATCCTCAGCCATTATTTTTCTACACTCCCCAACCCACACAACAACAACCTTTCAAACCAAACCCACCACGTAGGTGTTATAACTGCAACCAGATGGGTCACCTAATTAGGGACTGTAAAGCAAGGAAACAGGGACCACCTAACCATGGAGCTCCAAAACATCCCCAGAATGCAGGAAACTTCCAGCAATCACCTGCTCGTAAAGTGGCAGTAAATGCTTTATTTTAGCAGGACAGTCAGCTCTAGGGGTCAGCTCACACCTGTAGTCTACATCCAGTCAGGTTAACTGGGAGTACTAGGGAAGAACCTGTAATGATGGTTGATGTAGCTGGTACTAAACATACTTTCCTGTAGACACAGGGGCGACCAGATCAGTGTTAAAATCTCCATCCAATTTACAGATGACCTGCAAGACAGTACCAGCAATGGGTGTAATGGGTAAAGTGCAGCATTATCCTTTAACCGAATCTGCAGAGGTTACTATCGGGCCATTGCATACCAGGCATTCCTTTCTCCTGGCAGCGGTGGTTCCTACTAACCTACTGGAAGGGATTTGTTATGTAAAATGGGATGTACCCCTGATGGTATATTTTTAGACATCCCAGAGAGAGTTGCACATGAGGTAAGGAATATATTGGACACTCCACAAAGGTTAATGCTTCACTCTACCATCCTAGAGCAAAGTCCATCACAGGTAAAGGAGATGTTATCTCAAATACAGAGTTCCCTTTGGACCAAAGATGGACAGGACACTGGATTAATGGCAAATGTAGCTCCTGTAATGATCAACTTAAATGTGGAAAGACAGGCTCCAAAAATCCTTCAGTACCCTTTAAAACCAGAGGTGGAGCTAGGGGTGTATCCCATAATTGAGAAATTGCTCCAGCAGGGGATTATAGTCCGTACAGCTAGTGTAGCCAACATTCCCATCTTTCCTGTGAAGAAGAGTGGTGGGAGGGGTTGTAGGCTAGTACAGGACCTTAGATGGGTTAATAAGGTAGTTGAGAGCCAATTCCCTGTAGTGCCAAATCCAGCTGTCATTCTCATGCAGATCCCACCAAATGCAAACCATTTTACTGTTATTGACCTCTGTTCTGCCTTCTTTTCTGTACCTCTTCATCCTGACTGTCAGTATTTATTCGCCTTCACATACAAGGGGGTACAATACTCATTGACAAGGTTGCCCCAGGGCTTCATAGACAGCCCCAGTATCTTCTCCCAGGCCTTACACAACTTTTTACAATCTTTTCAACCTGCCAATTGATCTGTTCTAATACAATATGTAGACAATTTGTTGTTGTGCTCTGATTCGTTTATGTCATGTTTAAATGATACTAAACTTTTGTTGCTTCATCTCTCGCAAATAGGGCACAAGGTTGCAAAGAACAAATTACAGCCATGCCAGACCAGGGTTAAATACTTGGGACACTGCCTAACTCAGGGGCTAAACATCTGACTACTGACTGAATCCAGGCCATACAGACCATGACACTGCAGCAAAATCAACAGCAAATCCATACCTTCTTGGGAATGTGTGGATACTGCAGAATGTGGATCCCAGGTTTTTCTATTTTGGCTTTAGCATTTCAGGACTTAGGGCCTGATTCAGACCCGGTCGCAAGTGCTGAGCGCTCACAACCGGGTCGATGATGGCCCAGAGCGCATGCGCATGATGGTCCCAGCTCCGTCGAGCGCATGCGCGAGACCCGGATAGCAATGGGCAATCCGTCACTCCGGGTCTCGTACCAAAGGGGGTGTGCTGTCGATGTTAAGTGACAGCATGCCCCCTTTGGTGGGCGGGCCAGGGGGGTGGCTGCCAAACGGAGGCGTTCCCATATGAATGCCTCCGTTTGGGGCCGGCCCCACTTCAAGAGTGATGTCAGTGGGAGAGATTTCAGCTCTGTTAGAGCCGAAATCTCTCTGGGGCTTGCGGCAACGAGACCCTACCACAAGGGTCTCATCGCAAGCCTGATGGTTGCGATGGTCTTGACCATCATGACCATCTTCCTGGCCACTCGCTATAGCTGTGGGTGGTCACCCACAGCTATGAGAGCGGCCAGGAGGCCGCTCTAAAAAAAAATAGCCTGGCCCTGATTCAGAGCGAGCGCTCTGTCAGATTGTCCGGCTCTGAATCAGGGCCTTAGTTTCTTCCTCAAAACCAGATAGTCTCATACACACCGAGGAAACAGAGCAAGCTTTCCTTAACCTAGAATTTATTATGATCAGAAATTTCTTACGTTCAGTTTGTCTGACAGATCGGTGGGAAGGTCCGTATCAAGTGCTGCTGACAAGTACAACGTCCTTGAAAGTGGCAGAGAGAGATACCTGGGTCCATTCCACTCACTGCAGAAAAGTCAATCAACCGGTGGAGATACAAGGCAGAGTCAAGGCAGATAACGTAGACCTGTCAATTGCGAGTTTGTTCCGGGAGAGTTAAAGACTGCAGTGAGATACCTGAGCTAGAGAAATTTGCAGTCCACTATTCCAGCAATGGAATGGCAGGCTGGGTTTGCGTTCCTATTTTCTTCCAGAATTCTCATCATCCTTGTTTGGTTCGGGATGTCCTGTTTCTGTAACGGTGGGCAGATGATGGAGGAAGTGGTCGATGGTGATATCGATGGAGTGGAGTCGGGAGAAGGAGCCATACATTCACCAGGGCGGTATCTGACCAAACTCAGTACAGTAATTGCTAAGAGATTTGTTAGCCTGGAAACTCAGAGACAGTGTGAAGGGCTATCGTCTGAGGAATATTGTATTTGTGAGTTTTGTGGGTCCCTAGTCAATGAGAGATGCATCCAATGGTGCCAACCTAAGTATAACCAGTATTGGGGTGGGTATCCTTTAGAGGATTATCATACCATGGTGGGCAAAGTTTTAAACCAGACTGACTGTTGTGTGTGCTCTCACGTGCCTCAGGGACAGCATAATGTAGGGTTAGTGCCATTTCCATTAAATGTCTCTGAGGTTTTATAATTGCAACAAGGGAAGACGCTGGATGGGAAATTTCTTATGTCCAAACCACCTCATTTTAAACTCCACCAGTACCAAGTAGATAGATCACTTTTGTTTTTGAACATCACCAACTTCAACAAACCAGGAAGTTGGGAGGTGACTGGGAATAACCAGACAATGACCTTTTCACTAAGAGCTGATAATGAACCTATAAATTTTGAACTTTTATGTACAATTAGAATAAGTGGGAGACACTTCCGGTATCGGTATACACGTAGTGACACCAAAGAAATGGTTGGTAGGGTACCAGAAGGGTACTGTGCCAGGGTTATACAACCAGAAACGTGTGTTAATCAGATGGGAGAACCTGAGATAGGATCATTTGCTAGGGAAATGTGTTTGATGATTATGATGCATTCTAGTGGCTCTCTCCGAGTTGAGAAGGTTTATGCTACCTGGGAAGGGTACTTCCAGAGGTTATGACCCTTACACATGGTGAAATGCTTGGTATCCATAAGAATACACCATCTCCATATCTTTATACACAGTATAAACACAGAGACAAAAGAAACATGATATCTGGTGATGTACATAAAGCCACACAGTTGATTAGTGAAACAACTTGCTTTCAAGTTTCAGTAGCATTGGATCCCACCAGGATTGCTCGGGGTACTTTACATTTTAGATATTATCTATCAATTTGGCAAGGTCTTGTATATATCACCAAGATGTATGATGACACATTTAGGTACACAGGTAAGGAGTTACAGGCCTACAAGAAAGAACTTGTGCAACATAGGCTAGTGTTAAATTATTTAACAGCTGTCACTGGAGGGTACTGTGTGACTTTAGCCACCCAATTTGGTGTCAAGTGTTGCACGTACATCACAAATAACACTAGTGACCCCAAGGAGGTGATAGACCCGAAAATGGACAAAATTCTGCAGCTAAAATGGGAATTTCGGAAGAACCATATTGCTTC
Source organism: Taudactylus pleione (assembly GCA_031769625.1). Taxonomy (NCBI): domain Eukaryota; kingdom Metazoa; phylum Chordata; class Amphibia; order Anura; family Myobatrachidae; genus Taudactylus; species Taudactylus pleione. The sequence goes on along the minus strand of JAUIMM010000064.1, from coordinate 14,015,236 downwards.
AGTGGCTGAAGTAGAGGAAAAGGTAGAAGAGTGGTTCTCTTGGTTGAACCCAGTGAAATGGTTCTCCGGTCTAGGAGAGTGGGTCCAGGAAATGGTTGCAAGCGTAGGCAAGCTCCTCATCCTCATACTTAATGTCATCCTAGTAATTGTCTTATGTGTCAGGTGTGTTCCTAATGTCTTGAAGTGTGGAAAATGTACAAGGGCAAACAGAGAAACAGAGATCATGGTGGTAAGCAATGATATTATGTATACCAAGGTCAAGGAAGAACTGTATTACAACCCCGAATTAGAGTGTACCATCAGATGATGAAATATAAAATCATGTGGTCATGCATGAATGTATTGTTAAAGTTATTTTCAAACATCCTAGATAATGTAGTCTCAATCCCCCCAAACTTCCTTTATAGGTTCGATGAAATCCCACATCCCACCAATGATCCCTATAGATCCACAGATGGTGTATAAGGGTTGTTCTACCCTCTTGAAATGCATTATTTAATGGTTCAGTGACCTACTTGTGTCACACCGTTTATAATCTTGAATACATTATTATGCATGACTACAAAAGGTTAAGATCAGAGTTTGATAGCATATTGTTTGCTATCAAAGGGTGGACTGTCATAGTCAAATAATTGGTTATGATCGTTTGTAATTATTATCTGACGATCTAGTCATTTATGGGCTGATAAAGAGTAAAATCGGACGCTACTCTGCATTGGAAGCAAGCCGATGTGCACAAATGCGTATATATATATATTATATATATCATTCAAGGTTTAGCCAAGTGTGTGAGAAGCAGGAGTATGTCTAAGAAAAATAATTAAAAAATACACAAAGATACTATGAGTGGTTTTGCATATAAATTGAGATAGAGTATGTCTGTGGCATACAGATACAGTACGTATGTGGCAATTGAAATATAACCCAGACACTGTTATGCACAATTGAAATGTTCTGAATGTAGAGTTAGAAACAATTTTCAGAAGTTTGAACATTATTAGGAATTGTTTGCCTTGTGTCCAATGCTGATGTGTTTAAGAAGAACAAACAATTGTATTCTAAATAAGGATAGGAAAGACTTCTTACCAAAGCTTGCTCCACCTGTGAGAAGGGTAAACTTCATTTTATATGACCTTTTGTAATTATCTTCAGATGGATATAACATAAAAAAAACTGTTACTGGATGAAGCTATACATATGTATATTAATACATATATATATATATATATATATATATATATATTAATCCATGGCACATATTCAGACACACATTAACAAATAAAATACATACAGCACATGTTTGCATGATACACGACACATGCATGCAGCACAGCGCTTGTGCTGCATTCAGACGCACACCACACACTGCTGAATTCCTGTAAATATTTCACTATTACTTATGCAAGCACATATACAAAAGGTTCCCTAGCATTAAGAATAGGTTTTGTTAGACAATCATTATGGTATAAAGTGTGCATATATGATATTTAAGGTATACAACATGGTAGACATGGCATGTTTGGTCCTATACTGACACCCTGTTTATTTCCAGATATTCGAGTCTATCAGCGAGGGAGTCGCATCTTGCGTTCGATGGTTATGGATCATAGGAAATTATTGGTTAGAATGTATACTCTGTATGTAGTGTCTTAAACCAGTTAAAGAAAAACAATGTAATCTCAAGACATTGTTGAAGAATTGGGACATACCCCTAGTGACAACATATGAACTGTCCTATGAACTACAGCATACTACAAAGATCAAGAGCAAGAACCAATGGAATAATGTTTGTCTGTCTACATTGTTGTTATCTGTGATCTGTAAAGTATATAGCCTGCTTGCTGATCCCAACATACTGCCATTCTCCTTGGATGACCACAGGCTTCTGGACTGATGACTGTATGCTGGGACCAGTGCGCATGCACATGTATTGGGCTGTATCTTATTTTCTGTATTTAATTGTCTTTGCGCTAATTGTGCTAGATCAAAGCGTGTACCTTTCTTTTTGAATGCAATAAGAATTTTTGTGCTTTGGAACCACAATTATTGTCTGGACAGCGATTATTTCTCTCTAGCAATTTAGGGGTATTCATAGTTGGGGGCTCATAGTAATTGGAGGTCACGCTACTGAGAATTCGCTAGATAGCCCGGTCCTCGGTCTCTCAACAAAGGTGGAAAGGTTCCATAATGCAGGAAAGAACGCACTGTGGCCCTCATTCAGAGCCGCTCGTAAGCGGCCGTTCACTCGTAGTCATCCGATGTTGTACAACCAGCGAACAGGAAGTGACATGTCAAATGTGATTGACAGAACTGTCCGTTTTGGGGAGGTGACGGGGGTGGAGATGGAAAAACGCAGGCGTGTCGAGGAGTTTTTTGGGCGTACATAAATTATCTGATGCGAGCGGCCAATGTGAGCGTAAAAAGTGATACGTCACTGTCTGATCCAATTTTCAGTGAGACTGCTCGCTCAGCTTGTGGTCTGGTATAGTCTACCGCAATGACGATGGTCTCTTCATCCTTCCCTGGGCTCATCGATGGAGTGTCGATTTATCAATTGAGGCCACAGAAACAATCATCTTTTAATTGTTAAACTGCTTGTAAGGTGTTTCGCAAATAGACCTTTTTTAGTAGCTAAAAACCGAACTCAGGTGAACTACTCAGCTGCTAATTTTGGCCAAATACAATCAATTAGCAAACATTTTTTTTTTGTTGTTGTTGTATTTTGAAATATTTGTAAGTGTTTTATTTTATTTAAACAATATTGTACGCATGTTTTATTTTTTTGCTAATATTTTTTGGCCAAAGAAACCAATCGACATTTTTTTTTTATAAGTGTTTTGTAAAAATCATATTTATTTTTAACCCTTGATTTGTTTAAAAATAAAAAAAAATTACCTTTCCATTGTATTGTTTGTAATTTTGTTGGAGGGATTACCTTTTAACCAGTTTTGTAAGAAATAAACAATAGAATTGAGCAGATTTGAAACTGAATTTAATTTTTTTATTTTTTTTTTCAGAAAAAAATTGAAAAGCACGTAAATCAACATAAATTGTTTGTTTTGCCACACACATAAAATAAGTGGCATTTCATACACAAACAAATACAAAATTTAAAAACAATTCACAAGAAAGGAGAGGGAGGTTTTGGCCATTAAGGGACATGGGGCAAACACAGAGATGGATTGTGGGGAAATTAGCCAGTGCTGTCATCGCCTTTTAGGCCGTTTGTCCGGGGGTTGGAGTGAGCCGGAACGGGTCCGGGAGGTCCTTCGCATGGCCTGTCCAGAGGCAGATCTTGGGGCCTCTGGCCTAGGCATAGGGCTAGGCACATTTGAAGGAATGGCTGTTGTTGTGCCAGAGGTGGAGGGTCCTGATGTTCCAGCAGGAAGGGAGGCCGGCTCCAACATGTGCTGGCGAACGAGCTGCTCCAGGGCATTAGCAATTCGCACGTTGGCAGCAGAATTTGCCTTCAGGGCGTCCGCCACCTGTAGCAGACTGGCGTCCAGCCTCAGCAGAATCTCGGTCTGTTGATCCGTTTTAATATTGAGATCACTGAGGAGGGCCACTGCCTGTGAGGGGGAAGGCCCTGGACTGTCTTCCACAGGGTCCCCAGCCAGATCTACTGCTTCCTCTCCTGCAGATCCAGAAGAAATTCTGCGGCCAAAGCTCACCTCTGGAGCAGACTCATCCGCCTGTGTCTCTGTGATAAAAAAGAGAAAAGAGTAAAATTATAATCTAGATATTTTCCCAAACACATTTCAGAGTTGTTAATATTGCAACATTTACCTGGGTCAACATGAGGAGCTGCAAAGTCTGGCATGTCGGTATCCATGTTCGACACGCCAAACACCTCCTCATCCTGCACACACCCCTGTGCCAGCTCCTCCAAATCAGTGAGCTCAAGTGACACAGGGGTGGGACCCCCACCTGTCCCCCTTGCATGCCTAGCCCTATCTGCAAGTTTTTGTTTCAGGCGATATTTGAAGTCGCTCCATCTGTTGTATAAAAAGTTGGCATTATTACTGCAGTATTTTGACCTGTAAAAACGTTTTAGTCAAATGTAGTTTGTACGTACCGGCGTTTGACCTCCCGGGTTGAACGTTCCAACTCACTCACTCCATTGACAGCACTGACTATGTCGTCCCACATTTTCCATCTCTGGCTTGCACCCATATTCCTTGCTGCCTGTGGCAGGGTGTCATTGCACATTTGGACCAAAACCTCCATCTCCTTCCTTGTGAATTGTGGCTGCCTTTTTTTTGTTGTTGTTTACTTGGCCTATTAGGCCCAGCAGCCTCTTCCATGTCATCCTCAACACCTTTTTTTAAAAAGGAAATTTTTTTTTTAATGTAAAATGTTTTCAAAAATATTGTTAATCATTCATTTTCAACAAAAAATACAAATAGTTACCTGGCGCCTCTTGGCCAGTACCTTGCTGCTCTGTAGTCATTTTGGACTCAACTACAGCAGACCGATTTGGGATTTCAGTGACGTTTTTATACCTGCATCAGCATTATTCGGCCGCATCATTGATTGTGCGCTCCTATTGTCCGTCCTTAAGTTGTGCAGGAAATAAAGACTATTTATGGCTTGGTGTGACTCCATTCGAGGTGGCATTTTTGGATTGTTGGAGGTTTTGCGGTGTAGTGGATTGTTGGTACTTGGTGGTTGTTTCGAAGGAGTAGTTGTTATTTGTGATATTTTTGGGTTTTTTTATTTTTTTTTTGGTTACGTTAGCATTGTTGTTGTTATTTTTTTTTGTTAGAATTTTTGAGTAAGTATTTTAAAAATCCACCTAACAAATTAATAGTAAATAGTTTCCAAAATGTATTTTTTGTTTTATTTTTTTACAGTTATTTTGGCAGTGACCCAGTGACGTTTTAGAACTTTGGGATATTTGTCTGTTTTTGGTAAGTGTGTTTGGTTTTATGAATTTACAAATTTCGATGTGTTGGTCTTAGCATATGTTTCGCTAAGTAATGTTTTTTTTTTTCTGTGAAAAATCATGTCTTACCACTAAATGTAGCGTACTATTTAGCGAACTAATGTGTCCTTATTTAACTGTAAAAGTAGCGTACTATTTAGCAAACTAATGTGTCCTTATTTAACTGTAAAAGTAGCGTACTATTTAGCAAACTAATGTGTCCTTATTTAACTGTAAAAGTAGCGTACTATTTAGCGAACTAATGTGTGCTCCCTTCTCTATTTTTTCGCAAACTATATTTTTTAACATTCATAGTTTATTAAATTAATCTTAAAAATATTTTCTACTTTGGAAATGTAGGTTGTTTTGCACATGACACGTCCCAGGCCTGTAAGCATCTTTGTTTTGCTTGGAAAAGATAAGTATAATTTTCTTCACACATTTGTCTAAAACAATAACTACCTGGCTTACCATTTCAGGTTGATGTTGGTCGTATTATATTGGCCATGGTTCCAGAACCCGACCAACCTCAACTTTGTCCCAGGCATAGGCCTCGTAGGCGTGCAAGGCCCCAGATATATAGAACACGTGTCACCCTTTTTGGAATGCCAGATGATGATTTGTTAAGGCGCTACCGTCTTCCGCCACAAATCATCATAGACACTCTCTCATTAATAGAGAGTGATCTTGAATGGCAAATTGACAGTCCTACAGCAATACCACCACTTACGCAATTAATGTCAGTGTTACATTTTTGTGCCTCAGGATCCTTTCAAAACCACCGTGGGAATAGTGGCAGGAATTTCCCAATCCTCCTTTTCAAGGATCCTGAGGGCAGTGATGGATGCACTTTTTAAACACATCCATCATTTTATTAAAATGCCATTGGATATGGGTTCCCTTAGTGTGGTGAAGGCTAATTTTTACCAAATTGCTGCCTTCCCACACATCATAGGGGTTGTGGATGGTACTCACATACCACTTCAGCCTCCAGCAAGTCTGGAGGCAATATGTAGGAACCGCAAGCACTTTCATTCACTGAATGTAATGGTGGTATGTGATGCCTCCCTCCAGATCCTGTCCCTGAATGCCAAATTCCCAGGCAGTGCACATGATTCCTTCGTCATCCGGCAATCAGGGCTTTGGCACAAATTAAACAACCTACAAGCTGGTGATTGATGCGTGGCTTCTGGGTAAGTTGACACCTTTTGTTAAAAACAATGCAAAGCTTGGTACCCAATGGTCCTGATGTAATTTTTTATATTTTCACAGGAGACAGTGGTTACCCTTGCACGCCCTGGCTGCTCATTCCTTATTTGGTTCCCACACCAGGGCCACAAAGTCAGTATAATTCCGCACTTACAACCACCAGGCAGGTGGTGGAGTGCTGTATCGGCCTTTTAAAAGGCCGATTCAGATGCCTCCACCGCTCTGGTGGTGACCTCATGTATTTGCCGGATATGGTTTCGAAAATTGTGGTCCTGTGTGGGATATTTCACAACATCGCCATAAGGAGTGGTGTCCCAATGCAGCCAGAGGATGCCTTGCCTGAGGATGGCCCCCCCGAGGTTGGTCGGAGGTCAGTATGTGGCGGGGCCATACGCGATGACATTGTTGCCAGATTTTTTAGGTAATTATTTTCCAAAATTATTTTAATTGACACAATGTAGACATGTAATATTTTAAAGTACATTTTTAAATTTTTTTTTATTTTGTTTTTGTTTTATTCCCTAAAATTACCATAAAAAACGATGCCTACTACCTGATCCAAAAAAATTACTTCATGTGGACACATTGGATATAACTTTGGGAACAATGATTTCTTCGCCTCTTTTATGGATTCATGTTGGCATGCTACTTCTTCAAAAAGTTCCAGATTGTTGTTTTACTTTTGTTGATTTTGGTGTTGTTCGGATTTTTGTGTGAGTTTTCAATGTGTGAATTGATTGTGACAATTCACTTGGTGTTTATTATTTGTGTGCATTAAATTTATTTTTATCGTTAAACAAACATTTCCTGTGTAAATTACAAACAAGTGTAACTTGGTCAAAAAAAGGCAAATTTGCTTAATGGCTAATCCTATAATGTGTTAAATTGTAAACCTTTTGACCCTGCTTTGTGGCTAAAAACAAACAACAAAGGTATTATGGTGAATCAGTATGTTTTCCAATCTAGGCCTAAGCAGGTTTTGTTTATTTTTTACATTACCCCCAAAAAAGAACAAACTATTTTTGCCGTTAATTATACAAACCTATTGGTATTGTTAGGTGTTTAATGTGCCAGCTTACATACTTACTTGAGCTTTCTACACTCAAATTTACATTACTTAAAAACTCATGGTAAAATAGTAGACTTATGTAAGGTTCAACAATCTATGATTTACAGACAAGGAATGAGACTTAAATAAATCAAAATAAATGTTATTTTTTTCAAATATTTTTTTAACGTAAAAAAAAAATTAGTGGCGCTGGAGCGCCAATATATTATCCAAGGCCACAAGCATGGAAACGACATGGCCCCTCAAGATGTGCAATCCAGCAAAAATGTCAGTGTTACGCCTCTGGTCCTCTGTGGGTTTAAAAAATGTGCGGATTAATAAAATGACACCTTAATTTATATGTTAAGAAACAACTAACAAAATCAGACTCTACAAAAAAAGGTGAAAAAAAACATCACCAAAACAAAAGGAATGCCAAACGAAAAGATTTTAGCAAAAAAAAGGACAAAAAATATTTTAAAACAATACAAAAAAATAGAATTACAACTACGCAAAAATACGACATTTGTTGGTACCGTAAACAAGAAAGACACAAGTATGAGTGTTTGGACATGTGTCATATGTGTAAGGGGAAAACATCCTAGACATTGTTTCACAAAGATATATATCCAAAAAATTTGAAATACTTTACAATTTTGAACTGCACAGGCAAAAGGACAACATCAACCAAAAACAAAATAATGAAAAAACAACCATAGTTTAAAAGGGAAACATACCGGTCATAATGCTGACTGGGCCTGGAGCCCCGAAATCGTCCGCATCAGAGGTGGGCCAGTGCAGCTCGGATGGAGGAGGGGTGATTTGGGAGGAAGTTGAGGGTGAATAAAAGAGAGGGGGGGGGTGGAGGGGAGGGTGAGGAAAAGAGAGGGGGGGTGGAGGGGAGGGTGAAGAAAAGAGAGGGGGGGGTGGAGGGGAGGGTGAAGTTGGAGGGATGGGAAAGTGAGGAGAGGGAGGGGCCTCACAGTCTGCCAGGTCTGGGGTGGAGGGGGAATTTGGGGAAGAGTGGGCAGAGAATGTTTGGGTGGGAGTGGGGGATAGGGAACGAGCCCGATGTCGGTGGCGTCGGAGTCTGCGCTCAGCCCCTAAATGATGTTGATAAATTTTAATTATTACATATTTAATTTTTCAGGAAAAAAATTTACACACCAAAAATAAATTAGAAAAAAAACAGGGCTATACGTTAAACATGCACATGCAGGTATGTCCAAAATAAAGAAACAGGGCTATACGTTAAACATGCACATGCAGGTATGTCCAAAATAAAGAAACAGGGCTATACATTAAACATGCACATGCAAGTATGCTTACATTTAAAAAAACAAAAAAACAAACACTTACTTTCATGGATCTGCTGACGCAAATTGGCCAACAGGCGTGGGGATCTGTGGCGCAGATCCGACCACCTGCGTTCCAGTTGGCCTATATTTCGGCGACAGCCGATGGAACGCAGGCGGCGGCGCACCTCCGCGTAGGCCAAGCGCTTTCGGAGGTTGGTGATGGGGGGCGGATGCTCCGTGATTCTCCGGTCCATCACATCAGTGAGGACCAGGAGCTCACGCCTACAAAAAGCTGAGGCTCTCATGATGGCAATGTTTTTTTTTACACAAAACAGTTTAAATAAAGGTCCTAGAAAAAATTTGATTGGATAATGTACTTTGTAAATTAACAGAAACCATTCTATTGGTTAATGTATGAGTCATGTGACCTACACCCTCACAAATTTAGAGGGGTATTCAATATGAAAGGTTAACTTCCCTGGCGAAATTAACGTTTCATATCGGAGTTTTTTTCTGCATAAAAGGTATGGTGCGCGCTCCCGCTTATCCCCGTATTCAAAATAAAATTAACGAAAACGGGAAACTCCGAAGTTGGATTTGCGTAAAGATCCCCCTAAAGTTGTAAAAACATGGGGGATCACTATGGGTACCCCCGTTTTAGCCTTTAATTGAAAGTCGGGGATTTAAATAGCCGCAGCAGGTGTTTTTTTTCCGACATTGAAGAAGTGATGCAGAAGAGCACTTAGGTTATTTTTTTCGTTTTTTTAAGTGGTCCCATCAAATTTGGGGTACATGAAAATGGGTACTAGCATATTTTGGTGTCCCTAAAGTCAGTTTTTAAAAATTCTGCATTTGTGCACCTGCCGCTATAATTCTATTCTAGAAAACATCTGCCGCATACTTGCAGAATAGCCCTGAACGTATTTCTCTATTGTTTAACAATTTTTTCCCATTTTTTTTTTTGCACCCCAATTTTTACATAAATTTTTTGGGGTGTTCCTATTTTTTTTTTAAACTTTTTTTGACACAGTTCTTTTTTAAATGTCAATCTCAGGGGTGCAGGCTATTTTTTTTAAGCCTGCACCCCTAAACCCCAATTCTGCACTTTTTTTCGACACCTATTCAATGGTGAAAAGTTATCACCGTTTTTTATCAAAGACTTTTCAAAACTGCGATAAGTCTTTGAAATTGAATACAGTGTAAAACTAAAACAAGTGATATTAACATAAAAACGTTAAAAAGTGCAATATTATCGCAAAAAACGATGTTATCGCACCCATATTGAATACCCCTAATAATGTGAGTTATAATAGGCTTGATGCAGTGACACGCGTAAGCTAATTTAAATATTTTTTAAAAAGTTACAAAATCGGCATATAAAAAAAAACACAAAACAATAGTAGCATTCAAACAAACTTTTAATTTTGAAAAACCATCCCCTTGGTCCAACCGTACGTATTCTGCGGAAGCAATGACACACACTAACAATAATAAAGTTTATTGACATTGAAAAAAAAAAAGGATTTCAAACATGTGAATAACAATTAAGCTAATTAATATAGTGATTGCCATTAATCGATTCAAGTATGTTTGCTGAATGAAATAGCAGGCAATCGAAAACTGACAGGACCACTTCCGGGATTGACTTGTGCGAGCGTTCCCTGCAACCAAAGAGGAGACGGACGGTCGCTATTTTGAACGTTCGCTAGCTAGAGGAGGGGTTGGGAGAATATGGGGCGGAAGATTAGCTGCGAGCGAACATACCAGCGAGCGCTTGAATTTACATTTTTACGCTCGTACGGCGGACGAGCGAACGGCCACTTGCGTCCGGGTCTGAATCAGGGCCTGTGTTTGAAACCTGCAGCATCTGTTGTGAGACCAAGAACCGTTGTGTGATTTCAAGGAGCGCTGACTAGAACCTGGGAATGGGAGAGAAAAGTCTGTTTCTTTCATAATCTGTCCCAACGCTAAAGTGCGATTCACACAATAGTGTATACGTGTTTCCAGTATTGCTGCCACGTGTTCAAGCAAATTGTTTAAGATTGCATTGTTTTATGAGACTTCCGGTTCTGGGTTGTATGGAGTGAGTCGCTCCAAGGCAGAGCTCCGCACCCATCCCGTTCAGCATTCCTTTTAACGGCTGTTTACAGCCTCGACGGACATCTCACCTTGCGGCTCCTGCTTTGCTCCACTTCCCGATATCAGCGATGGAGCGCTACTACGGGCCGAACACTCAGGGCACGCCACAGCAGCCGTGCACTGAGAAGAGACGGGTGGGTCCCAATATGGCGACGGGGAAGGAGATGGAAGCAGCACTCTCAGCTTTCAGTGACACTCGTGATAATGTGAGTCACAGCCCTGTTAAAAAAGCCCCACTTTCAGATGATGCACCAGTCACCTACACAGATGTAGTAGAGGCTATAAAAGCCACCATAAGCCCGCTGTTAACACAGGCTGTATCAGAAATCACTACACAATTGCAGCAGCTGAATCAAAGGGTTGCTATTGCTGAAAACAAGGCTGAGGCTGCCTTACATAATGCTAGCATTCTTGAATCCACTGTCAAAGAGCTGCGCACTGAAAACTGTAAGATTTAGAATAAACTCGACGACATCGAAAATAGATCACGCAGGAATAATATCTGTCTAGTGGGATTGCCTGAATCAGTGAAAGGGTCAGATCTGGCTCATTTTGTACGAAACACGCTCCCCACCATTTTAGGAATTTAGGAACAATGAAGGGATCTCGTCATTGAGAGAGTCCATAGAGTTAGTGCTGCTCCCACCTCCTCAGCTACCCGTCCCAGAGTCATTTTATTTAAATGCCTCAATTTCCTTCATAAGAGCATTTTCTGGTCGGCGTCCAGGAAGATGAAATCCATTATGTGGGAAAACCAAAGACTTTACATTTTTCAGGACTATTCGGTCGAGCTTACCAGGGCGAGAAAAGGATTCTCCCCTATTTGTACCCAGCTTATTAAAAAGGGCCGCAAATTTGGTCTACTTTACCCAGCACGCCTCCGGATTTATGATGGCTCCTCCTACAAAGATTTTTTAACCCCAGATGATGCATTAGCTTTTCTACGCGAAGAAACCGCTTCTGAATCTGCTGATATTTCAGACCTACCACCATTGGAATCGTGACTCTCTAGAAAGTTGATAATATGTATACCTGCAGCGTTTATTTACAGATCCTCATTGTCTTCAGTACACTTTGATCTGGAAAATATATGTCCTGTCAAACCTTAGTTGGACCCCTCGCTATATGATGGAGCTTTACGTTTGTTCACATATACGTAAACATATCCTTTTTGTCTGTTACATTGTAATTTTGGTATTAAGCTGATCTGGGATGGGATGGGAAGCTCCTGCCCCCCCCCCCCCCTGGTTTCTGAAACAAGTTATATTATTCATTCTCTATTGGTTGTTCCGTATACGGAAGTTGTGTCATCACATTTATTTGTGATTTGACACTTATATTTCAACTGCATTGTTTAGTTTACTAAATATATATGTCCCCTTCATTTTCTTTCATATTTACAATATTTTCATGTATTGCTCATTCCTCTTGTGTTTCCCTCCCCCTCCCCTTCCCCATTGAGGAGATAACCGTCTTTGCATTGCTTCTGACATCTCATCGCTGGATTTTTGGATGTGTTTTGTGTTTTCCCCAGATGGGTTATGAGATATGACCGATATCACAGTAGGCTCGTGGAATATAGGAGGAATAAATTCTCCAGCCAAAAGACGTAAAATTCTACTATATTTACAAAAACAAAAATTTGACATTGTCTTTCTCCAAGAGACACATATTACCCCTTCTGAAGTTATTAAACTCCAAAATATGCATTGGTCATTATTAGGAGCTGCCTCATATAACTCAAAAGCTAGAGGTGTAGCAATATTGGCAAAAAAATCCTTAAATATTGAGGTTAAATCAATGTGCCAAGATCCTTATGGCTGATTTGTGATATTGGCTATATCTCTGTTTGACCGATCTTACTTACTGTGTAACGCACAAAGAAGAAAGTAATAAATAAAATGTAACTTTTATTAATTATTGATTTAAAATATATCCCAATTTATTGGGAAATATACAGTGAAATATAAGGATTAAAACTTTTATTTAGACAAAACAAACATGTATCATAAAATGGTAGGTCCACTAATGAATTAATTGATAATATGGGGTGGTTGTATACCTCTTGGAATTGGAAATATATTTATTAATAAATGTTGGAAATATTCAGGCAAAAAATGCAATATTATTATATTGATATTAATTGATCAACTATTACTAACTAGTATTGCCTGATTGTATTAATGATGTACTTATAATTCCAATCCACTATAGTTATTATGTATAGGTAGCGGTTTCAGAAATTAAGTCCGTTGCTGTTAAATAGCAGCAATATTCATGAATCACTGTAGAAAATAATATAAACCTTATATATGTCTCATATTATATGTGATATAATTCAACAATTGTTAATGTCTCATTGACAATATAATTTCACAAATAACGTTCAACTGACTATATAATAGTCTGAGACAAAAATCCCCTATTACATAGCATGTTCCACAGTGTGAGACACTAATTGCTACTAAAAGGCAGTAGTGTCTATAAATCACTGTTTGTCAGTAATACTGATAGCAGTGAAATTTTGGTTTGATTCTTAAATGGCAGTCTGGATGACTGTGTGTCAATTTAAACCAGTTTTTCACACAAAATAATATTTTCCACAGTGTGAGCCGCTACGCAACATATTCCAATACAATATGATATAAGTACTAATGCCCAACAATAATCATAGTGGAGCTGCCAGTGACGCCGACGCGTGCGTTTCACTGTTAACAACAGCTTTCTCAAGGCTGAACCCGATTGTTCGGCTCAGTCAAATATTTAATCAAGAACGGAACTCCAATCAAATCAGTGTCCTATATCACGTGGGACCGGTAGCCAATAGAAAGTAGTTATATCCGGAATCGTATATTCTCCTACTACGTAGTTTACACTGGTAATCGTAAGCCCCAAACATAGTCATGTGGTCGGAGCCGCATCCAATAAGAGGAGAGGTGTGTCCATTTGTTTTGTTTATATCATGTGATTGGAACTCTGTCCAATCATAAAGGAGGTGTGTACATTCATTAAATTCATATAGTAAACAAATAGCGATCATTCATTGGGTATTGAATATATAGAGAGAGTAGAAAGTTATTTATACCTCCATTTGATTACTATACTAGATCAAGTGGTAAAGTACTATGTATATGTGTAAAGCCAACTTGTTAGATTAATAGTCATAAGCTCCAAACATAGTCATGTGGTCGGAACTACATCCAATAGAAGGGAAGGTATACCCATATGTTTTGTTTATATCATGCGATCAGAACTCTGTCCAATCATAAAGGGAGGTGTATCCAGTCACTAGGTTCATGTAATAAAAGAATAATAGAAGAAAGATGATCATTTATTGGTGTTAAATATATAAAAAATATAAAAAATAGAGAATTATTTATAATTCCATTCAAACAATGTGCTAAAACAAATAATAAATAAGTGTGGACCAACTATTGAGATAATATTAGAATTAAATATTAAATCTATATAATAAATAATTTTCAACATTAGTTTAAATAAATAACACACAATAAAAATCCCTTATACATATCCCAAAATTAAAAAAGGAGGAAGAAAGGGGAGGGGAAAAGGAAAAGTAATTATTAATAATAATAAAGAATAATAAATAAATAAGAAATAATAAGAACTATAATAATAAATTAGTTGAATAGATATTATACCAAGGAAATCACATATTCTCCTATCGTATAGTGATTGTGATAATTTATGAATATTGATGTTGATCTATATAAGACCCCATCCAAAATGTGAATTTGATTAATAAATATTACAGTTGATCAATTATAAAAAATTAATATATATGTATATATACTACATATATATATAATGTGAAGTGACATGTGCAAAAAAAATCAATACATATGCAAAAAATTTAAAATATAAAGTGAATACTAGTGAAGAAAAAAGGGGGGGGTGGCAAAATGTGTAGTGATGCAAACAAACAATTCCCTAAGTGCTATTAACGTGTCGGAGATGGAATTCCTCCAATAAATTAAATTACTGATATCCTCAAAAATTTATAAATTTATTAACAAAGTGTAGAATTAATAAGTGCTATTAGTATAATTCATAAGTGTACAAGGATTTAACATCCTCTACCTATCTTCACATAATAGTTACATTGTGAAAACTCATAATAAATATAAAGTGACAAAAAATAGTTATAATTTTCTATTGTGATAAATATTACGCAAATAATAGTCTATTGAAAAGTAATACCTATAATTTAATGGATCACAAAAATGGGGCATAACTGTTTGCTTCATTTAGTCCTTCCGAATGTAAACTATTCATCACAAAAATCATTTTGGTTTCCCATTTCAATTATTCTCGGTCTAAATCTCCTCCCCTTATTCCAAGTTGTATGTGTTTCATACCATAGGCTTGCAGTCCTATGGGATCACTATTGTGAAATTTTTGAAAATGTTTGGCTACAGATGTTAAGGTCTTGAATCTAGCTTGATCCTTATTTGCATTCCGAATATTACCCACATGTTCTAATATTCTGACCTTCAAAGGTCTAGATGTTTTGCCAATATAGATCTTGTGGCATGGACATTCCATATAATAGACAACACCTACAGTAGTGCAGGTTATACAAGAAGATATAGCCCATTTGTAATTGAATTTGTCAAAGAAACACTGTTTTGGAACCATGTACTTGCACGCCTTACAACGTCCACAGCATGAAAATCCCTTCTTATTGATACTATTTTTTGGTATTTTGGATAGATGACTATGCACTAAAAGGTCTTTAATATTACGAGACCTCCTCCAACTTGTTTGAACTCTAGCGGGTAAAATTCCCTTCAAGTCATGATCCGTTTGCAGAACTGGCCAGTGTTTCTGGAGAATATGGTTAATATTTCTCCAGTTGGTATTAAAAGTGCCAACAAACCTTATTGGTTCTTCTTTATTACATCTTAGCTTTGGTTTGAGAAGAGAATCCCTAGGGTATGTCTCTACTTCCCGAATCGATTTTTTTACAAGGTTATGACTGTATCCTCTGTTAAGAAATCTCTTACTAAGTTCTCTTTGTCTCATGTTAAAGGTTTCTGGGTCAGAACAATTCCTCTTAATTCGTAAGAGTTCACCCTTTGGTATTGATTTGATAGTTGCCGGAAGGTGCGAACTAGATGAATGGAGAATACTGTTTGTAGATGTTGGTTTCCTATATATATCTGTTGTTACAATACCTTCTTCATCAATACTGATCATCAAATCCAAGAAATTAATTGATTTCTGACTGGTCTCATGAGTTAATCTCAAATTGAGATCATTGTTGTTAAGAATAGATACAAATTTATTGATGTCCTCCAATGTTCCTTCCCAGAGGATCAAAATATCATCTATGTATCGGAAATACAATAAAATATTATCCGTATACAATTCCATCGATTCATGAAACACAAATTCCTTCTCCCACCACCCCAGGTAGAGGTTAGCATAGGTGGGGGCACAAGCTGTCCCCATAGCCGTCCCTCTCACCTGGAGGTAGTGGGATTCATTGCAAGTGAAATAATTTTTCGTCAGGATAAATTCCAATAATTGGATCAGAAAGTTGTTATGCTCACACTGAACTTCCATATTGAGAAAATATTTTGTTGCCTC
Source organism: Taudactylus pleione (assembly GCA_031769625.1). Lineage (NCBI taxonomy): Eukaryota > Metazoa > Chordata > Amphibia > Anura > Myobatrachidae > Taudactylus > Taudactylus pleione. The sequence continues at coordinate 13,999,005 of JAUIMM010000064.1, read as the reverse complement.
TATACCTCTATCATGATTGATACTTGTGTATAGGCTTTCAACGTCACAGGATACAAGCCATACACCTGGATTAACATTCAAATTCTGGAGTTTGGTTAAGACGTCCATAGTGTCACGGGTATATGAAGGCAATGCTGTAACATGTTTACGTAGAAATTGATCTACATATATGCTTGCCTTCTCTGTCAAACTCCCTATGCCTGAGACAATGGGTCTTCCTGGTGGTTGTTTTTCATTTTTATGAACCTTGGGGAGAAGGTATAGGGTTGGAACCCTGGGTTTCTCAATTCTCAGAAATGTCAAATCCTGTTTGTTGATTATACCATTCTGAAATGCAGTTTGAATCATTGTATTGTATTGTTTGAGATAGTTTTGTGTGGGATTAAATATTAATTTTCTATAACATAATGTATCACTGAGTTGTTTCTCAAGTTCATCCAGGTACATGTCCCTGGGCCAAAGTACTACATTTCCCCCTTTATCTGAGGGTTTAATTATCACTTCTTGCCATTTTGAGATCTCACGTAAAGCTAATCTCTCACCTGCACTAATGTTGTCGGGATAAATTTTACCATGTAGACAAAGTTGATCCAAGTCTTTAGATACTAAGTCCTGATAGACTTGTACTGGAGGACAGATTTTATTGTCCGGAAAAAATATAGATTTCTTTTTGATTTTATTCTGATCGTAAGGTTTGGACACACGAGTTGGTTGAATTCCTTCATGTTCCAGATCTTCCAATATCTGTAAGGTAGCCAGATCTACAGAGTCAAAAATTGATTCATAAGAGTCATAAAAGTTGGGTAGATCCTTAGAAGGGGTGTGGTTCAAGAAAAATTTCTTTAATAATATTTTCCTTGTGAATAGATGAAGATCTTTTTCTATTTCGAATCTATCCAGATTCTGGGCAGGGGAAAAGGAAAGTCCTTTACTCAGAATTTGTTGTTGGTTCTCCGTCAGGATTTTATCGGTTAAATTAATGATTCTTAAAGAGTCTCCGTGGATTACTTCCACTGAAGGCTCCACTAAAAGTATTTCCTGTTCTTCCTTTCTCTTGGTTCTTCCTTCCAATCTAAATTTTCTCTTTTCCTTCTTCCTCCCCTGACCCCTCCTGATCTTCCTCCACTTTGTCCTGGATCGTCCCTCATTTCTCTTAGATGTTTGCCTAAAAAATCCCTTTTATAGGTTTTGTTGAGAGTCATATTATTGATATTCTCACCATCCGACGAGTCAACTTCAGATGTGGAGTAATTAGAGGAATATGTATTTTTCATTCTTTGTGAGGGAATATTCCATTTAAAAACCCTATTAAGGGAATAATCTGTTTTATCCCTTTGAAACTTACGTCTTTTCCTTTCAATGATATCATTCTCATATTCCTCTATTTCTTTCTTATATTTTTCATATCGTTGTTGGAATTGCTCTAATGATTCAAAATTGTTAAGTTTCTCACCTAATCTCGAAATCTCTTGTGCAAGCTGTGTCAGCACAATTTCATCATGTTTAATAAGTACCTTGATTAGCTCTCTTGAACATTGAGTTAATATCATTTCCCACTCTTTTCTCAAATCATCATTGGCTAGCTCATATGCAGGGAACAGTTTTGGCCTAAGGCCTCTGGGAAAAAGATTATTTTTCAAATAACTATCAAAGGTAGTTTTATTCCAGCAAGTCTTGCTTTGTTTCATTAGTGCTGATTTAACTGTATATAGATCTTCTGTCCAATTAAAATAGGTACTGTCTTGTCGTTCTGTATTATCACCAAAAAGTGTTTCCATATCATTTTTCAATTTATCTCTCCTTATCTCCAAATCTTTGGTAAGATTAAAGTGTGACATTTTGCTGAATCCGTAACAAAAAAAGGAGGGTTTCTTTCACATAAAAATAAAATGTTAATTATATAGTATTGATCTTAAGTAAATCTATATATATAGAGGTGCTAGATACGGAGAATGCTGAAAATCAGCTTCAATAACGTTTATATAGAATAAGGAAAAAGAAAGAAGAAGAAATATCTGCACACTGATTTTATTAGAATGTTAAGCCCCTATATTATCAAAATTAAATACTTAATAAGTGATGGGGGTGCAGCCCTAATCAACCAGGTTACATTGTATAATTGCGGGAGAAGGAAAAGGGGTTGTTGGACGGGCGCACAAAGAAGAAAGTAATAAATAAAATTTAACTTTTATTAATTATTGATTTAAAATATATCCCAATTTATTGGGAAATATAAGGATTAAAACTTTTATTTAGACAAAACAAACATGTATCATAAAATGGTAGGTCCACTAATGAATTAATTGATAATATGGGGTGGTTGTATACCTCTTGGAATTGGAAATATATTTATTAATAAATGTTGGAAATATTCAGGCAAAAAATGCAATATTATTATATTGATATTAATTGATCAACTATTACTAACTAGTATTGCCTGATTGTATTAATGATGTACTTATAATTCCAATCCACTATAGTTATTATGTATAGGTAGCGGTTTCAGAAATTAAGTCCGTTGCTGTTAAATAGCAGCAATATTCATGAATCACTGTAGAAAATAATATAAACCTTATATATGTCTCATATTATATGTGATATAATTCAACAATTGTTAATGTCTCATTGACAATATAAATTCACAAATAACGTTCAACTGACTATATAATAGTCTGAGACAAAAATCCCCTATTACATAGTATGTTCCACAGTGTGAGACACTAATTGCTACTAAAAGGCAGTAGTGTCTATAAATCACTGTTTGTCAGTAATACTGATAGCAGTGAAATTTTGGTTTGATTCTTAAATGGCAGTCTGGATGACTGTGTGTCAATTTAAACCAGTTTTTCACACAAAATAATATTTTCCACAGTGTGAGCCGCTACGCAACATATTCCAATACAATATGATATAAGTACTAATGCCCAACAATAATCATAGTGGAGCTGCCAGTGACGCCGATGCGCGCGTTTCACTGTTAACAACAGCTTTCTCAAGGCTGAACCTGATTGTTCGGCTCAGTCAAATATTTATTCAAGAACGGAACTCCAATCAAATCAGTGACCTATATCACGTGGGACCGGTAGCCAATAGAAAGTAGTTATATCCGGAATCGTATATTCTCCTACTATGTAGTTTAGACTGGTAATCGTAAGCCCCAAACATAGTCATGTGGTCGGAGCCGCATCCAATAAGAGGAGAGGTGTGTCCATTTGTTTTGTTTATATCATGTGATCGGAACTCTGTCCAATCATAAAGGAGGTGTGTACATTCATTAAATTCATATAGTAAACAAATAGCGATCATTCATTGGGTATTGAATATATAGAGAGAGTAGAAAGTTATTTATACCTCCATTTGATTACTATACTAGATCAAGTGGTAAAGTACTATGTATATGTGTAAAGCCAACTTGTTAGATTAATAGTCATAAGCTCCAAACATAGTCATGTGGTCGGAACTACATCCAATAGAAGGGAAGGTATACCCATATGTTTTGTTTATATCATGCAATCAGAACTCTGTCCAATCATAAGGGAGGTGTATCCAGTCACTAGGTTCATATAATAAAAGAATAATAGAAGAAAGATGATCATTTATTGGTGTTAAATATATAAAAAATATAAAAAATAGAGAATTATTTATAATTCCAATCAAACAATGTGCTAAAACAAATAATAAATAAGTGTGGACCAACTATTGAGATAATATTAGAATTAAATATTAAATCTATATAATAAATAATTTTCAACATTACTTTAAATAAATAACACACAATATTGATCAACTCTAATATTTATTAATCAAATTCACATTTTGGATGGGGTCTTATATAGATCAACATCAATGTTCATAAATTTGTCACAATCACTATACGATAGGAGAATATGTGATTTCCTTGGTATAATATCTATTCAACTAATTTATTATTATAGTTCTTATTATTTCTTATTTATTTATTATTCTTTAATATTATTAATAATTACTTTTCCTTTTCCCCTCCCCTTTCTTCCTCCTTTTTTTATTTTGGGATATGTATAAGGGATTTTTATTGTGTGTTATTTATTTAAACTAATGTTGAAAATTATTGTGACTGGATACACCTCCCTTATGATTGGACAGAGTTCTGATCGCATGATATAAACAAAACATATGGGTATACCTTCCCTTCTATTGGATGTAGTTCCGACCACATGACTATGTTTGGAGCTTATGACTATTAATCTAATAAGTTGCCTTTACACATATACATAGTACTTTACCACTTGATCTAGTATAGTAATCAAATGGAGGTATAAATAACTTTCTACTCTCTCTATATATTCAATACCCAATGAATGATCGCTATTTGTTTACTATATGAATTTAATGAATGGACACACCTCCTTTATGATTGGACAGAGTTCCAATCACATGATATAAACAAAACAAATAGACACACCTCTCCTCTTATTGGATGCGGCTCCGACCACATGACTATGTTTGGGGCTTACGATTACCAGTCTAAACTACGTAGTAGGAGAATATACGATTCCGGATATAACTACTTTCTATTGGCTACCGGTCCCACGTGATATAGGACACTGATTTGATTGGAGTTCCGTTCTTGAATAAATATTTGACTGAGCCGAACAATCGGGTTCAGCCTTGAGAAAGCTGTTGTTAACAGTGAAACGCGCGCGTTGGTGTCACTGGCAGCTCCACTATGATTATTGTTGGGCATTAGTACTTATATTCTATTGTATTGGAATATGTTGCGTAGCGGCTCACACTGTGGAAAATTTTATTTTGTGTGAAAAACTGGTTTAAATTGACACACAGTCATCCAGACTGCCATTTAAGAATCAAACCAAAATTTCACTGCTATCAGTATTACTGACAAACAGTGATTTATAGACACTACTGCCTTTTAGTAGCAATTAGTGTCTCACACTGTGGAACATACTATGTAATAGAGGTATACAACCACCCCATATTATCAATTAATTCATTAGTGGACCTACCATTTTATGATACATGTTTGTTTTGTCTAAATAAAAGTTTTAATCCTTATATTTCACTGTATATTTCCCAATAAATTGGATTATATTTTAAATCAATAATTAATAAAAGTTAAATTTTATTTATTACTTTCTTCTTTGTGCGCCCGTCCAACAACCCCTTTTCCTTCTCCCGTAATTATACAATGTAACCTGGTTGATTAGGGTTGCACCCCCATCACTTATTAAGTATTTAATTTTGATAATATAGGGGCTTAACATTCTAATAAAATCAGTGTGCAGATATTTCTTCTTCTTTCTTTTTCCTTATTCTATATAAACGTTATTGAAGCTGATTTTCAGCATTCTCCGTATCTAGCACCTCTATATATATAGATTTACTTAAGATCAATACTATATAATTAACATTTTATTTTTATGTGGAAGAAACCCTCCTTTTTTTGTTACGGACTCAGCAAAATGTCACACTTTAATCTTACCAAAGATTTGGAGATAAGGAGAGATAAATTGAATAATGATATGTAAACACTTTTTGGTGATAATACAGAACGACAAGACAGTACCTATTTTAATTGGACAGATGATCTATATACAGTTAAATCAGCACTAATGAAACAAAGCAAGACTTGCTGGAATAAAACTACTTTTGATAGTTATTTGAAAAATAATCTTATTCCCAGAGGCCTTAGACCAAAACTGTTCCCTGCATATGAGCTAGCCAATGATAATTTGAGAAAAGAGTGGGAAATGATATTAACTCAATGTTCAAGAGAGCTAATCAAAGTACTTATTAAACATGATGAAATTGTGCTGACACAGCTTGCACAAGAGATTTCGAGATTAGGTGAGAAACTTAACAATTTTGAATCATTAGAGCAATTCCAACAACGATATGAAAAATATAAGAAAGAAATAGAGGAATATGAGAATGATATCATTGAAAGGAAAAGACGTAAGTTTCAAAGGGATAAAACAGATTATTCCCTTAATAGGGTTTTTAAATGGAATATTCCCTCACAAAGAATGAAAAATACATATTCCTCTAATTACTCCACATCTGAAGTTGACTCGTCGGATGGTGAGAATATCAATAATATGACTCTCAACAAAACCTATAAAAGGGATTTTTTAGGCAAACATCTAAGAGAAATGAGGGACGATCCAGGACAAAGTGGAGGAAGATCAGGAGGGGTCAGGGGAGGAAGAAGGAAAAGAGAAAATTTAGATTGGAAGGAAGAACCAAGAGAAAGGAAGAACAGGAAATACTTTTAGTGGAGCCTTCAGTGGAAGTAATCCACGGAGACTCTTTAAGAATCATTAATTTAACCGATAAAATCCTGACGGAGAACCAACAACAAATTCTGAGTAAAGGACTTTCCTTTTCCCCTGCCCAGAATCTGGATAGATTCGAATTAGAAAAAGATTTTCATCTATTCACAAGGAACATATTATTAAAGAAATTTTTCTTGAACCACACCCCTTCTAAGGATCTACCCAACTTTTCTGACTCTTATGAATCAATTTTTGACTCTGTAGATCTGGCTACCTTACAGATATTGGAAGATCTGGAACATGAAGGAATTCAACCAACTCGTGTGTCCAAACCTTATGATCAGAATAAAATCAAAAAGAAATCTATATTTTTCCCGGACAATAAAATCTGTCCTCCAGTACAAGTCTATCAGGACTTAGTATCTAAAGACTTGGATCAACTTTGTCTACATGGTAAAATTTATCCCGACAACATTAGTGCAGGTGAGAGATTAGCTTTACGTGAGATCTCAAAATGGCAAGAAGTGATAATTAAACCCTCAGATAAAGGGGGAAATGTAGTACTTTGGCCCAGGGACATGTACCTGGATGAACTTGAGAAACAACTCAGTGATACATTATGTTATAGAAAATTAATATTCAATCCCACACAAAACTATCTCAAACAATACAATACAATGATTCAAACTGCATTTCAGAATGGTATAATCAACAAACAGGATTTGACATTTCTGAGAATTGAGAAACCCAGGGTTCCAACCCTATACCTTCTCCCCAAGGTTCATAAAAATGAAAAACAACCACCAGGAAGACCCATTGTCTCAGGCATAGGGAGTTTGACAGAGAAGGCAAGCATATATGTAGATCAATTTCTACGTAAACATGTTACAGCATTGCCTTCATATACCCGTGACACTATGGACGTCTTAACCAAACTCCAGAATTTGAATGTTAATCCAGGTGTATGGCTTGTATCCTGTGACGTTGAAAGCCTATACACAAGTATCAATCATGATAGAGGTATAGAGGCAACAAAATATTTTCTCAATATGGAAGTTCAGTGTGAGCATAACAACTTTCTGATCCAATTATTGGAATTTATCCTGACAAAAAATTATTTCACTTGCAATGAATCCCACTACCTCCAGGTGAGAGGGACGGCTTTGGGGACAGCTTGTGCCCCCACCTATGCTAACCTCTACCTGGGGTGGTGGGAGAAGGAATTTGTGTTTCATGAATCGATGGAATTGTATACGGATAATATTTTATTGTATTTCCGATACATAGATGATATTTTGATCCTCTGGGAAGGAACATTGGAGGACATCAATAAATTTGTATCTATTCTTAACAACAATGATCTCAATTTGAGATTAACTCATGAGACCAGTCAGAAATCAATTAATTTCTTGGATTTGATGATCAGTATTGACGAAGAAGGTATTGTAACAATAGATATATATAGGAAACCAACATCTACAAACAGTATTCTCCATTCATCTAGTTCGCACCTTCCGGCAACTATCAAATCAATACCAAAGGGTGAACTCTTACGAACTAAGAGGAATTGTTCTGACCCAGAAACCTTTAACATGAGACAAAGAGAACTTAGTAAGAGATTTCTTAACAGAGGATACAGTCATAACCTTGTAAAAAAATCGATTCGGGAAGTAGAGACATACCCTAGGGATTCTCTTCTCAAACCAAAGCTAAGATGTAATAAAGAAGAACCAATAAGGTTTGTTGGCACTTTTAATACCAACTGGAGAAATATTAACCATATTCTCCAGAAACACTGGCCAGTTCTGCAAACGGATCATAACTTGAAGGGAATTTTACCCGCTAGAGTTCAAACAAGTTGGAGGAGGTCTCGTAATATTAAAGACCTTTTAGTGCATAGTCATCTATCCAAAATACCAAAAAATAGTATCAATAAGAAGGGATTTTCATGCTGTGGACGTTGTAAGGCGTGCAAGTACATGGTTCCAAAACAGTGTTTCTTTGACAAATTCAATTACAAATGGGCTATATCTTCTTGTATAACCTGCACTACTGTAGGTGTTGTCTATTATATGGAATGTCCATGCCACAAGATCTATATTGGCAAAACATCTAGACCTTTGAAGGTCAGAATATTAGAACATGTGGGTAATATTCGGAACGCAAATAAGGATCAAGCTAGATTCAAGACCTTAACATCTGTAGCCAAGCATTTTCAAAAATTTCACAATAGTGATCCCATAGGACTGCAAGCCTATGGTATGAAACACATACAACTTGGAATAAGGGGAGGAGATTTAGACTGAGAATTATTGAAATGGGAAACCAAAATGATTTTGTGATGAATAGTTTACATCCGGAAGGACTAAATGAAGCAAACAGTTATGCCCCATTTTTGTGATCCATTAAATTATAGGTATTACTTTTCAATAGACTATTATTTGCGTAATATTTATCACAATAGAAAATTATAACTAATTTTTATGTCACTTTATATTTATTATGAGTTTTCACAATGTAACTATTATGTGAAGATAGGTAGAGGATGTTAAATCCTTGTACACTTATGAATTATACTAATAGCACTTATTAATTCTACACTTTGTTAATAAATGTATCAATTTTTGAGGATATCAGTAATTTAATTTATTGGAGGAATTCCATCTCCGACATGTTAATAGCACTTAGGGAATTGTTTGTTTGCATCACTACACATTTTGCTACCCCCCCCTTTTTTCTTCACTAGTATTCACTTTATATTTAAAATTTTTTGCATATGTATTGATTTTTTTTGCACATGTCACTTCACATTATATATATATGTAGTATATATACATATATATTAATTTTTTATAACTGATCAACTGTAATATTTATTAATCAAATTCACATTTTGGATGGGGTCTTATATAGATCAACATCAATATTCATAAATTATCACAATCACTATACGATAGGAGAATATGTGATTTCCTTGGTATAATATCTATTCAACTAATTTATTATTATAGTTCTTATTATTTCTTATTTATTTATTATTCTTTATTATTATTAATAATTACTTTTCCTTTTCCCCTCCCCTTTCTTCCTCCTTTTTTTATTTTGGGATATGTATAAGGGATTTTTATTGTGTGTTATTTATTTAAACTAATGTTGAAAATTATTTATTATATAGATTTAATATTTAATTCTAATATTATCTCAATAGTTGGTCCACACTTATTTATTATTTGTTTTAGCACATTGTTTGAATGGAATTATAAATAATTCTCTATTTTTTATATTTTTTATATATTTAACACCAATAAATGATCATCTTTCTTCTATTATTCTTTTATTATATGAACCTAGTGACTGGATACACCTCCCTTATGATTGGACAGAGTTCTGATCGCATGATATAAACAAAACATATGGGTATACCTTCCCTTCTATTGGATGTAGTTCCGACCACATGACTATGTTTGGAGCTTATGACTATTAATCTAACAAGTTGCCTTTACACATATACATAGTACTTTACCACTTGATCTAGTATAGTAATCAAATGGAGGTATAAATAACTTTCTACTCTCTCTATATATTCAATACCCAATGAATGATCGCTATTTGTTTACTATATGAATTTAATGAATGGACACACCTCCTTTATGATTGGACAGAGTTCCGATCACATGATATAAACAAAACAAATGGACACACCTCTCCTCTTATTGGATGCGGCTCCAACCACATGACTATGTTTGGGGCTTATGATTACCAGTCTAAACTACATAGTAGGAGAATATACGATTCCGGATATAACTACTTTCTATTGGCTACTGGTCCCACTTGATATAGGACACTGATTTGATTGGAGTTCCGTTCTTGAATAAATATTTGACTGAGCCGAACAATCGGGTTCAGCCTTGAGAAAGCTGTTGTTAACAGTGAAACGCGCGCGTCGGCGTCACTGGCAGCTCCACTATGATTATTGTTGGGCATTAGTACTTATATCATATTGTATTGGAATATGTTGCGTAGCAGCTCACACTGTGGAAAATTTTATTTTGTGTGAAAAACTGGTTTAAATTGACACACAGTCATCCAGACTGCCATTTAAGAATCAAACCAAAATTTCACTGCTATCAGTATTACTGACAAACAGTGATTTATAGACACTACTGCCTTTTAGTAGCAATTAGTGTCTCACACTGTGGAACATACTATGTAATAGGGGATTTTTGTCTCAGACTATTATATAGTCAGTTGAACGTTATTTGTGAAATTATATTGTCAATGAGACATTAACAATTGTTGAATTATATCACATATAATATGAGACATATATAAGGTTTATATTATTTTCTACAGTGATTCATGAATATTGCTGCTATTTAACAGCAACAGACTTAATTTCTGAAACCACTACCTATACATAATAACTATAGTGGATTGGAATTATAAGTACATCATTAATACAATCAGGCAATACTAGTTAGTAATAGTTGATCAATTAATATCAATATAATAATATTGCATTTTTTGCCTGAATATTTCCAACATTTATTAATAAATATATTTCCAATTCCAAGAGGTATACAACCACCCCATATTATCAATTAATTCATTAGTGGACCTACCATTTTATGATACATGTTTGTTTTGTCTAAATAAAAGTTTTAATCCTTATATTTCACTGTATATTTCCCAATAAATTGGGATATATTTTAAATCAATAATTAATAAAAGTTACATTTTATTTATTACTTTCTTCTTTGTGCGCCCGTCCAACAACCCCTTTTCCTTCTCCCGCAATTATACAATGTAACCTGGTTGATTAGGGCTGCACCCCCATCACTTATTAAGTATTTAATTTTGATAATATAGGGGCTTAACATTCTAATAAAATCAGTGTGCAGATATTTCTTCTTCTTTCTTTTTCCTTATTCTATATTACTGTGTAACGCTTATGCTCCTAATGTCTATTCTAAATCCTTCTTTCAAAAACCTATTGCTGATCTTACTCCACACATGAATACTCCACTCATTATAGGCACTGACTTTAATTTAGTCTCATCCCCATACTTAGACAGGTCCAACACATCTTCCAGAATAACACTTCCCAAATTAGGAGTCCTAACACTTACACAAAGACTTCAGTTAATAGATTCTTGGAGGGCCCTACACCCCACGGAGAAAGACTATACGTGCTTATCTGCAACACATAACACACTATCCAGGATCGATTATATATTAGTTTCTCAATCTCTATTCCCGCAGATCTCTTCTGCAAACATTGCTACAATAAGTATCTCAGATCACGCACTTGTCACTGTCTCTATACGTATACACTCCGACAGAGGATCATATAAACATCGGAGATTTCCTTCCAGATTAGCTCATACTCCTAAATTTCATAGCAGATTTATTTATTTATTTATTTATTACCAGTTATTTATATAGCGCACACATATTCCGCAGCGCTTTACAGAGAATATTTGGCCATTCACATCAGTCCCTGCCCCAGTGGAGCTTACACTCTATATTCCGTATCACACACACACACACATATACACACTAGGGGTAATTTTGCTAGGAGCCAATTAACCTACCAGTATATTTTTGGAGTGTGGGAGGAAACCGGAGTACCCGGAGGAAACCCACGCAAGCACAGGGAGAATATACAAACTCCACACAGTTAGGGCCGTAGTGGGTATCGAACCAACGACCTCAGTGCTGTGAAGCAGTAACGCTAACCATTACACCGTCTGTGAAACAGCCTGGGAGGACTATAAAAACAATAACAGTAATCATATTGACACTACCCCAATACTATTCTGGCAAGCAGCCAAAGCAGTTCTAAAAGGAGAGATTATCTCCTATGTAGCGAATACTAACAAACAATATGTCCAAACTTATACTCAGCTTCAATCCACTCTCTCAGATGCATACCAAAATTTTAAAATGCTCCCGAATACCTCAACGAAACAAAACTACCTTCAAGCCCCATCACCCCAGAAGAGATAGGATCCGCAATACGAAACCTTAAAACGAATAAAGCCCCTGGCCCAGATGGACTAAATAGCGACTTTTATAAAATATTATTGCCAAGAATAGTGGAAATCCTAGCCCTGGTCTTCAACACGATAATCTCTTACAAACACTTCCAATATATTTTAATTCAGCCCCGAAACCGGGCAAATACTTATCCCTACCCAGCTCATATAGACCAATATCGTTATTAAACTCTGACTACAAATTATTAACAAAAATCTTAGCTGACAGGTTAAAAGTTATTCTCCCTCATATTATCCATGAAGACCAGACAGGCTTCATATGGGGTCGACATTCAGTGGTAAATGTGCGACGGGTTTTGGCTGCAGTTCACTCAATGGCGGTTGGTGGGGACCCGAAGACTGGCATGATTATCTCTCTAGATGCAGAAAAAGCATTTGACATCATATCTTGGGATCACTTATTCTCTACATGCAGTCCTTTGGATTCCCGGGACCGTTCATTGAGATACTCAAAGCCCCTACGAGCCAAATATCATGTAATGGCTTCATTTCCCCTTCTTTCATAATTAAAAGAGGCACTAGGCAGGGCTGCCCCCTTTCCCCCCTCCTCTTTGCCATAGCCCTAGAACCATTGGCAATAGCTCTTAGGTCATCTCCCACTTTTCAAGGAATAAATATAGGTAATGTGAATCTCAAATTAGCTTTATTCGCAGACGATATGCTGCTCTTCCTGACTGACCCCTCATCTTCCTTACCTGAAATTCTCAGACTAATATCCTCATCCAGTTTAATATCTGGCTATAAAATAAATTATGATAAGTCGGAACTGATGTGGTTAGGTTCACGACCTAATAGAACACAAACTTGTCCTACGTTAAACGTTTTTAAGGAATCAACATCCCATTTCCAATATTTAGGAATCCAAATCCCTTCAGACCTCTCTAAATTATACCACTTAAACTATAAATCAATTATTACCAAAGTCATCTCCTTGATGGATAACTGGAAGCTTCTCCCCCTATCAGTAATGGGACGTGCAGCAGTAGTAAAAACTATAATTTTCCCAAAAATATTTTACTTCATGCAAATGATTCCCCTGAAAATTCAAAAAGCAGATTTAAATTCCCTCTCCAGCGCGATTTCTTGTTTTTATGGCAAGGTAAAAAGCCGAAAATTGCTTTAACTAAACTTACTGTTTCCCGCAAGTTGGGCGGTATGGGTATACCTGACTTCCACTTGTATTCCCTAGCAGTTTTCTATAGATATATAAATGATTGGTTTAAATCAACAAGACTTTAACTTAGATATGGCATTGTTTTCACCATACTCACCTAGCACTCTACTCCATGCAAAAAAATCTGACATACCCCATAATATTCATAACAATATATTCATCAAAGACACATATTATTCTTGGCTACTGATTAATAAGAAACTAAGCAGATCACCACATAGCTCCCCTTTTATAACAATATGTGGAAACCCTCCCTATCTAACGCTAATTTTCTATTGTGGCGAGCTAAAGGTCTCCAATTGACATCAAAAGTATTCGATCCTGGGGGAATTGTCCTCCAATTCTCATCACTTCAATCCCAATATCAACTACCCAACAATCACTTCTACATGTACTTGCAAATTCACCATTATATTAATTCCATACATACCACCAGCAACCCCCTCTTCAAACCCTCTAGATCCTTTGCAAATCCTTTTTTCTAATGAGCCTCACTATCGCTACAAAACCAAACTCCCTTACCCTATTCTCCTGGCTGCGATGCCTAATAAACACTGGGATAAACTAGTAAATGCCTGGAATAAAGATATTTCTGACATAACCACCATATCATTTCTCAATAAGCATTATGTTCATACGATGAAAACTCTACAATTGGCCTATCTACAAGAGGTGCACCTGCGCACAATTCATAGAGAATATATATCTCCTAGTCGACGAAAATATATGGTACCAACAGAAACAGGTTCCAGTCGTAAGTGTCATTACCATGATGCTACGTTTATGCATTGCTTCTGGTACTGCAGAAAAATTAAGAAATACTGGAACAAAGTTTTATTATACATTAAAGATATATTTTCACTTCGCCTACTCCCGGACCCACTAGCTTGTATTTCTGCTATATTTACAAACTGGGATCTAGGTCCTAACAAAAGCCAGATAATCCCATTGTTGACTAGATTAGTCACAATAGCAAAGAAACATATTTTGCAACATTGGATATCCTCCTCCTCTCCTTCTCTCTGTGAATTAAAACAAAAACTTTTGCAGATCATGTATTTTGACAGGAGAAGCACACTCCCAGATATAGAAAAAGGAGTCATAAGATTTTATAAGAAATGGGGCCTATTTATAGATAAGCTGGATTCCGCTGTCCATTCACAAATCTTCAAACTTTTTGAAAATACAGAATGGGACCTGCATCGAAAATAATTAAAGTTGATAAGCACGACTATGTGAAAATATACTTAGAAACCCAGCATTTAATGAGATGTAATCTGAGATTGTTATATTCCTACCTCTCCTTTCCCACCTCTCCTATTGTGTCTTCCTAGTCTGTCTGTTTGTCCATATGTGGTTACATTCACTATATAGACATATTTTACAAGATATCTTATATAATATTAACCATACTTATCATAAGCTTGGATTTTGTATAATGGTTATATACAAACAATTCACCTATGCTGACTCTATTTAGTCTTGAACTCTATTTTTTCTGTTGTAATAATAACGACTCCTGTTGCATTGGGTATAATTGTTTGAGTCTATTTCTATTTGTATAGGCCATGTTATACAAAATATTTACAATGTATGTAACTCAATCTATTATAAATTCTAATAAACAGATTTAAACAAAGATTGCATTGTTGTATTGATAGCGTGATTACATTGTTTTGAGTCTCTTAATCATACTGCCATATCTGAGAAAAAGTTTAATTTCTTTTCTGCGCAGAAAAGGTGCATGATTAACGTATATTTTCTGATGAGAATAGGGGTACTGTATGTTCCCTATTACTAGGGGTACTGTGTGTTCCCTAGAACTAGGTTACTGTGTGTTTCCTAGGGTACACATAGCAGGTGTATTGCAGAATAGGTGTACTGTGTGTTCCCTATTACTAGGGGTACTGTGTGTTCCCTAGAATTAAAATCGACTCTCAGTGTGATCGCAAAATCCATTGATCAGTTAGGTTCTTTGGGCATTGCGATTGAACCACACGGTTGGGGCAGACCATGATTGTGACTTCAGTTGTGGTGGAGGAAATCACTGAAAAGGGTAAGGGTTATTGAAACTCTTAAATTCTAGCAGTGGAAAATACTCAAAAAGGGATTTGGTTAGGGGTACTGTGTGTTCCCATTGGTTAGGGGTACTGTGCAGGATATTGTATAGGCGGCATTCTGCTGCTCGTTGTGTAGGTTGACTGTAACGATTAGCGAGTTGGTTGTACATTGCGGGTGAAGGTGAGTGGACGCAGCCTGTGAATTCGTCCACCAGTCTAAATCTCTATTGAAAAGTTCAGAGTTTTGACCCAGATGGGTGCTAAACAAACAGTGGAAATGTTAGATGACGTGCTGCTTTTGGAAGGGCCGACAGGTTTGGCATGGCATATAATGTATACAAATTACGGTGCACAGGCAACTACGCACTGTGAAGTATGGGTTAAGATGACGAGGAAGTGTATGAAACCGATTGCTAGAAGCTGTGGCAGCATGAGGGGAACATGTGGCTTAGTGGTGTGCACGGACGCAAAATAGCGTTGCGATCACGAGGCAAGGGAGCGCGCATGCAACGCTAAATAGCGTTGTGTGCACACCGCAAGGGATCGCATATGCACGGCAAGATAGCATTGCCGAAAGTACAATTAGTGGCGCAGGCGCACCTCCACCGCCCTACGCGGTGGAAGGTGAAGATACAGCCCATACCAAAAATTATAAAAATGTAACAAGTAACTTGTACCCTCTCCTGAGTAATTATAAGAAAAATGTTTATGAAGCAGATGACGGACCTGTTGTAATGCCAGCCATTTCTCATGCAGTTCATATGTTAAATGTTCCTCCACAGCAGGTACAGGAAGTGGCCTCACCAATGGTAGTAGCAGACGTGCTACCACCCGCAGAAGCTGTAGCGGAAGCTAGTGGAAATACTATTATATGTTGCAGTAATAGGCTGAACCCCCAAGTACCAAGGCCAGAGGTAACGGCGTGGTAGGCATGCATCCAGTCCGGACAATAACAGTTCCCAATGGGAATCCGGACGCAGGTGGTGTAGTGCCTACAAGAGAGGTAGCAATGCATTGTGCATGGACGAGAGCGGAGCTACATTCCATAATGACAGATTTCCCTGACCCTAGAAAAGAGTTAGCAAAGTGTCAGAGATTTATAAAAGATTTAGGTAATGCTCGTGAGCCAACCAACAAAGATTGGCAAGTGGTATTACGGGCATATCTTCCACACAATACAGACGTGAAAAAGTTTATCACAGCCTGTGTATTAGATGGAGATAGTCCCTTAACTGACGAAAGTAATCAGGACAACATAACCCGCATAATCACCCAATTGGCCATATATTTTCCAGTGGTAGTTAACTGGAGTAAAATTTTTACAATTAAGCAGAAGGAGAGTCAGTCTGCTGAAGATTATTTCACAGGAGTGCTGCAGACTATTACCCAGTACACTGGGATAGGGTAATGAAGTGGGCTTCATTAGGGACAGTGAGAATCACTGTCCCTGACGAAGCCCACTTGGGAGAAACGCATAGGACACACCCACCAAACGTCTTCACTGACCACAAACGTTTACGCTCGAAAGCGCCAGCTTTCCACTACAGCAACAGGGAGAACGGACCCCCGGTAAGAGCTCTACCAGGGAGATCCGGACCTGCTGCCGAATGCCGGCGCTATTGGGACTGCACTCAGAAAGAATCCCCTAGCACGTCATCCCTTCATGCCAGTACAACAACATCATAAAGAAATATAGGAGGAGGCATGTAACATCCAGCCCGACTGAAATTCACTCACCGGTCAGCAAGGACGCTCATGATAAGGTAGGAGGTGCGCGCACCTTAAAGAAACGGATCAAACTATTACAAGTTTAAGCATATCATTACTGTGAATCCAAACGAATAATTGTGTTTTGCAAGTGATCACCTAGCAACATAATTTCACTTACCAACTGGACACAATTAACGCATACTAGCTGCATCACAGAGCATTGACTTTACTGAACGGATACTAGGAGTGGACTTATTTCTCCTATACTAGTGCAATATCTTTCATCAGATATATATATGACTTATATTCACAGAATTCTGCCTACACCTAAGGGTCTCTTTAAGAGAAGCAGTCACTGTGATAACTTGTTCTATAAGCATTTTATTTCATCATGCTATAAATACTGTGTTGCCTGTATTTGCAACTTTTAAACAATTGTTGATACATATTGTTTATGTCCATTTTTCATTGTTTTTATTTGACATTAAATACTTTTTCTATTTTACACATCTACATTATTTATACTCTTTTATTCACCCCTATTTTGCTATTATAACATTATATAAACAATACAAGAAATAGAGACAAATAAGGTGCGCCCTACAGGGTCATATCTATACATGAAATTTGCTATTCCTGTGGTCTTGAAAGGGATCACTTTGACCTATGGCAGCCCTACTGATATACTTTCTACATACTCACCTTTTCCCTGTCAAAAAAGCGCGGACATCCCCTTCTCATTTTCACTACTAAATATAGACTACAAACTATTGACAAAAATAATAGCAACACGGTTTAAGTCGGTGGTGCCTTCATTGGTACACCCAGACCAAACCGGATTCATATGGGGACGCAGTGCAGTTTCCAATATTCGCAAAGGTTCTTGCTGTATTACAACACTTAGAGGAGATACATGAAAGTGCCCTTCACATCCTTCTCTCACTTGGCGCAGAGAAGGCATTTGACTTAGTAGTGTGGGACCACCTATATGAATCTTTGCACAGATTTGGTTTTCCTCGCCAAATTATGGGCCTGATTCAGACCCACTCGCGAGCGGCTGTCCGCTCGCAAGTGGGTCGATGTTATGCACTGAGCATGCGCACGACGGAAGGAGCTCCGTCGTGCGCATGCGCCAGACGCGACGAGCGAAGGAAAGTCCTTCGCTCGTTGTGTCCGATCAAAGGGGGCGTGCTGTCAATGTTGATTGACAGCACGCCCCCTTTGGTGGGCGTGCCGGGGGCGTGCCTCCCTGACGGGGGCGTTCCCACGGGAACGCCTCCCGTCAGAAGCCGGCCCACTGACATCACTAGTGACATCACCATTTTACTAATCCCCAACTAGAGGAGGCATTGTTTCTCCAGCAGCCCTTTTGCATGTTCCTCACTCAAAACTACCTATAGGAATCACCCACAACATTTTCTTTATGGACACCTATAAAGCCTAGTCTGCTATAAACAAACGTCTATGCTCAAACCCGCATTTTACTAAATATATACCTTTCTGGGGCAACCCAGACTTCCCACCATCCCTACCAATATCACATTACAAGTCGTGGAAACAAAAAGGGATTGCGCCTATTAAAAACATATTTGATCCTGGAGGCAATCTTTACTCTTTCCAACAAGTGAAGGATATCTATGATATTCCTAACTCACAATTTTTTTTATACCTACAAATTAGACACTATATCAACAGCAAAATATGTTCTGGTTCTTATGCATCATTAATAGCTGCATCCGCCCCACCCCCCTTACACTCTCTTTTCACTTTGGTATCTAACAACAAGTATAAACTTAAATATTTATACAATGATTTGCTATCTAAGGATGTATTGGGTTTATGGAAACAAGTCTGGTCGTCCTGGCATCAGGATTTCCCAGACTTCAACTCTCCAGAACGTGTTATGTCATTATTCCCGTCTACTATGAAATGGTTAAGCTTGGCCAAATTGCAGGAAACTCATATATTAAGTTTTTGAACAGAGCATATATATCTCAAGCACAGCGAAGTCATATGCTCCCAGGTGAACCGAGCAACTGCCCAAAATGTCATGCAACCTCAGCAAATTTTATACATATTTGGCAGTGTCCTAAAGTAAAGAAGTTTTGGTATAAAATACACACTTTTATTATTCAGATTGCTAAAGTTAGATTGCCATTCTCTTGGGAAGCATTCCTTTTTGCTGACTTCACTTCTTGGTCGCCAACACTTATCCCCCCTTCAATGCTACCTTTCCTTGCTGTAATGGTTACTCTAGCAAAGAAATTAATTTTGCAGAAATGGATCTCTAAAATGGCTCCCTCTTTAGAAACGCTTAGAATGGAAATGCTTAACATACTCTATTATGACAGACGTACAGCAATGTATGATATTGAAAGGGGTGTTGTTAAAGTCTATAACAAATGGGAAACTTACCTCAACTATTTACCTATTGAGACCCATGAACAGATTTCAAAGGTATTTGAAAATACCACATGGTCGCTATTACGAAATATTTCTTGAATATGCTAGAAATATGGTCGACTTCCACCCTCCCCCCCCTTCCCAAACTTTTTCTTCTTTCTTTCTTTCTATTCTTTCTCTCTCTCTTTTTTCTTAACCAATTTCTTTAATTGGACTCAGTTATATTTTAACTATTTAAATATATATAAATATATGTTAAATATAATAAAATTAGAATTCAAAGGGAATAAGAAAAGTATAGATTTCTGATAATACAGTATTACTTAATAGCATTGTATTAACCAATTGTAAGTCTTGTTATGATTGTAATGCTATTTATACTGTTGTCCTTTTCTACACCTTTTTGGATTCAATAAAAATTGTTTTTCAAAAAAAAAAAAACCTGAGATCCAAGATACAAACCTATGGGCAGACCCAAGGCGAGACTCCGCTCTGCTCAGAACCCCAAAGTTCGGGTGTGTTCGCTTTTCAGCAAAACATGACCACTCAACTCAATACATATACATATATTTGCCAAGTTGCTGCAAAAATGGCTGCAAATTTAAATATGTGACCAATGAGACACCACAAAAGTTCACAGAGGCATGTGCTGAGCTGTGATTGGTGGAGCTCATCACATGCCTCTCTTGCCCATGGAGGAGATCAGCTGCAGCAGCCACATGGGTAGGATTCCTCAGATCCAGGAAGCAGTGCATGCTGGACATGTGTTTTCTGTATGCTGAGGGAGAATGGAGCCCTCCGTAATGAGCAGAAGCAGTAAGGCAGTATAGGAGACACAATTCCAGGGATCAGTTCATTCCCTTACATTACATGCACTTAAATATTACGTTTATATTATAGTATGTACATTTTTATTAATAAATCACATTGAATAATTGAGATATATATATATCTCAAGCATGTGTATACCTTAGCAAGTTAGTTATAAATGTTTTCCTAATTTTCACAAATGCTTTTGTGACTTCTTTGTTTCTTAGACTATAGATTAGTGGATTCAGCATAGGAATAATAACAGTGTAGAACACAGAAGCAATCCTGTCTTGGCTCATGGCATAGCTAGAAGATGGTCGTAAGTACATGAAGACAATGGTACTGTAGAATATGCTGACTGTAATTAGGTGAGATGTGCAGGTAGAAAATGCCTTCTTTCTGCCCTGTTGGGAGTGAATCTTCCATATAGTGGAAATAATGTAGCTGTAGGATACCATGATAATTGTGAGAGAGCTAATTTCAGCAAAACCTCCAAAAATGAACATCACAAGTTCATTTATTGTTGTATCAATGCAAGAGAGCTTTAAAAGAGGAGGGACGTCACAGTAGAAATGGTCTATTTTGTTACTTTTGCAGAATGGTAGATGAAAAGTGCATGATGTGTGAATTGTTGCATTAAGGTAGCCCCCAAGGTAGGCAAGTCCCACAAGCTGCCAGCAGAACCTCTTGTTCACTATCATCATGTACAACAATGGATTGCAGATGGCAAAATAGCGATCATAAGCCATTATCCCGAGCAAGAAACATTCCAGACTAACTGAAGCACCAAACAAATACAATTGCATTAAACACTCAACAAAAGTAATTCTCTTTTTGACCGATAGGAAAGTTTCTAATGTCTTTGGCGTTATGATAGTGGAGTAACAAAGGTCCAAAAAAGAAAGGTTATTTATGAAGAAGTACATTGGAGTCTGGAGATGAGCATCTGCTCGGATGGTCACCATGATGCCAATATTAGCTAGAAATGTGATTACATAAAATACTAAAAATAAAACAAAAAGAAAGACCTGAAGTGTAGGATCATCGGTCAGTCCTAAGAGAACAAAGTAAGAGGGGTTTGTGCTATTCCACACGTCCATTTGTTGCTTCATTATTGTGAGACTTTTTCACTAAAAATACATAAAGTATGTAACATTACATTTCACAATTACAATTATTTACTTTTATAATGATTGATACTTAGAGGACAATTCTATATAAATTGAGTTAAACTAGTTAAAATGGTAAATTATCTCCCTAACCAACCACTTTTATCTCCAGTTTAGCACCAGTTTTTGGTTATAATGTATCACCTTGTTATGCTTCATCAACATTTACTGTATAGAATTCACCCATAAGTGCTTATTTATCAAAATAAATTTGTATGAAATCTCCTGAAAACATCCCTTTTCTGGAGATACAATTCAAAGTATCCCTGGGATGTATCTAGCAGGGGGGGGGGGGGGGGGGGGGGGGGGGGATCTGATATCTACTGCTGTCCCAGTAGATATTAGATCTAAAAGCTACCATAGGTTTCCATGGAGGCTGCTGTTTGTGAGACTGACCAATAACCGGAGCCTTTCGGGCTAATCTCCACAATTTTACACATTGCACGTACAGGCTCCTATTGGAGCCCCTGTTCTCCATGTGTATTTTAGTACATTCTGGCAATACATAATTTCTTATTGCATTGATAAAACTATATATTTAATAATTATGCCCCTTAATGTTCATTTTCAAGCATAATTACACAAAAAAATGTAGATTGCCCTGTTACTTTACTGCTGCAAAAAGGAACATTTTTCACTTACAAATTCTTTTGCATTTTCTAAAATGCCAAGGAATTGTTTGACACTGGCAGTAACACTACATTATAAATATAACGAGATATATGAGAGATATGTAAGATCAGGGCCGGATTATAGGGAGGGCAACAGGGACGGTCGTCTCGGGGCCCCCACACATAGGTGGCCCCACACAGTGTCGCCCGCCCCAATCCCCAAGATGAACTGAGTTTTTTTTTTTCTTTAATCGGAGCCGACTGCAGCGGCCCACGCTTAAGCCCCGCCCCCAATATTTGGCTCTGCCTCCTGCTGCTGGCCAATATGCCTTTCCCTGCCTCTGAAGCAGTAAGTAATGTATATATGTACTGTGTCTACGTCTCTGTGTGTGTGTGTATATATGCAGTCACGTTTGTTTCTTAACAGCAAACTGGTCGCTCTATTGTCAATTTACACTTCATCTATGGTTTCCAAAATACTCACACTAGTATTATATCATTGACCCTGAGCTGATGCCTATAAAATTGAGGCTAAGTTGCTGTATATATACACTACACGTATCCCTTTTTTTTTTCTCTAACTTATTCATTTACAAGTGTTAGCGCTTTATCCACCATTCATATTCATATTCTCTCTCTCTCTCTCTCTCTCTCTCTCTCTCTCTCCTCCCCCCCCCCCCCCCCCCCCCACACACGTTTGTTGCCCAGACCTTAATCTGGCTCTGTGGAAGATATATAAGAGATGTGTAAAGATCATAGGTAGCTTTAGCCATTCCACAGCCTGAAATATCAATTGAAGCTTCCTTCTTATCACATTAAATTATAACATTTGTACTTTTTTACTACATGAACAAAGTGGGAGAGACAAAGGATATATTTACGAAACATTGTTTTTTTCAAAGCCGACAATTCTCAGTACTTTTGAGTGTTGGATTTAAAAGGGCAACGGCAATACTGGACATGCAAAAAAGCATGATTTTGCATGTATTACTATTGCCTTTTTAAAACGTATTAAAGCCAATGTTTAGTAAATATACCCCAAAACATAATTATGAAAAGAAAATTATTATTTATTTTCAACAGTATTCTGCTGCCCCAAATGTAGGTACTATAGATATTTGCAACTTTATGTGCATACCTTGTATCTGATGTTACACAGAGATGTAAAATTAAGAATATTGTAGATAAATTCTACAATCTTGCTTGTCTGCTTAGAATCACAGTTGACTGGATCAGAGACTCATCTACCTATACTGAGATGTTGTTAGATTCCCAGCTCTGTGCCCCTCTTACATTGAATTATGTCCTACAAACACTAACCATACCTCAATGATATTAATATCACAAACGCCATCGGTCTGCCTGAAATCAGCCTCCAAATCTAGGCCCAGACAATTCATATTTGTCCCCTAATTACCAGCTTTACAGGAAGTCTTGAAACAAACAAAATCTGATTGTCAAGCCAGTAACACAAAAATAAAAAAAAAAACAACAAAAATTATTACATTGAAAAATGTTGTCCGGTCTTTTTACAAATGATTTTATATGCTGTGCTATAAATATTCTTTAAACAATATAGATACTGTTAAAAAGCTAATTATTCAAACTATAATTACGACAAAATTAACAGAAAAAGGTACACAAAGTATATATTGAGGCAGACAACATGGTAATAGAGCAGTGGTTTCCAAACTGGGTGCTGTGGCACTTGCATGGATGCCACGAGCTGGGAGTCCAATAAAATTAATAGCAGCTGCCAATCATATAATATGTGGACAAACAGAAGCGCAACCCCCACATAACTGAACCTAAGGATGACAGTTAAGCACAATATACTTAATATTTTTTAACATTTCTCAATACCAAACGTTTGGCCTAGGGGTGCTGTGAAAATAAAAAAAAGCTGATACTCTAGGGCGCCGTGATCCAAGAAAGTTTGGGAACCACTGCACTAGAATATTTATTTATTTGGGTGTGAAGCCTCTAAACATGTGAGGTATGGGCATTTTAACGGCAATTCAGTGGTGTTTAAAGCATATATGAAGTGCAGGACTTGCAGAATGATGAAGCCATAATGATGCGAGCTTAAATGTTACAACCAAAGTAAGAATAAATTCCTCATGCTGTCACTCTGCTAGATGCACACAGATTGGCACTGGGGGTAGGCACCAACAACAATTGTTACTCTGTTTGGTATATACATATGGCATTATTGCCATGCAGCGGGTACTACCTGTATGTATTTTATAGGTAAAACTGAGTAGTGTTATATTTGTTTTAAGTTTTTGCCCAAACAAGGGTTAATCAGACTGAGATCCTGTAACTCCATCCCACATATCCCTATCATTTCCTGAGGCTACTGACAGATATTCCTTTATCGCTAAGCACTGGTTTGCCTATCTACAAGCATACCATTAGCTAGGCTCAATTCTTCATTTGTTATGGCCCCTCACTTTCATTAACCCTCTTGACTCTCTAGTGCAGACATGTCAAACATGCGGCCCAAATACACATATTATGCTGCCCTACAGTGACAGTGTTATGTGATGACATGCTGCGCTGCCAGGAAGAAACGCCACATACCACAAGGCCTGTGTTCCCGCCTTCCCGCAGTAACACGCTGCCGGTTAGAGACGCCACAAGGCTTACCGGCGCGCTCTCAGCTGAATCTCTGTTGCACACCCAGAGCTCTGTACAGGCGCCTGTGAAACAAGCTCAGCCAGCCGGGACAGGACAAGCGCTGTAGATGAGACTTCAGTCACACATAATATCACACCTGTACCTGTAAGTACTGCCTGGTGCTGCCATGCTCTGATAAGTACCACTGTCTGTGCAGTCACATAGCTGCTGCCTACCTTTCACAGCTATAGAATTGGGGGCAGCGTATATGTGTGTGAGGCTATGGGGCAGCAAGTGAATTAAATGGAAATAGAAAAAGTGCCAACTCATATGCAAATTGAAGTAATTGAGATTCAATGTGATTCAAATGTGAAGCTCAAATTCAACAAAGTTGGTGTACCTGACTTTTATAAGTATTTGCCTGCACGATTTGTAGAAACTTGCAAGTTTGCATGTGAAATTATTTCCATGTTCAGAAGTACCTACCAGTGTGAGCAATTATTCTCATTAATGAAAGGAAACAAGTCTCCTGCTAGGTCCAGACTGACAGACTTTCATCTTGGTTCAGTTTTAAAAGTTATCACATCCAATAAAATTTCTCCTGAAATTTGAAAATTGGTGACAGCAAAAAGATGTCAAATATCAGGAAGAAAACATTAAAGTTAATGTTTTTTCCCCAATACTTGACATCTCTTTGCTTAACCTTTATTGTTGGTTTTTCTTAATAATAAACCACTTTCAAAATAAATAAAACTTTTTTTTTTCTTGCAGCCCACATACTCTTAGACCTTTAGCCTGGTTGGGATTTTGAGTTTGACATGCCTTCTCTAGTACTTCATGGTTCCTATACCATACCCCATATATATCCCAAAATCAAACCTGAAGTTGCTCCCAACACTTTTGTATCAGCAGATGGTGACTCTGCTTTCCCAATCTATTTCTCTACACATTTATACTTACACTAGAGCGCTATTCCTTTTGCTATGGACTGGTTGGAGAATACATTTAGAGCTATTCGTCCCAGTCTTATTTCACTGCTGGCGGAAATTTATTCATACTAAGATAATGCTCAAAAAGTTATTTTAAAAAACTCATGTATTCCACACAAACCTGTATTTATTGATGGATAACTGGTGATCAGGATTGATAGGCCTCTGTCCCTCCCTCCTCAGCCATCTCTACCTTGCTTACTTCCTGCACTCAGGTCTCCCTCTCCACACTCATACCTCATGTCATCTGTCCATCTCCCCTCTCCCCTAGATTGTAAGCTCCTAAGAGCAGGATCCTCCTCCCCACTGTCTCACAACTTTCTTATCTAGCACATCTGTGACAGCCTTCACCTTCAGAGCTGTACTGTGTATGGAGAATTGTGTAGCTAATTGTTACTTGTATTCTGTTAATATTTTGGTTACTGTATTGTAATGTAATGTTCTGTGTACCCTTTACTGTATGTACAGCGCTGTGGACCACTCGTGGCTCCCTATAAATAAAATGTAATAATAATAATAATAATAATAGGCATTGTGTTTTGTTATTTATGTTATTGCTAATCCTTTTTAAGATCATTGACCTTTTGTGGCTGAAAAAAAAAGGCTCCTACTCTACAAGGACATTTTCTGTCGAGAATTATTGCACCTTCTCCAGTCTACAATGATTCATGCTATGCCTCATCTGTACCCTGTTTTATTGGAAAATATCATAACATTCTATTACAGACCTACAGTAGTTGTTACCTATTACCTTTTTATTGTAGCCATGATAAAAAATATTTTTGAACAATATTCTACAAAATACAAAAGACGAACAATGTTCAAATAACAAAAATATGATTGTCAAGCCAATAACACAAAGAAACAAACAATAACAATTATTACATTAAAATAGTTTCACAAATGGTATTATTGTTGTAATATATTTAGTTCTGTCTTTTAACATGTGGTTTTATAGGCTAAACTTTATATATTTTTTAAACTAGATATTGTTTAAAAACAGATTATTCAATCTATGATTGCAAAAATGATTGCATATGCATATGTTGAGACAATCTGGCACATGAGTGATTAATTAAAATGTAAAATAATATACAATAATATGATACAGTGCTCCTTCTTTTTACAATCCCCTTTATAACTTCACACACACCAACTGGTATAATCTCTGCACTACAGTAAATTAAAAATATAATAACTTCATCACTTTCTTTTTAACATCACTCTCACTATATTGTCAGTTCTGCACTATTTTAATATGTTATTATAGAGAGTAAGGCCTGTATCTACTTCCTTAAAATCACCAATAAAATTACTAATTTATATAACTAATGTTTTATTTTATTTTATTAAATATCCTTAACTGGCTTCAGAGCCTTTAAATTTATAATTTTTTTCAATTAGAATTCTATGAATATTTTTACAGCAGCTACACATATACCAATACATTTAAACAAAAATATCCTCATCAATAGTTGTCTCCAAAGCATTCTTAATTATTACACATATAGCAGCTGCAGAAGTTAATTTATAGAATGAAATAGAGTTAGGTCTGTATACATGTTTACATAGAAAACGTGACTTTGAGGGTTTATTCAGACATATATATTATTAAAAACATGAAAACTAAAATACACTTCTTTTGTGCACTTGTGATTTTACCTTTAAAAATCTATTTTACTCTTAGTGCAGATTATTAATACATGATGAAAAGTATGTGCTGAGTGCTAAAATATAAAACATGGCTTTACAATTTTATAAAACATTATGTAGGTGGAAATTTAAGAACACATAAAAAGTGGAAGAAAAAAAAACATATAGGTGTGAACCTGAATGGTGATTAAGGCATTTTGAAAACTGATTTTATATTGTCAATCCTGCATCACTTCTTGATAATTGTATATTATTTAATATATATTTAGATATTTTATTTAGTAGTATATTGCTTCTTCTGCAATATATTGATTATTTGTTATCTTTCACATGTTCCTAAAATCATATAAGTTTCTCATACTCAGAAAATCTTCAATTTAATTCTCCAAGTGTCACAGGTAGCTGGAGCACACACTTTCTAATAAAAAGTATTTTGGGAATGATTTGTTCGGTTACCTACTGTAGCTAAGCATTCCTTTTGCAATCCTCTTCATCAATTACTGCACAATTCATTTCTCTGCAGAAGTTATATAGTGCCAAATATATGTACCCCAAGGCTTCCGGTATTCTGCAGTGACTAATTAGCAAGTAATCACTTAACAACAATGCAGATTAGAGGTTTGTAACATTACCTAATTACCTATGTATTTACAGACAAGTGGTACAATCAGGTGCCCCCCTAACCTTAGACTATGTACAGCAGTCCTTACACAAATGTTATTGTTTTCCATGCACACTACTCTGTTTAACTAAGGGACATGCTGTGGCTAGAGGCGTACAGATTGTTAGAGGCCTGTTAGAATAACGGGCAATTAATTGTGCCATTTGCCATCAGTAAATATGGTAATAATAAATACAGAGTATCCGTTACCTCCTTCCTCTTACTTTTCCAATCTTCTCATAAATTATTGACAAAAATAGTAATTTACAAACTGAAAAAACAAATGCATCTATTATGACATCACAAAAGGTGGGTCTATTCTTGCAAGCGCCAAAGTGTTATGAGCAACATTATGGTGCACATGTTGATCATGTGGAGTGCAGAATGGCGTACTACAGAATGGTGGCAATAAAGCAGAACAGTGTTCCCTGGGCTTTCATTATCTTTCTCTTAGTGCTGTCACACTCGTTTGTCACTCTTAGGTTGTCTATTAGTCTTGTAGACTTTGTGCTATTGGCGTATCTATAATGGGTGCAAGGTGTGTGGAGCACATGGTCCCCAGGGTCCAGGGGGGCCCACAACGCACACCCTGCACCCATAGTCCTATACTTAACTTTGCGGAGTCCCACATCAGCCGATCCTGCAGACAGAAATCACTGGCGTGGCTGCCATTTTCCCTGTGATTTGCACATGCATAGTAGAGAATTCTCCAGGAACATAGCATGAGTAATCGACTCTGGCCCAAAGCCAAAGTCTACTGTGCTGCTGAAGAGGAGGGGACCCGCACAGAGGCTGCCCATGGGTCTCCTCCTCTTAAACCATCTCTGCTTTGTGCCTAAGTCACTCTCTGTCCCCTGGAACCTTGAAACATTTTTACTTGTCATGTGTCCTGGTCTTGTGTCCTTATAAGGTCTTGGATACCAAATTGGATCACAAATTGCATTTTATGATTTTAGCCTGTTGCCCATGTTACAGTTGCCTACACATTGTTGGGGGCATTTCACACTGATGTATATTACTGCACTAGCAATGCCCTTTTAAAGTATCACATCTTCCTCTCCCTGGAGCATCTTGATGACAATCACCAAATTGTCACTAGGTGCTGTGTCCGTATGCTCACATTAACCAGTATTAAAGACATCAGTGCACAGAGAAATTTTTATTTTTATTTTTGCACTGCTATCTCAATAGAAGTTGTTAAGAAACACCTCAGCCTAGAACAAGGCTCCTGATCCCCAGTTACAAATTGTCTGCTTAAATAAGCACCTTCATTGCCAACTTTTTTTGTAAGGTCAAACACAATTCTCCAATTCAAAAAATGCCCCAAGAACAAGCAGGAACTGAAGACATTTGCAGTAGAGGCCTGGCAGAGCATCACCAGGGATGAAACCCAGCGTCTGGTGATGTCTATGCGTTCCAGACTTCAGGCTGTAATTGCCTGCATAGGATTTGCAACAAAGTATTAAAAAGTGAAAGCTAGATTTAGGATTGTTTAGTTTGTCCCATTACTTTTGGCCCCTTAAAAAGTGGGAGGCACATATAGAAACCGTTGTAATTCCTACACCGTTCTCCTGATTTGGATGTAATTGTAATTACCCTCAAATTAAATCTGAAAGTCTGCAGTTAACGCACATCTTGTTTGTTTCATTTCAAAGCCATTGTGGTGGTGAATAGAGGCCAAAATATGAAAATTCTGTCAATGTCCCAATATTTATGCACCTGACTGTATATCTTCTAGAGTTCCTCTTTCCAAAATGTTCAAACTGTACAGGACTATGGGGCATATTTATAAATTATTGGATTTCAGACCCAATAAATCGAATTTCTTATCGCTGTTATTAGCGCAATAAAAAATTAATATTCATCCAAATTTACTTAAAATCACATGGACAGGGGCTCCGAAAGAATCCAGTCACTGTGATTTGTAAAAAAGTGAAACAATTGCGAAAGCAATAATTTATTATTATTATTATTATTATTATTATTAGCATTTATTTATATGGCGCCACAAGTGTTCCGCAGCGCCTTACAAAGTACAAAAACAAATTGTATACAAGTGACTTACAGAACAATACAATACAGGACATGGATAATATATATTGCTACATTAGTGACCATATCACCCAGATAAGCAACAGAGCATAAGCAACCAAGTGTTAGGTGCCCTAGTGGTGAGTAAGAAGGAAATGACACTATAGTAAGGAGAAGCACAAGAGGGTAGATGGTCCTGCTCGTGAGAGCTTACATTCTAAAAAGGTGGGGGAAGACAAACTGGGTTGACACAGATGGGGTAGATGGGGACGAATGAGCATGTAGCAAGGAGTTAGAATGATAGCTGGAAGGCTTTGATGAAGTAGTGGGTCTTGAGAGCCCGTTTGAAGGATTGCAAACAGGTGGAGAGTCTGATGCGGAGTGGGAGAGAGTTCCAGAGGTGGGGAGCAGTGCGGGCAAAATCTTGGAGGCGGGAGTGGGAGGAAGTAATCAGCTGGCATGAAAGGCGGCGTGCATTAGTTGAGCGAAGAGGGCGGAGAGGAGCGTGAAGGGAGATGAGATCAGAGATGTATATGGGAGAAGATTGGGTGAGGGCTTTGTGAGCGAGCGTGAGAACCTTAAATTGGACTCTGAAAGGGAAGGGGAGCCAGTGTAGGGCTTGTAGGAGAGGGGAGGCAGATACAGAATGTTTGGAGAGGAAGATAAGCCGTGCAGCAGCATTGAGGACAGACTGGAGAGGAGAGAGATGGGATTTGGGGAGGCCAGATAGGAGGAGGTTACAATAGTCCAATCTGGAGATGACCAGTGAGTGTATGAGGGTTTTAGTAGCATCCTGGGTGAGATAGGGTCTGATCTTAGAAATATTTTTGAGATGGAAACGACAGGACTGTGAAAGGTTCTGGATATGTGGTTTGAAGGAGAGGGATGAGTCCAGGATAACTCCAAGACAGCGCACCTTGGGACTAGATGAGATAGTTATTCCATCAATTGATAAAGAAATAGTGGGAAGTGAGGTGATGTGGGAGGGTGGGAAGATGATTAGCTCTGTCTTAGACATATTAAGTTTAAGAAATCGCTGGGACATCCAGGAAGAGACAGCAGAGAGACAGTTGGAGATACGAGTCAGAAGAAAGGGGGAGAGATCAGGGGAGGAAAGGTAGATTTGAGTATCATCAGCATAGAGATGATAATGGAGGTCAAAAGAGCTGATGAGTTCACCTAGAGAGGAAGTATAGAGGGAGAATAGGAGAGGACCAAGAACAGAACCTTGGGGAACACCTACTGTAAGAGGCTGTGGAGGGGAAGAGGAGTCGTGAGAGGAAACTGAAAAAGATCGGTCAGAGAGGTAGGATGACAGCCAGGAGAGGGCAGTTTCATGTAGACCAAGGGAGTGAAGGATATTCAGCAGGAGAGGGTGGTCCACAGTGTCAAAAGCAGCAGAGAGATCAAGGAGAATGAGAAGAGAGTAGTGGCCTTGGGATTTGGCAGCAAGGAGGTCATTGCTGACTTTTGTGAGGGCAGTTTCAGTGGAGTGGAGAGAACGGAAGCCAGACTGAAAAGGGTCAAGGAGGGAGTGGGAGGAAAGAAAAGTGGTAAGGCGGTTGTAGACAATCCGCTCAAGGAGTTTGGAGGCAAAGGGGAGGAGAGAGATGGGACGGTAGTTAGAAAGAAGGTTAGGATCAAGGGTAGGTTTTTTAAGAATGGGGGAGACAAGGGCATGTTTGAATGCAGAAGGAACAGTGCCTGATGAGAGGGAGAGGTTAATGAGGTGGGCAAGATGGGAGCAGGCTGAGAGAGAGAGGAAGCGGAGGAGGCGGGAGGGGATGGGATCAAGGGGGGAGGTGGAAGGGGGGGAGGACCGGATGAGGGCCATGACTTCCTCTCCAGATACAGGGGAGAAGGATGTTAGAGTTGGTAAAGTTGATGGGGAGGGGTGACTAGGGAAAGGAGGAGGTGGAGAGCTGGGGGACTGATTGGATATGATGTCCTGACGTATGGAATCAATTTTAGATGTAAAGTAGGTAGCAAAGTCAAGGGCAGTGAGCAAGGAGGGGAGACGAGGAGGGGGTGGGCGAAGGAGGGATTTGAAAGTAGTGAAGAGACGCTGGGGATTAGAGGACTGAGAGGAGATGAGGTTCTTAAAGTATGACTGTTTAGAGAGGGAGAGCGCAGCACTATAGGATGAGAGCATAAATTTGAAATGGAGAAAATCTGCCTTAGAGCGTGATCTTCTCCACTGTCGCTCGGCAGTTCGAGAACACTTTTGCAGGTATCTGGTGCATTTGGAATGCCAGGGTTGAGGAGTAGATCTGCGAGTGTGAATAGTGATCGCTGGGGCAACAGAGTCCAGAGCAGAAGTAAGGGAGGCATTGTATAGGGAGGCGGCTTGTTCAGGGCAGGAGAGAGAGAGGATAGGGGAGAGAAGTGAGTCAAGCAGGGAAGAAAAGGAACCTGTGTCGATAGTGTCAATGTTACGCTTAGTAATGGAGGCTTTTGGAGGTAGAGGAGGGGAAGGAGAGAGGGACAGGTTAAAAGAGAGAAGGTGATGGTCAGAAAGAGGGAATGGGGAATTGAGGTGGTCAGAAATATCACAACGGTGTGTGAATACCAGATCAAGCACATGGTCACTCACATGGGAGGGTGAGGAGGTCCATTGGGAGAGACCAAGTGACGATGTGAGGGAGAGGAGTTTGGAGGCAGAGGATTCTGTGGGGATATCAATTGGAATATTGAAGTCACCTAGGATAATGGAGGGAAGGTCTGAGGAGAGAAAGTGATGGAGCCAGGAAGCAAAGTTGTCAAGGAACTTGGAGGGAGGGCCAGGGGGACGGTAAATGACAGCTACTTGGAGGTGTACTGGGTGGAAGAGGCGTATAGCATGGACTTCAAATGAAGAGAATGTGAGGGATGGTTCAGAGGGAATGGGTTGGTATGAGTAACCAGGGGATAGAAGGACCCCAACACCACCACCATGGCGACCCCCAGGTCGTGGGGTGTGGGAAAAGGTGAGGCCCCCAGAGGAGAGAGCTGCAGGAGAAGCGGTGTCAGAGGGTGAAATCCAGGTTTCAGTAATAGCTAGGAGATTCAGGGAGTTGGAGATGAAAAGGTCATGGGTTGGGACCAGTTTATTACAGACTGACCTGGCATTCCAGAGGGCACAGGATAGAGGGACAGAGTTTGTTGGAGAGATTTGAATGAGATTATCAGGGTTGCTATAGCGTGGGGGTGAGATTAATTTGGGGGACCGAGCTGAATAGAGTGTAGCGATGGTGCGGACTCCAGTGATAGAAGGGGAGCCAGTAGAAGCTGGGCAGGAAGGGAAATTAATGATGTGTGGATGGATGTGGGGTAAAGTGACATGGAGAGGGGAGTGGGAGGAGGGATTAGCAGTGAGGTTGTAGGACCCCTGTGGAGTATAAGAGAATGAAAGTGGAGTAATGGGAGAAGATGGGGAGGAAGGTAAACAGAAGAGAGGAGATAAGGGGAAGAGGAAATGGAAGAGACAAGGGGGAAAGGATAAAGATGGAAGCAAGGGGCAGAACAAAAGATTAGGTAGACACTGAGTGAAGGTGGGATTTGACGAAAACATGGTAATAGTAAGGATGATGTAAATAGGGGAAGAAAAGTTAAAAGTAGGAATGAAGACAGAATGTAGGAGAGAGCAGATTTCCAGAAACGCAAGTAATAGTGCAGTGTGGGAAAAGAGTCTGTACTGCAAAAGTTTATTATTGAGTATAAAAAAAGTGGAGATTTGGTGGGAGCAGAAATTAAATAGTAAAATATACAGTGGTAGGAGCTAGATATAAGACTTAGAAAAAGAGCTAAGGTAAAAGTACATTATTATAGAGGAAAACTGACATAACACAGATAAGTATGCATTAGGATTATATGTAAAGCACAGAGCCAGCAGCAATAGTAGCAAGGGAGGCACTAGGTGTATGCAGCCACCAGACAGGGAGTTTAATAATGAAAGTCCTGGTTATGTGTCCACAGGAGCTAGTAGTATGGAGACTGTGAACTCACAATTGTTCATTCCACTTTGTCCAATTAATTAGGTTGTTGTTTGTAGTTTGGTGGGTTTCCTTCTGTTTCACTGCTGTATAACGCTGATATAACGCCAATTAATCGATTTAAAAAGAAGTTGACACTTTTAAAATAGGACACTTCTAAAGATAGGGCACCCAGCCAAGGCTTAGTCCAGCCTTCTAAGGAACCTTACATAGGAGACCTAGCATGTGAAACCACTAATTTCTAACTACCCCCAAAACACTCCCACTATTATTGCAAGCAATAAATTACCTTAAACAAACAAACAGAACATACCATTAAGCTAGCATCTG
This sequence comes from Taudactylus pleione, assembly GCA_031769625.1. Lineage (NCBI taxonomy): Eukaryota > Metazoa > Chordata > Amphibia > Anura > Myobatrachidae > Taudactylus > Taudactylus pleione. The sequence goes on along the minus strand of JAUIMM010000064.1, from coordinate 13,964,483 downwards.
GGTCTATATACCTTGCATTGAACTAAGAAAACACAAACATAAAACTATATTCTAAACCAACAACTACAGATACTATGCAGTGATATACTACTTAATTTAACATTACATCTAAGTTAATTGTTCAAAGCAGTAGTCCTTTACAAGTATCATGCAGCAGGAATATGCTGGGAGCAGTAGTCCTTTACCTAGTACAGCTCGGGCAGGGACAAACAATTATAATGCAGCAAGAATATGCTGCTGGGAGCAGTAGTCCTTTACAAGTATCATGCAGCAAGAATATGCTGGGAGCAGTAGTCCTTTACCTAGTACAGCTCGGGCAGGGACAAACAATTATAATGCAGCAAGAATATGCTGCTGGGAGCAGTAGTCCTTTACAAGTATCATGCAGCAAGAATATGCTGGGAGCAGTAGTCCTTTACCTAGTACAGCTCGGGCAGGGACAAACAATTATAATGAAGCAAGAATATGCTGCTGGGAGCAGTAGTCCTTTACAAGTATCATGCAGCAAGAATATGCTGAGAGCAGTAGTCCTTTACCTAGTACAGCTCGGGCAGGGACAAACAATTATAATGCAGCAAGAATATGCTGCTGGGAGCAGTAGTCCTTTACAAGTATCATGCAGCAAGAATATGCTGGGAGCAGTAGTCCTTTACCTGCAGGTTAGAGGAGACAGAAGGATGCGTCAATTCACAAGCAATTGCAGCTGAAGATATTATTCATAACGCTGATATAACGCCAATTAATCGATTTAAAAAGAAGTTGACACTTTTAAAATAGGACACTTCTAAAGATAGGGCACCCAGCCAAGGCTTAGTCCAGCCTTCTATCTTCTTATCTTCTATATCGGGAGCTGGGCCGTTCTGCACAAGCCCTCTCCTGGTATTTTTTTGCTAAATACAAGCCAATATTGTACTATATGGTAATGCCATCCAGGTGATTGCTGCCAGAGTAAATTCTAGTAGAAAACTAGATCACCATTACTCCAAACAACAAATCACAGGCCCGAGGCAAGGCAGTTAATGGGGCCTTTGCGTATATGGATGAGAAACTGGTGATGGTTGGTCTTGCAAGATACAGAACATCAACGCCTGTGACAAGTGGCTGTCCAGAATGAGATCCATGCTGCTGCCGAGACCTCCAGAAGAGAGATGAGAAGCTGGAGCTGATACTTCAATAGGAGGAGAAGCTGAAATTAGCAACTCGGACAATCTGTAGTCGTCATAGTCAATTAGGTGGCTAGGCAATTACAAGTGCTTGGGTTGCACAACTTGTGGGTTCCTTGAGACAGGTGACGCATTTGTGCACCCACATTCTGGCAAAAAGATAAAAATTAAATATATACGTTGACTTGCACTAGTCAATACCTAGTCTACTACATTAGATGCCCTTGGGGGTTGCTATATGGAGGTAAGACAACACGATAATTTAAGGAGCACATGGCCTTACATTGGTCTTCTATTAAACAATCCCTCGAGGGCAAATGTAATGAGCATCCAGTTGGTAGACACTTTAGGGATTTTAGGCACAATCTTGCTATTTTACTTTACAAGATGATAGACCCTATCCCTGAATATGTCAGAAGAGGTACAGTAAGAGGACTAAAGCATTATTGAAAGCTGAAGCTGGTTGGAGTCACAATCTTAATACTGTCCAGACCTTTGGTCTGAAAGAGAATTTCCAGCTGAAATGCTTTTTATATAAGCCCAGCACCGAACTGTTGTGCATATTAGTTCAGTACTATAAATAATGTAATTCTTTCCCCAACAGGTGCTTTATACTTATTACTTACCTTAAAAGTTATTTCTCTTTGTATAGTTATAATAGATGATATTGGAATGCTAAGTTTATAAAAAAAATGTCACAATTGTTTATTGTCACTATAGTAACAGACACAGGCCACTAATGTCACATGTGCTGCAACGTGCGCTGTGATGACATCAGATGCGGTCTGGGTGGCACTGCCGCTCACCCATGACCCCTGCATCTGGCTAGCAGGGTGTCTGGAAAGGCATCTTGCAGCAGTGCCGCTTGGAGCATCCTTAGGATGCTCCAGGCATTGCTGTAATTCCCGACTATTGTAGGTCTGCTCCCTCCATATGATGTCACGGGGAGGGGGCGTGGACTGCACCGGGTGCTGTGACCTCTAGTTACGACACTTAATACAGCACTCCCCTACAGTATGAGGGTGTCAGCTCACTCCAAAGCAATTAGCAGTTGTAGTCTGCATACAAAGAGAAATATCCAACAGGCTGAAAATAGAAAAGCGCCTACTAGTGCATTAAATAAATAGAGGATTTAATAATAATAGTGCTTATCTTTAGTATTATTCATATACCCTGTCCTTTTAGTATTCTTCCTAGAACTTTGTTGAGATCCAGTACATAAATGAAAAATAAAAACAAAACATAGTGTATACTGTTTGGCCAATAAGATAGCACTAAAATGATTTAGGGGGTAAGATGGTATAGCCACTTACTTACAGACCCGGCAACAGGAGGAAACTGAGAAGGCCACAGACAAACCTAGCTGTAACCGCTGCCTCCTGCAGTGATCAGCAAAGTGCAGGTATGTACAGGCCCTGTCACTGCAAGATCACTGCATGGTCCATCACCAAGACAGGTTCAGTGACGATGCAGCTGATGCATTGCACCGGGGCCCATGGCATCATTGACAGCAGTACTAATAATGAGTCAGACTGACTCATTAGAGTACACTGTGGCCAGCCATGTGCTGTAACAAAGAAGGAGGAGGCGTTCTGCTGTCTGTAATATATGGTGGTCACTAATGCTATCTATATTATATGGTAGTCACTAATGATGTCTGTATTACATAGTGGTCACTAATGCTATCTGTAATATATGGTGTAGTATTACCGATTTAGCTACTTGCACAGAGTGATTGGCATCCTGAACCAAAAGAGCTAACACAGCATTTTGCAGCAACATGCAATAGCATCTGGTCAACACCTAACAAGCTGTAATGTCACTATTTTTTAGTATTAAAAAAATTCTAGATGGTAAATAAATGCAAATCATAACTTCAGTTCCTTTTTTCTCGACTCTCTAAATTAATATTGATGAGATTAAATAAAAATAGTAAAAGTATGATATAATTAAATTTGGTACATTTGTCATAGAAGTATTTCAGTGGACCAAGATCTGCTGTGATATGGGTCATGCTTAGGTTTGCATTTTTAGTACCTGTTTTGGACCTCAGTGAGGCTCTGAGAATGAGTCTGTACACATAGAATGCTTAACAATACATACTTTCTGAGAGGGGCCAACTGTAACCTTTTAGGTCAAGCAGGACATTAAGAGGCCTACTTTACGCATTTGTTTTCCTGTGTTTGCTTGTGTCTAGCACTGGCATTTGCAGTGGGCTTCTAAGGGAGAGTTGGTAGTAAGAAAGTAATACACCTAACATTCCATAAGAGTGTTGTAAGATGGATAGAGATGCTAGGCATTATGGGCCAATTATAATACCAGTTAGAACCAGATGCCAAGATAGTAAACAACCTTGTTTGACAGAAAGAATATGAAGGACATTTACCAGTGTTTGTTGAAATTCTACTAATGCTGGGTACACACTGCACAACATATTGGTCGTTCAATAGAATTGTGTGTGCCTCGGCCACTGTGTACAGACGATATGTTTATGAATGACGTAGTTCACAGACATATCGTGTCAGCTATGCAGCATAGCTGATGGCAGATATATCTGCACATTGTGCTGTGTGTACAGGTGGTCAGACAACCACCCATACACAACCACCCGTACACTAGACAGGCCACTGGAGAGGGGTGCTCGACAGGGCCGTTTCTAGGGCCGGGCGACCCGTGCAATCGCACGGGGCGCGCCGCCTCCGACCCCTGCTGTAGAAACAGCCTGTGAACTGCCGGGCGCCTGCTGAGATTCAGTTACCAGCGGGCGCCCGGCAGGGCAGGGCAGAGCAGAGCAGCCGGAGACGGAAGCTCCGGCTCCCGGCTCCCCCAGTGTGCACTATGGGAAAGACGTCATGACTCATGACGTCTTTCCCATAGTGCAGAGGAGCAGCCAAGCGGAGCGGACGCCGGAGCGTGGCTTATGGTAAGTATTAGTGGTTTTTTTTTGTGTGTGCACGCGGCTTTTACTAGGGACAATACTTGGAGGGGGGGTATGTCTGCTGGGGGAGGCACTACTACTGGGGGCACCCGGGCACTACTACTGGGGACATTACTCTGGGGGCACTTCTGCTGGGGGAAACACTACCACTGGGGGCACCTGGGCACTACTACTGGGGACATTACTCTGGGGGCACTTCTGCTGGGGGAAACACTACCACTGGGGGCACCTGGGCACTACTACTGGGGACATTACTCTGGGGGCACTTCTGCTGGGGGAGACACTACCACTGGGGGCGCCCAGGGGCACTACTACTTGGGGCTTTACTACTTGGGGCACTACTACAGAGGGAGTATTACTATTGGGGGCATTAATACTGGGGAATTTATACAGGGGACACTACTACAGGGGGCATTACTATTGGGGGCAATACAACTGGGGACGCTACTACTGGGGCACTACAACAGGGACCATTACTGATGTGGGCATGACTACAGGGGGCACAAGACTATAGGGGGCACTACTAATGGGGTCATGGCATAGGGGGCACCACTCTGGGGGGCACTACTACTGGGTGCACTGCACTACCACTGTGGGCACTGCATAAGGGGCATAAATACAGGGGGCACTGCATAAGGGGCATAAATACAGGGGGCACTGCATAAGGGGCACAAATACAGGGGACACTGCATATGGGGACAACTACAGGGGGCACTGCATAATGGGCACTTTTGCCTGAGAGCCAGTGGGGGGGAAGCCTAAGACCTGTCGGGCTGGAATGTCAAGAGAGGGGGCTGGAATGAAGCGTGTATTATGTGAATCTTGTTTTTTCAATGTATTTTATGTGGTTCTGGATGTAATAATGTATTTGAGGTGGATGTGGTTTTAAAACATAGTTTGTGGTTCTGGCTTTTCCAATATATTTTATGTGGAAGTGGTTTGTTGCAGTGTAATCCCTAAGTGGCCTTTTCAGTGTATTTTATGTGGACCTGGCTTATTACAGTGTATTTTATATGGACCTGGCTTATTACAGTGTATTTTATGTGGACCTGGCTTATTTCAGTGTATTTTATGTGGATCTGGCTTATTTCAGTGTATTTTATGTGGATCTGGCTTATTTCAGTGTATTTTATGTGGATCTGGCTTGTATCTTCAATATGCTGGGCTCGACCCCCAACCTTACTAAAAACGGGTGTGATACAAGGTCATACTTCTGCAAATGTCACACCAAAGGCATGCACACACAAGTGCGGCGTGGGTTTGTGACAGCTAGGCCACACCCCAATTTTTCCATGGTGTCTGTCTTTCTTTTAACTACATATATTTTTCAGCGCTTTGCCTCTGACAGGTTAGCCACCCCTGGGCTCAGTAGTCACAGCAGCTGACATTCTGTGGTCTTTCAAGACAACGCTCCCTTACTGTGGTACCACACCCCCCATGATGAGGCCACGCCCACAATATTACTGCTTCTTGAGGGAAGGGGGGGGCGCATTTTGACTGCTCGCACTGGGAGCCTCAGACCCTAGAAACTGCCCTGGTGCTCGACAGGGACCCCCTGGCCAGATGGCAGTGATGGTTGTTCAGTGTGTATGAACAACCATTGTCTGCAGATATATCTTTCAGGTCTGTACCCAGCTTAAGACAGTGAGCCATGCAACATGTATCTGTCTTGGTGATTGACTATCGATTTTCTGAGCATTATGTGTGACAAATTGTCTCGCTTTTATGTATTGATATGAAAAAACTTATTTAACAACTTTCACATTTAAAGCTGAGTGTTTCTTATCACTTACAATTGATACTTGCTCAATTCTATTGAATTGCATGCTGACTTTATCATCACAGATATGTACCATTAAACTGTATTTCTATATCTTTATGTAATATTGATATACAAATTTTACATAAAGATAGAATCATTTGACTGACACTTGTCAATCAAAATGTGAAGCATTACAATGTTGATTGCTATGGAAACCTAATTCAAACTCCACTTACCCACCACTAACCAATCCCAAGGTACCATGGCAGTACCTTTCCCTCTGACAAAATCACCCTCCTATTACTTGAATGTCCATACATTATACAGTACATTAATAAGCCTAGTAAATATAGTTGAGATGTTTGCCAACTCCTGCTGAGGTGAATAGCTCAGATATGAAATCAGCAGAAACTAAGTGGGATTATGTTTTGCCCAAATGTCACAACTCCTTAAGCAGGTAGTGCACAGCTCAAAGTCAAGTGACAGAGTATAGCGATGCTACTGAGTAAATGAATGCCTTGCTGTGACAAAATAAGAGGCTAACTATACCCCACCATGGATGTGGTTCTCAAAACTTGGACTTTGGCCAAGAGCCCCAAATTCAAAAAGGACCAGGACATATCTAACAGGGTTTAATCCCGTCAGGACCCACTCTCATCTAGTCACCCCTGTAAACTTGTATGTTTAATGTATGGTTTAAATGTATTTCATGCTTGTACTAGTAGTTGGTCTGTAAAAGTCAGAGCCGCCTGGATAAGAATAATCCTGCCAAGATTGAGCCAAGCGCAGCCTGTTCCATGGGTGTGCTAAGGGGTTTATGTATCAAGCAGTGAAAACAGTGGAGAGGTGGACCAGTGGAGAAGTTGCCCATCGCAAACGAATTAGCTTTGAAGTAGCATTTATCAAGTTCAGTCGATAAAATAATAGGTTGGGGCTGATTGGCTGTTATGGTCAACTTCTCCACTGGTCCACTTCACTGTTTTCACTGCTTGATACATAAACCCCTAATGCTGGGTACACACTGACAGATATATTGGCCGATCAATTGATCGGCCAATATATCTGCTGCATGTCAGCCAGTGTGTACCAGCGATATATAGGAAGTGGGCATCAGACTGCACACCTTGAACATATATATATATATATATATATATATATATATAATAGGAGGTGCTACCTGTGGAGACAATTGATATATGCACAAAAAAAGAAGTACATGTGCTCAACTCCTATGTCTGTGAATGGCGCCGACCTGCCCCCCAGCCGCCGGGACTCGCTGCAACATGCAGATAATGGTTGTTCAGTGTGTATGAACAACCATCATCTGCAGATATATCGCTTAGGTGTGTACCCACCTTAAGTGCAGGGCCGGTGCTCCTGTTACGCATGGTACGCAGCTGCATAAGGCGCCACATAGTGAATGGCGCCTCAGCTGCGTACCATGCGGGCCACGGGCAGACTGTGTGTCTGTGACACAGCTGCACCGCGTGTGTAGCGCTGACCGGACGGAGTTCGGTCAGCGCTACACAGCACAAACACACAGCCGCCGGCGCCGGCAGCTGTGTGTTTGCTTTAGCAGGTGATGAGAGTCAGACAGACTCTCATCGGCTGCTGCTCCCACTGCCGGAGCCGGACATCTTCCGGCTCCCGCAGTGGGTAATGGGAGTGACGTCATGACGGAGGAGCTGATATTTTTTTTTGTATTTTTTTATTACGTCTCTACTGCGGGCGGGGGGAGGTGGATTACTACTATGGGCACCACAAGGGGGGGATTACTACAGGGGCGCCACAAGGGGGGCTACTACTGGGGGCACTACAAGTGGGGGACTACTACTGGGGCACTACAAGGGGGGGCTACTACTGGGAGCACTATAAGGGGGGGCTATTACTGGGGGCACTACAAGGGGGGATTACTACTGGGGTCACTACAAGGGGGGATACTACTGGGGGCACTACAAGGGGGGGGAATACAACTAGGGGCACTACAAGGGGGGGATTACTACTGGGGGCACTACAAGGGGGGATTACTACTGGGGGCTACTACTGGGGGCACTACAAGAGGGGGGACTACTACTAGGGGCACTATATAAAGGGCACTGCATAGGGGGTACCACTACTGGGGGCACTGCACAAGGGGGGGAGTACTACTAGGGCACTATAAGGGGCTTACTACTGGGGGCACAAGGGGCACTGCACAGGTGGGACCACTACTGGGGGCACTGTAAAAGGGGCACTGCATAGGGGGTACCATTACTGGGGGCACTGCATAGGGGGACTACTACTGGGGGCACTATATAAGGGGAATAGTACTGGGGGCACAAGGGGCACTGCACAGGGGGGACCACTACTGGTGGCACTGTAAAAGGGGCACTGCATAAGGGGGCGCCAAAAAATATACTTGCTTACCAAAAAATTTGGGCTAGGGCCGACCCTGCTTAAGTGTCAGCTCATGCGCTGGCTGGTAGATTGGCCATACAGCCAGATAAATATTTGGGAAGTGGGCGTGGCGGACAGCTAGAGAGTGACTATATACAGACTAGCAACAAAGAAGTTGTCAATGGAGCAATGCCATGCTAATTTAATCACTAGTGATAAGGCTCCATTGTTTGAGATCCAGGAACAATGCCCTTGTCATTTACATCTCCCGTGATTGAGATCCTGCTCTAGGGGATATGAACCTCCAATCAAATAGAACCGATAAGGAAAATGTTGCTTGAAGGATGGAGGATCATAAAAGACTGTGGGCATGATTCAGCAAGGAACGCAAAGGAGAGAACGCTCGCACTCAGACGATGTTTCCGCACTGCGCATGCGTATGCATCGCAATGCACATGCGTGAACTAGCAATTGCGATGGGAACTACGAATGCAGAGGCAACGCAGACCCCGAGCACAGTGATTGACAGGAAGTGCTGTTTGTGGGTGGTGACGGGGGGGGGGGGTCGGGCAAACGCAGGTGTGCCAGTGCGTTGGGACGGCGTTGCAGGGGCATGCATAAATTATCCACTGTGATACCAGACGCAGCCTGAGACCAAATAGTGTGACCTGAAGTTAGCAATTCCTGAGTGAAGTCTGACCTGCCGTAACTGTGCGTGTGGGTCCAATGTTACTCAATGTTACCGATTATTTCGCTATGTTGCCCAAGTATACGGATGTGTGTAAGGGGAAGTGGGCGTCCTCATGGTAAGCTGAGATCGCAATGCGATTGCAAACATTTGCATTTCACCGCTAATATTAGCAACTGCGGTGCGTTCATTCTAGCAGAAAAGCGATCCTTTCTGAATCAGGCCCTGTGTCTGCAGACCTGAGAGGAGAATCAGTGATTATGGAGCAGGATGTTAGCAGAATGCCTTAAAATGCTATATCGCTGTTTGTGTTTTTGTACAAATAAACGTATTGATAGTATTGAAGATATTTCCTGGGGGGATGCAGTTAAAATACTGACGGAGGGGAGTCCGGCGGTCAGAATGCCGGCACCGGAATCCCAGCACCTGTCAGAATCCTGGCGCCAGCATCCCAACCGCCGGAATCCCAAAGGTAAGTACCGGGGTCAGGGGGAGGGTTAGTGTTAGGGTCAAGGGTTAGGTTTAGGCACTAGGGGGAAGATTAGGGTTAGGTAATGAGGGTGGAGGGATAGGTTTAGGGTGCGGGAAGGGGGAGGTTAGGTTTAGGGTTGGGCACTGGAGAGGGAGGGTTTGGGTAGGGCGAGGGGTAGGGTTGGCATACCAACCGCAAAGTGTCGGTATTCCAAACCTGCCGGGATGGCAGCATCGGGATTCTGACCGCCGGGATCCCAAATGCCAGCATCCCATACCCATCCCTTTCCTGGGTATTGATATATGTTTCCATATCCACATTACTAGAGGCTAATGATAAACTGAATGTAACCAATAAGTAATGATGTGGTGAGGGTGTTTCCTCCAATTGGCCTGGGTAAATTACCTGTAGATGTCCCTGTATTGTGACACCAGCTCAGTTACTTCCCCTGATTGCATTTAAGTGCCTCTGGCAATGGACACAACCTTAGTATAACCCAGATCAGCTGATATTTCTCATATTCTCAGTCACAATTATTAATAAGGGATAGTGGTACAGTGGTTAGCATTGTTGCTTTCTAGCATTGAGTCATCAGTTATTTCCTGACCAGGGCACTAACTGCGTGGCTTGTGTCAGATTATTTAGATTATAATCTTCAACATGTTGTAGAGATCTGACCCATGAATAAAACGAAGCAGCGGCAGCCCACCAACCCACTCTACAACAAAGACTCAATGGTAAAAAGCTGCCAATTGTCATAAGGCCACGCAACAAAATTGAAACATGACAGCAAGGCAATCAAGAGCTTAGCATGAATATTAACATTCCGGATAAACTCAGTATGTAATAATCTGAAAATACAATATATCACACAAAAAAAGTGAACAAAGCATATAACAATTTAAGAGTACTAAGGACATCCAGGGCTGCCATCAGGGGAGGACTGCCAGGACTAGAGTCCCAGGCCCAGACAAAAAGGGGGCCTGGCCAGCAGCGGAGTAGAGAAGCTCAGGGGGAATTTTAAAAGTGGCGTCGGCCATGAGATAATCGTAGCTCGCGGACCAGCAGCCAATTAGGAGTGGCCACATTGGCGGCTTCTGATTGGCTGTCGGTCCGCAAGCTAGCGGCCGGCACCAAATTCAAAATGCAGCTGCCTCCAGGCCCCCGGGCCCTGTTTCTGTCCGGATGAGACAGTGAGCGGTAGCCATTCTGGCAACAGCCATCCAGTTGGGAGAGGCTGGGCCAAGAAGAAAGCAGCCACGGGAGAGGGAGGTGCAGCAGCAACAGGGGAGGGAGCAGCAGTGGCGAGGGGAGAAGTTACCTGCTACAGCCGCTGTGAAGAGGAAGAAGTGCTCATACGGGCAGGAGAGGCTGCAGAGGATCCCACTTCCCATTCAGGTACAGAGACTCCTGCTTTCCCACTTTTACTCTGCTCTCCCAATCAAACCCTGCCCTCCCACTTTTACCCTGCTATCCCACCCTCACCCTGCTATCCCACTTTTACCATGCCCTCCCACTTTTATCCTGCTCTCCCACTTTTACCCTTCTCTCCCACCCTCACCCTGCTCTCCCACTTTAACCCTTCTCTCCCACCCTTACCCTGCTCTCCCACTTTTACCTTCTTTCCCACCCTCACCCTGCTTTCCCACTTTTACCTTGCTCTCACACCCTCATGACACTTTCTCACTCTCACCTTGACCTCTATACTATAGATCAGTGCTGTAACTAGGGTCTTTGGAGCCCAGGGCAAATTTAAGATTTGCACCCCCTTCCCCATAGCAAAATCCGTTGCGGCAAAAAAATGGGCGTGGTCAAACAATGAAAGGGGTGTGGATACTGAAAATGGGGTGGGCCAACATGACACCACCAATTTCTTGTTAGTCTGGGAACTTTCCTTTCCATTCCATATGCACCTTACCTTTACGGTGTTTTCTCACAATGTGGAACCTCTGAAGAAATACATCCTCCCTGGGACGATGGTGTCTTCAGTCGGTATTCACTATTCATGCAGGTCACATTGTCCGGTAGATGCCTGTTTGTGTAGGAATTCTTAGAAGGTCATCATTTACAATAGTTGTTCAACCAGACTCGTGCCCCCTGTGTAACTTCCTTCCCCCTGCATCTCTCAGCCACACCATCATCTCACTCCATCATCACTGCCCCCCCTGCTTCGTCTCTCAGCACACCATCACCCCCCCAGCGTCAACTCTCAACACACCATCACCTACCCCCCTGCTTTGTCTCTCAACACACAGACACACACTGACAAATATACATACACACTGACACATACACAATGACATATACATACACACATACTAACAAATATACATACAAACACACTGACATATACTCACACACACACTGACACAGATACACACACACTGACACAGATACACACACACACTGACACAGATACACACACGCTGACACAGATACGCACACACTGACACATACACACACACACCAATCACCACAAATGCAAATGCAGCCAGCCAAGTAAAAGTCACCCTTCCCTACCCACCCCTCTGCGGAAGTCCAACCGCCCCCCTGCCCCCACCCCCCTTGCGGCAGTCTGACCCACCCCTCCCATCCCTGCAAAAAAAAATACTCTTACCTGGCTGGTCCGGAGCAAAGAGAGCGCCGGGGAGGGAGAATGACCCTGTCACAGTCACCTCTGGCGGCACCCGCAGCTCTCAGTATTGAGAGGATGGGGAGACTGCCTGGGAGGGGCTGCGCGCTTCTGCTGCAGCTCCCCCTACAGTCCCCAGCAGCACCAACAGGCACACTTGCCTATTTGTTCTATTTTTAGTCCGGGAGCAATGGAGGTGCGGGGGGGGGGCACGGAGTCCTGGCCGGCTGTGCCCCTTCTGCTGGGCCTGCCATGGTGCCCAGGGCCCATGCCCCGCTCGCCCTGCCCTGGTTACACCACTGCTATAGATTAACATGTTATAACACCCACACCCACAGCCCAAACGTTGATATATTTTATTTTTATGGTTTACGCACCAATTCATGCCACACCTCTGCTATAGCTCCACCCACATCCACAGCGACGCCCACCTCTGACAAACTGCCCCCTTCCCATCCCAAGGGAAGGGGCACTGCCTATTTTGACAGTCCTGGGCTCCACAATCTCTGATGGAAGCCCTGCTAGCATCACAATACAAAGTTGGGAGACAACTGTCTATTTATATGAGGAGGTGGCAAAAGGTAGGGAAATGCAAATAGGAGGGATAGGGAAGGATTATATAGCAAGTATTATAAGGAAGATGGCTGGGCTGACATTTCCACAAGTTTCAGAGACTCTTCTTCCAAGAAGGCTTTGGCATCCTCAGCCGAGGTAAAGTTCTTATATTCCTTGCCCTGAAAAATTCTCAAGCATGATGGATATAGAAGCGTCATTTCAGTTGGGCCTGCATTCATTTCGTAGTGCGGATGACCTCTGAAGAATATACCTGGAAAGGTAGTAAACGATGATTCATCCAATCGATTCTGCCTCATTTCCAGGCTACAGAGAACCACTTTATGGACAAAATTCAGGCACCTAAATATCAATGTACGGGGGAGGCAGAGTATAAATAGCAAATTTAGGAATGTCGTCAGCAACACCCAAGAGTCTAGGTAAGTCGATAAGGAGAAATTTATGATAGGTCAGGGCCTCGCATGGAGAAGCTCACTTGGAGTCCACCGACCGGCTCCGTCGTGCGCATGCGCTCTGGGCCACCATCGACCCGGTTGCGAGCGCTCTGCGCTTGCGACCAGGTCTGAATCAGGCCCTGAGTTCAGAGTTTAGTAAATATACATATATATATATATATATATATACAAACACACACAGTATATATATACTGTAATATATATATATATATATATATACTGTGGGTTTGTGTGTATATATATATATTTTTTTGAAGGATATATATAGGGGTCTATTCAATTGGGTGCGAGGTTTTGTGAGGAAAAAGCTCGCGCCCCTCGCGGCCAATTTCGGAATCCCGCGGGTATGCGGGCTCCCGATACCCGCGGGATTCAATTAAAAAACAGTGGACGTGGGGTTTTCATCACTGAAAACCCCGCGCCGCGTAAATTAAAAAAAAAAAAGAAAAGTCACTTACCTGCCCGGGTCCCCGCGGCTCCCGGCGGCCTCCTCTCTCTCTTCTTACTGGAGAGGGGGCTGCTGGGAGTCTCGGGGGCTGATGGGAGGAGCAAGGGCTGCTGGGAGATGTAGTTCTCCCAGCGCCAATTCCGGGGGGCCACACAAGCACTGCGGGGGCACACACACACACACACACACACACTCAAACACACACACTCTCAAACACACTTACATACAGCACACACACTGACATACTCACCGCTGCTGCAGAATAGCCGGCTCCCGACGCAGGATGAAGAAGAAGATGAGAAGACAGCGCTGCAGAAGGTAAGTAATTAAGGACTAATTAAGCTAAATGGTTACTTCCAATTGCTTAATTAGTCCTCAGGGGGGGGGCGCCGCGGGGGTGTCAGAGCAAGTCCCGGTGATTTTTCAGGAAAAATCACGCTTGCTCTAGAGGTGCGCAAAAAAAAATCTCCCGGCGCGTGTTTTAAAACAAAGCACGCACCTAATAGAATAGCAAAAAACCCGCACCTGCAGGGAAAACCTCGCAGGTGCAGGTTTTTTGCTTTTCACACAGCATATTGAATATGCCCCATAGATTGCGTAAAATAGTTCTCTGAGTACAGAAAATCTCACACCAGTCACGAATTTATAAATCCCGATGCCGTGCAGCTTCCTCCAATATGCCCGTACCAAGGACAACACAGTTCACTACATGCAAAAAACACAGAAGAGCGCACGTGTGAGTAAATTTATAAACAGTTATTTACTATATAAAAACAGGTCACATACATCGTAGATAGTAGTAAAACGTGGTGACGTCCTTTACCAGTCCTGCTGTTAGATGTCCTGCCGGAGGTGCTCTGGCAGTGTAGGGGTGAAGCCGCAATGAGAGTCGTGCTGACAGTCATGGAGACACCGGCATGGATGGGTGGCTGAGACCGTTTTACTACTATCTCCGATGTATGTGAGCTGTCTTTATATAGTAATTATCTGTTTATAAATTTACCCACACGTGCGCTCTTCTGTGTTTTCAATATATATATATATATATATATATATATATGTACTGTGTGTGTGTATGTGTGTGTATATATATATATATATATGTACAGTATATCTCTCTATATATGTATGCATATCTATACATATATATATATGTTTATAAATATATATATATATATATATATATATATATATATATATATATATATAGCAGGCTGAACCCCGGCACTCACCAGTCCTTTGGATAATAAACTTGCTCTGGTGCCCTCCAACAGGGTAATAATTCCCCATAAGTAGCCCAATGAATCCAAAAAGCGGCACTCAGAGACTTAGAAATAGCAAAAAGAAGGACCCCCTCCGGGGTAACTTTATTCGGTCATGGTCGACGTTTCGGGACCATGACCAAATAAAGTTACCCCGGAGGGGGTCCTTCTTTTTGCTATTTCTAAGTCTCTGAGTGCCGCTTTTTGGATTCATTGGACTATATATATATATATATATTTATATATATATGTATATATTATAAATTGAGAGCGAGAGAGAGAGCATGTTTGATTTTTTGATGTCTGAAAGGGTTGGGTATGGGATGCCAGTGGTCAAAATCCAGACGCCGGCATCCTGATAGAGTTAGGATACTGTACCTACCCCTAAACCTCCCTCCGTGATGCCTAGTGCCTAAACCTATCCCTCCCCTCTTAGGACCTAACCCTCCCTGTAGTGCCTAATCCTAACGCTAAAAAAAAACCCCATTGGTTACCACCATACTCAGATGGCATAAACCACTCTTTGATTTTCAGGCAGTGGCGTAACTAGGGCAGGGCGAGCAGGGTGCGTGCCCTGGGCGCCGTGGGACCGGCGGTGTGGGGGGGCGCCGCCGGCCACGGTCCGGCCCGCCCTAGTTAGCCACCAGTGTAGCGCCGACCGCAGTGAGTGCGGTCAGCGCTACACATTTACACAGGACCGGTGCTAGGCTTCCAGCGCCGGTCCTGTGCTACACACCTGAGCCCGTTCCCTCCCCCTGAGCGCTTGCCCAATAGCGCCAGGAGGCGGGCTCAGGCTGTGCATAACACACGCATCGCCGCCAGCGCTCCTGCAGTGGGTTATGGGACAGACGTCATGACATCATGACGTCTCTCTCATTATGCTGAGCGCGCCAGCCCAGGAGGACTGGCGGGTGGCGGCGGCGGGAGCGGTGGCGCGGTTCGGAGCAGCAGCGTGGATTCAAGTAAGTATGTTTTTATATATATTTTTTTAAAAACCTGTCAGCACTACTGGGGGCACAACGGGGGAGGGGGGTGGCTACTACTGGGGGGACCTCTACTGGGGTGGGGGCACAACGGGGGGGAGGTAGTTACTACTGGGGGCACCATTATTGGGAGGTCCTCTACTGGGGGGGGCTATTACTGGGAGGACCTCTACTGGGGGCACCATTATTTGGAGGACCTCTACTGGGGGGGGGCTATTACAGGGGGCACTTAATCAGGAGGGGGAACCTCAACTGGGGACCACTACTTGGGGGGGGGGACTACTACTGGGGGCATTATAAAAGGGGCCTACTACTAGGGGTACTGCACTGGGGGGACCACAACTGGGGGCAATAACAGGAAGGACCACTGCAGGGACCACTGGATAGGGGGGGTCACTACTGGGGGCCTGCATCAGGGGGACCACTACTGGGGGCACTGCATGAGGGGGGGGACTACTGCTGGGGGCACTATATAAGGGGCTTACTGCTAGGGGCACTGCGGGGACCACTACAGGGGGCACTAGATAGGGGGGGATCACTACTGGGTGCCTGCATAAGGGGGACCACTACTGGGAAAACTGCATGGGGGGGGACTACTGCTGGGGGCACTATATAAATGGCACTGCATAAGGGGATACCACTACTGGGTGCACTGCATTGTGGGGACTGCTACTGGGGGCACTGCATAAGGGGGAACACTACATAGGGCACTGCATTTGGGGGGACCACTACTGGGGGCACTGGGTAAGGGGAACTAATTGGGGCTGTATAAGGGGGGCCACTACTGGGGATACTGTATAAGGGGCACTACTATGGGCCTGCATAAGAGAGACCACAACTGCATACTGGGGGTACTGTATAAGGGGTACTACTGGGGTTAAGGTACATATGGATAGGAATGTTCAGTGTGAAAATAAAGGGGTGTGTCATGTTGACACACCCCATTTTTAAGCGACCACGCCCATTTTTTTCACATACATGGATGTTTGTGGGGGGGGGCTCCCTTTTCAAATTTGCCCTGGGCTCCAAATACCCTAGTTACGCCACTGTTTTCAGGTATGTTTCTGTTAAAGCATTTTATTAATAAAGTATAGTTTGTGGGTCTTTTTATTTATTTTTTGTATAGAACATGTGTGTGCTTCATATAAGCAAAGAGGGGAGGGAGATTGAGATGGTTGAATGTAGGTGGGTAGCTATGCCCTCCATGATGCTAGCCACACCCCACAGACCACACCCTCACATCAGTAAGCACACCCCTTGCGGCACAACTCAATAGGCCCTTCATAAATTTCAACTCCAGGCCAATGAGGACCTTAATCTGGCACTGGTTGTTTACCTGATCTGCCAGGCACCTGGGGGTATATTTACTAAAGAATGGGTTTATACTTTATAGACGTGAAAATGTTGCTCATAGCAACCAGTCAGATAATCCTTATTTATCTAGCACCTTCTAGAAGATAATAGCTAGAATCTGACTGGTTGCTATGGGTAACATCTCCACTTCTATAAATCCCACACTTTAGCAAATATACCCCCTGGTGTAGGTACAGTATCATTATAATAATAATTTTTGCTATTAACAAATCGTCTATGTATACCATTCGCTGGACTCCATGCAGGTAGAGGTGACTACTTTTGTTCAAATATATAAGGTGTTTTTAAGAAGCAAAATAACAGAACACCTGTATAGTAGCACTTTCCAATAAACGGTAACCTGTTGTTTAGATGTATGGAGATGGAAAGGAAAACATTCTGAAGATCTATTTGAACACAGAAACCATTCTGGTTTGGTAAAATGGGAATGTCATACAAACTCCCCATACGGAATATTTTGGGTTTTGTAAAGCTGTCTAGACACATCTGAATACTTTTTATTTATTTATTTTTGATAGAGAAGTGACTGGTCAGTTTTTCAAAAATGGGTTTGTAAACTGTATTTCGTTCTGGTCAGAGTACTGTTTGTAGATTTCGTTCAGATGGGCCTGTATCTCAAACAATATACAGTATATGCCTTTTAAGAGAAATCATATTAATGCCAAATTGACACCAACTTGTATTGTCTTTAACCATTTGTCTATGGTAAGATCTCTCTACTAAACGCTTGCTCTGTAATTTGATACCCTTGCAGAGAGGGCTTCATGCATTTACTTTGAGCTCTAGGCTTTAGCACAGCTTATAACAAAACCTTACTCCTGATAGAAACTGTGATACAAACAGTTCTGCATGTGAGAGACTAGAATAGTCCAGAGACTTAAGGCCAAATTCAGAGATGGACAGATTTGCAGAGCTGCACACAAGCGGCTGTGCAAATCCATCCATCACAGATGCAAATGCAGAAGGAGATGTCAGACACCTTCTTGCTGCATTTGCGGATCTCCATCGCGACCATTGCTTCTTTGGTCAGGCAGTGGAACCCTGGCCTCGACCCTCCCGGAAAACAGGGGCAACACGCCCCTGTTTCCGGGAACGGCGACCAGGCATGCCACAACTCCGCCCCCCAAGCATCATAGCATGTCAATCATGCTGCGGGTTAGGGGGGTCTGCGCGCGTCATCACAGGACCCATTCTGCATATGCGTAGAACGGGTCCTGCGCAGGCCCAGACTCGGGAACGTTGGAAATGTACGTTCATCATCGGATGAACATACAGCTCTGTATCAGGCCCTTAGGTAATAGTTCTGATAAGCCTGCTTTAGTGAGCAATCTTGCTATTTTTGAATAGTGTATCAAAGGACCAGATGGATTATCCTTCCTTTTCTGCAGAGTCATATAGCAGAGGACATGCTATGATCGTAGGTGAAATGACATTTGGTAATGGGTGGTCCCAGTTCCAACCCAGTACCAGGACTTATGTTACCTTGGAAGTTTGGCACTGTGTTTTGTGATCATTATTTAGGCAGCAAGGTTTTCTAATGTTATTCCTATTAGTGTTCATGCCAGACCAGGGGTGTGGCAGGAAGCTGAGGTGCAGGCAGAGTGTTCATGTGCACGCCATGCACCTGCTGTATATATATATATATATATATATAATATATATATATATATATATGCATCTACAGAAGGTGCGGTACTCGTAGCAGAAGAAAACTACTTTACACAATTAGAGCATGCTCTAATTGTGTAAAGGAGATTTCTTCTGATACGAATGCCACACCTGCTGTGGATGCATATGTATATATATATATATATATATATATATATATTTATATACATACAGCGGGTAAATTAAGTATTGAACACATCAACATTTTTCTCAGTAAATATTTTTGTAATGGGGCTATTGTAATAAAATTTTCACCAAATGTCAGCAACAACCCATGCAATCCACACATGCAAAGGAATCAAACCATAGATGTCAACAAATTAAGTTATGTGTAATAATTAGGGATGTGCGCCGGACCATTTTTGCCGGATTTGGATTTGGATTTGGTTCTAATTCGTCGTCCAGCTTTGGATTTGGATTTGGATTTGCCAAACTGCGGTGACTGGCTTTGGATTTGGATTTGGATTTGGATTTGGATTTTTTTACAAAAATTGACAAAAAAAGCTAAAATCACATAAATTGGTCTTTTTTTTCTTCCTAGAGTATTATTAACCTCAATAACATTAATTTCCAGTCAATTTAGACCATATCACAGCTTATAATATTGTTTTCAACATTATTGGCCAAAGGTTGCAGTGAGCTGACTGGTTACTAAGCGACAAAGCAGCGGCACAACGACACAGACACCACAGTATAAAGCACATCTATGACACATTGCCACACAGCAGTGGCAGAAATGAAAAGTAGTGCACCCACCCAGTGGGGTACGGCCAGCAGAGTCACAGTACTTGTTTACAAAGTGGGCTACGGCCCTAGGAGTCACAGTGCACAATCTTATTAGCATTACACCGCACATAGGGCCTGATTCACATTACACCATAAAGTAGTGTCTCTTATTTATGTTACGACACACAGTAGTGCCCCTTTTACACAATGCCCACAGTAGTGACCCTTTTACACAATGCCCACAGTAGCGGTGTCCCTTACACAATGTCCCCCAGCAGTGGTGCCCCCTATGCAGTCCCCTTAGTAGTACGGTCCACTATGCAGTGCCCCCAGTTGAATGCTCCCCAGTAGTATGCCCCCCATTAGCAGGCCCCCCCAGTAGTATGTCCCCCATTAGCAGGCCCCCCCAGTAGTATGCCCCCCATTAGCATGCCACCCAGTAGTATGCCCCCCCAGTAGTATGGCTCCCCCAGTAGTAGGCTGCCCCAGTAGCAGGCCCCCCCAGTAGTAGGCTGCTCCAGTAGTAGCCCCCCCTGTAGTATGGGCCCCCCCTGTAGTATGGCCCCCCCCTGTAGTAGGCCCCCCCAGTAGTATGGCCCCCCCCCAGTAGCAGGCCCCTCAGTAGTATGGCCCCCCCAGTAGCAGACCCCCCCCAGTAGTATAGCCCCCCCCAGTAGCAGGCCCCTCTGTAGTATGGCCCCCCCAGTAGTATAGCCCTGCCCAGTAGCAGACCCCCCCCAGTAGTGCAGACCCCCCCAGTAGTATAGCCCCCCCCCAGTAGCAGGCCCCTCTGTAGTATGGCCCCCCAATAGTGCAGATCCCCCCCAGTAGTATGGCCCCCCCAGTAGCAGACCCCCCCCCCCAGTAGTATAGCCCCCCCCAGTAGCAGGCCCCTCTGTAGTATGGCCCCCCCAGTAGTATTGCCTCCCCCAGTAGCAGACCCCCCCCCAGTAGTGCAGACCCCCCCCCAGTAGTATAGCCCCCCCAGTAGCAGGCCCCTCTGTAGTATGGCCCCCCCAGTAGTATAGCCCCCCCCAGTAGCAGACCCCCCCAGTAGTGCAGACCCCCCCCCCCAGTAGCGCCCCCGGACCTTTGACAAGTAAAAAAATAAAAAAAATAAAACTTACCTGTATCCCCGCTCCCGCGCCGTCCGCTCTGTCACACGCTGAGGAGGGAGCCGGAAGACGGAGCTCATGTGTGAGCTCCAGCCGGCTCCCTCCGTGCAGCAGCCAATGAGAGTCTGTGTGACTCTCATTGGCTGCTGTAACAAACACACAGCTGCCGCTGGCGGCTGTGTGTCTGTGTCTGTGTAGGGCAGAGCGCTATCACTGCGCTCTGCCCTACACGCGAGGAGACCTGATGTTGGATTCTCTAGTGAGAATCCGACATCAGGCGGCCGCCGTTCGGCCCCGAACGGGGATCCGAGTCAGGCGGTGAACACCCGAACAGGGTTCGGGTGGACTCGGATCCCCAATGTTCGGAGCGGTTCGGATTCCACAGAATCCGAACCGCTCATCTCTAGTAATAATGTGAAATGACGCAGGGAAAAAGTATTGAACACATGAAGAAAGGGAGGTGCAAAAAGGTATGGAAAGCCAAGACACCAACTGAAATCTATCAGTAATTAGAAAGCAATCCTGCCTCTTGTCAGTGCAAATTAATATAAACTGGTTCAGTCCCAACTGATGGCGTATAAAAAGGTGTCTCATTACCAAGGTGTCACACAAGAAACATCTCATGATGAGTAAAAGCAAAGAGCTCTCTCAAGACCTTCACAACCTTATTGTTGCAAAACATACTGATGGCATTGGTTACAGAAGGATTTGTAAACTTCTGAGTGTACCAATGAGCACTGTTGGGGCCATAATCTGGAAGTGGAAAGAACATTATTTTACCATAAACCGGCCACAACCAGGTGCTCCTCGCAAGATTTCTGACAGAAGAGTGAAAATAATTATTAGAAGAGTTGTCCAAGAGCCAAGGACCACTTGTGGAGAGCTTCAGAAAGACCTGGAATTAGCAGGTACAATTGTTTCAAAGAAAACAATAAGTAATGCACTCAACCACCATGGCCTGTATACACGCTCACCACACAGGACTCCATTGCTGAAAAAAAAGGATGTTGAAGCTCGTTTAACGTTTGATGCACAACATTTGGACAAGCCTGTGAAATACTGGGAGAATATAGTCTGGTCAAATGAGACCAAAATGTAACTCTTTGGATGCCATAATACACAGCATGTTTGGAGGAGAAATGGCACTGCACATCACACCAAAAACACCATAACAACAGTGAAGTTTGGCGGTGGGAACATCCTGGTGTCGGGCTGATTTCAGCATACGGTACTGGCATACTTCATATGACTGAAGGAACGATGAATGGAAAAATGTCCAGAGACAATCTTGATAAAAATCTGCTGCCATCTACCAGGATGCTGAAGATGAAACGAGGGTGGACATTTCAGCAAGACAATGATCCCAAACACACAGCCAAGGACACTCTCAATTGGTTTCAGAGGAAGAAAATAAAGCTCCTAGAATGTCCCAGACAATCACCTGACTTGAATCCAATTGAAAATCTATGGAAATAACTAAAGATCAGAGTTCATAGAATAGGCCACAGAACCTTCAAGATGTGAAGACAGTTTGTGTGGAATAATGGGCCAAAATCACACCTGAGCAATGCATGCGACTAGTTTCTCCATACAGGAGGCATCTTGAAGCTGTCATTACCAACCAGTGGCGGGCTGGGCCAGGGGGCAGGGTGCCATGTGCCCCCCGGGCCGCAGCGGCATGCGGGCCGCGGGCCAGGGCAGTTTGTGTCACTGTGACACAGACTGCACTGCGTGTGTAGCGCTGACCGGACAGAGTTCGGTCAGCGATACACAAGTGACAAACACACAGCCGCCGGCTCCGGCAGCTGTGTGTTTTTTGTAAGCAGCAGCCAATGAGAGTCTGTCAGACTCTCATTAGCTGCTGCTGCGCCCACTGCGGGAGCCGCTTCATTTTCCGGCTCCCGCAGTGGGCAATGGGAGAGACATCATGATGTCATATGCAGAGCGGCCCGGCCCGGGAGGATAGACGGAGGAGCAGATGGCGGCGGCGGGAGCGGGAATTCAGGTAAGTGTTTTTTTATTTTGTTTTTTTATATTACGTGTGTCTACTGGGGGGGGGTCTGGCACTACAATGAGGAGACCACTATTGGGGGCACTACAAAGGGGGGGACTACTACTACTGGGAGCACTACAAGGGGGGTGGGGGACTACTACTACTACTGGGGACACTACAAGGGGGGGACTACTACTGAGGGCACTACAAGGGGGGGACTACTACTACTGGGGGCACTACAAGGGGGGGACTACTACTACTGGGGGCACTACAAGGGGGGACTACTACTGGTGGCACTACAAAGGGGGGGACTACTACTACTGGGGGCACTACAAAGGGGGGGACTACTACTACTGGGAGCACTACAGGGGGGGGACTACTACTACTAGAGGCACTACAAGGGGGGGACTACTACTACTGGGGGCACTACAAGGGGGGACTACTACTACTGGGGGCACTACAAGGGGGGGCTACTACTGGGGGCACTACAAGGGGGTACTACTACTACTGGGGGCATTACAAGGGGGGGCCTACTACTAGGGGCACTACAAGGGGAGGGGACTACTACTAGGGGCATTGCATAGGGGGAGGGGACTACTACTAGGGGCACTACATAGGGGGAGGGGACTACCACTGGGGGCACTGCATCAAGGGACCACTGCTGGGGGCTCTATATAAAGGGCAATACTGGGGGTACTGCATAGGGGGGAGACTACAACTAGGGCCACTATTTAAGGGTCATTGCATAAGGGTTACCACTATTGGGGGCACTGCATGGGGGGTGGACTGCTACTGGGGGCACTATATAAGGGGCACTGCATAGGGGGTACCACTATTGGGGGCACTATACAAGGGGCTTACTACTGGGGGCACAAGGGGCACTGCATAGGGGGGGTCACTACTGGGGGGCACTACTGGAGGCCTGCATAAGGGTGTTCTCTCCTGTGGCACACGGGGGCCCTGCATATGGGCACTACAACAGGGGGCTGCCTGTAATCTTTATTTTTACCTTACATTAATCCCATATGGACCCGCCTCCTCCCTGAAACACTTGAGGGGGGGTGGCGCCGTAGCACGCACGTTCTTCGGGCACCCTGGCTACACGCTACTCCTCTGCTAGGGCCGCCTGCATGCATTTGCCCCCCAGGCTAAAAGTTGCCAGCCAGCCCCTGTTACCAACAAAGGCTTTTGTATGAAGTATTAAATCAATTTCAGTAAGCGTGTTCAATACTTTTTACCTGTGTAATTTCAAATTATTGCACATAACTTAATTTATGGACATCTATGGTTTGATCTCTTTGCATGTGTGGATTGCATGGGTTGTTGCTGACATTTGGTGAAAATTTCATTACAATAGCCCCAATACACATATATTTACTGAGAAAAATGTTGATGTGTTCAATACTTATTTTACCTGCTGTATATAATGAGGAAGGGTTGTCCGACTGTTACCTTACCTGCTCTGCCGACCTTAGCAGGCACAGAAGGGTATCCTCTGTGCCAGCCCTTCCCCACAGGGGTCTGCGCCACTCCTCACCTTGCCAAGTGCTGGATCCTCACTTGCCTCTCGGTGGTAGCTCCCCCTTCCCTCATCACACCCACACTGTGCCCCCCTTCCCTCATCACACCCACACTGTCCCCCCTTATGCCATCCACACTGTGCCCCCCTTCCCTCATCACACCCACACTGTGCCCCCTCTTCCCTCATCTCCCCCACACTGTGCCCCCCTTCCCACATCACATCTACACTGTGCACCCTTATGCCATCCACACTGTGCCCCCTTCCCTTATCTCAACCACACTGTGTCCCCTTTCCCTCATCTCACCCATACTGTGCCCCCTTCCCATATCACACCCACCCTGTGCCCCCTTATGCCACCCACACTGTGCCCATCTTCCCTAATCTCACCCACACTGTTCTCCCCCTTCACTCATCTCACCCACACTGTGCTCCCCCTCCCTCATCTCACCCACACTGTGCTCCCCCCTTCCCTCATCTCACCCACACTGTGCCCCCCTTCCCACATCACACCCACATTGTGCCCCCTTATGCCACCCACACTGTGCCCTCCCTTCCCTAATCTCATCCTCACTGTGCCCCCTCCAACACTTACCTTAGTCCTGCTCCACTGAGCCTGCTGCAACTTCATGCCTGACGCTGGCTGCCAGAGTCCCTGGAGAAGCTGAACATCGCACTGATTGGGGTGGGGGCGGAGCTTCTTGATGACTCATCGGTTCTCTTAGCCAGTGATCAGAGGAGACTGGAGCAGACATATCAGCTCACTGCAGGCTCCATGGATCACTGGCTTAAATATCCGAGGAGTCATCAGGCAGCCGGGCCCCGCCCCCACCCCATTGCTGCTCTGCTCAGCTCAGCTTCTCCAGGCCACAACACAGAAGATGCTGCTGATAACAGCCTATACTCTCAGGGCCTGGTCCAGGCAGCTTCTGTGGGTAGTAGTGTGTGACCGCAGGACCCGAGTGTCCGACCACCGGTGTTGGTAGGCAGAGCGGGAGGGTGCTCCCCTAAGTGTCTGACCCAGGACTCCAGTGCCCCCCTTGATGATGGCCCTCAGTGGCTGAGACATCCTCCTTCGGGCACCCACTGCAACTCCACTCCTCACAAGAATGTGATCGTGCACAGGGCCTGATTTAGACCCGCTCGCATGTTGCGGCCGCTCGCATCCTGCGTATGCTAATTTTTAAACTTGACATCATGGGATGCGATCGCTTGCCAAGACAAAAGCACCACCACTTTGGCTGTGCGGGCGATCGCTCTGCGTATGCAGCCACCCATCATAGTATACAGAGCCGCCCACTAGCGCACGTCATCTCCCGGAAGTGTCTTAAAACATTGGTACATCGAGCACCATCGGAAGCTAGCGCAGCACTTGCGGTTGCCTTACCCTACCGCAATCACTGTGAGGACTTCAGTGTAAAAAACAGCCAAGTGACGTGAACTATGACGCTGCCTATTAATTATGCACTCCTTAAAAATGGCGTTGAAACACTCAGGCACGCCTACGTTCGCACCTCCACTCCCCCGTTTTTAATGGACTGCCCATGTTAACACCCACAAACGGCCTCTCCTGTCACTCACTCTGCTGGGCTGTCTTTGCTGGCTGAGCGGGCGGAATGCGATCGCAATGTGTAGTTCGCGCACTGCGATGCGTGCGCATGCGCGTACGCAGACCATCAGCCCGCTTGGGAGAGCAAGCACATAGAGACCGGGTCTGAATCAGGCCCACAGCCTGACATCAGAACGTCACCGCGCACTTGTGCATCAGCAGGATCAGATGACTGATCCTTTTGGTTCCGATGCAGGGGAGGCAGAGCTGGGGAAGGTCCTCCCGGTCAGGTAGGCGGTAACGCGTTCCTGACAGGGCGCCCATTAATTACATAAAAAAATGTCAAATCAGTGGCGGAGGCTAATGGGTGGTCCGGTGCACCCCCCGGACCACTCCTTAGATTCTCCTATGGCTGTGAACGTAATTACATTTTTTATCAGAATCTTATTTGTGAAATCAGCAGTTTATCTCCCAATAATGCATTAAGAACTGCGTCAGCATCAGAAGAAAAGAGTTAGCACATTGGGCAGATAATTAACGGATGCAACCCATATTGGGATTGACTAAACGGAGATGCGGAGTCTAACGTGCCAGCGGTGTTCACCAGGGACCTCCACAAGGAGGTATGGACTTAGCTGCGTCTGACACGCAGGTTGTGGCCCTCAGCTTAGGTTCCCTTATACAGGTGCTGGTAAACTCTGAATGAAGTGGAGGCTACAGTGTAGTCGACAAGCCAGATCAGAATCCAAACGCGCAAAACAGTACCAAAGGTCAGGCAATAATGGACTCAGGAGTGGAGCCAAGGTCAGAACTGGAATATCAAACACAGTACCAGGGAGGAGACACAGACGGGTCAGGAACAAGCCAAGGTCAGAATGAGGAGACTGTAACATGGGTATGAACACTGGAGTAAAGTAATGGAGCCTATACTCTGGCACTGGAGTGTCCCAGGAACTTCCTGAAATAGGTCAGTTTTCCATACATGACCAATCAGTCTTCCCCTAATCCTGTGCCTGTCCTTTTAAGTCTTGAACAGACCCCATGGGAGCTGCTGCCGCCGCTTGCTCACGGGGCCGCCGGGGAGAGAGCAGCTGACAGCGGGAGCCTGGAATCTCCCGCCCGCTGTCCTTTGCCAGCCTGGACCCCAACGCCGCCGTATCCAGTAAGTGAGCACCGAATTTGGCTGTACTGTGACACCTAGGAATCTCCTGAGCACCATATAATACTATTTTATAAGTGTAGCCCTGAATGCCTGTTTAGAAATTGTACACACATCAGAAGGCTCATGCAAAGCCCTTATTAGGAGTCCCATTCAGTAGTGTGGGAATTATAAAGAAGGGAAAGTGTTAAGCTGAGTACACACCTAACAAATATATCTGCAGAGGACGGTTGTTCATATACACTGAACAACCAACATCATCAGAACTCCTTCTGATGAAACCGGGATGCAAATACCCAGAGAAATGCGTCAAGATTTGCAGACGCTCAAGGTCGCAAGCACCCAATCCATACTTTACTGCTATTTTCTGCTGCTCGGCATATTATTATGGGAACGGTTGTCTGGAAACCAGTCCTCCTGCTGCACAGCAGAGGCAGGACGCCTCACACAGCTGCATACGCACAGAGAGAAGTGCCCGGTGCTAGCCACACTAGTGTTTCCACAGCGGGCAGGATCCGAACGTACAGACTAGTGCACCGGCACCCATTACACATGTATGTATGCACGATACCCTGTGGCTGGACGATACCTGTGCCTGAGTATAACAGCAGACCCAGCTCAATTTATTAGAATCCTAGGGATCGACTCCTATGAGACGGATTCTTACCTTTACAAACAGTACTCACAACATAAATGTTGTTCTTAAGTGTATCGGTATACTTTGCATACACAGTTGATCGGCACCTGGATACAGGGAGGAGATCTTGAGGATGGTGTGTATATATTGATTGGCACCTGGACAGTGAGTAACTCCTTTTCCAGTGATCTATTACAGTATTAAGGACAATTGCTGCTATAAAGTAATATATGGGAGAAAGAGCTTTTGGAGGTACCGGATCACATGCCCATACGTCAGCTGACTATAACAGTTTTTGAGTAATAGCGATCTTAAACTTCTGATTTAACTTTGCTGCTGAGCTTCGTGCAAACTATTGCACCAATTCTGAATATTGTTAAAAATGTTGTGTATAGTGGTGTTATTAAATATTTTTTATATTTTATATCGTGTTCATTGCTTCAAACAAGTGCTCCATCTATTTGAATTGGATTGTGTCTTTTTAGCAGGTAGCAGCCCCCGCTGGTGGAGCTGCCAGTTTGATTAAGCATTTATACTGAGTGGTTGATAAGCGCACCTCTCTTTGTATTGTACTATGATTGAGTGTGTGTTTCTTTAAGTACCAATATACGACGTCAGATAGAATTTAAAACATCAGTTTTCAAGGGGCACCATTTTTTTATTTGACCTGGCTGCCAACAGCCCTGGTGACATCTCTGATCTGTATAAATAAATATCTAAACAAAGAATTTTCTTAGAACATTTTGCACCAAGTATCATATAGAGGACAAGAAGTTATGGATGGAATCTTTATTGTGAGGGTGAAGCCAGGAATTCTTTATGGCAAGATCAGGTAAAAGATGTATTGGGTGTATTTATTACATGAAAGGGTATCTGTAGGTACAATCATGGAACACATTTTTGGGGGGTCAGGGAGGATTTTTCTCTATAAGTTAGTAATTGCTACACTTGAGATCTTGCGTTGTCTCCACTTGCTCAACACAGAAGTGTTTTTAAAATGTGTAACAGGTGAATTACTGCACATGCTCAGTTGGAAAATCTGCATCTGCCATAGGGCTGGTGCAAGTTTCCATGGTGCAACTGATGGTCGCGTCTAAAGACTCACCAGGCAGTATTACAGCATCTACAGACCCTCAAAGTGGGCGACTCAGTCCTTGCACATTCATACGCATGGATGTACACCAGGTAAGGACTTTGCAGGGTCATTTGCATAAAGTCACAGGCGGGCAGCCGCCCATAGGTGCAGCCACGGCTCCTTCTGCATCCACCTCTAAATCAGGCCCTATGTGACTCAGTAGCAAGCCTTAGTCAGAAATAGCTTTTATATCACTGAACCAGACAGTTTTCATTTTTAAATAGCAAGATAAATTAGATATTTATTTTTAATATTCATAATATGGTTATGGACAATAACAACTGTAAGATGTTGAACAATCAAAGATTTCTTATAAGTTAAGCACAAATTCATTTATTATAGAGCAATCTAACGCAGTATCATGACATTTAGGTACAGTAGCTCTCTTCCACCCCTCTGACCCTATAATACCCAGGTTATATTTACAAATACTCATATGAGTAGCAAATAATAACATTAGATTGCACAGCAATTACAAAGATGTATTATTAAAACAGACAGACAGGCAGACAATTTTTTTTTTTTATTGTTTACACCGTTTTTTTTTGTATTCAACCAGTTTTCTTTTACACTAATGTTTTAATAAAAAAAATGTAATCCTGCTTATTATATTAATACTTTCAAACATTACTATGTATTAGAAACCTTAATCAACCATGTTTTAATGCTTTCTAACCAGGGTTGGAAAAAAAGCTTTTTTCCAACCCTGGACAAGACTCTTTAAAAACAATCCAGCGATTGCTGCCATTCCAGGACAGCACAGAAACATTGCCGGGAGCATAGGGAACTTGTGATGTACAGCCTACCGTAAATGGCTGATGTGTGCGCAGTCCCGCATCGTGGCGATGATGGGCAGCTTACTGCATGTAATTGAATTGAACCCTTAATATAAACATCACATCTGCTTTCTTGCCGACCAAAGTCAAACTACTGCGTCTGTCTTTGTTACATATATTCACACACTTCTTACTATTTTACTATTATAAACAGTATAAATAACCCTCACAATAGTAACCTATTCATATACAATATCACAGAGTCTTTTACTTCTCTGTTCCGTAAGCTATAGATGATTGGGTTCATCATTGGGATGACCATTGTGTAGAATACAGACACCACTTTGTCTTGTGTGACGGAATAGTTGGAGGCCGGACGGAGATACATGAAGAAAACAGTTCCATAAAATAAGGCAACACATAACAGATGGGAAGAACATGTAGAGAAAGCTTTGTGTCTCCCTTCTGATGAGTGCATTGTCAATATGGTGACAAAAATATAGACATACGAAGCCAAAGTAACTAGTACTGAAGCAAGACCAAGGCAAAACACTACACCAAATATAATGGTCTTGCTCATATATGTATCAGAACATGAAAGTTCCATAAGAGGAGGAATGTCACAATAGAAGTGGTTGATGACATTAGGTCCACAAAAATTCAAAACGAAAGTGCAAGATGTGTGAATCCCCGCAGTGCATAAACCACCAATATAAACAAAAATCATTATAATCACACATCTTCTCCTATTCATTATAAGCACATACAGAAGTGGGTGACATATTGCAACATAGCGATCATATGCCATAGCAGACAAAATATAGCATTCAGTGCTGGCAAACACAGCAAAGAAATACAACTGAAGCGCACAACCAATAAATGAGATTATTTTTATCTCTGAAAAAAAATCATATAACATTTTAGGAGCAACAACAGTGGAATAGCAAAGATCTGAGAATGACAAGTTGCTGAGAAAGAAATACATTGGGTTGTGAAGGTCTCGAATGATCAGGATTATTACCATGATAGCAGCGTTGCCAACAACAGTAATAAAATATATGAGCAAAAAAAATATGAACAAGAAATATTGCAAGTGTGGATCATCGGTGATGCCTACTATTATAAACTCTCTGACAGTAGACTGGTTACCTTGAGTCATGGCTGGAATAAATTCTGCCAAACCTGTATAGAAAAATATATAAATGCCAGATGAATGGATTTCTTGTGCTCATTCACTATACATCTATATCTAGAAAGTTGTCTCAAGTGATAATTGTTTTTGTGACAGTATTTAGAAAAATAACTACTCATTGTATTAGCTATTGTAAGGACGTCTGTATCTCTTTAATCTTCTCATATTCTGACTGAAGCAGGCTAGTTTAAAATTCTTTATATAGCTTTAGGGACAATTTCATCTCACTTCTGCTAGTCTCTTTGCTGTTGTTTACGAAGGAGATTTATGTCCCAAGGACATAACTATCAAGTCTTTTGAGACTTGATCTTATTAAATCATAAATGTGTCTTTTACTCAAACATGAGTTTTTTGAGGAAAAGCATAGCCAAATTTAATAAGAGATCCTGTACAATAGTGAAATATATATATTTTTATTGAGCACAGTCAATTAAAAAGAAAATCCTGGAAAGTGG
This sequence comes from Taudactylus pleione, assembly GCA_031769625.1. Classification (NCBI taxonomy): domain Eukaryota; kingdom Metazoa; phylum Chordata; class Amphibia; order Anura; family Myobatrachidae; genus Taudactylus; species Taudactylus pleione. The sequence goes on along the minus strand of JAUIMM010000064.1, from coordinate 13,933,433 downwards.
ACAATAAGGCGAAAGAAAGGTTGAACTATGTCTATCCATACTTGCCTACTCTCCTGGAAGGTGTGGGGAACTCCAGATTTTTTGGGTAGCCCCGCACACCCCCTGAAGAAAGGCCAGATCTCCCACATCCAGCCCGCTTCCAAGTGAAGTGAGCATGATGGGGGAGATCACCGGTCTGTATAGAGGGGTGGGGCTAAATTTACATAAATCACTTTACTTTAACTCTACCTCCTTCCCACAGATCCGCAGTTTGCAACATTTTGCCGTGAGTGGGAAGGCCTAATGACGTGACAGTCTGGCCCCGGCCCCTAAAGTGGTCGCTGCATTTCCTCTCTGGGCTTCTCCCAGACTTTAATTTCATCTCTTCTTAGTTTCTTGTCACTAATTATGACAACTAAACATCAGTTTGTAAAAATACTCAAAAGAAAAAGTGATATTGGATAGTAAACATTATTGAAAAGGCTGAAGAAACGGCAGCACTTCACTCTTTCATGCACTTTGCCTCAACTAAGTTAGTGGAGGTTCCAGAGCTGGGGCTGCAGTGCAGTACAGAATTCAAATAGGGGAGCCACACCAACTGTCAGTGAGTCCTGGTCGCCCATGCTTGGAAGGGCAGTTGGGTTGGCTCCTCTATTTGAATTTTGGACTGGGCTGCACCCCCACCTCTGGAGTCACCACTGATTCTTACCTTAGAAGGAAGGAGGTTTAGATGCCATCTCCTGCTTCTCAGACTGGGAGTGTAGCACTGAGCTGTAACTAAAACTTTGAATTAAATCAAACATGGTAAACGTGTTACAAACTATTTTTAACATGTTTGTGCTTAATGGTTTTGTTGTGTTATATTTATAATGGGTTTACTCATCATAATTGTCTATTTTTATAGCACAGCAGGGTGGTAAGACCTTTGTGCCCATACAGAGGGACCATGGGCCTGCTCTAGAGTGCTCTATGACAGCCAGTATTCAGGAGATGGAGGGGTTCATGGGAGTTACCGCAATTGTGTTAGTTACAGGATCAGATTATAAAGAGTCTAAAGGCGGGTATCCACCAGACGATATGCTCAATGAGCGATATTGTCTAGTGTTTGCCCTGAAGTGCTGGGCTCAATGTCATTAATGACATTGAGCATCCACACTAAATTATATAGTTCAGTGATGTCACCCTCCCTCATCTCCGTACATATCATCAGGTTGCCCGGCAAGTACAGGGGCGAAGAAAGATGTCATCGCTGGTCGCTGATTGCATACCCACCGGACCATATTGCAGATGATGAACGATAATGATATTGTTATCATTCAGATCTTCCAATTTATCGTCTAGTGGATATGCGCCTTAATACACGGCATTCAGACCCATTTCCTGAGCCTTCCAGATTGTCCAGGATTTAGCTGTGCAGTAATGCTTGCTGTTCAAATTAAAACAAACGTTTAAACAAACTGTAGGGATTGGTAAGATCACAAAGTAATTACAGAAATGTATACAGTGGAATCTAAATTCACAAATTCAACTTGGATTGAACTCTAAGGGCTGCTGATGTAATTTGTCGCCTCCATCGAAAATTCTGTGTCTCCTTAAATTGGCATATGAGAAATCAGCCAGATGCATGCTAAGAGGACACAGATTGCACTTTACAGCAGGGGTCATAAATGCAGATACTCACTTGGTTAATACCTTAAAGCTATTATAATATCTATAAATAATATAACAAAGCAGACTCCTCAAATTCCATTGGTGTCTGGGATATCTCAGAACATTTCAAATAGGTGCCAGCAGCAGCTAAGCTGAAAAAGAAACTAGGACACAGCAAGACGTCATATTTCTAAAATAATATATATATCAGTCATTAATCTATAAAAAACAAAACAAAGAGCTTATTACTTGATGTTTGCTTACAAGTCTTGGTCCGTAGCATCACAGAATCACATAGGATACTAAATGATGCTAACACATATGAAACACTCACACATGACCCGACAATTAATTTTCACCAAACAATTAACTAACTACTGTAGACAGGATTGAACAGCAGCATTTTAACTAAACATGAACAAGAATTCATACACACAACACACCCAGTCATTCCAGTATTCTACTAGCTCCCCAAGATTCATGAAAGCATCAAAAACCCAACCGGTATAAATTCCTTTACCGCAAACCTTTCACAATACACAGACCACTTTCTACAGCCGTACATTAAACAACAGAAATCACACTTAAAAGACACCACAAATATGTTAAAAATACTTGACACAATCACTTGGGAGAATGGCTACTGGGTCGTCACAAGTGATGTTACCTCTTTATATTCGATCATTGACCACAGACAGGGGCAGAACCAATCATTTCCTCAGCAAAGACGCCAACCTGGATTAGCATCATTCATACTAGCAGGCATAGAACACATACTCTCACACAATTATTTCTGGTTTGACAGCAACTTCATCCTTCAAAAGTCTGGGACAGCCATGGAGATCAAGTTTGCCCCTGGTTAGGCCAACCTTTCAATGAGCAAATGGGAGGACACTCACATCTGGGTCAGGTAGGCAAACCTGGTACTATAGACCATGTACATAGATAATATATTCTTCATCTGGAAAGGAAGTTATACTAGGTGCTAAATTCACTCAATATTGACCACCAAATGCAAATAATACAAAAATAAATAATAAATCTCCCTATCTTTTCAAAAGCTGCTATTAATTATAGGTATATGCTCAGCCCTACAGAGAACAGGGAAATATACATACAAACAGAAAACAGAGCTAATGAAAAGATATTTTATTAAGAATTACTAAAACAATATACAATAAAACACTTATTGAATTAATTAAAATTAATTAAAAAACACTTATTATTTAATGTGAAAACCTTCTTCTGCTCTTGGTATATAAACTAGATCTCAATATTGCCAATAATTGCTTAATTAGTATTCCATATTCTAAATAAACATTCTACTCCTTTGTAGAAAATAGAGAAAAAAAATAATAAAATATGCCGTGCTAGTGGAAGAAAAGTGGCTCAGTATTGGCTAGCTAGAAATATTGAATAAAAGAATGAGTGCTAAAATCTTTAAAAATTAAAAAGGATAAAAATAGGTAGATAAAAAATTATATGGATGAATGGAATGTTTAAAGTATGAAGGTGGTGGTGTGTTTAAATGGTATGTTGGTGTGATGATTCTATGTATGTGTAAAAAAAGCACTTTATGTTAAAAAGTGTTAAAAACATGTTTATGTTGTACATATATACATATATAGGCTGGCAACAGTTTTTTTTATAAGTGATCACAATGATTTGCTTTTTAGTAATGTTTATAGCTCTTTATATTACATTTGTGGAGAGTCCTTTAGCCCGGTTAAGCGGCATATCTAGCAGGTAAATCACACAGTGGAGCCAAAACACCGGAAGTACTGAATATCCCTATCTGTCCCTCTCTTACCTCCTAGGCATCCGTAGTGTGGCAGCAGGTCTTCTCCTTTGCTGCCGGGATGGTACATTGCGAGACGCGCTCTCGATCAAGGCGGCAGGTCGGGTAGGTGACGTCACCCGCTGGTTTGCAGACTGTGGCTCTTGTTCTTTAGTAAAGATTAGTTAGTTTTATCTTCAGCTCTCTCCAATGCGTTTCATACCCTGCTGGGTATTTTTTCATGAGTATGTATTAGGCATTGCACTACCAGACCCAGGGGTTTCACACACATGACTTTTATTTTTATGCTTTAATCATGATACATTTGATTATTACAAAAACAACAAGAGCAGCAAACTATGGAGAGCAATGATCCTGTAGAGCAGTGTTTTCCAACCTCAGCCCTCACGGCATACCAACAGTCCAGGTTTTAGTGATATCCATGCCTGAGCACAGATGGTTAAATCAAAATAACTGAGGTACTAATTAAGACACCTGTGCTCAAGTATGGCTATCCTTAAAACCTGGACTGTTAGTGTACCTTGAGGGCTGTGGTTGGGAATCCCTGCTGTAGAGGATGAAAAGATGGAAGGCTGGTGTCTGAATATGGCTTTCCTAGCTGGATTATTTTTAAAGCACTACACGACTCTAGAGTCAGTCAGCGTTAAAACTCATAAAAGATATATAGAAGATACAGCCAGGGGACAGTACGAAACCTGTTCCACCACCTTCTCAGTTGCCAATGCCATCTCAAGAAGTATGTTATAGGAGAGACCCCATTGGAAATGCCAGCAGGGGATACAGTGTCAGAAGGAGAAAGCCAGGTTTCAGATTCAGTAAAGACAATGAGACTGTGGTTTTAGAGAGCACAGGAAATGGGGATTGGGAAAGCGGAGACATTAGAAGAGTTGGAGATACATGGTGGGTGGGAAATTTATTGGTGAATGTAGTAAAGTAAGTAAATAGTAGGACAGTGTGGAGCCCATGTTGTGGGTAATGACACCAGCAGTTCTCAGCAGTAGATGGTTGAAAAAGAGGGTCAGGAAGGGAATTATCTGAGCAAAAGGGCTGTACCAGATTGTGTAGTCTGAGCAGTGAGGAGGATGCATTTGAAGCTACAGGCAGGGAAAATAATGAAGGGGTGGGTAGAGCTGAAATGTTGGATACAGGGGAAGAGAGGGGAAGTAAAGGGAGGGAGTGTAAAGGTGTACATGGAGGGGTGGTGAGAGAGAAGGAGATATGGAATATTATCGGGACAACAGTAGAGGAATTGGATATGAGCAGCTGAATCACTGAGTACAGGTCAGAGTAGAGTCAGCTTATGAACAGGGCTGTAACAAGGGTATGCATTCAGCATCCCGGCAGTCTGGATGCCGACGCTTACATTACCGGTGCCAGAATACCAACGCCGGTCTGAATTCCAGCGCCGGCATCCCGACCGACTGGATGCTGAAGGTAAGTAGCAGGGTGCGGGGGAGGGTTACGTTTAGGGTGCGGGGAGGGGGAGGTTAGGTTCAGGCACCAGGGAGGGAGGGTTAGGGTAGGGAGAGGGGGAGGGTTAGCATACTGACCACCAAGTGTCGGTATGTTAACCCTGTCGGGATTCTGCCTGCCTGGATCCTGTTTGTCGGTATTACATACCGATTTTGTAACAAGGGTTGTACAGGAGGTGCGGCTCCCAAAGGTGACACTATGGCTGCCTGCTCGTTATGTGCACCAGAAAACATACGCCCAGTTCTCAGTAGAGAGCAGCTACCATGAACAGAGAGAGATGCACAGGAAGATCTAGCACCGAGTCCAAGCTCGTGAGTCCTTTAGCCAGCTTGATATAGCAATGGAGAGAGGAAACGGGTGAACCGCGTGGATAAGTGTGTTTGTGAGCAACAAAAATGAAGTACTGTATAACATCATTGTGTATACACATTAGGTTTGTGCATTACCACTTTCTTGTTTATGTGTGTTTATTGAATTTAGGATATGCCATTTGATTTATACAAATGCAACATCTATGATTAAGATAGAAGGTGTTAAAGTCTGATGGTGTTCTGCACATAGTGATACATATCATAAATTGACTCAAAGTACCACCTTATGAAAAGACGCAGAAAATAACAAAGGTTCACACAGATCTAGACTTAGAAATGTAGCCCTGGATATCTATAGCACATAGTAATAAATATTCACTAGAAGATACACTGGGGCTGTATAATTACTATACACTGTGGTCTTGTATTTTACAAAGCTATGAAATTAAGTTGGTTTGTGTGATTCAGAAAGCAACGATTATATTTAACATTTGATGGGCTTAATGTAATAGCCTCCGAGTTTCCAACGCTGAAAGGATTTTTGAGTCTCCACGTTTTTTAAAAATGGCAATCATTTTAAAGGCTAAACCAAGCTGGTTTAGCCTTTATAATGATTGCCACTTTAAAAAAACAGAGAGACTCACATAAATCCCCGCAGTATTGGAAACTATGAGGTTATTTTTTACCCCATGTGCCAGATACTAGGTACAGCAGCAGTTTTTAATCACATTTTGTACTATATTGCTTATATATAATAGTTTAATTGTCACTGGGTATTAGATTAAAATAATTTAAAACATTCTCAAAAAACAATATGATCAATTATGTGCTACATTTTCTTCTTAAATAAATATAAAAAGTTTATATTATATATTTCTGAAACTAGTGCAGTGCATCTCATTTCTTGCACAAAACGTAACCAGTACGTTTTTGGGCAGTAGCTCCTCTACCAAATGACCAATTCGGTAACACACTTCAATTCATTGTGGAGTATTAGAGTAGCTTGTGTGATACCTACAGAATTGTGCTGGTGGCTTTGAAAAAGTTCACACCGTGAGTGAGACGCGTCAGCCCAGTGACACCGTGACCATACACCTTGCCAGAGTATCCACTACAACTGCCATCATCTACCAGCACTTATACTAAGTTATCCACATTCAGAATTGGACCTTGTGCAACAACACATAACTTCAAGTCAAAGTACCTCATTGCCAGCAGACATCATTTAGTAGGAATAAGAGAATTGGGTCTACATACAGGAGATCAATTCAGCCACATGTGATTTCTTCCACAGCTACAGGACAGCGCAGAGGGTTCCTTTTGATCTACAGAGGTAAAAACCTGTATACCATCGGGCACATAGTCATCTCCTGCTTTATTCCTATTTGGCCATTTTCCATCAGTTAACTGAAATTTGGATACCTGTATATTACTGTAGGATCAACTGTTCCAAGTGAGGCCTCGCTGAGGTATCTACCGTATCTTTATTTGCACTATTCCTCACAATATAATTTTTTCAAGTGTATTCATTATTTGACTACAGCTGTACAATCATCGAACATTTATTGCATCCTTTCCTATCCTGTTGGGTCTTTGCCTTTTTGTGCTATCACCCTGCCAAGGCATTGCTACAGGATTTTAACTTATTGCATGTTATTTTATTTTCAGTTTGTTGCTACATGTGTTTATTTGGGGGGGGGGATACATACATGGAATAAATAAGACCAAAAGCTCCAGTTCTTGTATATTGTAGTGTGTGAAAAATCTATCCAGTTAGATCCAGCTGGCAACGGCAGCGAAAGCAGGATCCCTGATAGTGTGGAGCGGCGCCAGTGTGAAGACAGGTAAGTAATGCACAGGGGTGTGGACGGGTTGTTCTGCACTGGGAGGGGGAGATAGTACTGGAGGCACTGCATAAGGGGCACTACTTTAGGGGTGCAATTACAGGGGGCATTGCAGAAGGGATACAACTACTGGGGGCACTGCACAAGGGGCACTACTTTAGGGGCACAACTACAGGAGGCATTGCATAATGGGCACATCTACTGGGGGCATTGCATAATGGGCACAACTACAGGGGGGCATTGCATAATAGGCACAACTACAGGGGGCATTGCATAAGAGGCACAACTACTGGGAGCATTGCATAATGGGTGCAACTGCAGGGGGCATTACATAAGAGGCACAACTGCTGGGGGCATTCCATAAGGGGTACAACTACAGGGGACATTGCATAAGGGGCTCTACTACAGGGGAACTGCATAATCGGCACAACTACAGGGGGCATTGCATAAGGGGCATCTGCATAATGGGCACAACTACAGGGGGCATTGCATAAGGGGCACTATTACAGTGGTCATTGTATACCACAGTATACACTACTGTGGGCATTGTGTATAGATTGTGCTGCTGTGTGGCGTAATTTGAATTGAGGAAACTGTGTGTGATTTCTGCAGGACACACCCCACGCCCTTTGCTGCATACCACGCCCCCTTTTTCAGGTTCGGTAGATCACTAAAGGTGTTTAGTTTAAAAATAGATCACGGAGTCCAAAAGTCTGGCCACCCCAGCCTTGGAGTCTTCAAAAATGCACTGTGGTTACTGTTAATTATACTGGGATCACTGCATTGCAAGCTGTACAATAAAGCATGTGCAGTGGGGTGTGTGCACATGGCCTATTGGGTGTGCATTGCTTCATGTACACAAAAAATTAATTGTGCATATGATCCTGGGCTATACGAATTAAAATCAGTGCAATGGGCTGAATTCAAACAAAAATTTAATATATGAATTGAAGTGTGGCACTATTTAATTGTAGTCTATAATAAAAGGGGAGATATTTGTCTACTACTTGATATTGGGACAGGTTGGGGGAAATTTGACTTTTTGTTAAATGGGAATTCTATTACTGGCTAGAGCTATATAAATAATTGATATTAAATAGATAGGTCTACATAGGTCTACATATTAAATAGTAATGCTATTCATTGAATTACGTGCTGGGTTGGGGAAATAGTCATTATGTGAATTGTGAATGCTATTGGGGGTACAGTGGTTGTCAATCAGTATGGGACAGAGCCTTGTAGCTTCAGGCTTTACAACCTGGAGCTATTCAATCAGAAGCCTATTCATTCACGTGTTAACCCATAGATTGTGGGTTACATGCCTGGAGCTAGAGCTATGGAGTTACTTCCCTCAGAAAGCCCCAGAGGGTGCACTTAATGTGGCTTTTTCCTCACAGCTGCTGAGGCTGCAAGGAAAAGTCAGCGTTCAGTGCACCCTCTGGAGCTTACCATGCGGGGTAGCGGCTGTACTTGTATAATTCAAGGAAGAGCTGCCGCCATGCTGTAAGCCTCGTGCCTAATTGAATCTACCCTTAAAAGCCCCCCCAAAAATCTATAGATAGTGCAAAAAAAATGCTTTCATACCTTTTCACATGTCCATTAAAACTACACAAGTGCTTCTTACATGCCCATCGCACCTCTGTCATGTGCCCTTTCACATTTCCCCCACTTACCTTTACAAAGCTTCTGCAGCAGCACAGATAAAGGAGGGAGAGCACACTGCACTCCCTCCTTCTCCCAGTACTATGCAGAAGTTAGCTGCTCCCAATTTATACCAAATCGGAGAATAAGTGAGATTAGGAGCAGTTGGCTGTGGACCAATGGAATTTGGGAGTCACAGTTATAAGCTGAAAGAGCCACAGTTTGGCCACCACTGGTCTAGAGTGTGGTCTCACTGATTATCTTTCTAGGAGGTGAATAGTACCTATATCTGTTCCAAAATGGGGCTCCAATATTCCATGATTCAGCCATGCAGCATCTTATCTTAAGACAATGGAAGCATCCAGAAGTCAAAGCTGCAGGAACAGGTAGGAGGAAGCAGCATAGGGTTGTATAAAGTTCTAACACTTGCAATACGCATGGCGTGCTCTTATAGTAGGGTGGCTACACCTCCTTATACGGTGTGCCACTGCTTGGATTCCCAATCACCAGTGTTCTCCTTTCCCAGGGTACTACAATGCCCAGCTATGGCTCTACTGGTGAATATGATGGATATCAGAAAACAAACACCTGTGAGGGAAGGTGGTGGAGGTAAGTATTAAGTATGTGTTGGAGGACATGGTCAAAAACAGTAAATAATATAGATATTTAGCATGATTTGCAAAGTCAGTAGGGAGTGCCCAGGTAGATCAATGCTTAAATTATAAAGATATAGTGCTGACATATTCTAGCAAAACAATGGAACAGTATGCCTTGTGTTACATATATAGGTTTAATATCACTTTTGTGTTAAATATGTATATCAATTTCAACTCATTTTAATTACAATTTACCATAATTTATTATTATTTAAATCACTCCTATCACAGCGGTCAATACAAAGATCTTTCTAATTCACTTTTGGAACAAGGACAAGTTGTGAATAGAGAAAAGGAAGTTTCACCATCAACATGCAGTAGGAAGGGTTCTTTACTGTAATGCTGGAGGATTCATGAGATCTATAGGGCAAATTTGCTAACAATTTATAATTGGATTCAATGCCTTTTTTTTAATAAGAAATGGTCTTTGTAGCAATAATTAGCAGAGAACATCATAGGGGTAATTGACCCAGGTTATTTATTTACCCCATTTTGGGGTCAATATGAATTTCACCCTATGAGGCTTTATTGGTAACTGCTGTGCTGTGGGCTGTGTTCTGCACTCCACTGGGTAAACATAATTAGAATTTATGAATGTTTGAACTAGATGTCTTTTTTCAACCTTGGCACTGTAACTATGTGACCCAACGGCAGGAGTACAAGAAGATGGGTGCCAAATGCTGGGGAACTGCCCTTTTTACTGCTTTCTCTCCATATGGTATTTCCAAGAGTGAATATATGCCTGAAGGCACAGTAAAATAAAAACTACTTTTGTATAATTACAGCCTGTTTATGTGTGTGTAGTTCAAATACATATCGGCCCAATGTCCTGGTTACATAAAATATGCATTAGCTGGACAAACTTTTTACAGGCTCATCAAACACTTGCTGGAAAACAACTAAAAAGACAACAGCATTCCATGCCAGAGGATACTGAAGCATAAGGTAGAAATGTATCTTGCATTGGGAACAACTGTAGAGGAAACGTCTGGTTGTGGTTTACACTGAATCAAACACTTACTTCTACATGCCGGTAGGTCATCATTGTAATATGCTGAAAAAATACCTTCTAGAAAAGGCACAAAAAAGGGGCATAAATATCAACATAAATAAATAACAAGAATGACACAGAAATAGCTTTTATTCTACTCAATCCAAAAATGTTAATACATGAGGACAGATACAAGGAAAAAAAAACTGTTTTAATTTAAATATTCATAACAGTAACCTTTTAATGTAATATATCACAGCATGTTTTACTTCTCTGTTCCGTAAGCTATAGATGATTGGGTTCATCATTGGGATGACCATTGTGTAGAATACAGACACCACTTTGTCTTGTGTGACGGAATAGTTGGAGGCCGGACGGAGATACATGAAGAAAACCGTTCCATAAAATAAGGCAACACATAACAGATGGGAAGAACATGTAGAGAAAGCTTTGTGTCTCCCTTCTGATGAGTGCATTGTCAATATGGTGACAAAAATATAGACATACGAGGCCAAAGTAACTAGTACTGAAGCAAGACCAAGGCAAAACACTACACCAAATATAATGGTCTTGCTCATATGTGTATCAGAACATGAAAGTTCCATAAGAGGAGGAATGTCACAATAGAAGTGGTTGATGACATTAGGTCCACAAAAATTCAAAACGAAAGTGCAAGATGTGTGAATCCCCGCAGTGCATAAACCACCAATATAAACAAAAATCATTATAATCACACATCTTCTCCTATTCATTATAAGCACATACAGAAGTGGGTGACATATTGCAACATAGCGATCATATGCCATAGCAGACAAAATATACCCTTCAGTGGTGGCAAACACAGCAAAGAAATACAACTGAAGCGCACAACCAATAAATGAGATTATTTTTTTCACCAAAAAAAAATCATATAACATTTTAGGAGCAATAACAGTGGAATAGCAAAGATCTGAGAATGACAAGTTGCTGAGAAAGAAATACATTGGATTGTGTAGGTCTCGAATGATCAGGATTATTACCATGATAGCAGCATTGCCAACAACAGTAATACAATACAGAAGTAAAAATAATATGAACAGGAACTGTTGCAAGTTTGGATCATTGGTGATGCCTACTATTAAAAACTCTCTAACAGTAGACTGGTTACCTTGAGTCATGGCTTTGATAGATTCTGCCATGTCTGCTGTGAAGAAAAACATGTCAATATAATATGATTTGATACAAATCTGAGGGCTATTACAATTTTATGTGTTCACTGATTTAATATGTCTAGTATATATATTTAACTTTAATTTATACAGCACCAAATATAACAACGCACTTCACAGAGAATGTTTCACTACTCAAATCACCCACTGTCTCATTGGAACTTAAAATCTGAGTTCTCAAACAAACATAAACCCACACAGACAGTACTGTAACATTTGCCTACCAGTACGTTTTTGAACTGTGGGAAGAAATTGGGGCACCCGGAGATAACAAACACAAACATGGGGAGCACAAAGCTCACATAAATAGTGCCCAGGTTGGAGACCTAGTCCTGTGAAACAGCAATGCTAACTACAGTGCCACTGTGTTATCCTGTACAATGTTACGGGCAAAATTTTAAATAAAAATCAAAACTAGTATCTCCGAAACAGACTTCTCCCTTTTAACCTCTGGCTTATGCAGGTTTATCATTCTCATTAGAGCTTTAGGGATAAATTCACAAGGGTTTTTACTTAAAGTCTCTTTGCAGTTATTATTTATTAATGAGGTGTATGCCCAAGGGCTTTATATCTCTTTTTAGGCTTGATATTATAAAGTCATCTATGCTTCTTTTACTTAAATTTGAAGTGCATTTAGGACAAATAAATCCTTATTTACTAATGATACAAAATGTCAGAAAATTATTTACACAGTATTTTATCATTATTATTATTATCATCATTTATTTATATGGCGCCACAAGTGTTCCGCAGCGTCTTACAAAGTACATAGACAAATAAGTAACCATTGACTTACAATACAATACAGGACATGGATAAACATTGCTATATTAGCGACCTTTACGTATAAAGGTGTTAGTTGCCCTAGTGGGGAGTAGCATAAGCAGCCAGGTGTTAGTTGCCCTAGTTGGGAGTAGCATAAGCAGCCGAGTGTTAGTTGCCCTAGTGGGGAGTAAGAGATAAATTAAATTACAGTAGGGAGAAGCACAAGAGGGTAGAGGGCCCTGCTTGAAAGAGCTTACATTCTAAAGGGAGGGGAAGCTAAACAGGAGTGACACAGAATGGGGTAGGCGGGGAGAAGGAAGATGTAGCAGCAAGTTAGGATGACAGCTGGAAGGCTTTAATGAAGTAGTGGGTTTTAAGAGCTCATTTGAAAGATTGTAGAGAGGTGCAGAGTCTGATGGGGAGAGGGAGGGAGTTCCAACGGTGAGGAGCAGCACGGGCAAAATCTTGGAAGCGGGAGTGGAAGGAAGTAATCAATTGGCATGAAAGGCGGCGTGTATTAAGTGAACGAAGAGGGCGGACAGAAGAGTGAAGGGAGATGAGATCAGAGATGTAAATGGGAGAGGAATGGGTGAGGGCTTTGTAGGTGAGTGTGAGAGCCTTGAATTGGGTTCTGAAAGGGAATGGGAGCCAGTGGAGGGCTTGCAAAAGAGGGGAGGCAGATGTAGAGGATTTGGAGAGGAAGATGAGCCGAGCAGCAGCATTGAGCACAGACTGGAGAGGAGAGAGATGGGATTTGGGCAGGCCAGCTAGGAGAAGGTTACAGTAATCCAATCTGGACATGACCAGTGAATGTACAAGGGTTTTGGTAGCATCTTATTCAAAGTATATTAGAATGCGAAGCCTATTAGAATGCTCATTCCATAATTTATCAGAAAATATGTGTTAAAGAATCCCTGAGACATTAAAAACTCTTGTACCAACCAGCAAATTAACTTAGAAGAACAGAATAAACTGAAGATGCTGCCTTACTTATTATTTATCATAATAGTTATTTCTTCAAAACCTATTTGAAATTGATTTATAATCAGGTAATAAAAATCCCCAAAAGCCTTTTTAAAGCCTATTTAAAGTTCACTTATATTGTAAATAGTTATGAAATATCCTGGCCTCATAACATATACAGATCTGCCCAGCTATTTTGTTGCTCATGGCGTGGCGTGAGTCACGCCATGGACTTGTGGCGTGGCGTGCAGGCCTCTGAGTCGCGCCATGGACTTGTGGAATACCGTGGTATTCTTCAACGAAGGATATGCTACGGCATGTAATATAGTGCTTAACCACTGGGTGGCGAGTGCTCCACTTTTGTAATTGCATGTAATACAGTGCTTAACCGCTGGGTGGCAAGTGCTCCACTGTTGTAATTTGTACTGAATGCCTTGTACTGAATGCCATAGTAAATTGGATGGATATCACATTCACATTCACAGCATTTGCATGTTCGCACAACCAATACTGTATTTTTAATGTCACATAATGTACATACAGTACAGTACTGTACCGTACAGTAAGATCTTATAACAGGATGCAAATCACTTCACATACAGTATTGTACGGTACATACGATACGGTGCAGTAACTGAACAGTAGAGAAGTTGCCCAAGTTGTTGTCACGGTATAACCAATACTGTAGATTAATGAGATGCACGCAGAGCTTTCACTGAGATGGGATGAATTACAGTATGACAATTTGTTTTAATTTTTTTTATTAAAAACAGCAGCGGGAGGAGTGCACAAGGATGAGGCCACTCTGTGCGGTTCACTGTAGCTGTCGTGTGGGCTAGTGGTTAGGTGATCACTTTGGTAGAATTATGGTCCCGGGTTCGATCCCTGGAAAAGAATACCGTACCATATATTTTTTTTTATTGTCACTGTCTGCTCTGGACACTATAGTGAAACTACTTTAGTAGTGTTGTACTGTAATACTGTAGTGTTGTTGTTTAAAAGGCTGCTTAAAAGTAAGACATTGCAAACTGATTGTGCGTTTAAATAGTGCAAAACTGTCGTCAATGTCTGCGCTGTGGTGGCTGTCTGCTTTGAGGGGTTGCAATGGGATTTCATGCGCATGCCCAGTGGAGGGGTTACAATGGGATCTTTAGCACCAAGAGAGGGCTCTGTATCACAAACTGTGCTTGGCAATAGTGACCATTGCCAAGGACACCATCCCCCGTCTGCTAGGACAACTAGTGTGCCGCTATGAATGTGCCTGTACTGTATATTAAAAACTGACGGTGCTGTTGAATTTAGCACCACAGAATAGTGATTTCATAACTGCAGAAACTGGTAGTGAATCTACTGTATAGAATGAGAGACAGGGCTCTGTATCACAAACTGTGCGCCCAAAAGGCAAAATGCAAACATGCAACAGCATAGATGCGTCTCAGCCTTACACACGATAGCTACATCCCTTGGACTGTGTCTGAGAGTGGTTTCTGACTGTGAGAGAGCACTCTGTGTTCAAAGTTGACTGTGCGTTTGAAGCGCAAAATAGCATTGCATTGCAAAATTATGACAATGGTAATGCTGTTCCAACCTTGCACACTAAGTACGGTAGTACTGGAATCTGTATGAGAGAGAGCTCTCTGTATTACACGGTTGGCGCTATGGTAGCTGTCAGCCATCTGCGATGGATTAGAAATGGAGGAGGTACGATGGGATCTGTGGCACCAAGCCATACGCCATGTAGCGCTATGCCATCACTGAGCATGCGCAGTTGGCTGTATTACTGCAGTCAGTACAGTACTGTATGCTGTTGAATTTCCATCTCTGGTGGGCGCATGCCCAGTAGGAGGGTTGCGATGGGATTTCTGGCGCATGCCCAGTGGGCCGAGAGTCATACACAGTGCATCAGGTCCCTTCCCCCAAAGCAAGCAAGAGCCTCTCATTACCATAATAAAGGATACTTTGTTAATCCATTTACTGTAAGCAGTCAGCTCTGCCCTAGTGTCCTGAAAAATGCTACGAATTGTGACCATTGCCAAGGACACCATCCCCCGTCTGCTAGGACAACTAGTGTGCCGCTATGAATGTGCCTGTACTGTATATTAAAAACTGACGGTGCCATTGAATTCAGCACCACAGAATAGTGATTTCATAACTGCAGAAACTGGTAGTGAATCTACTGTATAGAATGAGAGACAGGGCTCTGTATCACAAACTGTGCATGGAAAACGCAAACATGCGACAGCTTAGATGCATCTCGGCCTTACACACAATAGCTACATCCCTTGGACTGTGTCTGAGAGTGGTTTCTGACTGTGAGAGAGCGCTCTGTGTTCAAAGCTGACTGTGCGTGTGAAGCGCAAAATAGCATTGCATCACAAACTTATGACAATGGTGATGCTGTTCCAACCTTGCACACTAAGTACGGTAGTACTGGGATCTGTATGTGAGAGAGCTCTCTGTATTACATCTTCTTTTGCTCGGCGGCCATCTTAGTTTCAGTCGCAATATTGCTGTGTTTATCGTCCCGCTGCCTCGGTATGCCCCGTCCTTCACCCATCCCCGTAGACACTTATTTGTGTATCGAGTAACTATCACACACACCGATCGTTTCCTAGCCTCCCGCTGCCCCTCATAGTCTCTCGTGAGTGACAGTCCTGTACCTGCCGCCATCTTGTTTTGCTCGGCGGCCATCTTAGTTTCAGTCGCAATATTGATGTGTTTATTGTCCTGTTTGTCTCCTTCATACGGTAGATGCATATTTGCGTATTAAGGGGCATACTGTATGAAAGCTTGATGTGAGATTAAATTGGGAAATATATATCACTAATTAGCTTAAAATGATCATTTATTAAACACAGCCTGCAAAATGAAATTTACTAGCTGGTTATACTGTACAGTACAGTATATACCGGTGTACACATGTAACGGCTGATGTACAGTAAGAATGTAATACCCCCGTGTTTTTTAAGATACTGAACAGTAAATTATGTACTGTATACTGTACTCAGTCTGTATACTCAGCAACAGTACTGTACCGTATTTCTCTTGTTCTCTCCACAGATTTTGTCGTCAAACATGGCAAAAATCAGCAAAGCCATCAGCAAGATAATTGCAAGCATGAAAAAAGAACACAAAGCAACATGACAGATCCAGGCCTGGCTGAAAGAGTGTGGTGTTCTTGTTAGTTTACAGACTGTGCGCTATCATGCATTTGAGAGAACGCGGACCAGATATAGATTTCCTTCTAAATGCACATGGTAGGTACTTTACATCAACCTTTTTTTATTATACTGTATGTTGCTAGATTGCTACTGTATTGTGTTCCAATTTCAACACTAACTGTCCAATAATTGCTACAGTATATGCTCTGTATGTGTTCTACCGTAGGAGCGTCAAAAAGATTGTGCACAAATTGACTTGTGAGGATGATGAGCATACAGCTTTACAAATAAAACATATTCTAAAAGCAGAATGTGACCTGGACATCTCCTGTTCCAGCATCAAACGGATGCGTAAGGAACAGGGATGGACTTTTGGCCCTACAAGGTACTGTACATAAAATATATATATACTATATATTAATAATGCACTGATTTTACATGACAGTAAACTAAAACTTGTTTTTATTCCACAGGATAAATCCCATGATAAGGGATGTTAATAAAGTAAAGAGAGTTGAACAAGCACGATGGTGGATAGAGAGTGGAGAGAATTTTAATGACGTAATTTTCACAGATGAAACTTCCATGTCTCTCGAGAGGTTATCAAGACTGTCCTTCCGACACCGTGCACATCTCTCACTTAAACCACGTCCGAAGCATCCGTTAAAGGTCCATGTATGGGGAGGTATATCTCGTTGGGGTGCAGGACCGATCTATATTTTTGAAGGTGCAGTACAGTAATGTTTGTTGTAAAAATTATTTACAGTCCTGTACAGTCTACGCTTGTTACTGACAATTTCTCATCTCTTTAGGCATCATGGATAAGACCTTCTTCCAAGAAAAAATAGTAAATTGCTGTATGGTGCCATTTGTGAGAAAATGCTTTCCATCAGGACATCGATTATTCCAGGATAATGATCCAAAACATTCGGCTTCAGCGAAATTCATGGAAGAGAGAGGGATAAATTGGGAAAGCACACCACCAGAGTGAGTATTGTCCTATAGTACTGTATTAACTGTTTATTGTACCAAAAAGTATGTACAGTACCGAGCAGTAATTATTCTAGTACACTTTTTACTAAAGTACAGTACTGTGACTGAATATTTGATTTTTTTTTTTTACTTTCCTGTAGGTCACTGGACATGAATCCCATTGAAATGGTCTGGGCTCAGTTGAAGAGGTTCATCAGGTCTGATGTGAAACCAACAACTAAACAGGAACTTTTGGATGGGATAATGAAGTTTTGGAGAACAGTATTGACACGTGCCCAGTGTAACAATTATATTGATCATCTCCATAGAGTCTTACCAGTTGTCATCGAAAGAAACGGTCAAGCAACTGCTATGTAGCTTATACTGTACTGTATATAATTAGTAATGTGGAGGAGGGGTTTAACTTCCTCTTTTCAGTTTGTGATCCGGACTGCTAAGTACTGTACACTGTGTCCATACTGTATGTAGAGTATTGTGGTTGTGCTTTCTAATTTATTTTATAAGCTCTTTATTTACAATAACTTTCCCTTACTGTACCTTATGTACTGTACTTCATACTTTTCCTCTTTTCCATACACCTACTTTTACTGTACATTGCCCCCTGTTCCAAGGCACACATTGGCATCGTCACAGATTGTGCTGCAGCTGCCAGTTTCTGCTACTGCGCTTGATGTTGCCGTTTGTAATGCAGATGTTTCAAGTTTTCAGGTTCCTTTGGTTCATATACAGTACAGTAGTAGTGGCTGCTTCAACATCCACATCCATAGTTGCAGACATACAGTACTGTACAGTAGTCGGTGCACCGTGCATTGAGAGACAGGCTTCTACTGTACATCTACTGTATGGTTGGAGCGGCGGTCCCTTCGACATCAGGATAAGGTGAGAAAATCATTTTCGCTAATGTTAGTGCTCTGTTATCGCATTCAGACGAATCTTCTGATACTTCTAGCTCCCTGCCAGTTTGTTGTTTGGGAAACCCAGGGCCACCTGCTGCTACAGTAGGGGGGGGGGGGTTTGGAGTTATTTTCACTTTTGACCTCAAAATGACAGCTGGTGTTCACCTCCATCTGGGGCACCCAAATACTGTCTTGTTTCATGTATTTTTTTTTTATCATTATATGGGCTGTGGGCCTAGGGGCACTGCTTAGAGTATTTCACCACCAGGCTTAATTATAATACAAATTAGTTATTAATAAATTTGTTAGGCTGGTTAGTTAGGGCATATACAGTATATTAATGTGGAGAAGTAGATTAGTGTGACACTATTAGAGCAGGGAAGGGCCCTGCACAGCGGATTCTCTCTCCTACGGTACAGGGTGTGTGGGATCAAGCAGGATGAAGAACAAGAGCATCTCCGGTGAGAACCTGTGTGTCTGTCTTTTACTGTCTGTTTGTCTCTGCCTATCCTCCTTTCTTCAGGGCGTACAGTGGACCTTGCACTCCAATGCAAGGTAGAGTCTGCACCTGGTATAGGTGAAACTCTGGATCTGAGGCCAAAAGTGTCAGTGATGATTTTAACTTAAAAGCCTAATCTTTTTGTGTACTGTAGTCCTCGGTCCAGTAGGGCGTATCGGTCGGCATTGAGGAAGGACTGTTCTCACGTCATCTCCTTCCTCCTACTGTAGGTACTGTACAGTAGTTATGTCCGTGTCCAGCTTGGAATTCCAGGACATGCCAGCGGTAGAAGAAAGAAGCTTGGGACGGTAGAGGACTACAGGGGTGGAAAGCTAAACAAGTCCCCCCCCCCCCTCTGTACAGCATGTTACTGTAGGTTAAATAAAAATTGTCATTAATTTATACAATTGGTGTTTGTACTGTATGTACTGTAATTCAGTCTTTAAGTGCGCCTGAGACCCAACACATGCATCTGTCATTAAAAAGGTACAAAAAGTCAATAACACACAGATGCAGGGGTGTACCATCCTATTGGACAGGATTTCACTCACCAGGGGCGCGCTGGCCAATGTGGGTTGCCGCCCACAGTCATATACTGTACAGTATCCCTGTTGCCCATCACAGTGATTTCACAGCTGCCCGGCACTTACAGTAGAATACAGTACAGTAGACATACAGTACTGTATACACTGAGGGCCGTTTTCAATTTAGGGGTGGTCTATTTACTTTTTTTAGCCGGTCTCGTCTTTTCACTCCAATGGGTCTATTTACTGTACTAAGGAGTGTTACGAGACAGAGTGAAAAGTGATAAAAAAGTGATAAGGTGTCAGTCAATCAGCTCCCAACTGTCATTTTTCAAACACAGCCTGTGAGATGACAGTTGGGAGCACATTGGTTGGCACTTTTTCACCCATTGGAGCAAAAACACATGATTGGCTTAAAATTTTTTTGCAGATTACGTCATTTCGCCAGGCGTAAAATTATCGCTGTATTCAATTTGAAAGCTTTTCTGCCTACCGTAGGCGGGAAGTCAATGCAATGTACAGTAAGACAGTATGTGAAAAAGCTTAGCCTACTGTATGAATAGCAGGCGGAAAAAATTGGTGAATTGGGGTGCAACGTTGCGGGAAGCCTTCAACGTGCAGCCTTAAGACAGTCCCCTAAAGGTACTGTAAACTGCGTAACTTTTTTTTTTTTTTTTAAAAAGTCAGAACACACTAAAAATTCACTTTCATTTTGGGGGTGGAAGAAAAAAAATTGGGGGGAAAAAGTTAAACATGTAGGGGTAAATTTACTAAGATGGGAGTTCTATTTAAGAAGTTACTGTACTGTATGTTGCCCATAGCAACCAATCAGATTCTACTTCTCATTTATCTACAGTAGCACCTTCTAGAAGATACAGTAATACCTGGAATCTGATTGGTTGCTATGGGCAACATCACTTCTTAGTAGAACTCCCATCTTAGTACATTTACCCCCTAATATATAAAATGTACTGAGTTTAGTAAGGGTTGGATAACAATACTGAACAAAAGTAGTGAAGACTTTAAAAAAAAAAAAAAAAAACGCTACATGGGTATACTGTAGATCTGGACATGCGCCTGAGATACGATGATGTACAGTATTGTAGGAAACACTCAAGCCAGGTGCAACCTTGGTATTGCAGGCGGCTGTAGTGTAATGGTAAATAATCAAACCAATACATTACGCTGCCTGTACAACCCTTTTGCGGGTTCGAAACTTGAAAGGTTACACTTTTTATTTTTTATTATTATTACACAGTCAAGGTTACACTTTTTTGTCATAAAGTACTGTGGCATAGAAATACCAGAATATCTGGATAATGTATCAGTGAAGATTTAAAACAAAATAAAATTACCGTATACAGTATACTGTAAAGGTCTCGAACCAGCGGGACAAGAAAATGGTAGATGCAGTAGGACTAGGCATTAGCCCCCTAGACTACTGCATCTACTGTTCCTAGAGTCATGGAATCACTACAATGTCTACCGTATTGTACTTACTATAATACAGACAACTGGGCATGCGCAGTGCTATGAGACTCAATACACCACAGTGTAGCGTGCAACTAGCAATGCGGTATACTGTATGGCGTACTGTATGGAGCAACAAACTACAGTACTGTAGCTGGGCACATCTACAGTACAATATATTGATTTTTGTAAGGGTTGGATAACAAGACTGAACTACAGTACTATAGTGAACATTAAAAAAATAAATTAAATTATCAAGGTCTCGAACATAAGGAGAGAAGTGTAAGCAAGACGGATCACCTAACCCCTTGCTCACAAGTCTCTCCTAGTAAGAATTGCATCTGTCCTCTACAGTACTTTATGTGACATCTACAGTACCATACGATGAAGTACTCAGGCGTCTGTAGCGCAGAGGTAAGAAATCGAACTTCTACATTGCAGACGTCTGTACAACCCGGTTCCGGTTCGAAACCTGGAAGGTTAAACTTTTTTCTTATTATTATTATTAGACAGTCAAGGTTACACTTTTTATTTTTAATATTATTATTACGCAGTCAGTGTAATAATAATATTAACACACTTTCACTGTGTGTGAATCTTGACCCGCTACTGTACAGTATGATCTTCCATACTGTACGCCATGGCATAGCGATACAAGGGTATGGCTATGGCGCAGCACCACTGGCAATGCATTGCAACCCCGCCACTAGGCACACGCCAGAGATCCTATTTGTACCGTAACCCATCAGAACTGGCTATAAGTCACCACAACGCAAACTGTACAGACATTGACGCAATTTTGCAGTTTAAACGCAGAGTCAGTTTGTACTACAGGGACCTCTCTCTTAAACAGAGTCTACTATCAGTTACTGAACACATTAAATTACTAAAGTTTCCAAGTCTGGGACAGCATTGTCATTGACGCAAGTTTGCGCTCTACATCACAGTCAGTATGTAATACACAGCCTTCCCTCCAAACTACCGTAAGTCCACTACTGTAGCACTTTCTGAAGTCATGAATTTACTATTGTGTATACTGTACGGTAAGTCTCGGACAGTGCAGAATGGCACAAGTGTGAAAATTCAACAGTACTGTAGCAATACAGACAACTGGGCATGCACCATGGCATAGCGCTACTTAGTGTATGGCTTGGCTCCACTGGACATGCGGCACACATTCTATTGTGATTGAAACCTGACCACTGGGCATGCGCAGACATTGACGCAATTTTGATGCAATTTTGGGGTTTAAACGCGCAGTCAGTTTGTTATACAGAGACCAGTCTTCTTATCAGGGCCCATTGCCACTTGATGGTAATAAAAAAATTACTATAATGTCCACGTCTATGTCAGTGCCGGCATTGACGCAAGTTTGCATTCTAAGGTACAGTACTGTACTGTATGTACAATGATAAAAATCCTATTTTCGCTGTTTGACTCCCGAAGCACTGGGCAGGCATGCGCTCCACATGTACTGTATTGAATACTGAATATTTTAAGTGAAGATTTTAAAAATAAATTTAAAAAACATACTGTATTTTCAAGGTCTCGAACCCACGGAACAAGAAGAGGGGAGAAGCAGTGAGACTAAGCATTAGACTGCTAGGCCACACGCTTCACCCATTACTAGAGTTCTGTAGTTTGTAAAGTCTAATGTCTAAGTCTGGGACAGTGCCGACAGTATTTACATTTGTGCAAACACAGTATGATTTCAACGGCACAGTCAGTGGGTAATACAGAGCTTACTGATTTCAAACTGGATTAGACATTCTTCTACCGCTTTATTATACCGTACATTCCTGATTCCATGTGGAAAACGCTGTAATACTGTATAGTGTACCGAATCACCGCTTCTGTCAAACAATCATCGGGCGGTGATACAGAACATACCGTATGGTACATTGGAAATCAAACGCATGCGCTATGTAGTTTAGGAAAAGTGACACCTGGTGGGCAAAATGTTGTATTACACGTAATGAAATCAGACGCATGCACTATGTAGTTTAGGAAAAGTGACACCTGGTGGGGAAAATGTTGTATTACACGTAATGAAATCAGACGCATGCGCTATGTAGTTTAGGAAAAGTGACACCTGGTGGGCAAAATGTTGTATTACACGTAATGACTTTTTTCATTACTAAACTTTCTTTGTTGCGCGACTCATGGCGTGGTGTGTGGCGCGCCATGCGTGGCGTGAGAGATAACGCTGTGATGCCACGTTATAGCTGGGCACATCAGTATGCACATGTATGTGCATACATAGAAATGGGCAGGACAGTATGTAATAAGAACTATGAACTGCATTACAATTCAGCCTCACCAAAACAGGCCATACTCCACCTTCTATAATCAGTCTATTGTTTTGTAGGTTTGTTTCTGCGAGTTCTGTGCAACTTTACAAATCGCAACCTATTACATCTGGAGAATTGTATTTTTAACATAGAAAGCATCTGGACGGTGTGTTTGTCCGGTGCAAGAAGGGTGTATGCCAACTCACACCTATATAGCCAAAATCTCAAATTTTTTAGAAACTCAAACCCTATTACACTTACCCCTTAGACTTTGTTACGGGTTGGAGGGGGCCAGATTACAAATACATACATCCTCAGAGTCCCCATATTGGCAGGACAGCCCCGATTTTGGACTACTGTCAGGACATTAATCAGGATTTGTTGTGTGGTTGGGAGACGTTGCTGCACACCATGGAGGTAGGTCTCTGCACTGCGTGTGGTACAATGATTAGCATTTACTTACTGACCAAAGCGGGTGAGCCCATCCCCATAACCCCCCCCCCCGTTGTGTGCCCACAGTCAGGGCCCATCCCTATGTCAGGATCTTACATACTGAAAGATATGGAAGTTGATAAGTTATAGTAGAATGTAGAGGATCATCACACGGCCCAATCCATTTTCACTGTTTAGCCACTGTCTAACCACATTTTAACTATGACTGAAATGGAAGATCTCTGCTTCCCCTCCTGGTTGCTCTAAGTGCTAGGTAAGTGCGTTATTTGTACAATATTTATTATTATTAGTTCAGGGCATCCCACACACCTATTTGATCCCCATACACCCCAGTGTATCACTGTAAGGCTCCGGTGGGTGGCTAGCCACATCAGTCGGTTGCCGGCCACTGGGGAGAGAGGAGATGGCCCTGCACAGGGAGTGCACACAGGCCCCCTCCTCTCTTAAGGCGCCCCTGCAACCAGTCATATAGTACACGATGCAGTGATGAAGCTGTGTCTGCATTGTGACATCACAGGACATGCTGTGAGCTGTCAGCCTGTGGCAGAGGTAACACTCTTATGTAGAGAAGATTAGAAGCAACAGG
The DNA here is from genome assembly GCA_031769625.1 of Taudactylus pleione. Lineage (NCBI taxonomy): Eukaryota > Metazoa > Chordata > Amphibia > Anura > Myobatrachidae > Taudactylus > Taudactylus pleione. The sequence goes on along the minus strand of JAUIMM010000064.1, from coordinate 13,909,281 downwards.
TATTTTCTTTATCAGACGGTACAACAGGTGTACGCTTAATCGGAAGGTACGTAACTTGCTATTTATAGACAAAAACAAATCTTCTATCTCAGATTGCTGCTTTACATGACAAAACACTACATTAGAATTAAAAAGGGCAAGTGTGATTTGTGTGGTATATTAAGCTCCACTCAGCTCAGCACAATATTGTCTTTAAGTAATATATAATATATCCACCCATTTTCATATACATCAGATGTTTTATTTCCATAATGGCCTGAATCATGGTGTGTAGTGATCTATGCACTTCTCTCACACTGACTGGGTTATGTGACGTGGGACACTGTGTAGTAAGAGTCCATCATGATCCTGTTACTCATGCCCCAGAACCAGAGGAAGAAACCAAGAAGCAGTGATATCTGGGGGCTTTGACTGTAATCAGACCAGCTGACTGTTACAGGAGATGTTAGGAAGAAGTCCTAAAATGAGAGGAAATAAAAACCTTGCCAGCTGGTGAAGAAGATTGGTCTCCAGTGTGCAGGATTGTATTACTCCAAGACTTTGCACGAGATCAGTTAAATGATGGTGCATTGGAAATACCTTCAGATATTTTGTGAAAGTGAATGGAGTATGGAAGCCTGAGAGAGAACCATACTTTATAATAAAAAGGGACCTGCCATATAGGGTAGTGGTGGTACAAGAGAAAATAGTTAATCAGCTCTTGGTGCCACAGGTACATGTCTCTTTGGTATTGTCAACAACCCATATACACCTTGTGGGAGGGCATTTGGGAGAGGAGAAAACTCTCATTGGGGTGCTCCAGAGGTTTTAATTGCCGAGCAGCCACATGGCGGTCAAGAGATACTTCCAAGCTTGCACAGTCTGCCAACGGACTGCCCATAAACCTGTTTCCCAATTCTGTTAGTAAAGCAACACTTAAAGGAAGCACTGGGGCTGTAAAAGAGGGGTTACGATACCCGAAACACCATAAGCACCTTTAATTCAGGTGACAAAGTGCTTGTTCTGGTACTCACTCAAGAGAGCAAATTGTATGCACATGGGCAAGGCCCTTATGAAGTGATAGAGGCCGTAGGACCGGTAAATTATAGAGTATGGCAGCTGGGTAGATGGCGAATAGAGCAAGTCTATCATGTCAACCGATTGAAACCGTGGGATTTCCTCATCAAATTCTTCACAAATTTTACGTCCTGGGATCTGCGGACCCTTTCATCCTTGACCCCCACCTCAACAGACGACAGAGGGAGGGGACAGGAAAATTAAAACTATAATCTGATACAGAACCGCATTTAAAACTTCAGGGGCAGCACAACCGCCCTTATTTTAGCTTTGCAGTGGAACATAGAGCTGGGGCTCTCCATGGTAATGCTGAGGCCCTGTCACAAGTTTGTGCTTCCCAGGGTAGCTGATTGGCAAAGCTAAGAAGGGTGAATTGGGAAAAAGGGTAATCTTTTCCAGACAAAGAGTCTGCTTTGCCAAGTATGGCAGAGCGGGTTGGGTATGAGATCCCAGGGGTCGGGTTGCCACTGGTCAGAATGCCGACAGTGGCATCATGACAGTCAGAATCTTGATACCCATAAGGAAGAAGGTAAGTCTAACCCTTACCCCTACCTCCCCGATGTCTAAACCTAACCTCTCCCCCGAGTGTCTAAACCTAACCTCCCCCTCCCCGCACCCTAAACCTAACCCTCCCCCCTAGTGCCTAACCTTCCCCCTAATGCTTAACCCTCCCCATAAACCCAGATACTTACCTTCAGGATGCCGGCAGTCGGGATTCTGCTGTCGGGATTTCGGCGTCGGTATTTGGGCCATTGGCATCCCGCACGGCGGGATGCTGGCTACATCCTGGCAGAGCTAAGGTGAAGGATATGTGGAAAAGAGGGTACATTGCAATGTTCTGATGTCCAGAATCAGACTCACTCCAAAAGACAAGGGACAAACGAGGTTAAAGATCCTGCTGTCTCTTACAGGAAAGGTTTTATACACAGCTGGTTTATATAGGTGTGATTGCTCTGAAGGGTGTGATGGATAAAAGGATTGTGGGATCCGGTGGGTGGGGTTTCCTACTCTAATAATAGCTGAAGCTGGTGAAGCATAGCTAGTGTCATGAAGCCATCCCATGTATACAAGTGTGCTGTAATAACATTTGTGATGAGTAAAGAAACCATCTGACATAACCGACCAGTGTGAAAAGTTGTTAGTTTGCACTCCGGTTTCAACATGATATATATATATTAAAGATGGATTTCTTATACAGAATTATATAACTTATATTACCCATAGTCCTTTGTACAAAAAGTAAAGGAAATACCACCATTTCCTGGTAGTAGGGCAGTAATGCCAACTAGTACATCAAATGTGCTCAACTAGACAAAAAACCTATGTATAGTCCAGTACTACTGCACACTCAGAGTATAGGTAATTCTAAAAGATTGTAGTCCAGCCCATGAGGCCCGCTCTGGCCCCCATTAGCTCTGCTCCATAAACCCAGCACTAACCACAGTAGACAGTAGCGGGCGCCATGCTACCAATTGAAACAACACCCTCTTTATAGATGGGTTCCTAACCAGGAGAGGGGAGAGCGATTCTAAATGTCTTCTATTTTTACATTTTATTTTTGTTTGAGAAAGCTCTTTTTGTGCAAAATGCTGAGTGATACAGTCTGGGCAATCATTAGATGATAAAAGCATACATGGGGAAAGTACTAGTTACATCTACTGGATCCCGTGAAGATACTGGACTTCAGGATACAGACGCCGGAATTCAGATGCCTGTTAGAATACAGACGCCTGCGTACCTACGGATAAAGATACTGATGACGGCATCCCGAATGTAAGTGTGCGGGTTAGGCCAGGAATGGGGGGGGGGGTTAGGTTTAGGGACCTGCCTGGGTGGGTTAGGGACCGAACGGGGAGGGTTAGGCTGCGGGGAGGATGGATTAGTCACCACCGGGCAGAGGTTAAGGTTAGGGTGCGAGAAGGGAGGGTTAGGTTTAGGGTGCGAGAAGGGGGGGTTAGGTTTAGGCACCACCAGGGAAGGGTTAGGCTACGTACAGGCCCCTGTTGGGATGCTCACCATCGGTATGCCGCTGTCGGTCTTCTACCGCCGACAAGTCATACTGATTCCACATCTACATTTCAGTTTGTACATTGCTGCCAGAAACTACTGCTCTGCTGTCTTTGCTATTTTGGCTGCTGTTAAAGTAATATGTAGGCTGGGTTCAGAAAGCTCAAGGTCTAGCTAAGGTCTAGAGCAACACATTATATGTGAGCCAGGAGGACTATAGACCCCAAACTGTACATGGTGATGAAACATAACATGTCTGCAGTTAGCCTATAACCGATGATAGTGCTGATGTTAACCGTAGCCCCATAGACAAAGAGAGGAGAGGTTCAGTTGTTTGAGAAGCAGACTTCAGTCTGCTGAAATAGCATCTTTGTCTCCTCCTGGTCATCCAGTGCTACCTCCGAAGGCTGTGGCAGCCATAACATTGTCTGCAGAATTAACTTCTCTACCACCTCGGCGTCCAGTGCTTCCTCTGCGGCAGATGAATCATTGAAGCTGCGGCTCATGGGTTGAGCATACTTGCCTACCCTCCCAATTCAGCAGGGAGCCTCCTGAATTAGGTGCAGCCCCTGGCCCCCCGGTAAGGCAGGCAAGCCTTGCGGCGGCCGCAGCCCCCTCATCCCCCCGCAATTACCTGTGACCCCCTGCAGGGGTGGTGACGTGATTCACGCTGAAAAATGTCATTTTGGCCCCGCCCTCTGCTTCACAATGCCTGTAATATCAGCATTGTGTAGACCACAAATGGCTGTCATCTGTATGGCAATGCCCCCTTGTGCTGGCCATGCCCCCCAGCCCTGCCGATCTGGCTGCTCCCTCCCGGAAGGGGCAGCCAGAAAGTTGGCAACCATGGGGTTGCGGCACTGTGAAAGCAAATAAAAATGGGCCCAACTTTTGCAAAGATAGATCCCCTCTGCCGGGGTCAGGAGCAGGCAGCGGCTGGGGAGACAGATGCTGGCTACCGACGCAGTCATAATGTCCACTCCTCTACAAAGCCTGATCCCAAAAGGGGATTCAGGCAACCGACAGAATAAACAAAGAATAAAAAGTGTAAAGAAATGTATCCTAGCTCCAAATCTCTGTGCCTCTCCTGCAGGCACAAAACTAAAGTTGCTGCAGCAGGTGGGAGGGCTTAAAGGGGGGGAGGAGGTGAGAGTTTCAGCTCCAATAGTTTTAACTATTTACTGCTTACTCCTCAGTCTTCCTTCTAAACCCACAGTGCAACCCTGCAGTGTCCCCCAGAATGTACAAAATTGGAAGCTCCTTTCTTTATAGTCTTTGTAATTTATCACATATTACAATTCCAACATCTAATTTTTCTGGAATTATCATCTTCTATTTACATGGTTCCATAGTGACGTACATACTGGATGGAACATACAGGAAAATTACAGTACATGGATGATCAAACAGTAATCATCAAGATACCAGCTTTTCATATATATACATAACTACAATCCACAGACAACATACAGTTATGGTCAACATTATTGTCACACTTGCATTTTATGTACAACCTGTACAATAAGTTCAGAAATAAATGGAATTCTACCAACTTCATAACATCAGAACATTTTAAAAGGTTTGATGTAGTCGGAAAGTCATGATGCCAGCGGTCAGAATTCTGGCACCAGAACCCCGACTGTTGACATCCCAACAGTGAGTATTAGGGTAAGGGTTAGGGTTTAGGCACTAAGGGGAGGGTTAGGTATAGGCTGTGGGGGGGAGGGTTAGGATTAGGCTGCGGGAGGGGAGGGTAAGGGATAGGTTGTGGGAAAGGCGTGATAGGGGGAGGGTTTGGGTAATGGTTACTTACCAAATTCTGTCGGGATGCCACTGTCTGTATTCTGACCATCGGGATTCCGTACCAAATCCTTTAAAAGGATGTCCAACGTTATAAGCAAAATAAAATAAAAATCCTTACTATTTTGTTGTATAAACTTTGGTAACAATGCCTCTAACTATTTTTTGTAGCCATCTATAAGCTACTTGAACCCATCTGCTGGTAGTTTCTCTCAACCTTCCATTGCAATTTGTTGAAGCTCTTGAATGTTTGCAGGATTCCTTTTCCCAATGGCAGATTTAATCTCTCTCCAAAAATTTTAATTGGATTGAAATCAGGACTCATTGCTGACCAGTTTAAAAAAGTCCATTCTTTCATTTTCAACCATTCTTTTATGTTTTTAGTAGGGGTGTGCACCGGCCACTTTTCGTGTTTTGTGTTTTGGTTTTGGATCTGGATCTTTCTTCGTGTTTTGGATCTGGATTGGTTTTGCCAAAACCACCCTTCCGTGTTTTGGGTTCTGGGTTTTGTGTTTTGGATCTGTATTTTTTTTTTAAAAAGCATAAAAACAGCTAAAATCACAGAATGTGTGTGTTTTTCTGCTCCTATGCTATTGTTAACCTCATTAACCTTAATTTCCACTCATTTCCAGTCTATTCTGAACACCTCACACCTCACAATAGTGTTTTTATATCCAAAAGGTTGCACCGAGGTAGCTGGATGACTATGCTAAGAGATACGAGTGGGCAGCACAAACACGTGGTCCATCTAGGAGTGACACTGCAGTGGCAGACAGGATGGCAGTTTGAAAAACTAGGCCCCAAACAGTACATAATTCAAAGAAAAAAAAGAGGTGCAAGATGGAATTGTCCTCCCACCCACCCTTATGTTGTATAAACAGGACATGCACACTTTAACAAACCAAACATTTCAGCGCCTGGGTCTGCCACACGACTGTGGCTGAAATGATTGGTTCGTTTGGGCCCCCACAAAACAAGCTGGCAATTAATCTGTCCCTGCACAAACTGGCTCTACGGAGGCAAGATGTCGTCCTCATCCTCCGATTCCTCACCCTCTTCAGTGTTGTGTACATCCTCATCCTCACAGAGTATTAATTCGTCCCCACTGGAATCCACAACCACAGGTCCCTCTGTACGTCCTGGAGGCTGGTCTCCCTGGAAGAGTTGATAATTAATTTTATGAACATCATCTTGTGGAAGCAACCTCCTACGCCTTTTGCTGACAAGGTTCCCGGCTGCACTAAACACTCTTTCGGAGTACACACTTGAGGGGGGGCAACTCAGGTAAAATAGAGCCAGTTTGTACAGGGACCTCCAAATTGCTTCTTTTTCCTGCCAGTACAGGTATGGACTGTCTGACATGCCTACTTGGATGCTGTCACTGATGTAATCCTTTAACAGACAGACGCACGCTTGTCGCTGCTGCTTTAAGGATGCAGGTGCGGCTACAGCCCACACATTTCACAAAGACAGAAAAAAAAGAAGAATATTTTTATTGTTTGTGGAGCGCACTTTGAGGGTGTCACCACCCTTTAACAGACAGACGCACGCTTGTCGCTGCTGCTTTAAGGAAGCAGGTGCGGCTACAGCCCACACATTTCACAAAGACAGAAAAAAAAATAAGAATTTTTTTATTGTTTGTGGAGTGCACTTTGAGGGTTACACCACCCTTTAACAGACAGATGCACGCTTGTTGCTGCTGCTTTAAGGATGCAGGTGCGGCTACAGCCCACACATTTCACAAAGAAAAGAAAAAAAATAAGAATTTTTTAATTGTTTGTGGAGCGCACTTTGAGGGTTACACCACCCTTTAACAGACAGACGCACGCTTGTCGCTGCTGCTTTGAGGACAGTATCATATGCAGTGACAGTAGACTTGTCAGAAATTGTTGGCACGTCCTTCAGTCCGGACCAGATGTCCAAACCGGCCCTTGACTTATGACACAGGTGCACCCTTGGCGCTGCTACTGTGTTGCTGCACGTGCGGCTACATTGCACTCAAGTCACAAACACATAAAAAAATATTTTTTATTTTTTGGAGCACTTTGAGGGTTACACCACCCTTTAACAGACAGACGCACGCTTGTCGCTGCTGTTTTAAGGATGCAGGTGCGGCTACAGCCCACACATTTCACAAAGACAGAAAAAAAAAGAAGAATATTTTTATTGTTTGTGGAGCACACTTTGAGGGTTACACCACCCTTTAACAGACAGACGCACACTTGTCGCTGCTGCTTTGAGGATGCAAGTGCGGCTACAGCCCACACAATTCACAAAGACAGAAAAAAAGAATATTTTTATTGTTTGTGGAGCGCACTTTGAGGGTTACACCACCCTTTAACAGACAGACGCACGCTTGTCGCTGCTGCTTTAAGGATGCAGGTGTGGCTACAGCCCACACATTTCACATAGACAGAAAAAAAAAAGAATTTTTTTATTGTTTGTGGAGCGCACTTTGAGGGTTACACCACCCTTTAACAGACAGACGCACGCTTGTCGCTGCTGCTTTGAGGATGCAGGTGGAATCTAGACGGGATTTGGAACCGGGGACACACTACCTCCATCAATTGTCTAAATCCCACTGCACTAATGGCGGATACCGGACCCACGTCTAACACCAACATAGCAGTCAAGGCCTCAGTTATACGTTTTGCTTCAGGATGACTGCTGTCGTACTTCATCCTCATCGCTAGGGACTGTTGGAGGTTCAATTGTTTAGTAAAAGTGGTGGTGTTCCTACTTCCTCTCTGGGATGATGAACAACTCCCAGCAGCAGCAACAGCACTAGGAGGAAGTGGTTCTTGATCTTTCCCTATTTTATTTTTATCAGAGAAAGTTTGGTCCTCCATTTATGTTATATTGATATATACGTGCAGCTAAAGCGCACACAAACACAGAAAATATTTTTTTATTTTTGCTGGAGAGTAGTGCACTTTGTGGGTTACACACCCTTTAAGAAATGAGCCAGCCGGCTCTTTACTTATGGGACACAGGCGCACGCTTGGCGCTGCTCCTTTGTTGATGCACGTGCGGCTACTGCACACACAATTCACAAACACAGAAAAAATATTTTGTTATTTGGTTTGGAGTGTACTTTGGGGGTTACACCACCCTTTAACAGACAGACACACGCTTGTCGCTGCTGCTTTAAGGATGCAGGTGCGGCTACAGCCCACACATTTCACAAAGACAGAAAAAAAAATAAGAATTTTTTAATTGTTTGTGGAGCGCACTTTGAGGGTTACACCACCCTTTAACAGACAGACGCACACTTGTCGCTGCTGCTTTCAGGACAGTATCATATACAGTGACAGTAGACTTGTCAGAAATTGTTGGCACGTCCTTCAGTCCGGACCAGATGTCCAAACCGGCCCTTGACTTATGACACAGGCGCACGCTTGGCGCTGCTACTGTGTTGCTGCACGTGCGGCTACATCGCACTCAAGTCACAAACACATAAAAAAAATAATTTTATTTTTGGAGCACTTTGAGGGTTACACCACCCTTTAACAGACAGACGCACGCTTGTCGCTGCTGCTTTAAGGATGCAGGTGCGGCTACAGCCCACACATTTCACAAAGACAGAAAAAAAAAGAAGAATATTTTTATTGTTTGTGGAGCACACTTTGAGGGTTACACCACCCTTTAACAGACAGACGCACGCTTGTCGCTGCTGCTTTAAGGATGCAGGTGCGGCTACAGCCCACACATTTCACAAAGACAGAAAAAAAGAATATTTTTATTGTTTGTGGAGCGCATTTTGAGGGTTACACCACCCTTTAACAGACAGACGCACGCTTGTCGCTGCTGCTTTGAGGATGCAGGTGGAATCTAGACGGGATTTGGAACCAGGGACACACTACCTCCATCAATTGTCTAAATCCCACTGCACTAATGGCGGATACCGGACCCACGTCTAACACCAACATAGCAGTCAAGGCCTCAGTTATACGTTTTGCTTCAGGATGACTGCTGTCGTACTTCATCCTCATCGCTAGGGACTGTTGGAGGGTCAATTGTTTAGTAAAAGTGGTGGTGTTCCTACTTCCTCTCTGGGATGATGAACAACTCCCAGCAGCAGCAACAGCACTAGGAGGAAGTGGTTCTTGATCTTTCCCTATTTTATTTTTATCAGAGAAAGTTTGGTCCTCCATTTATGTTATATTGATATATACGTGCGGCTAAAGCGCACACAAACACAGAAAATATTTTTTTATTTTTGCTGGAGAGTAGTGCACTTTGTGGGTTACACACCCTTTAAGAAATGAGCCAGCCGGCTCTTTACTTATGGGACACAGGCGCACGCTTGGCGCTGCTCCTTTGTTGATGCACGTGCAGCCACAGTGCACACAAGTCACAAACACAGAAAATATATATTTTTTTGGTTTGGACTGGAGTGTACTTTGGGGGTTACAGCACCCTTTAACGGTCAAGCCAGCCGGCCCTTTACTTATGACACAGGCGCACGCTTGGCACTACTTTGTTGATGCACGTGCGGCTACTGCGCACACAATTCACAAACACAGAAAAAATATTTTGTTATTTGGTTTGGAGTGTACTTTGGGGGTTACAGCACCCTTTAACGGTCAAGCCAGCCGGCCCTTTACTTATGACACAGGCGCACGCTTGGCACTACTTTGTTGATGCACATGCGGCTACTGCGCACACAATTCACAAACACAGAAAATATTATTTTTTTGGTTTGGACTGGAGTGTACTTTGGGGGTTACAGCACCCTTTAACGGTCAAGCCAGCCGGCCCTTTACTTATGACACAGGCGCACGCTTGGCACTACTTTGTTGATGCACGTGCGGCTACTGCGCACACAATTCACAAACACAGAAAAAATATTTTGTTATTTGGTTTGGAGTGTACTTTGGGGGTTACAGCACCCTTTAACGGTCAAGCCAGCCGGCCCTTTACTTATGACACAGGCGCACGCTTGGCACTACTTTGTTGATGCACGTGCGGCTACTGCGCACACAATTCACAAACACAGAAAATATATTTTTTTTTGGTTTGGACTGGAGTGTACTTTGGGGGTTACAGCACCCTTTAACGGTCAAGCCAGCCGGCCCTTTACTTATGACACAGGCGCATGCTTGGCACTACTTTGTTGATGCACGTGCGGCTACTGCGCACACAATTCACAAACACAGAAAAAATATTATTTTTTTAGCACTTGGGGGGAGCACCCCTGATGGACAGAGCACCCCCTGGACAACACTATGGAGTGGACACAGCCCCTATGGAGAACTGACTGCACAACACAGTCCAGCCAGCCCCTATGGACTTTGAAGTAGTGGACACAGCCCCTATTAACAACAGCAGCACAGCACAACACAGCCAGCCCCTATGGACTTTGAAGTAGTGGACAACAGCAGCACAGCACAGCACAGCACAACACAACACTACTCTGGACTAATCTACACTACACAGCCCAGCCAGCCCTTACTCCGACCCTCCCTCTTCACTGGCCACAGCCGAGTGAGAAAATGGCGCCGACGCGGGTACCTTATATTGGATCCAAAACCCGCGAGACCCGGGAAGGCGGGATGATGACGTTTTGCCTCGATTTCAGATCCGAGTCAGGCGGGAAAAGTCGAGCCTGACTCGGATCGGCCTCGGATCGGGGGGGCTCGGGGGGGTTCAGATTTCAGAAATCCGAACCCGCTCACCCCTAGTTTTTAGGTGTGTTTTGGGTCTTTATCATGCTGGGGGACCAATGATCTACCACCCAAACCTAACTTCTTACACAAAGTAGCACATTTTGCTTAGTAATCCTATGAACTCAGGATTCCATCAGTACGGTGAAGGTTTCCAATACCAAAGGCAGTCCACAACATTAGGGATCCTCCACCATAAGCATAGGTAAGGTATTCTTAAAATCTTAACATTGTTGCCTAGAAACAAATCGCTGTTCTGCATTTTGTTTAAAGGATTCTGGTTTTGTTTCTGTATTGAACATTTGCCCAGAAGAACTGTGAGGTTTTTTCAGCAGTGGGGTCTACCTTTGCCTTCGCCCATAAAACCATTCTTGGTTTAGTGTGTGGTATATGGTACGGGCCAAAAACTATCACTCCAGATCATTTGATGTCAGTCTTCAACTCTTGGATGTTTTACATTGTGTTTTTCTTTTTCATAGTTTGTACCAACCTTTGAAGACTTTTCTTATTGATTTCCCTCTTTCCCCTATGTCCAAGAAGGTTCTTTACAGTTCCATGAGTAGCAAACGTAATAACATTGCGCAGGGATGCAAAGGTCTTTGGAGAGGTCTTGTGTTTGGTAATAATAACACTTATCATGCTGTAAGACAGTTCTCTTGTCTTCACCATTATGACAAAGTAACAGGGAATAAAAATTGGCCTTTTTAGACACTAAAGTGATCATTCGTTAGTTAATTCAAGTCATGTGAGCACTGACAATTTATCACAGCTGACTAATTTATCACACTTGAGTCTAATCTAGTTTTTTCTTTCAAATTGATTTGAATTGCATAAAAGGGTGCCAATAAATGTGTCATGGCAATCTTTAAATTTGTGTAGCTTTTCTATTGCTTTTCAAATTATTATTGCTTTATTCTTAGCTGTTCTGTGTCAAACATGTATCTATAGATCAGGAGATATTGTGGTTCTGTTTAAAATTCAAGAGTGCCAATAATGTTGACCTTAACTTTAATTAGGTAGAGTGCCAAGAAGGAGAGGAGCAACTGCTCACAAGAACTTGCATTCTAGAGGGTGGATACATAAAGGGAGAGGTAAGCAAAATTGGAATTGCTGAGAATGGACACTCCAGAAGATACAGAGTGGAGAAATCTTGGAGGCAGTCTTGGGCAAGTGAAAGGTAGGAGAAGAGATGACAGTCATTAGTAAGTGGGCAGGAGGGAGTGTGTGTGGTAATGAGTCTAGATATGTAGGGAAAGGAGGAGCAATTGAGGGTCTCTGAAGGTGATAGAAGTTTGAACTTTATTCTGAGTGGGACAGGGAGCAGGTAGATTGACTGACAGAAAGGGGTAGCAGAGGTGGATCAGCAACAGATGACATCAGAAAAGATAGGATGGAAGAGGTCAGGGAAAGAGAGGTAAATTTGGGTGTCAGAAGTGGAATGGAATGGGCCAAGTAAAGAGCATTGGGGTATGCCAATTGAAAATGGAAAACAAGGAGAGTTGAAAGCAAGAGTGGAGACAGTAAACCTTGAGGGTGAGCCTTGTATTTGGCAGGAGATCATTGGTGACCTTTTTTTAAAGCAATTTTGGTTAGAGATGTTGAAAGCATAAAAAGGGAGTGGTTGGAGATGAAGGTGGCAAGTCAATTGTATACAACTGCTCAAGTAGTTTGGAAGCGTATGGGAGAGAGAGATGGACGGTAGTTCAAAATGGAGGGAGGGTTTCTTAAAAAGGAGTATGTTTAAAGGAGGAAGGAAAGGCACCTGAGGAGATGGATAGGAATTATAGAAGTCTTCTAAATCTAAAAATAAGATTGAAAAAAAAGTTTTTTCAAACATGAATGGCTAACTTCTTTTTCGGAATGGTATTGAAATACTGACGGCTCTTTGGCCGCCGGATCAAATACCACCTCCGGAAGCCCGACAGCAAGAGATCCTGACGCGACTAGGTAAGTAATCTAACCCTATCCTGCCCCCCCCTAACTCTAACCCACACTTAGTGGTGCCTAAACCTAACCTTCCCTGGGGTTGCCTAACCCTAAGTCCCTCCCAGTGATGCCCAACCCTAACCCCCCCTAAACCTGTCTCCCAGGGGGGTGCCTAACCCTAACCCCCCCTCCCCGCACGCTAACACTAACACTCCCGGGGGTGCGTAACCCTAAATCCCCACTGGGGTGCCTAATCCTAACCACCCCCATCCCTGGATTACCTTCATACTTACCCACTGTCTGGATATTCGGGATTCCGGCAGTCGGGATGCCGATGCTGGCATGCTGATGTCCATCGGGATATCGGCATCTGCAATATGCCTGCGCAGCGGGATTGCGGCGTTGATATTTTGACTGCCGGCAACCCGTCCGCCGGCATAATAACTGCATCCCTCTTTTTCTGTTCCTAACTTATACTAGGTTAAGGTTTTTAAAGTGCTCATTCTCAATTAATCTCTTTCAAGAAAATTTTTACCTTCCAAAAGCAATTGTTTCCATTATCCTATAGAATAAGGTTAATAATATTTTGGACTCCCATGTCACTCATGAAAATATATCGCTCAATAACCTCTAAAGCCTAACAAAGGGTGACCTGTAATAGTCGGATACTGTTACATACCAGACTTGCCCTCACTCTATGGGCCTGATTCAGACCCGCTTGCAAGCGGGTCGATGGTGGCCCAGTGCACATGCGCACGACGGAGCCGGCTCCCTCGTGCGCATGCGCGAGACCCGGATAGCGAAGAGGAAAACCATCGCTCCAGGTCTCGTACCAAAGGGGGCGTGCTTTCGATGTTGAGTGACAGCACGCCCCCTTTGGTGGGCGGGCCGGGGGCGTGGCTGTCCAGACGGAGGCGTTCCCATGGGAATGCCTCCCGTCTGGGGCCGGCCCCACTGACATCACAAGTGATGTCAGTGGGAGAGCTTTCGGCTCTGTTAGAGCCAAAAGCTCTCTGGGGCTTGCGGCAACGAGACCCTACCACAAGGGTCTCGTCGCAAGCCCGATGGTCGTGATGGTCTTGACCATCGCGACCATCATCATGGCTGCTCGCTATAGCTGTGGGTGGTTACCCACAGCTATGCGAGCGGCCAGGAGGCCGCTCTAAAAAACTAGAAGGCCGGCCCTGATTCAGAGCAGGCGCTCTGTCAGAGCGTCCGGCTCTGAATCAGGGCCTCTGTTCATAAATTTATGGAATTAACAGCATATGCGCTTACGATGGCAAAAACCCTTATTTAAAATTTTTCTGTAACATCTTCAAGTACTGTGTGTGTTAAATGTGAACATTAATAAGCACAACATATAGTGATAATCTTATCCAATTCTTGACCAAATAAGATGTCCCCTGAATAAGGAAGTGCCTCCAATGCCTTCTTGGAAACGGGAGTCAACGCGCCAGGAACAAAGGGCTCTACTGGCACCCCCATAGATGCCAACACTTTAGAGGTTAGGACCCCTGTGTTGACAGCTGCTTCACCCCAGTAGGAGCTCACATTCTTAATGTGCTCCACCAGATGTAATAACTCCCTTCTGCTAGTACCAGAACTAAGACCCTCTTCCAACTCCTCCGCCCAGCAACCAACAGATGAAAGGGCTGGGTGTGCAATAGCCCCTGCATGGGTTTACACAGGAAGGTCTCTAGCTTCCTATTGGTTGGATCCTTGAGGGAGATGCCATATTTGGAAGAGGAAGGATAAAGGCTCTAGCCAGACGGGCAATGTGGGCATCAACCAGAGGAGGGGATTCCTATTTGGTCTTTTCCTTAACTGGGAGCAGATAGAATAAGGTGTTTAGATAACTGGAAGTGCCTATTAGGGTAAGCCTATGCCTCCTCATGGAAGTCATCAAGCTGTGCAGAAGCAGAGAACTCAGTTGTCACCCTCTTCTGACTCTTGAATACCGGAACCTTGGACCTAGGAGCCTGCTCCGAATCCTTGATCTGGTGTACAAATCCAACCGCCCTGATAAGTGCCTTAACGTCTACCTGTGACATGGAATCCTCTGGTACTGAGGAAGGTTCAACATCAGAGGAGACAGACCAGACAGGTGGGGATTCTGGGAAGCCTACGCTGGATGCGCGATCCCTGTCCAGCATCTGCGCCAACGTCGAAGCCCAAGCCGGTCCCTGACTGGATGCTGTGAGGGCATATAGTGTAAATAAATAAATAAAATGTAAATGTACCCCTCCCCACCCCTCCAAAAAAAAAAGGTACCTGCCCTCGCCTGGCACCAAACTAAAAACTGAATAGCCCGGTCTGGGGGCAGGGTATAGTGGAGGAGGCCTCGGCTGATGGGAAAGATTATTTTAACTGTTTGGTGCCCAAACTCTCTCCACTCCAGGCTATACCCATTGTGTCCCTGTGCCGCCTAGTGGAGGATGAAGAAATAAATTTATAAAAGTGCAAAAAAATAGGTCCATTATATTGTGTGATACAAAATGGTATACTTCATTCATTGTGAGCAGCATGGAGCAACAATTTAGTATATACTATGCATGGTGCAGGGCATAAATATGTCAGAGTCTTAACTGATCAGCATATTATATAGACAGGTGTATGTTATACACAGGTCATTGCCAAGCACATTTAGTCCAAATGCCATCATAGATAGTTTCATGCTAGCATAACATCCACATGCCACCACCATACCATCATCCAAATCAGCTGCAACGACCAGCCCCCCATCGGGTTTTCTAGCTGCTCAGGGAGAAGCACATGACTTGTGCGTATCTATTTCCTTCAGACAGAGTTTTAGGACCTCGCAATGTTTTTTAGCATTGGTGTTAGCAAATTCTACAAACATTTCCAGGACTCCAAATAAGGCTTTTACCAAAAGATTTTACAACTTATTAAAACTATTATGTGCTCTAAAACAAGCTCCCCCTTTTTCCTCAAAAGCATTGTCGAGACAGAATCTGTTTAAAATTAAATCTGCAAGACGCCATTTTGCAAATGGCAACAAGATGCCATTTTGCGACTGGCCGCCCAGCGCCATTTTAGCGAATCTCACACATAAGTACATACGGCGATGCTATTATTTAGCGTCGTGCGATTCCCACGCAATAGAAAGATGTTAAAAGTCATCATTATATAAATACAGACAGTTACTAAAACATATAATATGATCAACCCTGCAAAACACGTACCACGGTGTACTCCACAAACACGTAGTCGCACAACGCTAACTAGCGTCTTTTCTTAAATACCCCAATACTTACACACTGCACACTTACATAAAAATGTTCCCTAGCATTAAGGTTAATATTTAAGGTTTCATTCATTATCAGTAATGTTGTGAAATACATATTATTTGATATCTAAGGTTTAGTGCATGATAAGCAGACCGTGTTTGGTGTCAATCTAAACCACTATGTCTTTGCAGATTTCTGGTTCCATCGGTGAAGAAATCGCAACATGTGTCTGCAAATTATGGATCATAGAGAGTTAGGCATTAAAATGTATCCTGTAATGCAGCCAGTTTAGATTTGTAATGCAGCGGGAAAATGGACACAAAGAGCTGTTGGAGGCTGGACTGTGACCATACAAATTGACCTATGAACTGTACTGTAACAGAAGAACCAGGAAGAAGAACCAATGGAATCATGCGAACCTGTTCTATTGTATTGCCTATCTCAGTAACAGTATATATGCAAGCTCTCTGAAACTAGATGCCAGTCATTTTTCTTTGCTGTTGACAGAGGTTTCATCTTTGATGCCGGGATCTGGATCCAGAGCGCGTGCGTATGTAACGACTGTACCTTGTGACTGTATAATTTGTTTGCGCTAATTGTAATTTAGATCACAGCATGTAACTATCTGCTTTTATGGTGAATAATAACTTTTTGTGCTTTGGAACCACAATCAAAGTCTGAAAGCAATTATTTCTTGAGCGATTCATAACGCTAAATAGCGACAATTTTAGAGTGTATAGATAGGTAGGAATCGATATTTGGGGGCTCGCAGAGTTAATCACGCTACCGGTCACATGGTAACACACGGTCAGCGATCTCTCAGCAAAAGGGTGGAGGCGCCATAAGCAGGAAAGAACGCATTGTCCTTTCGAATACCTTCTACCACTTTGTTGCTGAGAGCCCGCTACCCATTATTGTGTGAGTTCAAGGAGTGCTGATTAGAATCCATGGACAAGGAAGGTAAAAATTTGTTTTCCTTCATTGATAGAATTTCATGTTAAAAGGGGAAGTCGCACAATAGCGCAAGGGTAATAATACGTTTTGTGTAGCAGTCGTATTATTGTGTATGCGACTAGTCACACAATAACGTATACGTAGTTCCTGTATTGCTGCCACGTGTTTTAAACAAAGCCGTTGAGATTGCATTGTGATATTGATAGAGTGGTAACATTGTTGAAAATATCTTAGTCGGTGTTGCCAAAATCTGGGAAGGGATTTGTTATGTAAGATGGGATGTGTCATATATTGTACCCCTGATGGTATATTCTTAGACATCCCAGAGAGAGTGGCACATGAGGTGAGGGATATATTGGACACTCCCCAAAGGTTAATGTATCACTCTACCAGTTCAGGTAAAAATCCATCTCAGGTAGATCAAATGTTATCCCAAATTCCAGATTCACTTTGGACCAAGGATGGACAGGACACTGGATTAATGGCAAATGTAGCTCCCATAATGGTAAATCTAAAAAGCGGTAGGCAAGCTCTAAAAATTCTCCAGTACCCATTAAAACAGGAGGTAGAGATAGGGGTTTATCCCATAATTGAACAGTTATTACTACAGGGAATTTTAGTCCATACAGCAAGTGTAGCCAACAGTCCCATCTTTCCTGTGAAGAAAAGTGGTGGGAGGGGTTATAGGCTGGTACAAGACCTTAGAGGGCTTAATAAGGTAGTAGAGAGCCAATTTCCTATAGTGCCAAATCCAGCTGTCATTCTTATGCAGATCCCACCAAATGTGACCCATTTCACTGTCATTGACCTCTGCTCTGCTTTCTTCTCTGTACCTCTTCATCCTGACTGTCAGTACCTATTCGCTTTTACATACAGGGGTGTACAATACACATGGACACGATTGCCCCAGGGCTTCACAGACAGCCCCAGTATCTTCTCCCAGGCCTTACACGACTGTTTACAATCTTTTCAACCTGCCAATGGATCTGTTCTAATACAATATGTGGATGATTTATTGTTATGTTCTGATTCCTTTATGTCGTGTTTAAATGATACTAAACTTTTATTGCTTCATCTCTCGCAAACAGGACACAAGGTTGCTAAGGACAAACTACAGCCATGCCAGTCCAGGGTTAAATACTTGGGACATTGCCTAACCCAGGGGTTATGACATCTTACAAATGACAGAATCCAAGCCATACAGACCATGACACTGCCGCAGAACCAACAGCAAATCCGTACATTCTTGTGAATGTGTGGATACTGCAGAATGTGGATCCCAGGTTTTTCTATTTTGGCCTTGCCATTACAGGACTTAGGACCTCATTCAGAGTCGGTAGTAAGCGGCCGCTCGGTCATACGCATCCGATGTTTCCAAACCACGCATGCGCATGGTTAGTTGTGCGCATGTGCGTACGAGGCTTTGCGATCCAAAATGCTGTTGATTGTATGGCTTACGAGCAGGAAGTGGCTTCCAAGAGTTGATTTACATGAAAGGGCGTTTGTGGGTGTTGACAGTTGTGGTGGTCTGAAAATGTAGGTGTGCCTCAGCGTTTTGAGGGCGTTTTAGGGGCATACATAATTTACCTGCTACGACCGATATAGAAGGCCGGAAGTAGTAAAACGTCACTCTGCGAGCAGGTTCGAGGCCTGGCTGATCGTACAGCTTGAGGTTGGGTATGTGCTCTCGCAAGCCCCAGAGTACAATCGATACTATCGAATGTTATTGATGTTAGGATTGATGTTTCTATTTTGAGCCACACAATGCAAGCAGCTAATAATCGTTTGTTGAAGCTAATAACACTGCTAATTGGCTTGTAATTGATTCAGCTGCGTTAGCATTAGCGAATAATAAGAATAAATACATTTCATGGGGATGGCATATTCTATGCATTGTTTTGTTAATTTTAACATGCATTTAACAATAACACAAGTTTATTATTCCAAAATCCGGGTTTAAAATAGTTTTTATTTACAAACACACTACCAGTAAAACATCAGCATGAACTAAATGACTTTTGAACAATACAACACAAGCGGCCGCAACCATCAGAAGAAAATTAACATACAGCGACTGACAACGATTGACTCGATCGCTAGCTGCTATCACTCACTAGCTAGAGGAGGTGCATTGTTCACGTATGGGCGTCACTTTGGTTGCAACCGACCGGCCGTGCGATTGCTTCCTTTTTCAGTTTCTCGGTTGTTAGGCGTACGACCGAGCGGCCGCTTACGACCGACTCTGAATGAGGTCCATAGTCTCTTCCTCAAAGCCCGATCGTGTCATACACACAGAGGAAACAGAGCAGGCTTTCCTTAAACTTAAGGATAGTCTGACAAGAGCACCTGCACTGGGAATACCTGATTCCAAAAAACCTTTTGATTTGTATTGTACGGAAGCTAATGGTTGTGCAGTAGGTGTCCTCACACAAAAACATGGTGATGCCAGTAGGCCCGTAGCATACTACAGTGCACAATTGGACACTGTGGCAAGATCACTCCCAACGTGTTTAAGAAGTGTAGCAGCAACTGCTCTCTTGGTCAGAAAGAGTGAGGATGTAGTATTAGGCCATGATATGATTGTTTATACACCCCATGCTGTATCTGCTTTGCTAAACTCTGCCCAAACCAGACATGTCTCCTCAGCTAGGTTCACAAAATGGGAACTAGCCCTAATAGCACCTGCAAACATCACCATCAAACGGTGCAGTACGTTAAATCCAGCAACGTATTTACCATATGTGCAACAGGATGCACAAAGGGTGGAGAGAGGTGAGTCGCTGGCGGAAGGTGAGTTCTGCAGGTATACTGATGCACATGATTGTATGGAATATCTGAATCAGACCTTTACTGCAAGACCTGACATATGGGATACACCTTTAGAAAATGTGGATGTGACATTTTACACGGATGGGAATTGTCATAGACAAACTGACACTGGACCGTTATGTACAGGTTATGCTGTGGTAAATGACAAAGACTGAACCTTTAAGTCCACCTCACTCGGCCCAAGTGGCGGAACTGGTGGCATTAAGGAGAGCGTGTGAGTTAGCAGAAGGTAAATCTGCTAATATCTACACTGACTCTAGGTAGCCTTCGGGGTGGTACATGATTTTGGTGCTCTATGGCGTCTGAGAAATGACAGCAGCAGGCACACCAATTGCACATTCCAGACATATAAAAGGACTACTGACAGCGATCCAATTGCCTAAGACAGTGGCAGTATTTAAGTGTAAAGCCCATACATGTGAGGATGACCCGGTGTCACTGGGCAACAACAGGGCAGACAAAGCTGGCAAACGGACGGCAGGGTTAAAAGTAAATGTGCCAATTAACCAAATGATGTTTCAAATGATTGACATGCTGAAATTAATTGAGATGCAAAATTTGTGTTCCATCCAGGAAAAGGCAGTCTGGAGGTCCAAGGGATGTGGGCAAGAGTCCTCTGGACTCTGGAGACATGGGCAAGGTAAGCCAGTGGCTCCCAAGGCATACTACCCAAGCCTGGCTGAGGCAGCGCATGGTCTGACTCACTTGGGAAAGCAAGATATGTGCAAATTGGTGAGAGCATACTGGTGTGCACCAGGTTTTTCTTCTCAAGCGGAAAAGAGAGCAATGTCCTGTTTGACCTGCTTGAGGAAAAACATTGGGAAAACGATCCCTACCGAACCATCCCACAATCCTCCGACCAACGAACCTTTTCAGGTAATACAAATTGATATCATCCAATTACCACCCTGCAGGAATCTCAAGTATGTATTAGTGTGCACTGATGTGTTTTCTAATTGGGTTGAGGCATAACCAGTGGCCACTAATACTGCTGCGTTTACTGCTAAGAAAATTGTTCAGGAGTTTGTATGCCTAGAATTATTGAAAGTGATAGGGGTACTCATTTCACAGGTGATGTGTTCCAAAACATGTGTAAGTTGATGGGTATTAATAGTAGACTTCACATCTCCTACTGACCGCAAGCCAGTGCCAAGGTGGAAAGGATAAACAGTACTATTAAAAATAAATTAAGTAAAATCATGGCGGAAACTGGACTGGGTTGGCCAGAAGAACTACCACTTGTCCTGTCCTTCATAGTATCAGGACAACTCCTACACCCCCTCTCAATCTGTCCCCCTTTGAAATACTGTTTGGTAGACAACCTCATTTGATTAGAAGTCCGCAGGAAGATTTGAAAAGTAACAACGAGGTTACTGTAAGGTATCTTATAACAATTAGTAAACAGTTAAAACAGCATCAGCAGAAACTGAAATTGTTGTCACATGATATGCCTGAAAGAAACTGCCATGATGTTGAACCTGGAGAATTTGTTATGATCAGAAATTTCTTGCGTTCAGGTTGTTTGATAGATTGGTGGGAAGGTCCGTATCAGGTGTTGTTGATGAGTACAACTTCATTGAAGGTGGCGGAGAGAGATACCTGGGTCCATTCCACTCACTGTAAGAAGGTCAACCAACCGGTGGAGAGGCAAGGCGGAATCGAGGCAGATAATGTAGACCTGTCAATTGCAAGCCTGTTCCGGGAGAGTTAAAGGTTACAGTGAGATACCTGAGCTAAAGAAATTTGTAGATCCTTATTTTCAGCAATGGATTGATCTGCTGTGGTTATCTTTGTGTTTTCTCCTAGAGTCCTCATTATCTTGGGTTGTTTCGGGATCTCTGGTTTCTGTGACGGAGGACGGAGAGGGGAGCTGATGGTGATATCAATGGAGTAGAGTCAGGAGAAGGAGTGCTAAACCAACCGGGGAAGTATCTGACCAAACCCAGTACAGTAATTGCTAAGAGATCTGCTATTCTGGATACTCGGAGACAGTGTGAAGGTCTATCGTCTGAGGATTATTGTATGTGTGAGTTCTGTGGGTCCATAGTCGATGAGAGATGCATCCAACAGTGCCAACCTAAGTATAACCAGTATTGGGGTGGGTATCCTTTAGAGTATTATCATACTATGGTGGGCAAAGTTTTAAACCAAACCGACTGTTGGGTGTGCTCTCACGTGCCTCAAGGGCAGCATAATGTAGGGTTAGTTGTCTCTAAGATTTTAGAATTACAAAAAGGGAAGACACTGGATGGAAAATTTCTTAACACCAAACCACCCCATTTTAAACTCCTGATCCTCATACTGGTTGTCATCATAGTAATCTGTTTAAAATTAAATCTAGTGTTGGGGGAAGGGTAAGCGCTCTGTGATGTAGACTGACGTACTAGTTGTTCCCTATTCTGTACACTACTTAGTAGATGTATCTGGAAATGGAAGTTATAATTGTTTGTGAAGTTTTATGTGACAGCTATATCCTAACTTTTGAGCCAGTCCAATACCTCGGTCCAACCGGTCAGCAATAACTGTGGGCAGAATCTTCCCTCTGAGTTAATTGTTAGTGTGCAAAGTCAATGGTGACAAAAGGAACTGTTCAATAGTCAGTAGCGACATACCAGTATGTCTGCTGGGCAAAAACTGTGGGCAGTGTTTTCATTAAAAAGACTTGCAATAAAATCCTAATCCCGTATGCTGCTCCCGTTACTCCTTATTTGTTGCGTGTGCAGTAGTGAGCACCTTCTCTCTCTTCCATTCCACCTCAGGTATCTCAAAACAATGAGTGCGGTATCAGGATATTGTGGACACTGGTGTTGCAGATAAGGGTAGTTTGGATGGTACTTACCCTAAAAGGCTTCTGCTGGTCTCTCCTGGTAACCGGCTCCTCTCCTCGTGGATGTGAGTAAGGTGGATATGAGTGGGGTGGCATGCACTAATAATGTACTAATGGGAGTATAGATAATCAGGATTTATTTAAATAGACAAAGGTCACATGACCATAAATCAAATATCATCAGCATGAAAATTATTAAAAGTCAATTGGGTGATATGCATTTCGTCCACAGTTTTGGACTTTTTCAAGGGCAAATGTGGTTCTCTGCATGTTCACCTACTTTATACTCTCATAGCAGTCCATTCACGGCATTTCCCCGCCGCACTTCCGGGTTCGTCACTGTTCCCGCTCACGTGACTACACCCGCTCACGTGACGTGTCACGTGAGTTCCTTGTAACCTGTCCATGTTGCACGAGCGTCATGCTCATATCGTCGCCCTCTTCTGTAATAACTTTGTATAACGATGTAGTCCTCTAGTGATTGAGTGTGCCTTAGGGTGCCACGCATGTACTCCCCTATTGTTTGGTCTCCGGTGTCTCGCTATGGGGGCGGCCATCTTGTGGAAGTTTCAGGACAAAAGCATTCCTGCTGTCATTTTGAGCCCTCTAAAGGCAGATATTCTATAGAGTGATATTAGATGACAATAATACACTGTTATATACAGTGTATTGTTGTTTATTAGTGCTCAATCCTGGGGGTAAGTTTGGATGTAACTTTGTTAAATATCCTTATCTTAAGATCTCCAAAATATTATGTCATAATATCGATTTCTTATTTAATAAAGTTGATCATACTCTACATAATCTATCCTACACTGTCGGAAATAAGTCGACCGTTCTCCGATTTAATCATACGTGCTCCTACAGGCATAATCATATAAATGTCTATCAAAGCCACATCATGAATCTATGTTTAAACCTTCTGGTTGTAGGGTATGTAATTCAAAGATCCATCTACTTTCTGCGTGGTCTATTTTTTCTATCTTGTTTTCCCCCCTCCAGTTATAGTGTATTTTCTCAATACCTGTAAATTTCAGTCCTTTTGGGTCACTCTGATGAACTAACCTAAAGTGTTCTGATACACTATGGTTTTGGAACCCTTTGTTAATATTTCTGAGATGCTCAGCGACTCTTGTTTTTAAAGGTCTTGTGGTGCGACCCACATATTGGAGCCCGCAAGGGCATTCCAGCATGTAGATCACATGGTCACTGTCACACGTAATGGTGTCTTTGATATTATGTTTCCTTAATGTTGTTTTGGATATGATATGATTGATAGGTTTTGTACTCCTGTATCCTAAATTTCTGCAGTTGGAACATCTTCCGCAAGGGAAGAATCCCTTTGACATCTGATTTCCCTCTATTGTGCTCTGTTTTAATTTCTTTGTTGTAGTTGTCTCTCTCAAATAACTGTGAGTTAGTTTTTTTCTTAGGTCTGGAGCTTTCCTAAATACGAGATCTGGTTTCTCGGGTAACACTTGTCTGAGTTTGTCGTCCATCTGCAAAATGTGCCAGTGTTTTTGCAGAATGGTTTTTATTTTTGGGCCTGCTCCACTGTATTCTGTAATAAAACATACCTTATCACTATTTTTTGCGCATAGCTTAGTTGAGGTTTTAAGTAGTGAATCTCTTGACGTGTCTTTAAGTGTACTGAAAGCTGTCTCCACCTCTCCCATATTGTATTTCTTTTGTTCAAATTGACATTTTAAGTTTTCCCTTGTATGACATAGTCCTCCATATTTGTACAATTGCATCTAAGTCTAGTAAATTGGCCCTTTGGTATACCCTTAACCCATTGTGGGTGATGGCTGCTTCTAGCTAAGATGTAGCTGTTCACATCAACTGTCTTATGATGTGTTTTTGTCAAAATCATGGAATTGTCGATAAAAATATCTAAATCCAAAAACTGTACCTCTTTTTTGCTATAGTTGGAAGTAAACTGCAAGTTTTTGTTGTTATTGTTGATGTACTGTAAAAATTCCTGTAATGATGTTTCCTCCCCTCTCCAAATAAACAGTACATCGTCTATGTACCTCCGCCAGAGAACCAAACTCGCTCCGAGCTCAGGATTAGACCAGATCTTATCGTCCTCCCAGCGACTCATAAAGAGATTCGCATAGCTCTGAGCGAATTTGGTTCCCATGGCGGTACCTCTCCGCTGTAAATAGAATTCCCCCTCAAACCACACGTAATTATGTGTCAAGATGAACCTTATCCCATCCAGGATAAAGTTCACCTGTTCTTTTTTGAGTTCTGGGTCTTTTTGTAGGAAGTGATTGATACTCTCAAGCCCTTGGTTGTGATCAATCACGTATATAGTGATGTAACATCACTTGTTACCAACCAGTAGTTGTCCTCCCATTTGATGTCTTGCAAGATGTTAAGTACCTGGGTTGTATCTTTCAAGTAGGATTTTTGTTTTTTAACGTTATTCTGTAGAAAATGATCAATGTATTCCGATAATGGTGAGGTTATTGAGTTAATGCCCGATGTTATGGGTCTTCCAGGTGGGTTTATTAAGTTTTTATGTACCTTGGGCAGGTGGTAAAAGACAGGAATTACGGGAAACGGTGGGTCCAAAAATACCCGTTCTTGTTTATTCAGTATTTCTTGTGTGCTGCCTTTATCAATGAGGATTCTCAGCTCCCTTTGAAAGTCCCTTGTGGGGTCTCCTTTTAGCAAAGTGTATGTGTCTCTGTCATTAAGTAGCCTATATGATTCTTTAATGTAGTCTAGTCTGTCCTGTACGACTATTCCTCCACCCTTGTCGGCCGGTTTAATGACCAAATTCTTATCATTCTGTAGCTCTTTTAAAGCAGATTGTTCTAGTTTTGTAAGATTGGGTTGAATCATTCCTGTTTTATGGTCTAATTTTCTAATATCTTTCAACACCGCTTGTTCAAATGTATTGACAAAACTACCCCTCATAAAACTTGGATTAAAGGTCGATTTCGGTTTTAAATCTGTATGCTTATGCATAGATGTTCCTGCATTCTTTATGGCACTGGTGTTTTTATCCAAAAAGTACTTTTTGAGACTTCGTTTTCTTGTAAAACTCTTCAAATCTAGATATGTATTAAACTTGTTTAATCGATTAGTCGGGGCAAATTTGAGCCCTTTATTTAATAGTGACACTTGGGGATCCGTTAATGTACTGCTGCTCAAATTAAAGATACCTATGGGTGCTACTGGGGAGGGTTCCTCTCTGGCTCTACCTTGCTTTTTTTGCCCTCCCCGGCATCCACGTCTAGTGTGTTTAATTTTCTTTTTTGTGATGTTTGCAATTTCTGTTTGGCTGTGTTGTCTCCCAAATCTAAAAAACAGTCCCCCCATCTCGTTTCGTTGTCCACCTCCTCCCTTGAAGTGTGTGTATTGTCTCCTGTCACAATCGCTCTTGTGTTAAGATTATCCTGTACGTTGGTTATAAACTCAGTGTGTATGGGATTCTGTTGAAGTGAATCTTTCCACCCTTGTTCAAATAACAAACGTGCTAGATCTGTAAGTTTTTCTGTCTCAAAATCTCCTTCCTCTAGTGAATAGACTGAATAACTGTCATCTGACAGTATTTCACTCCTCTCAGACTCCTGACTGTGGATAGTGAGGTCCAGGAGATTAATGCTAATCTCTTGTGTATCTGGTATTGAATGTATTTGCTTCATATATTGTTGGTATGTTAGGTTAAGTTTCTTATATATCGGGGTTTGTATACAGTGTTTCTTAATAACTTTCTTTGTTTTCTGAATATTATGGACATGAGAGTGTGTCTTCCTTTGAGTATTTGGTTTCTTAATTCATTTTATACCAAATTTGTCTCTTAGTATTTTGGACTTCTTAACATCGATCACCTCTTTTTCAATTCTGTCTAGTCGTGTTTTCGTGAGTGTCTCTAAATTGACATATTCTTGGTCTAGTTTGTACGGTTCTAGTTCAGCTTCTAGTTGTGTGATCCGTTCCCCTATTTGTTCTAATTCTACATTCCTTTCTGACAATAGCAGTCTCATGAGTTGTATAGAACATTCAAATAAAATCCCATCCCACTTTTCAGTGAATTTGACATCCTCAGTATTGCAGGTTGTTTTTTTGTGTAATTTGAGACCCTTCGGTATAATGTTTTCTTTTACATACCACTCGAGGGTGCGCACTTCCCAACAAAGTTTAGTCTCTTTGGCCAAAAGTTTGTCAAGGTCAGTAAATAACTTGCAAAAATTTGTATTGGTGGGTATCAGAGGTACTTCCCTATTGATGTCTTGAAATAGTTTAGTGGCCCTATCTGTTCTAGATGCTCTAGCGTCTAGTAACCCCATGAAATTATTAATCTCCTGGTGCTGCTCACCTTGGAACAAATTAGATAGAATACAACAGATGGGCGTTGGGCTCTCTCAGGATATTACTAACACTAGCTACACCACTAGCAGCTTACTCTTAGAGGTGTTCCAACCTCCTAAGTTTAGTGGTAGTGTCGGGGGAAGGGTAAGCGCTCTGTGATGTAGACTGACGTACTAGTTGTTCCCTATTCTGTACACTACTTAGTAGATGGATCTGGAAATGGAAGATATAATTGTTTGTGAAGTTTTATGTGACAGCTATATCCTAACTTTTGAGCCAGTCCAATACCTCGGTCCAACCGGTCAGCAGTAACTGTGGGCAGAATCTTCCCTATGAGTTAATCGTTAGTGTGCAAAGTCAATGGTGACAGAAGGAACTGTTCAATAGTCAGTAGCGAAATACCAGTATGTCTGCTGGGCAAAAACTGTGGGCAGTGTTTTCATTAAAAAGACTTGCAATAAAATCCTAATCCCGTATGCTGCTCCCGTTACTCCTTATTTGTTGTGAGTAGTGAGCACCTTCTCTCTCTCTTCCATTCCACCTCAGGTATCTCAAAACAATGAGGGCGGTATCAGGATATTGTGGACACTGGTGTTGCAGATAAGGGTAGTTTGGATGGTACTTACCCTAAAAGGCTTCTGCTGGTCTCTCCTGGTAACCGGCTCCTCTCCTCGTGGATGTGAGTAAGGTGGATATGAGTGGGGTGGCATGCACTAATAATGTACTAATGGGAGTATAGATAATCAGGATTTATTTAAATAGACAAAGGTCACATGACCATAAATCAAATATCAGCATGAAAATAATTAAAAGTCAATTGGGTGATAGGTGTCTGAACCAACGCGTTTCGTCCACAGCTTTGGACTTTTTCAAGGGCAAATGTGGTTCTCTGCATGTTTACCTACTTTATACTCTCATAGCAGGTTGGTAACTCATAGCACTACTGGATGGTAACAAGTGATGTTACATCACTATATACGTGATTGATCACAACCAAGGGCTTGAGAGTATCAATCACTTCCTACAAAAAGACCCAGAACTCAAAAAAGAACAGGTGAACTTTATCCTGGATGGGATAAGGTCCATCTTGACACATAATTACATGTGGTTTGAGGGGGAATTCTATTTACAGCGGAGAGGTACCGCCATGGGAACCAAATTCGCTCCGAGCTATGCGAATCTCTTTATGAGTCGCTGGGAGGACGATAAGATCTGGTCTAATCCCGAGCTCGGAGTGAGTTTGGTTCTCTGGCGGAGGTACATAGACGATGTACTGTTTAATTGGAGAGGGGAGGAAACATCATTACAGGAATTTTTACAGTACATCAACAATAACAACAAAAACTTGCAGTTTACTTCCAACTATAGCAAAAAAGAGGTACAGTTTTTGGATTTAGATATTTTTATCAACAATTCCATGATTTTGACAAAAACACATCATAAGACAGTTGATGTGAACAGCTACATCTTAGCTAGCAGCAGCCATCACCCACAATGGATTAAGGTTATACCAAAGGGCCAATTTACTAGACTTAGACGCAATTGTACAAATATGGAGGACTATGTCATACAAGGGGAAACTTAAAATGTCAATTTGAACAAAAGAAATACAATATGGGAGAGGTGGAGACAGCTTTCAGTACACTTAAAGACACGTCAAGAGATTCACTACTTAAAACCTCAACTAAGCTATGCGCAAAAAATAGTGATAAGGTATGCTTTATTACAGAATACAGTGGAGCAGGCCCAAAAATAAAAACCATTCTGCAAAAACACTGGCACAGTTTGCAGATGGACAACAAACTCAGACAAGTGTTACCCGAGAAACCAGATCTCGTATTTAGGAAAGTTCCAGACCTAAGAAAAAAACTAACTCACAGTTATTTGAGAGAGACAACTACAACAAAAAAATTAAAACAGAGCACAATAGAGGGAAATCAGATGTCAAAGGGATTCTTCCCTTGCGGAAGATGTTCCAACTGCAGAAATTTAGGATACAGGAGTACAAAACCTATCTATCATATCATATCCAAAACAACATTAAGGAAACATAATATCAAAGACACCATTACGTGTGACAGTGACCCTGTGATCTACATGCTGGAATGCCCTTGCGGGCTCCAATATGTGGGTCGCACCACAAGACCTTTAAAAACAAGAGTCGCTGAGCATCTCAGAAATATTAACAAAGGGTTCCAAAACCATAGTGTATCAGAACACTTTAGGTTAGTTCATCAGAGTGACCCAAAAGGACTGAAATTTACAGGTATTGAGAAAATACACTATAACTGGAGGGGGGAAAACAAGATAGAAAAAATAGACCACGCAGAAAGTAGATGGATCTTTGAATTACATACCCTACAACCAGAAGGTTTAAACATAGATTCATGATGTGGCTTTGATAGACATTTATATTATTATGCCTGTGTGAGCACGTATGATTAAATCGGAGAACGGTCGACTTATTTCCGACAGTGTAGGATAGATTATGTAGAGTATGATCAACTTTATTAAATAAGAAATCGATATTATGACATAATATTTTGGAGATCTTAAGATAAGGATATTTAACAAAGTTACATCCAAACTTACCTCCAGGATTGAGCACTAATAAACAACAATACACTGTATATAACAGTGTATTATCGTCACCTAATATCACTCTATAGAATATCTGCCTTTAGAGGGCTCAAAATGACAGCAGGAATGCTTTTGTCCTGAAACTTCCACAAGATGGCCGCCGCCATAGCGAGACACCGGAGACCAAACAATAGGGGAGTACATGCGTGGCACCCTAAGGCACACTCAATCACTAGAGGACTACATCGTTATACAAAGTTATTACAGAAGAGGGCGACGATATGAGCATGACGCTCGTGCAACATGGACAGGTTACAAGGAACTCACGTGACACGTCACGTGAGCGGGTGTAGTCACGTGAGCGGGATCAGTGACGAACCCGGAAGTGCGGCGGGGAAATGCCGCGAATGGATTGCTATGAGAGTATAAAGTAGGTGAACATGCAGAGAACCACAACACGAAACGTGTTGGGGCAGACACCTATCACCCAATTGACTTTTAATAATTTTCATGCTGATGATATTTGATTTATGGTCATGTGACCTTTGTCTATTTAAATAAATCCTGATTATCTATACTCCCATTAGTACATTATTAGTGCATGCCACCCCACTCATATCCACCTTACTCACATCCACGAGGAGAGGAGCCGGTTACCAGGAGAGACCAGCAGAAGCCTTTTAGGGTAAGTACCATCCAAACTACCCTTATCTGCAACACCAGTGTCCACAATATCCTGATACCGCACTCATTGTTTTGAGGTACCTGAGGTGGAATGGAAGAGAGAGAAGGTGCTCACTACTGCACACGCAACAAATAAGGAGTAACGGGAGCAGCATACGGGATTAGGATTTTATTGCAAGTCTTTTTAATGAAAACACTGCCCACAGTTTTTGCCCAGCAGACATACTGGTATTTCGCTACTGACTATTGAACAGTTCCTTTTGTCACCATTGACTTTGCACAATAACGATTAACTCAGAGGGAAGATTCTGCCCACAGTTACTGCTGACCGGTTGGACCGAGGTATTGGACTGGCTCAGAAGTTAAGATATAGCTGTCACATAAAACTTCACAAACAATTATAACTTCCATTTCCAGATACATCTACTAAGTAGTGTACAGAATAGGGAACAACTAGTACGTCAGTCTACATCACAGAGCGCTTACCCTTCCCCCAACACTACCACTAAACTTAGGAGGTTGGAACACCTCTAAGAGTAAGCTGCTAGTGGTGTAGCTAGTGTTAGTAATATCCTGAGAGAGCCCAACGCCCATCTGTTGTATTCATTAAAATTAAATCTGCACAATGCCATTTTGCAAATGGCAACAAGACGCCATTTTGTGACTGGCCGCCCAGCGCCATTTTAGCGAATCTCACATATAAGTACATACGGCGATATTATTTAGCGTTGTGTGATTCCCATGCAATAGAAAGATGTTAAAAGTCCTCATTATATAAATACAGTTACTAAAACATAAAATATGATCAACCCTGCTAAACACGTACCACGGTGTACTCCACAAACACGTAGCTGCACAACGTTAACTAGCGTCTTTTCTTAAATACCCCAATACTTACACACTTACATAAAAAGGTTCCCTAGCATTAAGGTTAATATTTAAGGTTTCATTCATTATCAGTAATGTTGTGAAATACATGTTATTTGATATCTAAGGTTTGGTGCATGATAAGCAGACCGTGTTTGGTGTCATTCTAAACCACTGTCTTTGCAGATTTCCGGTTCCATCGGTGAAGAAATCGCAACATGTCTGCAAATTATGGATCATAGTTAGGCATTAAAATGCATCCTGTAATGCAGCCAGTTTAGATTTGTTATGCAGCGGGAAAATGGACACAAAGAGCTGTTAGAGGTTGGACTGTGACCATATGAATTGACCTATGAACTGTACTGTAACAGAAGAACCAATGGAATCATGCCAACCTGTTCTATTGTATTGCCTACCTCTGTAAGAGTATATATGCAGGCTCTCTGAAACTAGATGCCAGTCATCTTTCTTTGCTGTTGACGGAGGTTTCATCTTTGATGCCGGGATCTGGATCCAGAGCGCGTGCGTATGTAACGACTGTACCTTGTGACTGTATAATTTATTTGCGCTAATTGTAATTTAGATCACAGCGTGTAACTATTTGCTTTTATGGTGAATAATACGTTTTTGTGCTTTGGAACCACAAAGTCTGAATGCAATTATTTCTTGAGCGACTCATAATGCTAAATAGCAACAATTTTAGAGTGTGTAGACAGGTAGGAATCGATAGCATCCCTGCAGGAACTTCAAAGGGCCACTAAGTTGCTCATGAATAAGACAAAAATTATCCATAAAATATTGTTATAAACCTTTTTTGGCCTATTATTGAAAATTTCCTTTATTAACTATACTACTGCATTTAAATATTTAATTCCTTGGTGTTCTATTATTCAAATGATACCCTTATGCATGTTTTATAAGTGATTTGCTCAATGATACCCTAATGTTACATATATACATAAAAGCACCCAATGATACCCTTATGCATGTTACATAAATGACGCGCCCAATGATACCCTTATGCATGTTACATAAATGACGCGCCCACTGATACCCATATTCAAGTTACATAAATGATGCACCCAATGATACCCTTATGTTACATATATACATAAAAGCACCCAATGATATCATTATTTATGTTACTTATACGATGTACCCAAATATACCCTCTCATGTTACATAAATGATACACCCAATTATACCCTTATTCTTGTTACATAAATGACGCACCCAACGATATCCTTATGTATATTACATAAATGTAAACCTATGATACCATTATGCATGCTACATACATAAATGTACCCAATGATACCCTTATGCGTTTTACATAAATGTTCCTAATCATACCCTTATGTATGTTACATAAATGATACACCCAATGATACCCTTATGTATGTTACATAAATGATTCCCCAATGATACCCTTATGTATGTTACATAAATGATGCACCCAATGATACCCTTATGCATGTTACATAAATGATGCACCCAATGATACCCTTATGCATGTTACATAAATGATCACCCAATGATACCCTTATGCATGTTACATAAATGACGCACCCAAAATGTAACATGAATACCCTTATTCATGTTACATAAATGACGCACCCAATGATACCCTTATGCATGTTACATAAATGACGCACCCAAATTGTAACATGAATACCCTTATTCATGTTACATAAATGATGCACCCAATGATACCCTTATTCACGTTACATAAATGATGCACCCAATTATACCCTTATGTTACATATATACATAAAAGCACCCAATGATATCATTATTCATGTTACATATACGATGTACCCAAATATACCCTCCCATGTTACATAAATGATACACCCAATTATACCCTTATTCCTGTTACATAAATGACGCACCCAACGATATCCTTATGTATGTTACATAAATGTAAACCTGATACCCTTATGCATGCTACATACATAAATGTACCCAATGATACCCTTATGCATTTTACATAAATGTTCCTAATCATACCCTTATGTATGTTACATAAATGATACACCCAAATAAACAATTCCAGGCGAATGGAATGCTGATGAGACTATACAGTACGCCCGTATTCCGAGTTGCACACATCTATAAGATTGTGGCACCCCACTCATCCGTTTGTGAGAGCAGCAGTCATTGCTATCATCAGCATAGAGACTTACCCAATGCTAGGTGCAAGAGAGGTGACTGATTTGTATGTCCATTTTGCATACGCACAACTTAGAACAGGAGGCTACATGCCCATCACAGAAAATAGGCTGAGATGCACACAACTCTGAATTAATGGAAAGTTGGCATAGATGTCTATGCAGCCTGTTGTGCTGGCGCAGTAAGCTAACAATCACTAGGTGCGGCCGCATTGGGACTTGCTGGTGACTCAAAATCAGGCACAATGGGCCTGATTCAGTAAGGATCGCAACTGTGATCACGAATAGTCTCACTGCGATGATATGCTAATCCATTGCGATCGCTATGCCGTCGCAGCACTACATAAGGACACCCACCTTACCTTACACACAACTGTAATGTTTAGCAAGACTACAAAACCATCGGTAACATCGAGTACCATTGGAGCCTCACGCACACTTGCACAAGGTCAGACCTTACTTAGAAATTACTAACCTGCCAGTACGCAGTGAGAGCTCAAGCTGCATATGCCATCGTAGTGGATCATTTATGCAAACCCCTGCAATGGCATCCAAACGCCCTGACATGCCTGCATTTTGACGACCACCCCCGTCACCTCCTACAAAAGGCACTTCCTGTCAATCACTCTGCTATGGGTCTGCTTAGTCACTGCAGTGGGTGGTTCGCACACTGCGATGCATATGCAGAACACAACAAGTGTCCGATTGTGTGCGTAATTCCAGTTGCGATCCTTGCTGGATCAGACACAATGTCCATAGATAAGCCAGTGTAGTTTTCATATCCGGTAAGATGCAATCTCCTGTACATAAAAAAATTAAATTAGCAAGTATTTGCCTCATTTATAGAAGACTGCAGAGAAGACCATTTACATATGAGTAAAGATATTTCCGGCCACATTTGTTCCCATATACTGTATGTATTTTGAGCTGCGCACATCCTAAGATTCAACACAACCTTAAGTGTCACCTGTTGATGAGTCAGGAGCAAAGATGTGCCCATGATCAATTTCAAAAGATGCAGCCGGTTAATGTGGCTGCAAAATGTTTGTCGTGTAGCCCGCAGAAAATCAGAGTTATGGTATAACATACCTTAGATAACTTTTTCTTCAAGGTCCATAGGGTCCACAGAATCTACCTTGGGGGTATGTAGTGGAAACGATCCATTGAACCAAACAGCTTCTAGCTTTGCAGCTCCCTGCATTCATCGGTTCTTCTCCCTATATACCCCGCCTCCATCCACAGGCATTCAGTTTGTAAACAAGCCTAACGGCAAGAGACGGATAGTGGAGAAGGAAGTACATCGCACACTCAACATACGAAGAAGGAATAAGTGAAACAAAAAAATTAAAGAACAGATCCCAACTGAGGGCAGGTGAGTCAGGGAGGGTGCTCTGTGGACCCCATGGACCTCAAATAAAAAGAGTTATCTAAAGGTATGATACCATAACTCTGATCTTCTTCTTCAGGGTCCATAGGATCCACAGAATCTACCTTGGGGACGTTCTAAAGCAGTTCCCTTAAGGGTGGGGATGCTCCTGCGCAGAGAGGAGAATCCGCCGCCCAAAGGAAGTATCATGGGAGGCAAACATATCAAATGCATAGAATTTGATATACGTATTGACGGAAGACCAAGTGCCTGCCTTGCACAGCTGTTCAGCTAGAGCGCTATGTTTAACCACCCACGACGGTCCGACAGACCGAGTAGAATGTGCTGTCACCTTGTTAGGAACAGGGAGATCAGCCTGTGTATAGACCTGAGAAACAGTCACACGCAGCCAGTGAACCAAAATCTGCTTGATTGCTGGCCAGCCTCGTTTGTCAAACCCATATAACACAAACAGCGAGTCTGATTTCCTGATGGAGCTATGATCCACTTAGATACGAAGGGCTCGAACCACTTCCAGGGAAGCTTCACCTGTAGACAGGTCTGAAGACTGAAAGGCAGGAACTACAATCTCCTCATTTATATGGAAACGGGAAACCACTTTTGGAAGGAAACCCGCCATAGTACGGAGGACAGCTCTATTTTGATGGAAAATCAAATATGGAGAGAGCGACATGACAGAGCTGACAAGTCAAACTCTATGAGCTGTGGCGATTGCAAGGAGAAAAAGTGACTTCGCTGTCAACCATCTTACGTCCACCGTATCCAAAGGTTCAAAGGGAGCCGTCTGCAATGCCCTGAGAACCAAAGTCAAATCCCACATGGCCACCGGTGAGAGAAATGGAGGTTGCAGCCAAAGAATGTTCTAACATCCGACAAAGGGGCAATCTTGTGCTGGAACCAAACTGTCAAAGCAGAAACTTGGACTCTCAAGGTAGCCAGACGAAAACCTAAGTCTAATCCAGCCTGAAGAAAAGCAAGTACTTTCAATACCTTGAAAAACCCTTGGCCTTTAAGACGTAAGTCTCAAGAGCCATGCTGTCAAAGCCAGCCGAGGTAAATCCTGATATAGGCAGGGACCCTGCACTAGCAGATGCAGCCGTAGAGGCAGTAGAAATGGACTGTCTATGGATAGATATGTCAGGTCGGAGAACCAATGCCTCCTGGGCCAGACAGGGGCTATTTGTATTATCCTGCCGCCTTCCTGCTTGAACTTTCTGACGACTCTTGGGAGGAGGGAAATTGCAGGAAACAGGTATGCTAATCTGAAGTCCCACCTCACCACCAGAGCATCCACAAAGGCGGCTGAGGGTCCCTTGTTCTGGACCCATACCCTAGGGACCTTGGTTGTGATGTGATGCCATGAGGTTCACGTCCGGTAATCCCCACTTGTCCACCAGGATTTGAAAGACCTCCGGATGAAAAGCCCATTCTCTGGCATGTATGTCCTGGCAACTAAGGAAGTCCGCTTCCCAGTTGAGAACACCTGGGATAAATATTACCGATATTGCTGGAAGATGGCATTCTGCCCACCACAGAATTTCTTCCACTTTCTTCATGGCAGCCAGACTTCGTGTGCCTCCTTGATGATTGATGTAGGCCACTGCTGTCGCATTGTTGGACTGAACCTGGACAGGCCTGCCCTGAAAGAGGTCCTGCACCAGTATGAGCACTCTGTGCACTGCACGAAGCTCCAATATATTTATTGGTAGGTGACTTTCCTGCACCGACCACCTTCCTTGGAAAGTGTGGTGACCTGTCATCGCTCCACATCCTCGCAGACTTGCATCTGTGGTGAGAAGAACTCAATCCGGCACCCATAACGGTCGACCCTTGTTTAAATGAGTCGTCTCCAGCCACCAGGCGAGGGAGAACCGAACCTCTTGCGAGATGCGAATCATCTGGGACTTTATCCAATGATACTGACCAACGCAATAATCCAGGACCCAATTCTGCAGGGACCTGGAGTGAAACTGGGCATAAGCCACCATGTCGAATGTGGATGCCATGGTGCCCAGCACCTGCATTGCCAAGGGTATCGACACTCTCTGCTTGCACAGAAGACTGCGCACCCGAAACTGTAGTGCCACAATCCTGTCCTCTGGTAGAAGAATCCACCGTCCCAGAGAATCCAGCAGAGACCCCAAGTGCACCATCTGCTGAGTTGGAGGAAGAGCCTGAGATAAACCATCATGACTGCCATTATTTTGGTAAATACTCGAGGTGCTGTGGCCAGCCCGAATGGTAGAAGCTGAAATTGTTAATGCTACTGATCTACTGCCAATCTTAGAAATCTTTGGTGGGCTCGTGTAATCGGAACATGCAGATATGCATCCTGTATATCCAGAGAGACCATGAAATCCCCAGGCTCCATCGCCAGCATAATTCATAGTAGGGTCTCCATATGGAATTTTGGCACATGGATGAACCTGTTGAGAGACTACAGATTCAGGATAGGGTGATGTGACCCATTTGTTTTTTTAATCAAAAATACATTTGAATAATAACCTTTTCCCTGCTGCATCACAGGGATGGGGACTGTGACTCCTGACTTCAGGAGGGCCCCAATAGACTCCCGGTAGGCTGAGGCCCTGCCCGGCTCTAAAGGGAGGTTTGTATCCACAAACCTCTGAGGAGGATGCCTCAGGAACGTGATGGCATAACCTTGAGATCGGCTCTTGGACCCAGGCATCCGTAGTTGTCTGATAACAGGCCTGGGAGAACTGTAAGATTTGGCCTCCAACCTTGAGACCCCCCAGGGGGAGGCCCGTCCCATCAGACAGTAGACTTACTATCTGATGTCACAATCAGAGCTGTGTGTGCTCAGGGGCTGCGGACCTTACCTGTCTACATGCTATGGCGGGGTCCCGCTGGTGGAGGTGCGAGCACTTGGAGATCTGCGCTGCATGCCAGGGGGCTCCAGAGGCATACTGTCCTGAATGCTTGTGTTGAGTCTGGGTCTGGTCTAGCAGTGCTGCAGCGTGACATGGGGGCTGCCATCTTGGATTTCATCATGTGACACATTCCAGCCAATCCAGGCAGAGCATTCCAGGAGTCCTAGCAGCCAATCCTGCACTTCCTCCGGGTATTTAAGGGCTGATCTGCAGTCCTTTCTTTGCCAGTGCAACGTTATTCCTAGCTCTTGCTGGGTGCTAGTTCTCTGTGCTCCTTGCTGTGTTTCCAGTCCAGTTTGCCATTACAACTCTGCTTGCTTCAGGTTCCAGTTATCATCGTTTAACCTCTGTGTGCAGCAGCGCTTCTCCTGGCTTACGCTCCTAGTTGGGATCCCTGCTAAGGTCCACGATATCAGCGCCCCCTCCGGCTATCCAGTTACCTATAGTCGGTACCCACGTGCCTTCCTGGGTACACGGCCGTCTAAGTCACTCTCTATCTAACGGGCCACTCATGGGAAGTAATCCTCTCAAGCCAGCGTCCTTCCAATTCCAGAAGTCTGTTCATAAATCCGCTCCTGATTCCACTCCGGGTCCAAGTCCGCAACCATCCATGACAGTTTGCACTGGCCAAATGGATTTGGCCAGTGGACAGGATCCTAGGACAGATCTTCTCCTAGGCATTGCCAGCTGATTAGAAGGACTAGAGGCTTCCCAGTGACAGATTGCCCAATTTCTTCAGGAGATGTCGGTGCGACAAGACAATATTCAGGCTTCACGGGACACAGTGAACATGCCAACTGCCACTAAATCACAAGCCCCTTCAAGAGCTTCCATTCCAGCCACTCCAGATACTCCGGTCACTCCAGCCCAACTGCATCTTCTAACTCCCAATAAGTTTGATGGAAGTCCGAAACTGTGTAGGGGCTTCCTCAACCAGTGTGATGTACACTTCACCCTCCAACCTACAAATTTTCCATCCATCAAATCCAAGGTGGCCTATATAGTGTCTCTCTTATCTGGCTCCACTCTGGACTGGGTGTCGCCACTCTGGGAGAGATCAGATCCATTATTAGAGAATTATCTCAAATTCCTGGCCTCCTTCAGGCAGATTTTCGATGAACCAGGAAGAACGACTTCAGCAGCTGCTGAGATACTGCGACTCCGCCAAGGCAGCCGTCCCGTGAGCCAGTACATTGTTCAGTTCCAGACATTGGCCTCTGAGTTGAGATGGAATGTGGAGGCTTTGATTGCAGCCCTCTGGAGTGGACTGTCGGACCGTATTAAGGATGACCTAGCCACAAGAGACCTTCCCACTTCTCTGGAACAGGTTATCTCATTCTGTAATAAAGTGGATCTTAGATACCAGGAACGACAAGTGGAATAGAGAGCGCTACCGGTTTTGTCCTACCAACCTTCCTGGTTTGCCCATGCCCGAGCCGGCGATGGATGAGCCCATGCAAATTAATAGGGCCCACTTATCCACTGAGGAGCGGCAAAGACTTGCCGTGAAAATTTGTGCAAGTATTGCGGAGGGGCTGGTCATTTGATGACTTCCTGTCCTCCTAGTCCAGGAAACTCCTGCTCCTAACTGGCACTGGAGACACCAGGTTAGGAGTTATGTCTCTGTCTCCATCCATGAAAGAATCTACCATGTCTCTTTCCCTGGATCTTACACAGGGTTCTAAAACTGTGCTCTCTCTCTCCTAGATTCAGAACTTCATTACCTCTGAACTCATCCTCCAATTACAGATACCCGTTACGACCCTCGATCATGGCCGCACAATATCGGCAGTTGACGGCAGCCAAATCCGTAATGGGACTGTGACTTCCATAACCCATCCTGTACGAGTCCGGGTAGGGGCTCTTCATACCGAACTTATCCAGTTTCTAGTTATTCCCAAAGCCTCACATGGGATTATCTTGGGATACCCCTGG
The DNA here is from genome assembly GCA_031769625.1 of Taudactylus pleione. NCBI lineage: Eukaryota > Metazoa > Chordata > Amphibia > Anura > Myobatrachidae > Taudactylus > Taudactylus pleione. The sequence goes on along the minus strand of JAUIMM010000064.1, from coordinate 13,870,127 downwards.
TTATGTAGACATAACCCCAAAATTGATTGGGACTCTATGCAAATTCTGTCCTGAAGTGAGGATTGTGTCCAACCAGTAAAGAAAATACAAATTTCTGAGAACCTGCAAATTCCTTGTATCCTTTGTTTAGTGATGTGTTCTATAAAGCTGGAGCAGATTCTTTACCTCCGCACCGGGACTGTCCTATTTAACTGATGCCGGGCAAGACTCATCCTCGGGGGTCACACATATCCTCTGTCCCTGCCTGAAACTAAGGCCATGTCCGAATATATATTCGGGAGAAGCTGGAAAAAGGTTTTATCAGACCTCCTACCTCCCCAGCTGATGCAGGAATCTTCTTTGTGGCCAAAAAAGACAGAGGTCTCCGACCCTTTATATACTATTGAGGGTTAAACAATATCACATTGAAAAATAGTTACCCTCATCCTCTTATTACGGAATTATTTGACAGACTCAAGGAGGCCACAGTGTTTACAAAACTGGACTTGAGAGGGGCATACAATCTCACCAGGATTCGTTCAGGGGAAGAATGGAAGACCGCGTTCAATACCCGGGATGGATATTTCGAGTATTTGGTGATGCCCTTTGGCTTATGCAATGCCCCCGCAGTCTTCCAGGGATTCGTGAATTAGATCTTCAGAGACTTACTATATTCGTCAGTCATAGTGTATCTTGACAATATTTTAATCTTCTCTACTTCAGTTGAAAAACATCGAGACCACATGAAAGAGGTCTTATCCCGTTTAAGAAGGATCAGTTATACTGTAAGCTTGGGAAATGCATCTTCGAGGTGCCTTGCATCCCTCTCCTGGGTTACATCATCTCAGGATCTGGATTGGAGATGGACCCAAAGATTCCCTAAAAGCAGTTCAAAGGTTCCTATTATCAAATCAAGGGATTTTCCACCCTGGTGGCACCTGTTCTAGAGTCAAAGGTGTTTGCCGCTACCAATATCCAACCACCTCCGGGGAAGATCTATGTAGTTCCAGACCTCAGGAAACAGCTCTTAACCTGGGCACATTTGTCTCGTTTCTCTGGTCACGCCGGTACTCGAAAAATCCTAGGAGTTCCTCCAACAATCGTATTGGTGGCCTACCATAAGAACCGAAGTCTCAGAATTCATCGCCTCCTGCATCCAGTGTGCCCAGCACAAGACTTCCCAACAAGTACCAGTGGGAGAGCTCAGACCTCTTTCCATCCCAACTCGTCCTTGGTCCCACTTGTCCATGGATTTTGTGACTGACCTGCCCATTTCAAAAACACCACCATTTGGGTGGTGATAGACCATTTCACAAAAATTATACATTATATACCCCTCAAAAAATTGCCTTTCACTCCTGAATTGACTCCACTTCTCGTTTCCCATATTTTCCGTCTACATGGACTACAAACTGAAATTGTGTCTGACCGTTCATGGCAAAGTTTTGGAGAGCTTTATGTTCAGTCCTACAGGTCAAGTTAAAATTCTCCACAGCTCATCATCCCCAAACTAAACTAATGGGAGCACGGAGAGAGTGAACCAGGACCTTCAGACGTTTTTGAGGATTTACATGTCTTCCTCTCAAGGCAATTGGGCAGATTCCTTACCATGGGCAGAGTTCGCACATAACAGCTCGTATCATTCTTCTACTGGACAAACTCCATTCCTCGCAGTCTATGGTTACATCCCAGGGTTCCAGAGTTCAAAAGTCTGCCAGCCTTTGACATACCAGCAGTGACTACTTCTTTACGGAACTTTTCCCAACTTTGGTCCCGGATCGATATAAATTAGGGATGGATAGAAAAAGGAAGAGTTGCTCCTAGCATGAAAGCAGGGGATCAGGTATGGCTCTCCACCTGTAACCTACGTTTACAGGTTCCCTCCATGAAGTTTGCTTCATTGGCCCATTTACCATCACAGAGGTAATTAATCCCGTAGCCTACAAGCTAAGACTACCTACTTACCTCAAAGTTCCAAACGCCTTCCACATCTCCTTACTCAAGCCACTTCTTCTCATCCGATTTTTACAAATTCTACCATCTCTCAAAGTCCAGACAGAGAGGGGTTGAGTTCGAGGTTAAGCAGGTCTTAGATTCCCGATTGCGTTATGGACAACTTCAGTATCTATTGGACTGGAAGGGCTACGGCCCAGAAGAGAGATGTTGGGTGAAAGATGTCATCACAACCAGCCTCATTAAAAAAATGTCATTCTGAAAACCCAGAGAAACCCAAGAGGTGCCCAGAGGTCACCCATAAATGAGGTGGTACGGTCACTATCAGGGCTGTGTGTGCTCAGGGGCTACAGACCTTACCTGTCCGGATGCTATGGCAGGGTCCCGCTGGTGGAGGTGCGGGCACTTGGAGATGTGCGCTGCATGCCAGGGGGCTCCAGATGTATACTGTCCTGAATGCTTGTGGTGAGTCTGGGTCTGGTCTAGCAGTGCTGCAGCGTAACATGGGGGCTGCCATCTTGGATTTCATCTTGTGACACATTCCAGCCAATCCAGGCAGAGCATTCGGGGAGTCCTAGCAACAAATCATGCACTTCCTCTGGGTATTTAAGGGCTGATCTGCAGTCCTTTCTTTGCTAGTGCAACATTATTCCCAGCTCTTGCTGGGTGCTAGTTCTCTGTGCTCCTTGCTGTGTTTCCAGTCCAGCTTGCCATTACGACTCTGCTTGCTTCAGGTTCCAGTTATCATCGTTTAACCTCTGTGTGCAGCAGTGCTACTCCTGGTTTACGCTCCCAGTTGGGATCCCTGCTAAGGTCCACGACATCAGCATCCCCTCTGGCTATCCAGTTACATATAGTCGGTACCCACGTGCCTTCCTGGGTACACGGCCGTCTAAGTCACTCACTATCTAACGGGCCACTCATGAGCAGTACTCCTCTCAAGCCAGCATCCTTCCAATTCCAGAAGTCTGTTCATAAATCCGCTCCTGATTCCACTCAGGGTACAAGTCCGCAACCATCCATGACAGTTTGGAGGCAGGACGTTTGCCTGACCAAGATTTCTTGGGCTGATGTCTTGCAGGCATGACTCTGTCTAGAGGAAGACTGACCCTTCACCTTGCTCTGTGGGCAAAAGGACCGAGCTGCCGACTGCCTAAATTTAGGAGTAGTCGTGGATGGCAATTCAGCTGACTTCGGTGTTGCCAGAGAAGTGATTATGTCATCTAGCTGTGGTCCCCGCAAAAGGCAATGATTCAAGAGCCTTCTTGGATCCTGCATCCACCTTCCGTTTTTAGCCAAAGGGATCTTCGAGCTGCAACTGAAGTCGCTGAGACCTTAGAAGCCAAAATACCTGCGTCAATGACCACTTCCCCCATATACACAGCTGCTTCTCGCATCTCATAGAGAAAAGACTGCCGTTCTCTGGTAGCCTCAGGCATAGTACCTTCCAGAGCTGTCGTCCATTCTTCCATAGCTTTTGCTGCCCAGGCTACAGCCATAGCTGGTCTGGTAATAGCTCCAGATAATGAAAAGATTGATTTCAAATGATTGTCAAGTTTCTTATCTGTAACCTCTTTTAAGGAGGATGCTGCAGGAATGGGTAACGTAGCGCTTCTAATCAACCTCGTGACATGAGTGCCTATCGTTGGGGGAACTTCCCATTTGTTACACTCACCCAATGCAACTGGGTACAGAGAGGTTATATTCCTTGTAGCATGGAAATGCTTCCCAGGAGTACTCCATGCATCAGACAATAGATTCATCAGCTGTTCAGACTGAGGAAAATAGTCCTTAGACACCTTTTGACACCTATTGATTACCTTGGCTGTCGACATGGCCTCCTCTTCCTCTATACTCAGGACAGATCTGACCGCTCTCACCAGATGGGACATCCACCAGAGACTGATGGTCTTCTTCTACTGAGTAAGACCCAGAGCTCTGAGTGTCAGAGTCTGAAGAGGAGTCCAGGTCATCATGAGGCAACTGATAGGAAGTGGAACCTCTCTTATGCTCCTGTTTTGCCGCCATTTGTCAATCTGGCTGTTGAGCTATAGACGACGGCATACAGTGAGCAGTAGAATTACCCCAACAGGAATGCATGTGGGGGTATATACATAGATGGATGCAACTGCTGTGAATACCCCATAGCATGGGGAAATACCGCAGCCGGAGCCCGCGCTTCTGCGACTTTGTCCACTAAGTGCGACAAAACCTGATATCAGGAGCTCTAAATGTACTGGCTTGAACAGGTAGCCGTTTACAACAGAGGCTACACAAACCATCCAGGATAACATCCTGCTCAGATAGGCCTGCCAAACAAGATACACATGATCTTCTCACCTACACCTTTAGACATGACAAATGTATAAATGGTATAAGGTGTACAGCATAAATGCAATGTGACTCCCTATCAATGAAACCCCCCACACCTTTCAGAGGGATGAGGAGAAACACAGTGATGGGTATAACTGACAGTTTGAAACAAAAAGTCAGTACAATACAGCAGCTATCATTAAAGTCACATACAATGCATAAATACGCACAATTGCTATTGCAAATGGTACTCTGAATCAACTAGCCAGCCCCGGAGGGGTAATGGTAGGATATAGAGTGCTATATACCAGGCCCAAAGGAGAGGTATACAGGGAGACCGACCAACCTCTTAGACCAACAGCTACAGCAGTACACACACACACACACAAACGCGATCTGTAAGCGTCTCACCCCGAGGTGGTCAAATATAGCAAACCGGTGGCTGGACGCGGTACCGGAAGTTGCGTCTGGGTTGAGGGGGGGGGGGTGGAGGATCGGCCGGGGGAGCGCCTTATCTCCTCTAAGCTGCGATTTTGACGGCACGGGTACGCTGAACTTAGTAGTAGATGCTTACTAGAGCGCTCTAGTGTGTCTACTATCCCTCCGCGGCGACAGACAATAAGGAGATAAGGAACCGGCCGCCTCGGTGAGGAGACGTCACACGAGGCCTTCACCCGCAGTTGCACCGATGCGTCTCCTACACCGGATGCTAGGACTGCCACGCACTTACCTGTCATCTTCGTGCCAGACCTCAGCACAGGCACTAGCGGTACTGGTGTTTTTTCGACCCCGGTGGAGGTAGTAGGAGTCCCAGTACCTGCGTCTTTAACGGCGCATGGTACTGCTAAACTCGGTAGTCATTAAAACTACGTAAATCAAAAGAAAAAAGCCTGGGACTGCCTAGGCAGTTCCGCTGTCATAACAGGTGCGTCTGGATACTTGCCGCGCACACCAAACAAAAAAACTAAATGCCTGTGGCTGGGGTATATAGGGAGGAGGGCCGATGCATGCTGAGAGTGGCAAAGCTAGAAGCGGTTTGGTGCAATGGATCGTTTCCACTACATACCCCCAAGGTAGATTCTGTGGACCCTATGGTCCATGAAGAAAAAAAATATAAGATCTATGTAACACAATATATGATTAAAAAGGATAAATTAAAGGTAGATATGGATAGATTTAAAAATCAATCCTAATGAACCTTGCCCCCAAATCAAGTGCTTCAAGTGTATTATATTTGTACATTAAACACCTTGATCTGCCTCAACAGACCACAAGTGCAAGATACGCACAACTGTAGCTTAAGCTTGGTACACACTGGCAGATACATTGGCCGATCAACTTGATCGGCCAATGTATCTGCTGTCCGTCGGGAAGTGTGTACCCGCGATATTTCGATGAACGTCGGCGTTCACAGACATAACATTCACTGTGCTGCACAGCCGATGGACAGATATGTCTGCAGACACAAGCAGATTATGGCCGTTCAGTGTGTATGAACCACCATCATCATCTGCAGGTATATCTGTCACTCGATCTGCAGATATATCTGTCAGATGTGTACCCACCTTTAGACACAAATGTTGCGCAGTGCAATAATTATGCACAAATATACATTTAATGCACTTACTATGAAATGCACATGGTAGAATTTAGAGTTGCATGTAAGAAGTTGGCAGCACAGAATAAGTAAATGGTTCCACTGTGCTATAGGTTGAGGTGTGCGAGTACTTTAAATGGTATGTCACACTAACTCCTTTGATAATAATTGTTTGTAGGAAGTTTTTACTGAAGAATAAGGTTTACATTATGTCCTAAACTTAATTTGGTGAAATCAGCACATAGCTTAATTTCAACATTAGACATTAGACAACATTGGGTAAATTTACTACAGCTCGATTTTAGATCAAGATTAAAATTGACGGTATTTCTGGCTACAAAATCTGCATATCTATCTTCCGTCAGGTTTCAACTTCAATTGAAACCAGACGTCGATGTCAGCTGGATTTTTTTTTTTTTTAAATTACAAAAAAAAGTTAATAGAATTGCAAACGTGTCTGCATAAACATCAGTGACAATAGTCAATAAAAACACAAAAAACTGTATAGACACAGTAAGAATCAATCTTAATTGAGCAATATGGGAGAGATAATACAGATAAGAAAATTGTACTGGGAGAAAAAGATAGGGGTGGGCAGATGGGTGAGCATAAAGAGAAAAAGAAAAGAAGGTGGGGGATGTGAGCATGGGCATAAGTAGCTATGCCAAACCAGAGAGATGCATTAGGAAGGTTATACCAAGGTCTCCATACCGCGTGAAACTTATCAGTGTTGTTTTGGAGGCTGGTTATAAATTCCATCTTAGATACGCACCATATCCTGTTATTAGTACCTGGCGAGAGGGTGGAGAAGATGGTTTCCAAGCTCTAGCGATCTGGTATTTAGCCGCACAAGAGATATGCAGAACCAATTTATAGGCTTGCTTAGAAAACTGGTAGACTGAGGCACACAAGAGAAGAGAGGCTGGGGAGATGGGGGGCTGAGCAGCTGCTATAAAAGTTATAAGCGATCGAACCATAGATCAAAAGGGTGCTATCTGCTGACATGTCCACCAAATGTTAAAAAAAAAAGGTGCCCACCTGACCACACTGGCAGCAACATAACTGTGAGACACTTCTTTATGGAATAGACCCAAGCAAGGGTTAGAGGGCGGAACAGTACCATTATACACGCAAGGGTTAGAGGGCGGAACAGTACCATTATGGATGCGGAAGGGTCACCAGGAGCAGGAGGGAAACAGCAATAGAGATGAGCAGCTCCATCGAATCGAGTGGTGTAAAAAGGAGGGCCCGAAGAACTACCACCAAATCCCAAGGCGCCACCGGTGGGACAAAGGAAGGTTGAATCCAAACACCTTGGAATAGTGCGGATATCCAGGAGCGGAGCTATTCTTCGTTGGAACCACACAGACATGTACTTTCAACAAGGCTAGTCGTAGTCAGAGGTCCAAACCAGATTGAAGGAATGCTAATATTCTGGAAATACGAAACACTTGAGGGTCGTAATCCCTAGTGCGACACCACTGAAAATATGTATGCTACACTCTGTGGTAGATCCTGGCTGAGGCAGGCTTACGTGCTTGATGCATAGTGCTGATGACAGAGCTAGAGAATCCCTTGGACCTTAAGATGGATGTCTCAAGAGCCACGCCGTCAAAGACAGACGACCTATGTCCGGGTAAAGGCAAGGACCCTGAGACAACAGGTCCAGACGTTGAGGCAGCAGGAACGGAGTGTCGATGGAGAGACTCCAAAGATCTGAGTACCAATGACGTCCGGGCCAAGCTGGAGCCACTAGCAGGACCTTACCTCCATCCTTGTTAGAACTTCCGAACAACTCGAGGAATTAGGGATACTCGACGAAACAGGTATGCAAACTGGAAGGCCCACCTCACTGACAGAGCGTCCACTAAGCTTGCTTTGGCATCCCTTGTTCTGGACCCATACACTGGCAACTTGTGATTGTGACGGGAGGCCATGAGGTCCACCTTTGGGAGACCCCATTTTTCCACTAGGAGTTGAAACACCTCTTGGTGAAGAGACCATTCCCCTGGATGCACGTTGTGACGGCTGAGGAAGTCCGCTTCCCAATTGAGGACTCCCGGAATGAACACTGCCGAAATGGCCAGGAAGTGACACTTCTGTCATTGTTGCCCGACTTGATGGTTGATGTAAGCCACCGTGGTGGCATTGGACTGAACCTGCACGGCTTTTCCGTGAAGAATGTGTCTTGTCATCCTGAGGGCCATGCACACAGTCTGAAGTTCCAATATGTTGATTGGAAGGATTGCTTCGTCCGCTGTCCAACAGCCCTGAAATGAGTGCAGGGCAGTCACCATGCTCCAACCCCGGAGACTGGCATCCGTTGTCAGAAGTACCCAGTCAGAGATGCAAAAGGGGCGACCCTTGGTGAGATGAGCTGTCTGTAGCAACCAAGACAGAGACAAGCGCACCTTCGGAGAAAGCACCAGCGTCTGAATCATGATCTGGTGGGATAATCAGTTCCACTTGGATAGTATCAGCCCCTGCAGGGGCCTTGAATGGAACTGGGCATATTCCACCATGTCGAATGTGGACACCATGGATCCTAGAACTTGCATCAGAGTATACCGACACCCGGTGAACCATCCTCTGTGAGGGAATGAGGGAGGACTTATTTCAATTGATCAGCCACCTGTGCGCTTGTAGACAAGCGATCGTCAGCTGCAAGTGTTGCTGAAGTACCTCTGGAGAGCCCCAACAATAGGAGGTCATCTAAGTATGGCAGGAGTCGTATACCTTGACTCAATAGGTGGGCTGCCATGACCGCAATCATTTTGGTAAATACCCATGGAGAGGCCAAAAGGGCAGCGCCCGAAACTGGAAATGTTGTTGCAGTATAGCAAACTGCAGAGAACGCTGGTGGGAAGGCGTTATGGGGACATGTAGGTATGCATCCTGAATTTACAGTGATACCATGTAAACCCCAGGTTCCATAGCCAGTATGATGGATCGCAAAGTTTCCATCCTGAACCTGGGCACCCTGAGGAACTTGTTCAGAGATTTGAGGATAGGCTGATGAGACCCATTCGGCTTTTGAACCAGAAACAGAGTAGAGTAGTAACCAGTCCCGCGCTGAGATAGTGGAACTGGAACAATAACCTCTATGGCTTCCTGAATCTGCAAGGCCTTGGTCTTGTCTAGAGGGCGCCTCATGCGGAAAAACTGGGGGGGGGGGGGGGGGTCTTCGACGAAATGAGAGGGCGTACCCCTGAGAGACCACTTCTTTTACACAAACATCCTTGGTGGTGTGACACCAGTACTGGGCGAACTGAAGAAGTCGGCCTCCTACCCTGGGATCCCCCAGAGGGAGGCCCGTCCCATCAGGCTGAGTTTTTGGAAGTAGGGCATCTGGCACTCCTGGCCTGTTTCTTAGGCTTAGAGGTCGACTTGGCCGCCAATTGACTAGGGCATTGGTGGCAAACCCTGGCACTCCAGCTGCTATGGGACTACATACCCCAGCATGCCCTGCCAGTTTTAGCATTCCCTAAAAAGCAAAACTCTGGCAGCGCATGCTGGAATATGTAGTCCCACAGCAGCTGGAGTGCCAGGGTTCACCACCATTGGTCTAGAGAAAGACTGTCCTTTGGGCTTTCCTTGAAAACGAAAGGAAGAGGTTCTAGCCTTTGAAGGCACAGATGCGGATGGCAGAAAAGCAGACTTAGATTTTGCCAGTGTGTCAACAAATTTGTCCAGGTCTGGGCCAAACAATATCTATCCATTGAAGGGCAAGGCCTCCAGGCACTTTTTGGGATCAGCATCCGCCCTCCAAGAGCAAAACCACAAGGATCGGTGAGCAGACACAGCTGCGGCCGAGACTCTGGAGGTCAGTAAGCTGGCATCCAAAGCAGCCTCACCAGGTGGCTGCATCCCCCACTAGAGACCTTTGAGGCTCAGGGGCCTCCTCGGGGAAGCACATTTGCCCAGCTCTCAATGGCCTTAGCGACCCAAGAAATAGCCATGAACGGACGGGCCACAGCTCCCGAGAGTAAATTGATTCAGGCACGTCTCCACCTTCCTGTCTGTAGAATCCTTCAGAGAAGAAATGGAAGGCATAGGCAGAGTAGCACTCTTAATCAGGCAAGTAACATGAGAATCTACCGCAGGTGGCGATTCCCACTTCTTGCAATGATCCTCAGGGAACGGATAACATGAGGCCAAATGCTTTTGTGGTTGATACCTCTTACCAGGCCTCAGCCACGTGGTCTGCCAGCTGGTCAGAGAGAGGGAAAACTGCCGAAGTCACCTTTGCCTGTTTAAACTCAGGGTATTTGGATTTAGTGACAGGAACGTCATCCTCTATATCTAGTATGGATCGGACCGCCCTTACCAACGCTGGAACATTAATAACTGATTTAGGCTCCACCTCCAGTGCAGGGGAATCCAAATCAGACACCTCAGCCACTTCCCCATCATCTGATGACACGTCAGAGTCTGATAGTTGCGTAGACTAGGATGACAATACATGACGTTTAGATGCCTTCTGAGGTTTTTCATTCCGCAACATGGCCTGAAAGGCTGTCGACAAAGCTGCCAAACTCTGAACTGAACTAGATAAAACATCCACCCAGGGTGGTTGTACAGCTTGCGGGAGTCCCTGGAAAGGAATGATAGACTGTAGTGGTACCGAAGGGGATTGCATATAGAGCGGTAACCCCTGATAGGGAGTAACAGTCTAAGGCCCAGGAGTAGACTGCAATAATTGCGGGATACCCAGAGAGGGAAGGATGGCTGTTTGGGGTAAACCCATATGGGGCAAAATGGACGGGACCGCCAAGCGATGGAGGCCAGCACCTGAGAATAAAACTGCCCAAGTGGGTTCCTGTCCCATTGTTGGGGGATTTGAGGGACCAGGCAACCCCATCCTGGAGATAAATCCTCCTTTCCTATCCCTGCAGGAGAGCAGAGTGGATGTAGCAATGCGCTCGACCTCCTTGTCAGGTATGTCTGACAACATATCTATATAGGAAATCAGGAAGCGCAAAACTGGATACCCAAAAGGTATGCAAAACACTGGTCCAACAATACGGAACCGTGCAACACACAACCGTATGTGACAGACCTCACAAATATTTGAGTCTATATATGTGAGATCAAGGAAAACTCCCCACACACACACCTGTTGGGGCTGTAGGAAAAGGAAAGGGATAGATAGACTGACAGAACGGGGAAAAAAAAAAAAGTCAGCGCTAGCACAAGTCACATATAATGCAGATAGAATATTACCTACTGCAACTTGGCACTACAAATCAACTGCCCAGATTCAGTGTCTGAGGAGGCTATAGTGCTGTATACACTAACCCCAGGGGAGAGGTATACAGGGAGACTAGGCCATACACTTGTCCAGAGAGATCTACGATGCACCAGAGTAAATGGCCACCCGAGACCTCAGAGGGGGAGTGGCCGTAGGAGGAGAGCAGCTCAGCAATGCCAAACCTTAGTGAAAGCGAGCTGAGGAGCCACTAAACAGGGAAGGCTACCTCCGCTGCCCAGCAATTAACCCCCGGGATGCTGGTTCCTGCTACTAGCTTCAAGCCCCTGGTGGTCTAGTGGACGCACAGGGTATGGGGAGCCTGCCACCACGTGCAGTCTGTCCCCAGAGATTGGCGGTAAAGTCTGCCTAATACGCATATCACCGGAAGCGGTGATCTGCTCTTACCTGTCCCCGTAGATCCGGCAGCAGTCCAGGGAGTCCGGCTAGCACAGACTCCGGCCCAAGATCCCCAGATCTGTACTGGCGTTTAGGTGAAGCAGCACAGACGTCCTATGTACAGTCTGTTGCTACCCACTCTGAAGAGTATAAGTAAATAAAACTATCAACTCAAAATAAAACCTCTTTGGAGCTGCTAATCAGCTCCCCTGCGCAAACAGCGACCAGACTCCAGCGGGCACCAACTAGAACTGAGGTGCCTGAGACTTGGGGGTGGGATATAGAGGAGGATGGTTCCAGTGCATCCTTGGAGCAAAGCTTTTAACTGCATGGTGCCCGGTCTCCAGATCCAGCGATACCCCAAGTTCTCCCTGTGGACCCTGAAGAAAAGGTGGGCGCTCTTCAGGGGAGAATAGGGGGCAGGACACCCAGGGGACTAATGTCTCCTGATGACCATCTAAAGTGCAGGCCAGCAAGGCCATATTAGAGTAAGTGATAGAAGTAGCCACAGAGGGTTAACTTTATAAGGCACCACTAATATCAGACGCGGCTTGGTTTGAGAAGATAAATGAGCAGAATGAGGAATATGCCCACAAGAGGCTGAGGGGGGCAAGCTATTAGCCTAATCTGCACAGCCTGAACCAGAGATGTGTGGAACAAGTCTTCATAGGTTAAAGTGGCGGCGCTAGTGTAGGGCGGATGGTCAGTCTGCTTATGCAGAGAAACCAGGGCCCGGCCTGATGAGGACCACACAGTGAGCGATAGGCACCAGAGCTCACCGCAAGGGAGACGAGGCAGTCAGGTTCTATGTCACTCGGATTTTGCAGGTGTAAATGCAAATTAGTTTTGATCTTTCAGTTCAAAACAGACAGCAAATAGAACCTAAAACATGATCGCATACCAGTCCAACAAAGAAGCACTGCACAGATCACTGATCTGTTCAGACTTCGTTGGGTTACAAGTAAAAAGAGTTAACACACACACACACTTGCATGGGTTCTCCCCTAAATCCATAATAAGCCCTGGACCTTTCAGCCTGGTCTGGCAATGGAAAATAAGGGAAAAAACCAGCGTGGTGGCCCTGTTAATTTTCCAATAACCATCACCAGGCTGAACCCAATTGGGGAACTCACACTATAGCTGGGAGACAAAGCGTGGGATCCCCCTGCCATAATGTAAAACTAGCCCCAAACTGGTCAGTCCAGGGAGGGAAATACTCTGAAAATCATGAAGAAAATGGGGTCCTCCAATCCAAAGGATCAACCAGAAACAAATCAGCGAACATTACCATAGCCACCATCAGTCTCTAACCGAAAAGGCGCAAAGCAATTCACTTCAATGACAGTGTCCCAGGAGTGAGCTGTCATTTCAGGACAGTCCGTGGGATCAGGTGGGCGGTTTGTTTTTTTCTCCAGTCGACTGTCGTGGAAAGAGGAGTTCCGAGCACAGTCAAGGAGTTAGTAAGTACAAGTTTTTTTTTGTTGTTTTTTTTTTTTAAAGTACAGGATTCGTTGTGTGCCCTGTCGTTATTGTAATATTTTCTTCATACGAGGAGAGGACTACAAGTGCCAACAGGCCCTTAATATCCAGGCATACTGGCACTTGTTGATCCACAAGTACCGGCATGCTGGGGTAGGCTAGCTGGTACCTGTAGTCCCAGTGTAAAGAATATTAAAATCTAAATTTTACACCATTAACTCTGCACCCACGGCCTTCTGGGGTTGGGGCTAATCCTCGGGAAGAGGGGGCACACAACTTTGCGAGGATTTCCAACCCTGGGTTGACCAGATTGAGGGTTGTTTTGCACTTGGTTTTGGATTATTTTACAAACCGACCATTAGTAAATTCGGTTTGTATAGTCGTCTGAAAATATTGATGTCAGATGTTCTAAAGGCTGATTGCCAACTAGACGGCAAATCTGCAAAAATCGACCTTTAGTAAATTTCCCCTCATCTCCCACAGAAATGTATCCACAATGTTCAAAGCTTGTATACAGGGCATTAGTTATCAAAGAGCAGATACCTGCGATTTAAAAAACACATTGACAGCATATACCAACCATGTTACACAATTTTATTTAAATTAAAAAAAAAAAAAAAAAAAAAAAGTCAAGTAAATAATAGATGGAGGATACAAAATTAGATTACTTATGCACTGCTGTAACTATAACAATGTTTGTATAGAAAAACTTTCAGCAAGAAAACAAATAAAGAAAATCCCTTAAATTAGAAAAATAGTAATTTTGTCAAGATATCCATAACAGCCATCGTATCTCCCTAAACTGTTCAACTGGTCAACTTTACTTTGTAGAAATATATGTATACAATTGTTTGACCATTTTCAGCTTGAATGAGCAGTCAACAGAATTGAGGTAGGCTAGAAGCTTAAATGATACAAATACTATATTACAGATAAGACTTAACATAGTAAAGTACAAACATGGTGCATGTATTAATTTCTTTGCTTTTTGATAGTAAACCCCATTGTGTGTGTTCTTAAGATATACAAAAAGTAGAAATCAGAAAAACACATTTGAGATGTTATATTCATATAAAATACTTTGCAATGTTTGAAATATACACTTTTTAAATACTAAGTACAAAAAGTAAATGCTCAGCTACTGAGCAAGTTGTACTGAAAATGGTATATTCAATACTATTCTACATAATGTCAAATGTTAATGCCTTTTAAGTTAAATAGGAGTGAAATAGTAAAAGGCATTTATATTGCTCAACCTCTTTCTATAAACCAAAGAACCATATTTTGTCCTGTATTAGCCTCATTTCATGTGACTATTTTATTTTAAAAAAAAACCAATATTGGCAATCCAGAAAATATAAACAGGAGTTTCAAAAAACAAATGCTAGTGCTATTTTACAATTGTAAACGTGTGGAAGAGAGCTTTTCATTATTTTTTGGTCCATGTTCAACTTCATGAAGATCGACCAAACCTTCACCATGGTGACTGGCAGAACAAGCACTTGGTTTTACAGACACTGTCAGAGCAACTTCTGTTGAATAATTTCCCAAACCATCCGTTTTCTAAAGTATGGCATATGGTGCTGTAAGAAAGCATATAAACAGACATGGGCTTAAGTAAACATTCCTTGAAAGAATCACACAAACTCTTTGAATGGCTAACTCTGCAACCATATGAGCACCATAATTTATAATAGGGAAATATTGTAGAATATCAAATTTATCAGTTTACACTGCCTACACACTAGTAAGAGGAGGTTAGTTTAATTTATTATCCCTTTAATCAATATGACCCACATACTATGTGCTCCTGCACACGTGATATGCTTCTGCTCTGGAGTAAACTATTCATTTTGCTTAATAAAATGTTAAAAACACCCACATTTAATAGGCATGGTTTGGTGAAATGCCAAGCCATGAGTGTATCGTACCGCTTTTATACCTAAATTCCGGGTCTGACCGGGAGGTTGGAACAGGGTTCCAAACCGGATCAGATCCAGAATTTAGACGGGGGCCAACCCAGGATATTCCAGAGTAGGCGCCATTCACACTGGGGCCATGTCTGCAGTGACCCGGCGTTGAAGTGGACGTTATCCCCAAGCACCGCTGCAGCCAGCCAATTGGCCAGCATGCGGCGCACTCCAGGTCATTCCAGTGTTAAACCCTGCAAGCTACCTGGGTTGGATTGCCGGGTCACTCGACCCAGAAATCCAACCCTCTCCACTTTTACACCAAGGAGCTACCCGGGTTAACCCTGCAATAACCCGGGTTTTAGCTCTGGTGTAAAAGAGGTATAACTGGCTTCGTGTCAGGAAGAAAGGTTTGGTGGCAAGTCCACCCATCAGGCTTGCACCCAATGTTAAACCACATGGGGAGGAATTCAGAGTTAACAATATGTAACAGATCAAAATGATGTTCCTTCCCTGCACCACTGCTAATACCTGGATTGTAAACTTCAACTCTAGTGAACGTACCTGAGTAAAGGTGATTGGTTTATCTTTGGCAATGTAATCTGCATACTTGCAGGCAAACATTCCACAGTCACTTCCGTTCATTTGTTGAGGAATTTCCTAGAAGCATAGAAATGTGAAAAATATAAAAAAAAAAAAAATCTAAAACAGAAAAAATAAATTATCCAGGAGACCTTTTTCTTTAGGCATGAGATATACCTGGCATTTCTTGCTACTCAGGCTCCATCCATTAGTATCAAAAGAGAGTCCCTTTTTATCTTGGCTCTCTTGTCTTAAGTACTGCCTGGAAATGAAAAAACAAGAAAATTAGATTTAAAGGTGACACTGCAACAATTTTAAAGTAATTTCCTAAAAATACAATAAACTCCGTGCAGAATGGACATTATTGTTAAACTACATTCAGCTAATCAATGCTAAACTTATTGTAAAATTTAAATATTACATTACCTGATTGTCGGAGTTTATTAGCCATGGTCAAAGTAATAGTTTACAGGCCAAGTAAGTTTACATTTATTTTCCCACAACTGTTAGGTTTCCCTTGTTTAACCAAAAATTAAATGGCAGTATATACACTACAGCCATTGCCAAAAGTTGAGAATGACACAAGTATTGGTTTTCGCAAAGTTTGCTGCTTCAGTGTTTTAGATGTTATTTGTCGGAGGTTACAATTTTACAGATGTAGAATTACAAGCATTTCATAAGTGTCAAAGGCTTTTATTGACAATTACATTAAGTTTATGCAAAGAGTCAATATTTGCAGTGTTGACCCTTCTTTTTTAAGACCTCTGCAATTCGCTCTGGCATGCTGTCAATCAACTTCTGGGCCACATACTGACTGATGGCCGCCCATTCTTGCCTAATCAATGCTTGGAGTTTGTCAGAATTTCTAGGTTTTTGTTTGTCCACCTGCCTCTTGAGGCTTGACCAAAGCCTTTGACACTTATGAAATGCTATGTAATTTTACTTCAGTAAACCATGGTAACATCTGACTAAAAACACTGAAGCAGCAAACTTTGTGAAAACTAATACTTGTGTCGTTCTCAAACTCGGTCCTCAGGACCCCACAGATGTCACATTTTCCATGTCACCTAGCAGGTGCACAGGTGTATTCATTACTCACTGGCACATTTTAAAAGATCCACAGGATGAGACAATTATTTCACTTGTGGTTCTGTGAAGAGACCTGGATAACATGCACTGTTTGGGGTCCTGAGGATAAAGTTTGTTTGAGAACCTATGCACTACACAATATCTAGGTTTATAACAGGTTTTGAATAGAAAAAAAAAAAAAAAAAGATTTAGCAGCACTGAATGGAACACATTTCTCTTTAGTATTTTGGTAATCGTAATTCTGTTTGATGGTTAATAACTAGTAGCACACAGTAAACTCCCAACAAATCAAATACAGTACCCAATATTATCCAAAAGTAAAATCAGAATATACTGGAAAATGTTGTAATGCAGGTTCAAAATAGTGTCCTGTCAAAAGGGACCTTATATAGGGAATTATTCATTGCAGCTTGCCACCTATAAAGATTTATTATCGCCGCAATTAGGAATCTCTGTTCGCCTAAATGTATCATTTCTGAGTTAACTCGGTAATCAGTAAATGGATTACATATGCAATCAGTTTGCTCCTTAGTTCAGACTCCTGCTGCACATAACCGTATGTGCAAACGGATAGCACCGGGGAGGATCCTTCAGTTCTCGCTCACTGAAAAAAAATGTAAAATGTAATGTAGATGGTATTAGCTGGCGGGTCCAATTTCCAGAACGCAAATTTTGGTAAATTTGCCAATTAAGAAGGCCCCACAAAACCTATGGGGGTTACTTTTGCAAATGAAAACTGGTTTCTTGGTTATAAATGGTTATACAGGCAATTGCTTGAGCTACTTACAATAATAATCTGCAAGCTTCACTGTTAAGTCCACCCATGGAGTCATAGTAGGTTATTGACTTTTTCCTAAAATCTACTACCTGTGAAATAAATATATTCAGATTACTGAACACAATTTTTATTTTAGGAATACAAAATAACGATCTACAAAGTTTGTCAGTTCTAACACCTAATTCACACTACGGACCAACTTCAGGCAATGAGGCCAGGAGTGGATTTAGCTTCCTAGAAATAATATTTGGCAGCGATACTGTATGTGTTAACTTAGTCAGTTGACTTGAAACTGAAAAGAAGAAAAAAAAAAAAGGAAGGGAGGGAGGTGCCCGTAAACAGTGCACCGAAATTTAAAATAAAACTCCAACAATAAACACAATTTTAAAGTTATAACAACATTTTCACCAACAGATTTTGCAATACACAGGATAATGAGGAGGCACGACCAGCCTACAATAAATCAAAGAAACACGGGAGGACAGGGATACGTATGAAGATAAAATGTATATCAAAAAAAAAAAAAAAGAAGGGGGAGGATTATAATTGTAGCAGCATAAATGATAAAGTGAGCGACCACATAATACATACAAATTTACATATACTAAAGAACCCAAAGGCACCATTCAAGCACAACACAATACCAGGGAACTGGTGGGTATCAATGTAACAAATATGAACTTTGCTCCAGAAAAAGGATTAATGCATTGCAGCTATACTCCAGAACCAAGCCACTCCAATGACAACAACATGTCCATAGAGGATAAACATATATCAAACAAAGATGAGATTAACAAATAAACTAACATAATATACACTAGCCATTAAGTCAAACATGGACAACAGTTTACAACTCATAGCTACCACACCCAAATCACCCCACCCTATATATGGCCATACCCACAACTCATGGTATATCTGGACCCTCAAACAACCCCCTCCCAACTACACTACAACAATAACAATATGGGCGCAACTATTCCCATGTACCTTAGAGGCCATGGAGTATCCATTCCCGGATTAATGGGGCAACAAAAGGACTCCCAAAAATTATTAATGATAGCCTAAATATCTATATATAAAAAAATCCAGGAGAATAGCATTTGTAAACCTCCAGGGTTACTGGTCATACTAACGGATGAGAAGAGAAAAAAAAAAAAATTTAAAAAAATATAATGATAAATACAGGAGAGAACCGTAAATCAAATACTCAAACATTGTAAAAAAAAAAATATGAGATATGGTAAGAACTTACCTTTGTTATCTCTATTTCTACGAAGTCCATAGGGTTCCACAGGATACCTTGGGGTATAGGTGATGACGTCAGGCATCGGGCACCATAGAGTTAAGTATTCAGCCTCCCAGGATGCACTAGGGTCCCCCTCCTATACCCCGCCCCAAGGCCTCTCAGTTACGTACCAAGCCATAGGCCGGAGGAGGAGAAGGAAGAGAGAGGGGAAAAAAAAAAAAAGATCTAGGGAGAGACAGACAGACAGACAGACAGACACACACACAGACACACACGGGAGACGGAAAAACCGGTGACCAGAGTAAAGCCCATCTGCAGCACAGGTGCAACAGGGCGGGAGTCCTGTGGAACCCTATGGACTTCGTAGAAATGGTAAGAACTTACCTTTTGTTATCTCTATATCTCATTTTCTACATCAGGGTCCATAGGGTATCTACAGGATACCTTGGGGATGTCCCAAAGCAGTATCCTTCAAGGGGACGCTCATGTGCTGAAAGGAGATTCCGCCGCCCGAAGGAAGCATCCTGAGAGGCAAAGGTGTCAAACGCCTCATACCTCACAAAAGGTGTGGACAGAGGATCACGTGGCCGCCTTGCAGATCTGGACTGCAGAGACACCACGTCAAGCTGCCCACGAAGAACCCACAGACCTAGTGGAATGAGCCCTCACAGAGGATGGAACCGGAAGGCCCTCATGAAGATAAGCTTCTGAAATTGCCATATGGATCCAACCTGCCAAAGTTTGCTTTGAAGCAGGCCAACCCTTTTTACGGAACCCATAGAGGACAAACAAGGCGTCCGACTTCCTAAACGAAGAAGTGCGGTCAACATAAATCCTTAAGGCCCGCACAACATCCAAAGTGGCCTCACCCACTGAAAGATCAGGTGAGTTAAAAGCCGGCACAACGATTTCCTCGTTGAATTGAAAAAACGGGAAACAACTTTGGGAAGAAAATCAGGACGAGTGCGCAGCACCGCCCTGTTCCCATGAAAAATCAAGAAAGGGGGTCTACAAAAGAGAGCCCCTAAATCAAAAACACGTCTGGCCGAAGCGATGGCCAGAAGGAAAACGGTTTTAGCTGTCAGCCATTTAAGATCCACTGAGCCCAGTGGTTCAAACGGCCTTGGAGAGCCCTCAGGACCACAGCTAAATCCCAAGGCGCCACCGCTGGAACAAATGGCGGCTGAATTCGAAGAACACCTTGCATAAAGGTGCGCACATCAGGGATTGTAGCAATCCTACGATGGAACCAGACAGACAGGGTAGAAACCCGCACCTTCAACGAAGCAAGGCGAAGCCCATGGTCTAGTCCCGCCTGTAGGAAGGCTAACACTCTAGACAGACGGAACTCCCGAGGTGCATAACCTCTCGGTCGACACCATTGGAAGAACGTATGCCACACACAATGGTATATTCTTGCAGAAGACGGTTTCCGAGCTCTCAGCATAGTGCGTACTACAGCGCTGGAAAACCCCCTGGACCTCAACATAGCTGTCTCAACAGCCACGCCGTCAAAGACAGCAGAGTCAGGTCCGGGTGAAGACAAGGACCCTGCGACAGTAGGTCCGGTCGTAGCGGCAACCGCAGAGGAATGTCCACGGACAGACCCTGAAGGTCTGAGAACCAGTGCAGTCTGGGCCACGCGGGAGCTATCAACAGGAGCGTCCCTCCTTCCTGTTTGAATTTCCGGATTACCCGTGGAAGAAGGGAAAACGGAGGTAAGAGATAAGCAAACCGGAACGTCCACTGGACGGACAGAGCATCCACCAGAGACACCTTTTCGTCTCTTGTGCGAGACCCGTACACCGGCAACTTGTTGCTGTGCCGTGACGCCATGAGGTCAATCTCTGGAAGACCCCACCTGTCCACCAGAAGTTGAAAGACGTCCTGGTGCAGAGACCATTTACCGGATGAACGTCCTGGCGACTGAGAAAGTCCGCCTCCCAGTTGAGGACTCCCGGGATGAATACCGCTGATATGGCCGGGAGATTGCGTTCTGCCCAGATCAGAATGCGGGACACCTCTACGAGTGCCGCCCGACTTCGGGTTCCTCCTTGCCAATTTATGTAGGCCACGGCGGTGGCGTTGTCCGACTGGACCTGCACGGGATGACCCTGGAGAACCCGATGGGCCTGCTGGAGAGCATTGAAAACGGCGCGGAGTTCCAAGATGTTTATCGGAAGCTCCTTTTCCGCCTGAGTCCAGCTGCCCTGGAACAAGTGTGGACCCGTGACCGCTCCCCAGCCCCGAAGACTGACGTCCGTTGTCAATAGGACCCAGTTCGCCACCCAAAACGGACGACCCTTGTTGAGATGGGTCGTCTGCAACCACCAGGCAAGGGACAGGCGAACTTCCGGAGTGAGCACCATCGTCTGGGATTTGAGACTCTGAGGCAGTCCATTCCATTTGGACAGGATCAATTGCTGCAGAGGTCTGGAGTGAAACTGGGCATATTCCACCATGTCGAATACGGACACCATGGAGCCCAATAACCTCATTGCCGAGTGAAGAGACACCTGGCGACTCTGCAGACAACTGCGCACCCTCAACTGCAAGGCAGAGATCTTTTCCCCCGTCACAAAGATCCGCTGCTGACTGGAGTCCAACAAGGCTCCGAGGTGCAGAATCCTCTGAGACGGGATCAGGGTGGACTTTTGCCAGTTTATCAAAAAGCCGTGCCGTTGCAGGTACTGCAATCGTCAGATCCAAATGGCGTAGAAGGAGCTCCGGAGATTCTGCTACCAACAGTAGGTCGTCTAGGTACGGCAACATGCGGACTCCCTGCAGCCACCATGACCGCCATAACCTTGGTGAACACACGTGGTGCTATCGCCAGGCCAAGAGGTAATGCCCGGAACAGGAAGTGATCGTTGCGGATTGCAAACCTGAGGAACTGTTGATGGACTTCTCCATTAAAAAGCAAGGCTTCCAAGCCCTTTTTGGAATCAGCGTCCGCCTTCCAAGATCGCAACCATAAGGTGCGACGAGCCGCCACCGCTGCCGAAGAAATCCGAGAAGTCAGGGTACTGATATCCAAGCCGCTTCATTAATGCAAGTGGCCGAATCCCGAATCGGAGATTGCCGATCAACTCGGTCTGTTCAGCCGAACAGTCGGAATCGAAAGACGCCTCTAAACTATCTGCCCAGCGCTCCATAGCTCTGGCTACCCAACAAATGGTCATAGCCAGCCTGGCTGCCCCCACCCCCCGCGAGGGACTAAACGGACTTTAGGCAGATTTCCACCTTACGGTCCGTGGCATCCTTTAAAGGAGGAGATTGAAGGCATGGGCAACGTGGCACTTCGGACCAGGCGTGTCACATGGGAATCCACCTGTGGGGGATTCCCACTTAGCAAAATAATTGTCCGCAAACGGATAAGCCACTGCTAAATGTCTTTGAGGCTGATACAGTTTGCCAGGATGTTTCCACGCCTCCTCTAAGTGGTCCACCAATTGACCCGAAAGAGGGAACACTGTGGCGTCACCCTTAACATCCTTGAAAAAGGCATATTTGGATTTTGATACCGGATGTTCATCATCCTCAATAACTAAAGCTGTGCGGACTGCACGTATAAGGCCAGGTATATAAACCTTAGACTTGGCATCAGACTCTTTAGTACGGAGAGGTTCTTGGTCCGAAAGATCCATCATCGGTCATCCCCTCGTCATCCTAAGGAGTAGACAGACGCCACCGGCCACAACGCAGACTCCCCTTGTAACACGTCCTACAAATGCCGCACAGAACTAGTCAGTGAATTAACCCTAAGAGACCTGAGGAGGGGAAGTAGGGAGACTGTGGGGTACCATCAGTTGTCTCGGGAACCCCTGCATGGGTGACGACACCAATGACTGCTGGGACAATCCCATCTGAGGGAACGCAGGTTGCGGAGCCAACTGGCCCACAAGGGTTGTAAGCACTTTAGCGAAACAAGCCCAGGGCGGTTCCTGAACCAGAGCCGTGACAGTAATTGGCCGCGAAAATAAAAAAAAAACTAAAAACAAAAAAACACTGCCGACATAGCCCCTCCGCGCTACCCTCCCCCTCCGCTATAGGTACCTTACATGTAGTACACAGAAGCTGGAGAGGAAAATCATTCTCAGACATGATGGCAAGTATGTGACACATCTCACTGATACGCGTTGGTATAGTGGGAGAACCGTCCTGCAATCACCGCAAGGGCTTTAGCAGAAGAAGAGCAGGGACAGTGAAAAGACTGATAGTAGAAAGTGAAAGTACAGGCAGCAGACGCTAGCAGCAGTCACATACAATGCAAGAAATCAATCCCTGCACTATCAGCGCTGATCCTCAACTACGCAGACACAGAGTCTGGTAGGACACAGCGCGCTGCATACACAGACCTGTTACCAACGGAGGAGAGGTATGCCGGGGGATCCAGACCACGATGCCACCGATCGTCCAGCAGCGCTCACCATGCTTCAGCAAAGATGGCCACCGAGGGGCAGAGAGGAGGCCGGCCTGGGGGAGGAGCGCTGCCACAGGGCCAGTCAGCAGATGCAGAGAGGGCTGTGTGCAACGGGGGAGGTGCTGGCTGTGTACAGGGAAGGCGCGCTCCCCTGGCATACAATTAACCCCTGGGACGCCGCAGTGCTACCGCACAGCTGCGATCCCATGTCCCAGGGGGGTAGTGGAAGCGCAGGTCCGTAACCTGGCTCCACGCTGCAGCCAGTGCCCAGGGAGCCCCCTGCCTGGGGACTCTGGAACATGTTCCAGCGGGGACCCACCGCGGGACCCCGCTGCTTACCTGCTGTCCCCCTTGAATCCGGCCATGGTCCCAAACATCTGGGGTCACCGCTAGCTGTGACCCCAGATACCTACCAGCATCCCCGGATCAGTACCGGTGTTCTGGTACCGGCGGGGGTGTAGGGAAGACAGCATGGACGTCAAGAATGACTGTCCATGCTGTACCTCCCGATGTGCAGCTACAGATGCCTTGTAGAAAACTGCAGGGGCTAACCTTAGCCCCCCTCTAAACAGGTGCATCCGACTCAGAGCCAGGCACCAACGAAACAGATGCCTTGGCTCGGGGGCGGGGTACAGGAGGGGGACCCTAGTGCATCCTGGGCGGCTGAAAGCTTTAACTTTAACTCTATGGTGCCCGATGCCTGACGTCATCACCTATACCCAAAGGTATCCTGTGGATACCCTATGGACCCTGATGTAGAAAAAAAAACTGATAATTAAGCTTTAAGAAGATAGTCAAACAGACTCAAACAAGGGTGGGAACTCAGGTGCACTAAAGACAATTATGGAGAAACAACCCAGTCTTGGGCCCGCAGTCCAAGCCAGGCTGCCACCTCCTGGGAAAATTCAAACAAACAATAGCAGACCCCTGAAAACCACTCGTTGGTGGAATAGGAAACAGCATTAAGCAGGAGAGTTGGCTATCATACTGGCACCAAGTTTCCAGCAGGGCAGCTCAGCAGCATTATACAGCTTCCCCAGCAGACACACATCCCAGAGTGAGGTCATTTAAAGCATCGGTGACCTCCGACACTACATATCTTCATGGGGTGGTTTGTTTGTTTTTCTTTCATCTGTATCCAGCTACCTAAGGAGTTATCCCATATATTATAGTTTCCATGGAGTCGGAAAGGAAACCAACATTCTTCCCAGAATCTCAGATTTCAGGGACTATATCATAGGCTAAATGGTAAAGACGACAATGGGGCGATTCAATTCAGTGCGATGTTAGCTCATGGATAAAAGTTCCAGGAGTTTTTCAACTGACCAGGCTATAAACTCCAGACTAGAGGATTTCTGCTCGCACCCTCCTGAGATGTGAGCAGAAATCAGACTAAACAATGGCTGCAATGCTGGTTTCCGGCTTAGCACATAAGTTGCAGTAAACTGCATTCTCCGATGTAACAATCAGCTTAAGGTGCAGAAACCGGCATCTCTCGGCTAAGTGCAGGGCAAAGCGTGGTCAATTGACTAGCGCCAGGAACTCCATCCCGGCGCTATTCAAATTTGCACTCAATTGAATTGCCCCTAATATGAGCTAAATACATTTTTGTGCAAATATCAGTTTTACACATGCGTAATATCATAAGCAGATACAAATACGTGCAGCTACTGCAGGATCCACAAGTTTAACTAATCGTCCAGGTGTCAGCATGCTCTAGAAAGATTCTAATGTGGACATACCCGAAACTCTGGCCAGCAGACAACCACTTTTATCCAGTGTGTACAGTAATCTGCTAACCACACAGGCCCTTGTGTACATGCTAATGACATATCATTAGCATGTACTGTACATGTGTACATGCCAATGATATGAAGGACTGAATAACCAAGCCTGCCCAATTTGGACATCAATAGAAGTGGCCAAGTTAGAAGCTGATCTGGTCATTCGGTGCATCGGTTGCCTGGAAGGATCAGCATGTGTACAGGGAACATTAATAGAGATATAGAATAGCTTCAAAAAATCTAATTCAGATTAGAAAAACAAAACACTAAAATAATCACTAGTGTTGGAAACATTAACTCAGTCCTGCTTCCACACAGCTACAGTCCATGGACAAATTATGGGGGAATTCAATTAGATGCAATAAAGCAAAAAACGTAAAGTCTAAAGTTTTCGCACACTTGAGGATTTTTGGTGCGATCATTTCACATCTTTTGTCTATACGCGCTCCCGTTTTTCGCACTATCCTATTACAAAAGACACGACGCAGCATTCACATGAAAACGTAACATGGAGTAACCTGCGAAAAGTACAGCTGAATTTGGGGAAATCTGTCTGTTCCCCATAAAAAGGCTAACTGACATAGGAAACATAAAAAAGTGTATTAGTGGCCCTAATAAAAGTATTTGGGGTTCTTGTCAAATTGTTATATGCATTGTTGTGTAACAGTGGAAAAATTATAAGCATTTGTATTTTGCCAAAATAAATGCTGCAGTTAAATTAGGGGTACATTAAAATGAGTGCATATATATTTTTGAGTCAAAATAGTGCAATTTAAAAAATTGTTAATACACCTGGTGCAGCCACCTGCAATGTTTAACACACGTGTCCCATCCATACAGCCCCACCAAAACACAAGACCCACTACTTTAAGTTTAAACCCATTTTCCAACACTTAATTTTTTCACCCCAAAAATGAAAAATTATTGGCCAAATTAAGATTAAAAAATTATCTTTAACAAATTTGTCATTAGGGAGGTGTCCAAAGGGTTCTGAAACAAGTCCTGACATTTTTAACCAAAAATAGGGATTTTGCACAACTTTTCACCTGCTCTGAAATGAACACTTTGCCTGTTATCGCATGTGCAAAAATTTCAGCAATAGGATCGCACGATATGAGTTTGTGCAAAAAGTTCACACCGGCGAAAACTTTTCACAAAACCGCAGCTTTTCGCGGCTAATCGAATCCGGCCCTATAACGATTTACTTTTATATAGGAAGTCAAATGTCAACATACATTTGGATCAACAATCATTAAAGAGAATTTTACAACTACATTGAACGTTTGCATATATATTTTACGAATTGGACAAAAGAAACAGTCCAAAAACACATAGCAATCTTACTGTACTTAATAGACTAGATGTAAGTGACAGGCTAACTTACAAATTAAAATTGAGCTAGGAATCTGTACAAATAACCTGAGCAAATAGAAGATGTTCAAGTGATAAATTGGAGAGCGAAAAATGACAGGAGCTGATTGTGTTTGAAAAAGTACCAACCAACCTGTAAAATGACAGAAGCGTATTGGCTGGTAGTTTATCACTCTAATTTATCACTTTCCAGAGCTTAGTACAGCTGCAGTCTTTTTTGTATAATATTTATATTAAATATCAAGGTCACGTATATAAAAAAATATGGCACACAGTATCAATAACTTGGTGCAAGTTTCTAAAGAGCAGTACAGCAAATAAACAGTAGGAGGAAAAAAAAAAAAAAAAAAAAAAACATTTGTAAAGGAAAGGAAAACAAAACAATCATAGGTGAGTGGTTACTGCACGTTTTGCTACATTAAAAACAAAACAAAAAAAATTGCATGTAAAATTGATGAATTAAAATACATAATAAATCACAATGGAATTGCAGAAAAAGATGATAATTGATTTGACAGTTTTGTGAAATTTCTGGTCCAAAAGCCAAAATAAAAGAAAATCTGCAAGGTTTACATTTAAAGAAACACTTTTCATTTATCAGGAAATAAATACTTGCTTTAAAATTGAGCCTAAAATGACAAGAAGTACCAAAAAGGTCTCACTTACAGCTAGGCACCAATGTACTCCAAGATGAACAGGTACCAATAAAATTTCCACAGCGAATACATCCACTTTCTTTGTCCACCGTTTCACTGCCTGATACCCAGCTGACTTTAACTTCGGGAAAAAAAATGTGTTGAAGGCATGGACTTTTGGCAAGCCCTTCCGTTTACTCCGTTCCATCAAAAGGTTCATATAGAAATTTATTATCTGTTTCACAAAGATACAGCATTGAAGACCGTATAATATATATGCCAAGTTTACTGTTATAACAGCATTTTACAGCACTTTATATGTAAACTTTTACTACAATTTTCTAAAGTACTTTATACAGCTTGCTTGAAAGAAAGAAGTTTGAAACTTCCCACTTCAAATGCTTTCGGGAAACACAGGGCCTGATTCAGCACAGGACGGAATTGCAAAGCTGCACGCAAGCAGCTTTGCAATTCAGTCCTTGCAATTATGGTAATGCAGCAGGGGGGTGTCATCAACGCAGCAACAGATAATCTGCGATAACATCGGCCGGCTGAGTGACCCATGGGGTCACGCAAGCCGACCACCACGGATACAAGAAAGAGGCCAGGAAATCTATCAGCTGACGGAGTTCCTGGCCTCTTCCCTCCCCCCAACCGCGTGACACGCCTCAGTTTTGAAAAACAGTGCGTCACCGCCCCCTTCCCGCCCAGAAACGGCAGACTATCACTCACTGACAGTCTGCTGCCGCTCTGCGAGTGATCACGCGGGACCTGTGCTGCACATGCGCAGTACGGCGCCAGCTCGGATTCCCGACAGTCAGGAATCTGCGTCCAGCAGTGCACATACGTGCACTGCTGAATAAGGCCCACAGATCGGTTATGGTATATACTCTTATGTAGGAGGTAAGGCACTGGAAAAACCAAGACAGATTCCTTATCCCCCACAGTGAGTCCAGGCTTCCAGAAGTCCTTTAAACTGATATGTATTAGTGCAACAGCCATTCAGCGCTCCCAGTCCAGGACACTAGAGGGTATATTTACTAAAGGTCGATTTCAATCGATTTAAAATAGTCCTAGTAAACATACCCCTAGGTAACTGGAGTCGCTGTGAAATAGATGCAAAACTTAAGCCCCCCCAAACCACTGTTGGTCCTGCTCATCTTACCCATGGTTTTAGTCAGTTTCACTTTTTGGATATCTGCTTGTTTGTTTGTTTTTTGGTTATGCATGTGCTTATGTATCAGTTGCCACAATTTTCTTAAAGAGATATGAAATTCCAGATATTTACAATGCAAAGAACAATATATTGTTGAGCCAGTTCCTGTGTATCTGAGCTATTCCCTTAAACCAGTGGTTCCCAAACTGGGTGCCACAGGTTGGTGGTCCAGGACCAAATCAAATCATTTATAGTCAATGTGATTGGCAGCCACCAGTTCTGGTTAAAACAGAAGCGCAACCCACTATGTAACGGAACCTAAGGATGACAGATCAGCATCATTTACGTAATTTAAAGCACTTTTGATGTTTTTCAATTGAATACTTTTGGCATAGGGGTGCAGAGAAAAAGAATGCTGAATCACTGCGCCCTAAAGCAAGTTTGGGAACCACTGCCCTATACAAAACCTCAACAGGATCTAACAGTCAAGTCCCAATATTTACAGCAAATACAGAAATGGTTGTTCAGGTCCCGAATACCATGTGCCAAAGCAGTCGGCATACCCATTACTGCTGTTTGAGACCTTTTAGAACATAAACTACCAGTACAATGAAATTATTTGATCTCCAGGCAACATCTACATTTTTTGTCGCACACTAAATTGTCAAAATAGTAAACATCCATATTCAATGTTTTTTTCAGTAGAAATTTTATTATGGTTTGTAGTTATTTAGTACTTGCCTCATCATTAAGCCAGTTTAGACTATTAAGAGTCATAATATCTTTCCGAGTGATTGTTAAGCGGAATCCTTCACATAATACTTGATCTTGGCTCCCACCAAAAAGGGCAAACTTAATTTGCTTTTCAATTTCCTTTAAAATAAAATTGAATAAAAATATTAAAAAAGGTACATTTTCAAACTATAGGATAATAGACAAACTAAACTTACTTAAAATATAATATGCTGTTTGACACATATAAGTTATAAAGCTTCTTCCATTTTACTTTAAAAGTATATTCAGAAGATATTACCTGTGTTAGCTCAGGAAACTCTTGCTCCTGGAGAGATTCAACCGGCTGCCTTGGGAGTAACTTAATAGGGATTTCCTTTTCAAGTGGTACCCGCAGATTTAAATCCACAGGATCTTGTGTAGACTGCTGGTGTAACCGCTTTATATTTATAAGATAAAAATGCAACATTTTAAAATTCAATGTGAATGGAAGACATATAAAACGGTTTTTCATAACCACTAGCATACCCTCTTAAGGCAAGAGTGTCCTGAATAAAATAAAAGACTTAAGCTGGGTACACACTAGATAATATGTTGACTAATCCAGCGGATTGGACGACATATCGTCCACATCAGGCAGTGTGTACCCGCTATGTCGCTGACAATGCAGGTCTGACGGGCGATATGGTCAGTGGGGGCCATGCTGCCGAATGCAGCATAGAACCCACTGTTGCGCAGTCGGTTCCCGGCATCAAATATGTAGGCACTTGCCGATGCCGGGACCCGACAACTAAGATATCGCGCTGGGTACACATCGGCTAATGTGAACCCAGCATTAGTCTACCTTTATGGACAACTACATTTTGCAAATATTACTCAGATCGTATGAATAATTTACTAGATACACTCGCCAAAAGACACGTATCTGTAGTGCATTCCAAAGTAATCATCTTAGTAGAAGGCTATTGTATATAGGTCTTCAATGTATAACTACCCCCAAGATAAACGCTTACTGGAGTGTACAACTGGGGAACCTCTGGTGTCCACATAGCCACTATAGGAGTGGTTAGTGATGGCATGCTACTGATGGCAAGATGTACCCATAGACAAATCTGTAAAAACTTCCTTCCCCATGTAGGGTAGCAGAGTAAATTTATATTTTGGACAGAACGCATCTAGTAAATGACCATCTAAAAGATAAAGACTCAATTTGCACATGTTCAAAAATTGGAAAATAAAAAATTACCATTTCCTTTACAGGAGGCAGGCAATTCAATTAGAGGGGTCCACCCCGAGCATTAAACCACAGAGGTAGACTTTTACAAGCAGTTTCAGGAGCTGGGGTTTAAGGCGCAGGAAAAACTCATCGATTCTGCACTTCATGCAGAATCAATGGGTTACCATGCGTTAACCCCTGGCTTACCATGTGGGGAAAAAGCTAACTGAATAGCATTTCCCCACGTGGTGCAATCAATTAGCTGTGAGGCATAACCTGCGACTAATTGAACTCCTCCCCCCTACCGTTTAGTTATGTTGCTTTACATAATAGTGCATTTTGTTATATACATAAACATTTATAGATTTCATGACAAACAGGCAGGATATTAATCTTTACTCTAACAAAATATGAATAAACCATTTTTCATAGATTACTCTTTGACTGATGCATATTTGTTTTTAGTTAAAGTCACCTGATTTTGAAACTTTAATGCAAGTGCTGTTTGTTCCTCTATCTTTCGCCTTCTTTCCCTTGCCCTTGAGTCATAGAGGCTGGTGCTAACAATAAAAGCAGTCTACATTAGAAAGCACAGAAAACAAAAGAGTCACATATGAACATACAGAAATTTAAACACGCTTCCGGAGGCTTCACAGTACATGTGTCACAGGCTGACCACAGATGGAGGGGTGAGCAGAAATCAGCCCTACAGTAATAGAAGCCGAAGCTGCATTTATATTGGGCATCAGCAGCACTCATGTAACTGAACATTTAACGTGACATATATACATATTATACACACACACACAATTACTTACAGTTCTTTAATCCAGAGTTCTGCCTGGAAGAATGGTGGGCTAAATACAAGAAAAAATAAAAAGATGTACAATTTTGTGTTTTCCCATACATTTTTTTTTTTTTTTAAATGCTTTACAGTGATAAACCAGTTACAGATTTAGCTTTATAGCCATGAAGTGATACAGAGGGAGATAAAATGACCTTGTCAGATTACCTACTTTAACCACTGGAAACATTTGAACGCTCACATTCTTATTTCTCAACCCAACATTTCTATAGCTGAGAGAAAGGGTAAAATCTCTTTTCCTGCAGCATTAATTACTAAAGTGTACATTTTCATTATTCTATTGGCTGATACACACAAGGGCTTTGTGCAGTCAGATATTACGTTTAGTGCTTACAAGATTATTTGCCTGTAAATAATAGTCTGACAACAGTTCCCACCACAGAACGGCTAATAACAACTTATAGGAGGCCACAGAGTTTGACGTTTACACGGATGGCAAATAGAGCACTTAAGGTTAATAAGCTCTTTACCTATTTAACGATTATTCAGTAATTATTAGTATGTGTATCACTGAAGCAATTACAAGGAACAATTAATTTGTGACTGGCCCCTAGCTTATGTGACCGACAGCCTTGATTGATTAGTGATGGAACTTAACCCAATCATGCATTTCAAAGAAATGCAGTCTACAATAAGTAATTGTTGATACATTAAATCGGACCTACCCTTTTAGTCACCTTCTGTTTTAATGGTATAATAATAAAAAAAAAAATAAAAAAATAGAAAATTGTAACAAGCATTTAAAAACAGGGTAAAGGCAAACACTGATGAGATATACTTTATCACAAAGTTGATAATGGTGAAACACCTGCCAATACTATGGTGGGGAATGTAGAAGCCTGCGAGACACAGACATCAATGAGATTCCGGAAAGTCTTACTTTTTTCTTTGAACCAGCAATAATTTAAAAAGTCAAACACAAATTATTGCAGGGTAAAAAAAAAAAAAAAAAAAAAAAAAACCTGCCACTCGCCAAAATCTCGCAGCCTATTACATATCCCCATATATAATTTATTCTTCCACTGAATAATTTGGAAATTACCTTGGAGGTTTTTCTTTGGAAACACAATCAACTACAATGACGGAATCCAAATCTGGGCACAAACAAGAAACACAAGATTGTTCAAATGAAGTAAGTGATCACATTTCGCAAAAACTCTACATTAATTCTTACACAACCACTATTTGTTGTACCAATCCACTTGCTCTTTTTTTTTGTAAGACTAATTGCTGTCAATGACAAACACTTGCAGTCCAGAATCAAACACAAATAAATAAGTGTGTAACAGTTTCTTAAAAAGAGCAGCATATTCCGCTGCTCTTTACAATTGGAAACATTAATAGAACAAAACTGGGTAGTGACAGACAGACATAAATGAGGGCACTGCTCGCAAGCTTACAAGCTATAGGGAAATAGGCATTGTTACATAAGGATAGGTGCTACAGTATTGCATATTGGTCCAGCCAGATTGCAGAAGTTCTTGGTGAACTGTATGATCCAGTCACACAGGAAATGTTGGAGGGATGCAGTTAGCTAGGGAAGATATGAAGGTGTTGGCGGTTCTGGAATCTGATTAAGTTTTCAGGAAACGCTTGAATCTTTGGAGATTAGTGGAAAATCTTATTGTGCGTGGGGGGGGCATTCCACAGTGTGGGTGCAGCCTGAAAAAAGTTGTGTATCCTTGCATGAGAACAAGTAATGCGTGTGGATGAGAGATGCAGATCTTGTGCAGAGCGGAGAGGTCGGTTGGGAGATATTTTGAGAGAAGTGAAGAGACGTATGTTGGTGTGGTTTGGTTCATAGCAAGACCTTCATGCCTGGCTTGCACTGAAGTTGTAGCAAGCATTCATCTCAGTGCAGTTTACTCACAAACCCACTGAAAAGTAAATAATTATATTTAACATGAATGAGGGTTAAGCTTTAGTTTCCATTTAATTAGTTTTCAAGCAAAAATTTGCCATCACAAAAATGGAATTTGACAGCTATGTTAGGGCATTGTGCGATGTATTATGGAAGGAAAAGTTGGGACTTCTTTTTTTGGATTGGAAGCAACAACACATTGTTCCATCATAGGGCACAAATATAGCTGTAATTGTAATCAGACCTGACAAAAGCTGGTCAGAGGGACATTTAAAAGCGTTTGCTTACCTTTAGACTGCTCTGGACTAGTATGCTGAATGTCTGTGTGGAGCTGGCGTTTGCTGGAGTCTCTTTCACAGGTAGGTTTAAAATGAGTTTTATCACTCAACAGCGGCACAGTAGATTCTTTGGGTGTAACCAAACTAAATGATGGCTGGTATGCAGGTTCTGTATCCAAAGTGCAAGGCTCTAGAGAACTTAGACTTGAAGCAAAAGGTTGGTCATACATACTGCTTGAGCTAAAGCTCCGAGGTCTGGAATTGATAAAAAAAAAAAAGTAGTGAAAATGTATGGGCACTCATCGCCATTTGTGAGGTGAAATGGGAATTAAATAAACATACATGGTCACTTACACTTGTGGAGCAAGGTGTGCAGTGGACTTTGCAGACAAAAATGTTTTCCCCGTTACAACCTGAAGTAATTGTCTATAGATTTCTTTCTCTTCCTCACGTATTGTCTGCAAGTGTATTACAGAGGAAAACATTTTATAAGTCTGAAGAATGGGAACGTTGGATAATATTTTGTAAACAGTGCAAGGATTAATACACCAGTAGGTCATTTTGTGTCACATAGTACAACAATCAAACAGTTGGTGAACAACGCTACAACGGTATATTTTTGTAACAGTCAGATTTTTATGCTCTGGGAATAATGCAAAAGTGTTTACTATATCCTTTGCTGTATCATGTTTAGTCTCTGTTTTGGGTGATAATAACTTGTGCCCAGATCTCATGTTAATACAGAAACCACAGGTGATAAAGTCACCCAACGCGATTATTACGCATGGGGATAGCAAACACTTCCACCATGTGACTAGTAAACAATCTGTGCTTACATGTGTAGAGTCTTCTGCATACCACTCAGTGGTTGCAGAAATTTGCGGTGAGAGCCAGCGGACACAGAATTCAGGATAGCCGTTACTGTAAATCCTTGTTTTACAAAATGTCATATTTACGACTTCTAAGGTGAATTATCGTATAGAATGCATTGATCCACTCAGGCTGCTTAACAAACTATTGATGACCGACACGTAAAAATATTTATTGTTTTTTATATAAATGGCTAAAATTGTTAGTTGCTTAAATGCAGCGTGCCCGCTAGGCTGTTTTAGCGGGGCACCCTGCCCTCACAGCCTGTGGGTGCAGTCTTCACCCACAGGTCGCGTGTCCCACGGGTGGGGAAATGTGCGGTAACCCGGTCACAGCCGGTGAATAGATGCTGGGCACATGCGCCCAGCATCTATTCTCCCTGTCAGCAGCGCTTGGGAACTGCCCGTAAGTGCCGGGCATGCCCCCAAGAGTGACGAAAAGGTGACGTGTCTTATAGACACGCCTTTTTTTTTTCAATGGCCATGCCCCCTTTTCAGGTGCGCGCGCCTGCCGCCGGAGCTAGAGTGAACACTATAAATGATATACCCATCAACAAATATTTACACACTTTAGTAGTACACTTAAGTGTATCTAAAACAAACAATTTGGGAAAAAACCCTGTGTCCCCAAAAATTTCCACAAAATAATAAATTTAAGATAAGTCTTATCACTCAAGTGTGGGTGCAAAATTAAGGGGGAGTCTGCATGTAGTATGAAAATACTTACAAAACGTGATCAATACATAATGGAGGACTACAATATCAGTACACACACACTCTCTCTCTATATATATATACCAACTGCAAACAGATGGACCCTGAGCACTGCATTTTCGTCCAAACCGCAATTCCATGAGGACTGCACTCTCATACGATAGCTTCTCTTGTACGAAAGAAGTGTTCAGAAGAGCCGACTGTTAGTGTGACGTATGGGTATGAAGTGAAAACGTTCCTCCTCTATCAACTGAGGAAACTTAGGGGTTTTACATATCAACCAATGAAAAGCGAGGAGAAGTGGACCAGTGGAGAAGTTGCCCATGGCAACCAATCAGTTCCTATAATTTTGTAGACTGTACTTGATAAATGCTACTTCAAAGCGGATTGGTTTCTCCACGCTTTACACAGCTTGATACATAGGCCCCTTAGTCTCAGAAGCCGCTTTGCACATGGTTTCTAGCTGATGAAGGACAGCATGTAATTGGTGCTGTGTAATACTAAACATAATGTGATCCACAGTGATATATTTATCAATTTCTGAGGAATGCATGTTGAGGCTACATGAGTCACTGTCCAATTGCTACCAAGTATATACCCCAAACTGAAAT
Organism: Taudactylus pleione; assembly: GCA_031769625.1. Lineage (NCBI taxonomy): Eukaryota > Metazoa > Chordata > Amphibia > Anura > Myobatrachidae > Taudactylus > Taudactylus pleione. The sequence goes on along the minus strand of JAUIMM010000064.1, from coordinate 13,835,036 downwards.
TGCTTTGAGCTGGGTACACACTGGCAGATCAATTGATCGGCCAATATATCGTGTGCCCGTCGGCCAGTGTGTACCAGTGATATGTCTTACCGATGTTGTTCACAGACTTATAGCGTCGGCTGTGCTGCACAGCGGACAGCAGTTTTATCTGTCCATAGCGCTGTATGTAGGGCCGCCCGTACACTTGCAACAGAGGCCGCAGGCCATTTGGACTCGCGGACAGATTATGGTTGTTCAGTGTGTATGAACAACCATCTGCAGATATATCTTTTAGGTGTGTACCCAGCTTTAGTATGCAGTGACAATGACTAATATTTTTTTCAGTTTAATATTTGTGCAATTTGCAATGTACTGTCCAGTAATATTACGCTCACACCACTCCACTTTCCTCTCATTTGGCTGGTTTTCCCTGTGGGTCTTCACTTATATCTACATGTACCTGTTTACTTTGTCCTAGACTTGCATACCGCATGTAACCGCTTGTCTACAAAATGTCACATGGATCATTTATCTTAAATATATAGTCACCAACACATTTAAAAGCATCACCTTCTTGGCAGCTTTAAGGTTGCATCAAAGTTAAAAAATTATAAGTAGTTGTGACTGACTGCATAGACCTACTGAATTAAAGTGGGCGGAAGCCAGGGTTGGGAAAAAACAAAAACATTTTTTTATGCATTTATGTTTTGTTAATTAAAAAAAAAAAAAAAGAAGTTAATCCTACTTGTTATAATAATACTGTGAAACATTATAATGCTGGGTACACACCGACAGATATATTGGCCGATCAAATTGATCGGCAATATATTGGGTGCCCGTTGGCCAGTGTGTATCAGCTATATGTCTAAATGACGGTGTTCAGAGACCTATTGAGTCAGCTCTGCTACACATCTGATGGCAGATATATCTGCAGATATATCTGCCATCCGGCAGAGTGTCCAGGCGTCAGTCGACCACCCATACACTTGCAGCGGCGGGGAAGGGGGAGAGACACGTCCCCTGGCCAGAGACAGATGAGTCGTTCAGTGTGTATGAACGACCATCATCTGCAGATATATCTGTTCAGTGTGTACCCAGCTTTAGAAACCTTGATCAATCATGTTTTAATGCTTTCTAACATTAACAATCCAAAGTTATTAGGGTTTGATATAATTTGAAATCTTTCAATAAAAATCAAATTTTAGACTAAACAAAAATTTAAATACATGTAAAAATACTTTTCTAGAGAAACACTATAAAAAGGAGTTAAACATTAGAACTGGAAGTGTCACTGGCATTAAACATTTTGACTAAAAACACTAGTTTAGAGGTCTCTTCAGTTCTCGAAGTTTCAAAGCTTTGAATATACTTAACAGAAAGAAAAAAATATTTCTTTCTACACTAGCTGAAGATGCTTGAGCAGTCAGAAGTTGTTCAATAATAGGCAATAGGGGTAACTTTTTCAATTGTGCTTTTTGGCTCGTCCACCATTCATAAGATGACACTTGTGACATCACAGAAATTTTCTTTCACTCATTTCAATAGGACTAAATGTTTCGAATTGAAATACAAAAGGATAACAAGGAGATTAAACAATGAGGAGTTTTGCTGTGTATTGCCTGTTTTAGGTGTTTGTGTTGTTTACTCCAAGATTGAGAATGTTAGCTGTGTTTTTTTTCCTGCCTTATGGGATTGTTGGGTGAGAAGTTTTAGCACCTCTCTTATCTGGTTCACCTTCCCTATATCTTTGTAGTGTGTGTGATTTACAGAATTGGTTTAGCTTACTCCGATAAAGAGCACAAGCAACAAGAATGTGGAATAATACCAGTCACAGCATTGTGCCTGTAGTCACAGCATAAAACAAACACATTTGGTTTAAACCAGCCAACCCTGGCGGCAGCACAACATACCATCTCTTTAAATTAAATTATACATTTAAGATGAAACCACATGTAAACAAGTAGATAAATTATGGTTATTTTATTTTTCTACAAGAAGGCTGTATGATTGTTGCCAATTACTTAAAAAAAACAAAACATTAATGACTAAATAATGTCAATTAACCTTTCAGATGGGGGCAGGGGTGGTACGCATTGGCAATACTGCACATGTGAATACAAGAACACAAGATTTAACTTACGACTTCTACTGTACCAGACTGCCGTCTTTGAGTTTTCTTTGGACTCCGGCGACCAGCACCGCTCCATGAAGATGGCCACACAGAATTCTTAATAGGAAAGGACTTTTCAAAGGCGGAACTTAGAGAATGGTTCGGTCTTCCAGCCACCGCATTAGAGGTTCCACTACAGGACAAAAAAAAAAAAAAAAAACAGTACAAACACAAAATTTAACCAAGAGAAAGTTCGGCTTGTCCAGTGGAACAATAGAAAAACAGACTTAAGACAAAATAATGATGTTAACAAATGACTGCATACCTTAATTTACGAGTTTCCACACAAGTATTTTTGACTGACCGTTGCTTCTGAGGGAACATGAACTGTGCCGGAAGAATAGTAGAATGACAAGTGCCATTCGGTTTTGCCTTAATGTTGTTAACTGGCTGTTTGATTGTTGTGTTGTCAGAAGAAGCCATAGTCTTTTCTGCTTTTGACATTTCTAGGAGTGCACACCAAAAACATGTTTAGTCAGAAGACATAAGGAGAAGATCACAAGTCCAGCAACATTGTTTACAGGAATCCCAAGAAAATTCAATCCATGTGAAGTGGCTCAATTTTCCGGTTGCTCAACCATTTTTCAAAATTTAAATTGTTTGTCAGTTATCTCCACTATATGCCAATAGTTCAAAAACGACAATTTTTTATTTTTTTTTAACTTTCTTCCTTTTCAAAATGGTGTCCATCTTTAAATCATGGTACACAGTGATTTTTGGGTCTCTAGGCATGAGATGTGGTAGAGCCTTGGGACAAAATGCCTTTGTCCTCAGCAAAGTTTGGGCTAAATTTTTGGTTTGATGCATAGAATTACTGTATATACTCGAGTATAAGCCGAGTTTTTCAGCACAAAATATGTGCTGAAAAAGTACCTCCTCGGCTTATACTGGAGTCAAGCGTAGCGCTGACCGGACGGAGTTCGGTCAGCGCTACACACTGCCAAACACACAGCCGCCGGAGCTGGCAGCTGCGTGTTTGGTGTAATCAGCAGCCGCTGAGAGTCTGTCAGACTCTCAGCGGCTGCCGCTGCTCCCACTGCGGGAGCCATCTTCCGGCTCCCGCAGTGGGTGATGGGAGACACATCGTCATGACGTCTCTCCCATACAAAGCGGCCGGAGGGGCGGACAGCGGCGGGACCAGTAGTTACAGGTAAGTGATTTTTTTTTTTTATTCTTTTCACGTCTCTCTCTACTAGGGGGGGGAGGTGGATCTACAGGGGGCACTACCAGGGGGCGATGACTACTGGGGGCGATTATTACAGGGGGCACTACCAAGGGGCATTATCAGGGGGCACTAAAAACAGGATTTTGGTACTTACCGTTAAATCCATTTCTCCGATTCCACAGGGGACACTGGAGCTTCATGACAGTGGGGTATAGACGGTGGGTTGAGTTGAGCCTGACACTTTAAAAATCTACAAGTGTGACTGGCTCCTCCCCCTCTATGCCCCATCAACCCCAGTTTTAAAGAACTGAGCCCGAGAGGAGACGGAGAACAGACTGAAGAACAGAGAAGGAGAACAGGAAAAGAAACATACTGACACACTGCAAGAACACAGCAGGCTGCAGTGATAAACAGTCACACAATAAAAACAGACAAAACTGCAACAGAATTGAAGCAGAACAAGCAACTGAGAACAGGCAAGAAGCACTGGGTGGGCGTCCAGTGTCCCCTGTGGAATCGGAGAAATGGATTTAACGGTAAGTACCAAAATCCTGTTTTCTCCTTCATCCTCTAGGGGACACTGGAGCTTCATGACAGTGGGGACGTCCCAAAGCTACCCTCCTGGGGGGGGGGAGAGTGCTGAACGCCCTGCAAGACACTACGACCAAAATTTGAAGCAGAAGCCGCAAAAGTGTCAAATCTGTAGAAACGTACAAAAGTATGAACCGAAGACCACGTCGCTGCCCTACAAAGCTGTGAAGCCGAGACACCTCTACGTGCCGCCCAAGAAGTACCCACAGAGCGCGTAGAATGCGCAGAAATGGATACCGGCGGTGGTCGAGCAGAAGCAACATATGCCTGACGAATAGTCAGACGAATCCACCTGGCCAAAGTTTGTTTAGACGCAGGCCAGCCACGCCGATTAGCATCATAAAGGACGAATAGAGCCTCTGATTTACGTAGCCCCTCAGTACGGGACACATAAATGCGAAGTGCCCGAACCACATCCAAGGAGTGAGAATCCCCAGAAGAGTCCGACAACGCTGGCACTACAATCGGCTGATTCAGATGAAAACCCGAGACCACCTTGGGCAAAAAGGAAGGCCGGGTACGAAGTTCCGCCCGATCTTCGTGAAAAATCAAGTAAGGGGAACGGCAGGACAAGGCTCCAAGTTCAGACACACGTCTGGCCGAAGCCAGGGCCAATAAAAGGATCATCTTCCAAGTCAAATACTTCAATTCCACCTCCTGCAAAGGCTCAAAGGTGGATGACTGAAGAAAAGATAAAACAAGATTCAGGTCCCAAGGAGCCGTGGGTGGCACAAAGGGGGGCTGAATTCTAAGTACCCCTTGAAAAAAGGTCTGAACCTCCGGAATCAGAGCTAGGCGACGCTGGAAAAAAATAGAAAGAGCAGAAATCTGCACTTTAAGCGATCCCAAGCGTAACCCCGCATCGAGGCCTTTTTGAAGAAAAAGAAGAAGACGTGGTAAATGAAAAGAGGAAGTGGAGGATCCACGACCTTCACACCAGGAGATATAAGCCCTCCAAATGCGATGATAATGCGCTGATGTTACCGGTTTTCTAGCCCTAAGCATGGTAGGAATGACCGACCTAGGAACTCCATGGCTTCTTAGGATGGCGGTCTCAATAGCCACGCCATTAAACGAAGCCGCCGTAAATCCGGGTACACACATGGACCCTGTTGTAGAAGGTCCGATCGTAGCGGAAGAGGCCAAGGTTCGTCTGCCAGAAGGAATAAAAGATCGGAGTACCAAACCCGACGAGGCCAATCCGGAGCCACTAGGATGACGGTGGACGACTCTCGTTTGATCCGCTTGAGAATCCGAGGGAGGAGCGGAAACGGTGGGAACAGGTACACAAGGCTGTACGGCCAAGGGATCAGTAAAGCATCCGCTCCCACCGCTGCCGGATCCATGGTCCTGGAGCAGTAAAGGGGTAGTTGATGATTTATCCGAGATGCCATCAGGTCTATCTGTGGCTTCCTCCATCTGCAAACCAGTTGATGAAAGACCTCGGGATGAAGGGACCACTCCCCGGGATGAAGATCCTGACGACTGAGGTAGTCCGCTTACCAGTTGTCGACCCCCGGAATAAACACTGCGGAAATGACCTCTACGTGTCTTTCTGCCCACAGAAGGATGCGACTGGCTTCTCTCATTGCCATCCGACTGCGGGTTCCCCCTTGGCGATTTATGTATGCCACTGCCGTGGCGTTGTCGGATTGTATCCGAACCGGAAGTCCTCGTAACAGAGGAGCAGCCTGTATCAAAGCTCTGTAGACTGCCCGCAGTTCGAGAACATTGATTGGTAAGAGGGATTCCTGCTGCGACCAAAGCCCCTGGAAGTGATTGTCCAGAACCACCGCTCCCCATCCGCGGAGGCTGGCGTCCGTGGTGACCAAGGTCCAATTCCAAATTCCGAAGCGCCGACCCGCTAACAGATGCTCCGTCCGAAGCCACCAGAGTAAGGATATGCGGGTCCGGGGAGACAGACGCACCAGCCGATGCATCTGTAGGTGGGACCCGGACCACTGAGACAGAAGATCCAGTTGAAATATTCTGGAGTGAAATCTGCCGAATTGGATGGCCTCGAAGGAAGCCACCATTTTCCCCAGGAGACGGATGCAAAGATGCACAGATACTTTCCTGGGTCTGAGCACTAGACAAACCAGCTCCTGTATGGCTATGGCCTTGTCCCTTGGCAAGAATATACGAAGCAGAACAGTGTCTAGAATCATTCCTAGGAATTGAAGTCTCTGGACGCAATCAACTGAGACTTCTGGAAGTTCACAATCCATCCATGTTGAATGAGAATCTGATGTGTAAGGGACACTTGGTGTAAAAGGACTTCTGCCGTCGGAGCCTTGATGAGTAAATCGTCTAGGTACGGAACTATCGTCACCCCCCGAGAGCGCAAGTGAGACACCATGACGGCCATCACTTTGGTGAATACCCTGGGAGCTGACGAGAGACCGAATGGCAGGGCCTGAAACTGGAAATGAGCTTCCCTGATGGCAAATCTGAGGAAAGCCTGGTGAGGAACCCAAATTGGGACATGCAGATAGGCGTCCTTGATATCTATCGACACCAGAAACTCTTCTGCCTCTAGTCCCGCAATGACAGAATGGAGAGATTCCATCTTGAATCTGTGAAATGAAAGATACTGGTTCAAGGATTTCAGATTCAGAAAGGGTCTGACTGACCCATCTGGTTTCGGAACCACAAAAAGGTTTGAGTAAAACCCTTGTTGCCTTTGTGCAGTGGGAACCGCCACAAGAACCTCGGCCAGCAAAAGTTTCTCGATCGCTTGACGCAAAATTAGTTGCTTCAAGGGATCGACGGGCAAACCTGTTGTAAAATAACGCCCAGGAGGAGTGAAAGCGAACTCGATCTTGTACCCTTGAGATACCAGATTTCGAACCCAAGTGTCTGGAGAAGTCAGTCTCCAAACCTCCGAGAAACGCTGGAGGCGAGCCCCCACCTTCGGATTTCCGAGATGGGATGGGAGCCCGTCATGCCACAGGCTTGTCTGCTGGCTTGGGATCTGGACGGCGGGCAATATTTGCTTGACGTCCTCTAGCACGGCCTCCTCGCCCCGCTGAAGACTAACCTCGCGATCGTCCCTGAAATCTTGCCGATGCTCGAAAGGAACGAAAGGAAGGTCCCCTAAACGAGCGACGCGGAGGAGGTGCTGATGAAGGTAGAAAAGTACTCTTACCTCCAGTGGCCAGCGAGATCCATTTGTCCAGCTCTGGACCAAATAAAATATCGCCTGTGAAAAGAAGAGCTTCCACTGCTCTTTTTGACTCCGCATCCGCTTGCCAGGCACGAAGCCAAAGTGCCCGGCGAGCAGAGACTGCTGAAGCAGAAATCCTAGCACCTACCTGGCCGATATCTCTGGAAGCGTCTCCTAAGTATACAGCAGACTCCTGAATATGTTCTGCCAAGGTAATCAGATCTGCCCGCGGAGTGCTGGATCTAAGACCCTCAGTCAATTGTTCCGCCCACTTTTCCACAGCCTTGTTGACCCAAGATCCTACCAAGGCCGGCCGGAGAAGTGCACCTGCGGCCGTATAAATGGATTTCAAAGTGGTTTCTAATCTCCGCTCTGAGGTTTCCTTCAATGTAGTAGCTCCTGGAACAGGTAACGTGGTCTTCTTTGACAACCGAGAAACCGAAGAATCCACAGGTGGCGGGGTCTCCCCACCTCTTCCTATTTTCCGCAGGAAATGGGTAAAGAGAGAAAAAACGCTTAGGAATCTGGAATTTACGGTCCGGATTCTGCCAGGCTGCCGTCATCTGTTCGTCCAACTGGAGAGAAACAGGGAATGTGACGGCCATCTTCTGTGACCTGGCAAATAAGGAGTCTTCTAACGATTCTGGAGCTTCCTGGCCAGAAATCTTAAGAACTTCCCTTACCGCTAGAATGAGTGCGTCAATACCTTGCAATGCCTCAGGTTCTTGTGAGTAAGTCTCTACGTCTGATTCGTCCAGCATCTCCCCTTCCTCCTGAGACGAGTGATCCGCTGCCGAATCCTCATCCGACTGGAGAACCGCCGGAAGAGCCCTCTTTTTAGATGAGCGACTTACCGTAGCTTCAGGAGCTTTAGACGCAGAACCCATCGCTTGAGCAAGGCTATTCACCGAGCGGACTAAATTCTGAGCCCACGCTGGTTCTGCTAGAAAAGAAGGGTGAGATGTGCCAGGTAGATCTCTGGCAGACTCCCGTTCCCTACGGGAAGCGGCTAATTCAGAAGAAAGGTCCGCCATGACCCCGGCCAAACTATTTATGAAGGAGGGAGTGACAGACTGCGTGTTATCACTGTCTGCTTCACATGTCTCGCACAGGGAAGACCCTTCGGAGCGAGCATGAGTAAATTTCTTCCTGCACTTAGTGCAGGCAAACAGCTTTTGTGATGCAGTTTTTTCTGTCCTGGATGTCATCATGTACTCACAGACAAGCACCACATACAATTCAGGAATGCAGAAGAAGTATAGGGAGAAGTAGAATTACAATAATAATGCTACTCAAATTGCAGGCAGAGCAGTATAGGAGGAGCAGAATTTCAAGAATAATGCAACTCAGTAACAGGGGCAGACAGGCATATAAGGGAGGAGCAGTCAATAGGACCAGAAAGTAGTTAAAACCACCTTCTGTATATACAGACCCCCTGTAGAAGCAGTCAGTTTACTCCTCTCCCCCTCCGCTCAGTGCCTTCAGTCTCTCTGAGGCGCCACTCCCGTTCAGAGCGCGCCAAACTAGCCCAGGCAGTGAAGGAGGAAGAGGAGGAGGGACCTATAAGCTCCTCCTCCTAATGGCCGCCGCTTTGTATGCGCGCGGCATACACTTATTCAGTGGGGACGTTCCTCCCCCTCTGTGTCCCCGCACTGACAGCGGGGGCCAGCGGCACGACCGCCGCCAGTGATAACCGTGCCGGTGCCTTTTACACAAGCACCGGCACGCAGAGGCAGGACTGCTGTGAGCGCGCCTACCTAACAGCCAGCGCCGCTGTTCTATCACAACACCAGCGTGGCACTGACAGCCGCGCGCTGTCTTCAGACCCAGCAGATTATTTTCACCTCTCCTGCTAGTCAGGAGAGGTGTGCTACTCACCGGGCTGCTGCGGCCAGAGCGCTGGGCAGTGAGGGGAGAGCGGGGACCCGGACACAAGCCAGTGGTAGCTGTGGCGGGCCCCGCAGAGTCTGATGACTCCTAACTGCCTAAAGCAGCCTCCCCTCCATAGGGTGACCGGACACAGGCTGCAGTAGCCGTGTGGTCCCCTCTCTGGCGGCTCCCACGATGCAGGCAGACTGTCACAGCTAACAGTCTGCCTGTCCTCTTGCTTGATTCTTTTACAAATCTATATAAAAATTAATATAAGGGCTGGAGACAGCCCCTGTGCACCGGCTCTACTCGGGCACATTCTAAAAACTGGGGTTGATGGGGCATAGAGGGGGAGAAGCCAGTCACACTTGTAGATTTTTAAAGTGCCAGGCTCAACTCAACCCACCGTCTATACCCCACTGTCATGAAGCTCCAGTGTCCCCTAGTGGATGAAGGAGAAAGGGGGGATTACCACTGGGGGAACTACAAGGGGGGGGGGGGGGGGATTACTACAGGGGGCACTACCACTGGGGGCACTACCAGGGGAGGATTACTACAGGGGGCACTACCAGTGGGGGATTACTACAGGGGGCACTAAAGGGGGGATTACTACTGGGGGCACTACCAGAGGGGGATTACTACTGGAGGCACTGAAAGGGGGGGATTACCACTGGGGGCACTACCAGGAGGGATTACTACTGGGGGCACAACCAGGGGGAATTACTACTGGGGGCACTACCAGCTGCTGCCATTTCCCACACTAGGCTTATACTCGAGTCAGTAAGTTTTCCCCGTTTTTTGGGGTAAAAGTAGGTACCTCGGCTTATATTCAGGTTGACTTATACTCGAGTATATACGGTACCTTATTTCACTTTTATGGTGAAGAAGAGCGCCTAACAAAATATTTGTGAAAATATGACTTTTCAGGGCGACCGTCCAGTTGATGTCAGCTCCATTGCATTTAGTTTCCTCAGAAAATTTCTCACTGGAACCCAGGTTGAGTCTTTTTTGTTCTTCTGAAATTAGGTCCTTGGTTCTGATGGATGGTAGAAAACCACGTGAATGTCCTTGTTCTGCACTTCCCTCAGCCACCACTGTCCATCGTACACACAGCCAACGGTGTCTTTGATCCTGATTGTGAGAGGGACAGACTTGCTCACTTGGACTTCATACTCTGCAGAGGTTGAAGTTAAGTAGCATTTAATCTTGCTCTCTGACAGAGGTTCAAATCGATGGTAGCTCCTTGTCCCAGGAACTTGTTGGCAGCTGTCGAACACAGTTGTCTGTGTGTACGATGGACAATGGCGGCTGGGGGAAGTGGATGACATCAGAACAAGGACATTCACGTGGTTTTCTACCATCCACTAAATCCAAGGACCTAATTTCAGAAGAACAGCAAGGACTCAACCTGGGTTTCTCTGAAAAATTTGAGGAAACTGAATTCAATGGAGCGGACAACACCAACTGGACGATCACACAATATTCAACCTAAACTTTCATCTGAGATTTCCCTCCTACTGCTGAAATTTAAGCACTTGTGAATAGTGTTTGTTATTAAATATATTAATGCCCTATTAAAAATAAACCTGCAAGTTTAGACATTAAGTCCAGTATTATAAACTTATATGGAGCCTGCAGAAATGTAATTTTTCAAAAAAAAAACAAAAAACAAACAGTAGGACACAAATCTCAGACTTTAGCATTTTTGTCAAACTTCTAGTACATCACAAAACAAATTGAAACCAGATGATCTTTCTTTTCAAGCTGAGATAATGGCACCCTGAAAAGTAATTTTCTCCTTCATCTACTATAGGGCAGTGTTGGCTAACCTTGACACTCCAGCTGTTATGGAACTACATAACCCAGCATGCACTGCTACAGTTTTGCTATTAGGGCATGCTAAAACTGTGGCAGGGCATGCTGGGATATATAGTTCCACAACAGCTGGAGTGTCAAGGTTAGCCAACACTGTACTAGGGGACACTGGGGTATAGACGGTGGTAGAGTAGAGCCCAGCACTTAAAATAATTTAGAAGTATGACTGGCTCCTCCATCAGCCAGTTTTAGAAATGTGCCCGAGAGGGCCAGAGCACTTTGGGTGGTCTTCAGCCCTGTTGGTTATTTTACTTCACAATTGTATTTAAAAACAGGCAGACTGCTTACTGCGGCAGAGTGCCTACTAATGGGGGCCGCCGGGAGGGCACCGCCACTGCTACTGCAGCCTGTGTCCAGTGACCCTGAGGAGGGGGCTCAGACATTTAGTCATCGGACTCTGCGAAGACCCGCCACAGATGACACCGGCTCTTGTCCGGGTTCTTCGCCACCCCCTCAGCCCAGCATCCCGGCCACAGCAGCTTGTAAGTATAACCACTGCTTCTGATTCAAATCGTTGAAAAAAATCGTTCAGTTTCTAAGTTATAACAATGAACGATTATTGTTCATGCGCGTTGCCGTTCGTAGTTTATTCTGACTGACCAACTGAAAGATTTTCATTAAGGTAAGTTACAAAAATAGTTTGTAGTTCAAAAAAATCGTTCATTACACTTTAAAAAAAATCTGACAGATAATCTGACAGAAAATAGTTCATAAAATCGTTGTGTGTGTATGCACCTTTAGGATGGACTGGAGATTAACAACACTTATTCTAGCTCTTTGCTAGGGTTATGCTACATTCGGGACTAGGTGCCTCATTGGGCAAGTGTGTGAGTCCCAGATTCAGTTCCTAGACAGCAATGTTCCCATGCTGGAGGCCTTGCTGTGTTTACTGTTCGTTGTTCGTTATCTGTTGATTCTCTCTCTCTCTCTCTCTCACAGGGGACACTGGACGCCCACCCAGTACTGCTTATCTGCAGTCTTGTTTGGATCGTTCTATTCTAGTTCTATTGCGCTTATGTACATTACGTGCTTGTGTGACTGCATGTGTTCCCTGCAGTGGGTTGCTCTGTTCTTCAGTCTGTCTTGTTCCATTCTGTGGACTTCTTTTCCTGGTCTTCCCATTGTCCTCCATCTCGTCTCGGGGAAAGTTTCTTAACTGGGGCATAGAGGGGGGAGGAGCCAGTCACACTTCTAAATTATTTAAAGTGCCAGGCTCTACTCTATCACAGTCTATACCCCCCCCAGTGCCTTGAGCTCCAATGTCCCCTGTGGAATCGAAGAAATTGAATTATCGGTAAGTACCAAAACCCTGTTTTTCCAAAATTTTTCTCTTCTCGTTGGGCCCTCTTTTTCAACATTAAAGTGAAAAAATGTAATCTATGCATCAAACCAAAAATGTAGCAAAGGTTTTTGTCCAGAGGCTCTACCACATTCCAGTCCTGAGATTTATATTTGCGTAAATGCCTAGAAACACAAAAATCACTGTCTGCCAAAATTTAAAAATGGCCATCATTTCAAAAGGGAAGTAAGAAAAAAATATATATATATTAGTGGTTTTGAACTATTGGCATATACGGGAGATAATTGACCTTTTTTAAGAAAAAATAAAATAAATTTTTTAGTCAAACAGGTGTTGGACCACTTCGTATGAATTGGCCCTCAAACAATCCAGATGTATTTGATAACCCTCCACTCAGAATACATTACACACAATAAAGGAGTAATATCCTGGAGGTTAGCTATAAAATATATCAAGAACCTTGTATTCCCTACTCGGTAAGCGTTCACTCTCCTCTTCCCACTGCTTGTTTCCATAGCAGCAAGCTACGAGACTCACTTTACTTCTGCTTCATTCTACCTGACCTCAGCAGTACTTGGCTTAAACCGATGAGTAAAGAAAGACAACCAAGGTAGATGAAGATTGCTCATCTTCTACTTATACAGGAGTTCATTCAATTTTGGGGTGATCAGATCTTTAAATGGCTCAATTCCAGAAGTGGTTGAGGTTTAACACGAAAAACCCCAAAAAACAGGTAAAAGTCTAAGGGTGGAATCCTCATGTTTGGAAATGTAAAAATCTGTGATGACCCAGACATGTGAATTTGTGTGATCGTTTAACCATTCATGATGGAGCAGATCTTATTACCTGCACTATTTTAATATCAAACAAATGTTAATCTGCACCAGATAGGTCTAAGAGTCTTACCTGTGTATAAAGATGGTTTATGAAGTGACTTTAGAATAGATTTGTCAAAATGTCTATGAAGCATAGGAGTAAACTGAAAAAGAGAAAAAAAATAAAAAAAGTATAAAAACAAGCTGAATATATACACTTAATACAGGACATTGTTTATATGACTATTCTCAGCGTATTCCACTTTAGCTTACATTTTAAAGACAACAGTTTTCAACCCTCAAAGAAGACTTCCTATTTTCAGAAAATACCACTAGTCTTTCCTTATTCCAACACATAAAATAAAATGGGCCAACAAGTGTGTTCAGTTTTGCTTTTAGTTCATTTTATTGAAATTTAAATAAAAAAAGGATTTTTTATTTATAGAACCACCCCAAAAATAATAATGAACTGTGGTTCACGATGGAAATCTAATCTACCTTTCCAAAATCGTGAACAGCAGGCTTTTACATGTAGGTTTGCACCAAAAATCTGTACTTAAAAATAAGTGTTTTTATTTTCAAAACATGTTAGTCTCAATTTAAACCCCTACTATAGGAATAATAGTCGTACAAGGCCTACCACTTTTTAAATTTGACAGTCTACTGCATTAATTGAAGGGACCACTTTTTTTATTTGACACAAGATTGGGGAGATCTGGGCTTTAGGTCTCCCCAATCTGAGGAAAATTGTATTTTTTGTGTACTTTATTTTTGAGTTATTGCCTGGCGAACACCAAAGAAGAACTACTAAAGGAGGCACATTGTATGAAAGGAGACTCCTCTCTTTCAAAGTACCCCCCATATGTGTATAGAACAGCATGGATGAGATGGGGAAGGGCACATGACGTCCTTCCCCAAACTATGGAATATTTTTTTTTCCCATATCGCTGGCCAATATTGTCTGGTGATTACCAGTTAATAAGTACTAAGGAGCCCAGTATTTGGAAGAGAAGACACCCTCTTTCTAAAATGGGTGTCCTTAATTAATTTGTAGCCAGGTTGGAAGAGTACTTTCCCTATGCCTAGACTACATTATTATTCTGCAGTGCAGGCAGTTTATATGTCTGATGATCAGTGTAAAAGCTAAAAGACATTGGGGTAGATGTATTATAGTGGCACGTTAAGTGCCGCTATAACGCTTCCTGCTTCGCCTCTTTACCGAGGCGAAACAGGAAGCACTACCGGTGAGATGTGTGAATATCTCACCGGCCGGAGAGGGGGAGCGTTAACTCCCCCCTCCGGCGCTACTCGCTACAGACCACATCGCATCAGCCTAGTGCTGATGCGTTGTGTGTCAGACCCGGCCGGCTCCAATGAGCATGCGTGGGATCTCGCGAGATCCCCGCGTGCAGCCCTAGAGCCGGTAGCCGCCACAGCAGGGACAGCGCTGTCCCTGCTGTGGGTATAGGCTAACGCCAGGCTGTAGCTGTCGATAACGACAGCTACAGCCGGCCGAACGGTCAGACGATCTGACCGTTCGTACATAGCCCAGGCTGTCGGCGCTACTATCTTGTAGATAGCAGCGCAGATAATAACAGGGGCGCATAGCGCCCCTGACATTTACCGCCCAGACCCCCGATCATACATCGGGGAGAAACGGTATCAGCGCACTTAATGTGCGCCGATACTGTTTCTGGGCTTCATACATCTACCCCATTAGCTTTAATGTGTGACTCCTCTTTAAAACCAAAGATGAGCCACACTTGTGCTCCTCAGCGAAGGGGTTAACTCCACCTGTGCATTAAATAAATCCACAAAACATGACTTGTTCCCAGTACTTCAGGACCACTGTTTAGAAGAAATATCCTGGCTTTGTGGGGTGGTGTAAACAAATTCAGGAATCAAAACCTAAGACAATGTCCCAAAACTTTTTCTTTATAATTTTTAAACATGATTAAAGAATTTGGTCCTCCTGCCACTGAAAATCCCAGGGTAGGGAACAGTTAATTTAAATGCCACCAACTGACAGGTCTGACCAATCAAGTAACCTTGAGTATCACCCACACACCCTAGAACCATGGTGGGTCCAAAACACAAAAGGAGGAGAAATTGACATTATTATATTATATACACTTCGCACAGTAAAATAAAAAAAAAAAATTGCCAGGGGATTCACCAATATTTAATTTACTGTGCAGCCCTTATCCACGGACAGTCCAAGATAGCTGGTCTATGATTAGGTTATGATTACCGCAGAACCCTTGTTTAACATAACTCAATAGTGTAATACTATGCACTCGCTCAGTAAATTTAAATGCATCTACAGACAGATTGTCTTCTTACAGCCAACGCATCTAGGAGCCATTTTTAAGATCTTTAAAAAAAAAATTCAGTTAGGAAACTGCTCATTGTTTCTCTCAACAACTCTATTCAAGAGAATTGTAACACATTTTAGGAGTGTTTTCAAGTCCCAAAGGGCTAGTGAGCAACAGATCACATCTGTTTCATTTACATACAGCAGATTCTGTGCAATACAACACACCACACCCAATGTATAAATCACTCAAAGCAGCTGAGTCAAGTTGAGCAATGCTTTACTCTCCAGCTTATTACAGTGCTCACAGTTCAGAAACGTTGTGCTGTACTTGCTCACTCTAGTAGTAGTAATAGTAGTGTGAGGACGTTACTGCTCTTCGCCTCTCTTCTAACAAATATCAGAAGCACCTACACAGAAGGAGGAAGAGGCTGCTGAGCAGATTGGACACTATTTACTTATTGAATTTGCTGTTAACATATTCTAATGCTTTCATTATTAACCATAAATCATATAGAAGTAGTGACGTTCTGCTAATGAGCCAATGTTAAGGTACCATTTTTCAGACGTTTGGCCAAATATGATCCAATTTTTGCCCACAAGCCAGAGGTTCCCAAAGGCAGCCCTCGAGGCTCCCCAACAGGTCAGGTTTTATCCATCGTTGAGCACAGGTGATTACATCAAATTGACTGAGGTACTAATTAAGTCACCTGTGGTCAAGCATGGATATCTCTAAAACCTGAACCGTTGGGGAGCCTTGAGGACCGCATTTGGAAACCTCTGCCATAAATAATGACGTTTCCTGCAGTATAGCCATTTTTAGTACTTTTATAACCACAGCACAAGTTTATATATCAGGTCTTTGTTTGTTTTTTTAATCTTGATGACGCACACGAAAACCATGCGAAGCCTGGAGAAAAGAGTGAGGCATTTTATGGACACAGGACTAAATGCTTCAATACATATGGTGCCAACTGATCATTAAGCCTCACTAGGGTATATATATTTAAAAAAGAAGTGTACATAAACAATCTACTTTGCCAATAGTAAAAAAATCCCAAAACAGAACCAAAGATAAAAAGCATCCAAACCTGATAACTGTAAGTACAGAGAGAAGAATCTTGTGCAGAACCTTTGTAATGTGCTTTGTATTTGGAGTTATTCTCACTCTCCCAGATCATTTCTTTCACCTCTTCATCTTTAAAATAGAACAAAAAGTAAATAAAAATTACATACTGGGTGTAATACTAACCAAACAGTGCGCATCTGTCATCGTTCAGGGCCTATCCATAAGCAGATAAATTGAACGACTGAACGATATATCGTTCAATTTTTCTGCTAATGGACAGGCCCCTTCAACCAATTTGTCTGAACGACCATTTTTGTCTGTTTTCCAGTGTTTGAGGAAATGGTCAATTGTAATTTGCTCCCATACATTACTAGGTTTTCATTGCAATCAGCAAAATTGGACAGATTTCTGACAGATAATTGTATAGTGTATGCCCCACATTATTATTGCCACAAAGTGAATTCAGCAGTTTTTACTTTTCAAGTAATTAAACACCATATTGCTTACCCATATTAATTTCTATCACATCCCTGGTATCACAACAAAAGTTTCCAGAGTCTGCGAAAACAAGAGAAATAGGTTACAAAATAATTATAGTGAAACCTTTATTTTCTGAACAAATGTGTATTAAATTATACTAAAGACTTTCATTGACAATTTGCAAAAAGCTGTATCGCTAACTTGTTCTTTCTAGCGAGAATGCCACCTAAAGGGTGCTTTTTGATGCCCCCCCCTCTAGCCTGCTCCAAACACAGACCCTTCCAATGCAGTTCTATAAACCAATACTTATGTCAATGAACTAATTGCAAGGGAACATTTATGGCAATAAGCTGCAAAGCTCATGAGACAGGCCAAACCAATTAATCTTACCCAAGTTTAATACAAAACTGAATTTACACTAGTTCTGACACTTAACTGATTTATACACTATATACCATGACATAAGGGGTCACTAAGAACCAAAAGGAAAATTACTCCTGGCAAGACAACCACACGTGGCCCCATCTGTGGGATAAGGGGCTTTAGAATAACCAATAGTTGGACTTTAAACACATTTTATCCACGGGTCCTATCACTAGTTCCCAAACACACACACACAAGAGACCACCACTACAACACCCATGAGCACAATCTGCACCTTCCATTATGCCAACATGTTTCTTTCAGTTTCATTTTAACAACCGTTAGATAAATTTCTTCCAAGCCACTTTGCAGTCATCCATCCCAGGCACAGCTTCATTTACATGGAAGTCAAATGGGAGCAACAACACTGCCCACGTATACACTGCCAGGACTGAATGACAAACACTGAGCCAAAGAGCACAAGGTGGCGAGTAAGGCAGCAGGCAGAGCAGCAGTGGACCCACATCAGCTGGAGAGCATCCCCATACACAGGTCCTATGTAAGGCCAGGGCTGAGCTCCCCACCGCTGCTATATAAAGACAAAGACAGGGACTCCAGGTTGTAAGGCATGCTGTGACCTGTAGTACCACACCAGTTGGAGAGCATCCCCAGCAGCTATGGATACCATACACAGATCCTATGTAATGACAGGGCAAAGCCACCCACCACTGGTATATACGGACAAAAGCAGAAACACCAGCTAGTAGGGCATACTATGATCTGTAGTACCACACCAGCTGAAAAGAGCATCCCCAGCAGCTATGGATACCACACACAGATCCTATGTAATGACAGGGCAAAGCCACCCACCAAGGGTATATACGGACAAAAGTCCACACCAGCTGGAGAGCATGCCCAGCAGCTGTGGGTACCATACACAGGTCCTATATAAGGCCAGGGCTGAGCTTCCCACCACTGGTATGTAAGAATAAAGGCAGGGACTTCAGCTGGTAAGGCATTCTGAGACCTGTAGTACAACAGGCTGCCTAGCTCTGACAGGAAGGGTGAAAAACGTCTACACACCGTGTGTTACTGCCACAGGGACTAGGCTGGGGAGGGAATGTAATCGCCGGACACTGTGTGACACACGGGGGGTGTGAGGGAGGGAGGGAAGCAGTCACTCTGCCCCTCAGACAAGATCGCCAGTGCGGGCAAGCGGTACGCGGCTCAGCGCCACCTCCCGCAGCGATAGCATGCTGTCTCCTCGCGTTATTTATCCCTGCTCCCCGCGGCACGTCGGGCTCTTGGCGCGCAGACTCACCTGGCTGACGCCCGCCGACCTGCTGAAAACGGCCTTTGCGACAGCCGTGAGTGATAAGCTGCCCACCGAAGCGGAAACGGAGCCTGTGCCCGCCCTGGAGAATACTACCCTGCCCGGGAGACGGCTCTCTAAAGTCCAGCGCTGCGATAAGGAAGCATCGGAAATCCCTTGTGCTGTGTTCGGCTGCTTGTCAATAAAGTTGCAGTTGTTGACAGGGAAATACCCCCGCTGGGAGTGTTCTTTATGTCTCCGCGGGTGGGCGCCCTGAGAAATAATAGGGCCGGTCATGTGACCCAGTGCGCGGTGTCCGCCGCCATATTTATTGTGGTATAAAAAGAAAATGGAAAATGTAATAAAAGTACCCCAGGATTATTGAATACATTATTACGTTACAGGTTTTTTAATTACACGTATTGCATTACTAGGGTGTTGGTTATTGTGCGTTTTATTCTTTTTCTAACGATTGCTCCCCATTACCCACATAAATGCATGGTGCCCTCGCCAAAGATGGCTGCTGTAGACAGAGACGGTAGACTGAGAACGGTGGGAGGGGGCGCTGTGGCACATGATTCTGAGCTTGGCTGCTGCTTGCGGTGTGCACTGTGCTTAGGGTGAGCGCTTTGCTGGAGCTGGTGCCTGTCCTTCACACAGATAAGGAGAGACTGGAGAGCATGTCTACCTCACCAGGCCCCCAAGGTGATGCTTTTGGATCATGTCACTAATATGCATGTGTAGTGCAATCCGTGATCATCTGTAACACATTGATCTCATTATTCACATCTTAACAAATGTCCGATATTGTATTTACAGTTCATTAAATAAATTTGCACATGAAAGTCATTGATCTATTCACTGGATATCTTCCATTGATGTTATTGGGATATGTAAAATTAATTAATATTTTTTTTTTCTGAGATTGAGTCCCCAGCTACACTACTTGCTGTATAATACATATTTGTGGGCATATGTTAGTCCAAAATAGATTGATGGTTTTTACCTACCCAGCATTGAGATGTCCATAGACTGCACGATAATTGTGCAAACCAGCCAGCTAAATGACTGGCTTGAATGATTATCATTCAGTGTATGGACCTGAAAAATTGCTCGATAGGTCAATTGATTTTTCAAACCAGTCCAATCCAGTTGATTACCTTTCGTACAACTTCAGACAGTGAATGGAGATTGCCTTCATACATTGTGTAGGATATGGAAGCGCTCAGACTATCATGCAGTCAGCTCCTCCCCTGTTGGCTGCACGATCGTGACGTATATGGGCAGCTTTAGGCAGCATGGTTGGTGTAATGGTTAGCATTCCTGCTTCACAGCACTGAGGTCTTGTGTTTTATTCCCACCATGGCCATAACTGTGCGGAGTTTGTATAGTCTCCCCGTGCTTGTGTGGGTTTCCTCTAGGTCAGTGGTTCCCAAACTTTTTCGAATCATGGCACCCTTGAGTATCAGTATTTTTACCACAGCACCCCTGGGCCGAAAGTTTCTTATTGAGAAATTTAGCAAAAATGAAATGAAGTAAATGGTGGTTGACAGGGCTGTGTTTCTTTTTGTCCACATATTTTTTTGGATTGCCTGCCATTAGCACTGGTTTTGCCTATTATACTGACCAAAAATAATTTTATTTGGTACTGGACCACAAAGCCAAGGCTCCCCTGCAAAGTGCCCTGAGGCACCCCAGGGTGCCACGGCACACAGTTTGGGAACCACTGCTCTAGGTAATCTGGTACTGAACTGGTAAGTTAATTGGCTCCTAACAAAAATGAACTCTAGTGTGTATGCATGTGGCAGGGAACATAGATTGTAAGCTCATCTGTGGCAGGGACTGATATGACTGACCAAATATACTCTGTAGAATATGTATGTGCTATATAAATAACTGTTAATAAGTAAATTAGACCTAAACATAGATTTGTTAGATATATTTACTGCGTTTTGCTACTTTTAATCTGTGTGCTGACACGGTAATAATTTATACCTGTTTCCATTCCTATCTGAAGAAGTCCTCTCTGTAAACTTGTCTTCAAAGCACCATTCTTCAAAGATTTTGCAATTTGTAACTGGTACTACAAAAATTGAGTATTGTTTAGATTAGGATTTATACATTGTCTGCAATATACAGCAGTTGTTTTGAAGGGAATCGGTATGTAATGCCGGCGGCTGTTTAGCCGCCGGATCAAATACCGACAGCAGCAGCCTGGCGGGTCAAAATTCCAACAGCTGAAGGTAAGTACCTAATGTTCCCGCTAGGCTGTTTTAGCGGGCCGCGGCGCCCTGCCCTCCTTCTGGAGGGCAAAAAGCACCCTGCCCTCCAGAAGGAGGGCAAAAAGCGCCCTGCCCTCACAGCCTGCGGGTGCCGTCTTCACCCGCGGGTCGCAGTGTCCCGCGGGTGGAGAAATGTGCAGTGACCCGGTCACCGCCGGAGAATAGACGCCGGGCGCATGCGCCTGGCATCTATTCTCACTGTCTGCAGCGCTTGGGGCCTGCCCGGCGTGTCCGTAAGTGCCGAGCGCGCCCCCAAGTATGACGAAAAGGGGATGCGTCTTATAGACACGCCCCCTTTTCATGGCCACGCCCCTTTTCCGGACGCGCGCGCACAAAGTTGCCCTCTCTAGCTCCGGGGACCTGCCTGCCGCCGGAGCTAGAGTGAATGCCAAGTACCCTAACCCTCCCTTAGGTGTGCCTAACCCTAACCTCCCCTGTTAGTGCCTAAACCTAACACCCCATCCCCGCATCCTCCCGGGGGATGCCTAACCCTAAGTCACCCCCAGGGATCCCTAAACCTAACCCCCCGTGCCCGGCAAGACGCTAAGACGCCCGGCATACCTTCGTTCGGCATGCCGGGTGTCGGGATTCCGTAGTGGGGCTACTGATAGGCGTCGGGATTTCGATGCCTATCTTTAGTCCCATGTCGGAATGTAAGTGTCAGGATATCGGCGGGTGGGATAGCACCCGCCGGTATCCCCACTGCATCCCGTTTTGAAGACCTTAACTTTGTTCTAATTATAAATAACATAACAGTTGTTAATTATAAATAACATAACAGATAAAAATCATATGTCGGGCAAATGCATGATTTTCAAGGGAGTTTATATGTGTGTATGTGTGTATATATATATATATATATATATATATATCAAATTAATATCTCCACAATGAGACACCATCAGTCATGGTCTGAAGAAACCGACAGATACTAGAGAGATGCATCAGAAGGGCCTTCTAGATGTTTGTCCCAGGCTGAGGCTGGTCTGATTGGAGCGCAGAAGCACCACTATCACGATGAGCAGAGTGATTTACTAGCGGCTGATGATATCAGTAATAATATTTATTGCAAATATACTGTATATTATTATAATTGATTAGTGTATGGACTATGTAATGGATTTTAGGATCCTAAGGTACTTGTGCACATGTAACTATAGAAATTATAGGGCCTAATTTAGAGATTTATGTAATTGCGATATTTACGTAAATCTCCAGTGTTGGCAAATCTGCGCAGGAGCGGCACTGTGCATGTGCAGATTTGTTTCTGTGAAGTCAGTAATAGTGCTCCAGAGCTGCAGTATGATTGATATGCTGCTAGTGTTTGCGGGTGGCGACAGGGAGCATTCCAGAAAATGGGGGCGTGCCTGCCCAGTTTCTGGGTGCGCTGAAGCAAGTGGCAGCTTCATTGGCCCCAGCAGTGTGATTTTCCTGGACATCCTGAGTAACCAGAGGGTTATCCAGATGTCCAATGTTCACACAGTTGATCTGATACCGCGTCTTCAGATGCAGCAGCAGATCAGGGAATGGATGTCTTTTTACTTAAGTCGCTTCCTACGCCATTTGCATATTCAAACACGGCTGCTGCGTACAAAAGACGCAATGGCTGTGATATAATGTACATCTCTGAATCAGGCCCTTAGGTTATGTGCATTTGAACTGGCAAAAGTGGTTTGCATATAAAGGAATAAGCGTTTCACATAGCATAACACTGCTGTTAATATATTTTGGGGAAAGTCATTTAATCCTGAGCCATACACATTGAGAATAAAATAAAAGTGTTGGATGATTCCACCATTGTAATAAACTGGCTGATTATCTTGTGGTTTTAAAAAGTGAAACCAATATAGCTTATTTTTTTTGTGTGTGTTTTTTTAATGTTTTTTTTCTTTCTGTTTGTTTGGTACAATTCAGTTTTGTATGTGTACAATCATGATACTATGTGATTGATTTTATATTCTTACGACCAGTCAAGTTTATAATCTGCTTGATTTAATTGTTTTTCAGTAACTATACTAGCGCTTCCTCTCACACATTTATTGTCATCTTCTACTATGACAAACAAATTTTCTCCACCTAGGAGTAGCTACATATTTTTTGTTACTGAGCCCATATCTCAATCCTGCGAGTGATACTAAAATGCCTGGGTGGTGTATAGTGACTTCTCATTCCCTTTGGGGTGTGTTTTCAGTCTCTAAGCTAAGTGAGAAAAATGTATGTACGTATTAGTGTAATGTTAATGGTTTGAGTAATGTGTCCAGGGTTTGCAAAATACCTTACCCTTACTCCTTACCCCCAGCGTTGCCTATCTCCAACCTTCTCCTTACCCCCAGCGCTGCCTATCTCCAACCTTCTCCTTACCCCCAGCGCTGCCTGACTCCAACCTTCTCCTTACCCCCAGCGCTGCCTGTCTCCAACCTTCTCCTTACCCCCAGCACTGCCTGTCTCCAACCTTCTCCTTACCCCCAGCGTTGCCTGTCCCTAACCTCCTCCTTACCCCGAGCGTTGCCTGTCCCTAACCTCCTCCTTACCCCCAGCGTTGCCTGTCCCTAACCTCCTCCTTACCTACAGCACTGCCTGTCCCTAACCTCCTTGCACCCTAATACTTCCCAATCTATCTACTCTTGTACCTCCCTACATCCAGCAGTCCCTACCCTCCTCCTTCCCACCAGTACTGCCCCAGCTATCTACACTTGCCCCCTACCTACACCCAGCACTGCCTGTCCCTAACCTCCTCCTTGTCCCAGCTGCTTTCTATCCTTACCCCCTCCCTACCCTTAGTATTGCCTGCCCCTAACCTCTTCCTTACCCCAATACTGCCCCAGGTGCAATCTACCCTTGCTCCCTTACTACCCCCACCACTACCTGCCCCTAGCACTGTCACAACTATGGTCTGCCCCCAGCTCTGCCCACCCTAACTCCCTATCTAGCCCCAGCTTTACCACAACTTTTCCATACCTTTACCCCCAGCTCTACCCCTACTGCTGATTGCCCTTAACCCCCTCTATCCCAGCTGCTAACTGCCCCCAGCTCTGTCCAAACTGTTGCCTGCCCTCACTCCACATAACATGTAACGGGACCCAAAAACAGTGGAGTAGGACCCCAATTTTTGAAAGTGAGGGGTCCCTGGTACCCCCAATTTTTTTCGCTCACCGCGATCACTGGTGTCTTACCTGTTTCCCGGCAAGTCCAGACGGTCCCTGTGACACAGCTCCATGTGAACAGGCCAGGACAGGGAGGGCTCCCTGGGTGCGCTACTTGTTACTTCCAAATATTAAATATGGTACATGAGATTTGGCCCTCCTCTTCTCTGGCTCTTACAATACCGGGAGGTCATCGGCTTTTGTACTGCATCCGGTTCGTGCCTCCCTGCTGACCTTGAGAAAGCCGCTTTGCTAAAAATTACAGTGCTAGGGAAGATTTCTAAAACATGGGGTCTTAACCCACCCCCAAAAGCTGGAGAACTCTCTTACTAGGTAAGGTCCTTTCTAGGGGTGCTTTAATTCTGAAATTTTTCTATTATGCAATTAGTTAATTCATACATTTTCCTGCTCAGTACTCTTACAGAAAATGCTGAAGGGTCAAAATCTAGCAAAAATCATTGTGTTTAGCTCATTATTACCTGGGGCCTTTATGAGCTAGGAATATCCAGCTCAGCCTCCTGAACAAATTAAACAGTTAATTTCCTGGATATTGGCATCAATGCAAAATAAGTTTGCCGCTCAGGAGTAGTGGGCCCAGAGTAATAAGGTCCAACATAGATAATGTTCGGCCTGGTACCTCTACTGACCATTGTTCCTTTGGTTCTCTTATTGAGCTTCAATGGTCATCAAGCAATAAGGTGAAATTGGGAAAGAACCAAGGTCATTTTAACCTTGAAGTTGCAAATGGTCTGCTTAAATATATTTAAAAAACCACGGAACTAGATCATGTGTCCAAAATCCAGTTCTCCTGCTACCCCAACAGCTCATGCTTATAGGATTAGGTAGTTATCTTACATATTTCCACAGACGGTAATCCTCAAAACATGACCTGTTGGGGGCCAGATGATAGGATTTGGGAAGCACTGGAATATATGATATCCCAGACCCAGCTACAATCCAAATCTCTTTGTGGGTCATCAAAAAAAGGTAAAATGTTTCTGGCACATCAGGTTATTTAACATCTCATTAATAAAGAATGGGAACAGATGGACAAAACCTGAATGTAAATGATGTTAGTGTAGCTGTAGCGATAAATCACATCTGAAATTTTGTACTTCATGATTATAATATGCCCTCCTCCTGCACCTAGTGTGAACACTATGGCCCTCATTTAGATGCGGTCGCAAGAAGTGAGCGCTCGCTCTGAATGAGGGCGGCCGCTTGACTTTTCTAGTACGGCCTCCTGGTTGCTAGCTAAGCTGTGGGTTACCACCCACAGCCTTAGCAACCGACCAGGTTGATGGTCGCAATGGTCAAGACCATCGGGGCTTGCGACAAGACCCTAAGGTTGGGTCTCGGCAACCGCAAGCCCCAGGGAGCTTCCTACTCTGATCGAGCAGGAAGCTTCCCACTGACATCACTGCTGATGTCAGTGCGGCCGCCCACAAAACGGCAGGCGTTCCTTAAGGAACGCCTACGTTCGTGAAACCAACCCCCCCCCCCCCCCCGCCACGCCTACAAAACGGGTCGAGCTGTCGATCAACATAGTCAGCCGCTCCTTTTGTAGTGAGCTCCGGAGCGAGAGAATTTCTCTCTCGCTCCGGGGCTTGTGCGTACGCAGTGCGGCCGCTGCGCGTGCGCAGGGCCTAAACATCAACCCAGTTGCGAGCGCTGAGTGCTTGCGACCCGGTCTGAATAAGGTCCTATATGTATCCCTCTCTAAAAGAAGAAGCTTCTATGTAAGTGGTTCCCAAACCTTTGTGCCGTGGTACATTGTATTGGTTGTCCGATAACAAATATAGATATTAATGGTAAATGTGATGGACAAAACCAGAGCTGGTGGCTTCCAATCCTAAAATATGTGGACAAACTTAAGTGCAACCCTTTCCACCACCACATGACTAAACCTAAGGATGACAGGTAAGCACAATTTGCTTAATTTAAAACATTTTGCTGAATTTCTCTATAAAAAAAACTTTTGCCTAGGGGTGCCATGAAAAAATTCTGATATTCTAGGGTGCCGTGATTACAGAAAGTTTGGGAACCACTATTCTACTGTTCAGTGCATAATTTTCATAAAATTAAACTCTACTGAAGAATCCTATGTATTGGAAAGTGAAAAACTGGTTTATGAAATGCACTTTTTCTTCAGGAACAGAACGTAAGTACAGTATGGCTATGGCAGAGTACAGGCAGAGTCCCTTCAAAAAGATATGCACAAGAAAATAAGTAGATAATATTTAATGAAAATTGTTAGATGCACTTTACTACTGTCACAACTCTCAACTGGATGATGAAGATGCTGACCGTATAACTGGAGTTGGCGGAGACCCAAAACTGAGGCTCAGAGTCTAATGTGCCAGTGGCTTTCACCAGGGACCCCTGCAAAGGGATTTGGACTTCATTGCACCCGATAAGCAGGTTGTGGACATCAGTCTGGGTTCCAATGTACTGGCTAGTGTGTCAAGGATCTGTGGTCAGGTGAAGGCAGTCGCCAAGGGGCAAACTGGAGAGTAGCCGTCAGGAAAGTGTCGAAACAAGGTGGGCAGTGTGATACCAGGGAGTGAGTAAACCAGGTCAAAGGAATACACTGCCAGAACCAGGAATCACTAAAAGTAGCATTCCCGCTAGAAAGCAGGCGGCAAACTCATGACCATGGCATCCGATCAGGGAGGGGGCGTGTCCTTGCGGAACGCGCCCAATTTGTGTACACTTGGGGGCGTGCCAAGCACTTACGGTCGGGTGAATAGATGCAGTGCGCATGCACACGGCATCTATTCACCCGGCGTTGATCGGTCACCGCAACTTTTCTCACCCGTGGAACTAGGCACAGGGCAGGCTGTTTTAGCAGGGCATGGCATAGTTTGCCCTTTTAAAATTGGGCACGTCGCGGCAGCCCGCTATTTCAGCCTTCCTGGGAACACTACTAAAAGCAAGTACAAGGAATATACTGAGAACAAATGCTGGAGCTAGGTTTGGAGCCTAATACTCTGGCACTGAATAATGCTCGGAGACCTCCCTTTATAGGGAGATATTAAAATTTGTCGCTAACGTGATGTTTTTCCAGGGCTTGGCAAATTTTTCTGAAATCTAGGAGCCAGGATGAAATTGTAGGAGCCAGACCACCGCCCCCCCAAAAAAATTACTGGAGTGAGTAAGGAGCACAGTTATACACGCTATACTAGTACACAAAATGGTCACAGTTGAATGGATACAGTAAAATGGAGGCCCCCTCTCTGCTCTGCACAGCTCCCCTGCTCCACCCTCCAGTAATAATGGACCACATTTCACATAAAACAATGGTGCCAGAAAGTACAACAAAATCCCCCTCCCCTCATGGTCACACCACTATCCCTCTGATTCTGCGCCGTAATCCCTGGCCACGCATAGACCCTACTACCAGAGAGCTTTATGCAGCCGGAGATAGGAGACATTAGACAGTTGGGACATACAGGAGGAACAGCATAGACTGGGACAGACAGCAGGGATCAGAGCAGGCCAGGATTGTGAGGAGTCATCAGCGCAGGCCAGGACGGACACAGGCACAGCAGTCACCGCAGGCGACACTCAGCACATGCACTCCTGTGCATGATATGAACCCTGCAATACTATAGGCATGAAACTCCTCCAGAGCTGATGATCTGCTTCCTCCCTCACTGCAAAATCTGGTAGCCATGGCAACCTGGCCCCCAGGATTTGTCGTGCCCTGTGTTATTCTTTGGCGCACCTGTGCCTTTAAATTACAAGTAGATCGGCACACACCCCATGTGGGAGCAGCTGCCACCTGCCCACAGCAGATGGGGAGGAAATGCCGACCAGCGGAAAGGATGTCCAGCGGGCACCTGCCCTCAGTGGGACCACAGTAGCTCTGGAAGACCAGTGCTGTCGTGCCCAGTAAATGTGCTCCAGTGGTGGGCACCAAACGCCCCACAAAAGGTTTATGGGGAACATTTTTATGGAATTTGCTGAGGAGCTTGGACATGAGGATTTTACCCAACAATGTTCTTCAGGGTTAACCCCCTACCAATCCACCTGAAATTAAACAGAACCATGAAAGACTCTGGAGTCCAGGATTTATCTGACTTCCTATTTCTCCTGGTGATCAACTGAAATAGCAGAAAAAGGATGTTGAACACCAGTTAAGAACTAGAGGTTTAAGGAGGGAAATATGGAATGCAGGTATTATAAGTGTGGTCGGAAGCTTCAATCAAAATGCCACCGGTTTAATTGTCTTTTGAATCTTAAAAGGACCTCTGTAATTAGGAGCAACCTTCATGGTGGGAACCTTTAGTCGCAGATGCCAAGTTGACAGCCACACCCTATTACCAGGCTTCAACCGGGGAGTATTTCTTCTTTTCCTATCAGAATAGAACTTGTACAGTGTAGAAGCTTTTCCTAGATTCCTCTCCACTTTACTCCAGATCTTGATAATGTGTTAAACTGTATCACAAACTGCCATAAGGGACATGACTGGCAAGTCCGATAAGACAGGATGAAATTCATTCTGAATCTAAAACGGCAAGTGTCTAGATGTTTCATGGAAGAGGTTATTATGACCAAACAGGCGATGGTAACAAGAAAACTCAGTTGTCCTGTTTGGCAGAGCTGGCGCAGAGTCTAATAAATACTTCCTGATCCTAGTTTACCTTCCCAGATTGCCCATTACTTAGAGGGTGGTAAGCTGCTAACTCTGAAACACTTACAAAGCGCTTTCCAGAATTTGGAGGTAAACTGAATCCCTCGGTCAGAAACCATGTCCTTAGGGAACTCGTTCAATTTAAAGATATATTTTATGAATGCTTCTGCCAGCTTTGAGGCTGAAGGTAATCCCTTTAACGGAACAAAGTGGTCAACTTTGGAGAACCCCACCACGACAACCCAGATCATATTGAAACACTGACCTGGAGGCAGGTCCGTAATGCAGTACATGGAGATATGGAGCCATGGAAGGCCAGGAACTAGTAGAGGGTGTAAGGAACCCGCAGGGGCTTGTGGTGGAGTCTTGTGCTGAGCACAGGTAGGTCATGCTGCCACGTAGTCCTTCTGGTCTTGAGGAATAGCTGAATATTAAATCTGGAGTTTTCTTCAACCTGCATGGCTGGAAAAACAAGATGCATGTTCCCACTGAGGCAACTTTTGGTGAAGCTCCGATGTCACAAATGTTTTTCCCAGAGGAATCTTGACTTTGGGCCTGATTCAGACCCACTCGCGAGCGGCTGTCCGCTCGCAAGTGGTCGATGTTCTGGACTGAGCATGCGCACGACGGAGGGAGCTCCGTCGTGCGCATGCGCCAGACGCGACGAGCGAAGGAAAGTCCTTCTCGAGACCATCTCGGCCATCAAACTGCACGCTCGTATAGCCTGTGGGTGGTCACCCACAGCTATACGAGCGTCCAGGAAGACTCTCCTTTTTCATGGAGGCCGGCCCTCATTCAGAGCGTGCGCTCTGCTCAGAGCGTACGGCTCTGAATGAGGGCCTTTGTTAGTGTCACAACTCACTGATGCATAGTGGATGCTAGCCCGTACTTGGGGAAGGCTAGACCTAGTACTGAGGCACGGAATCTAACGTGCGTCGGTATTAACTATGGACCGCCGCAAGGAGGTTTGGACACGGACCTCAGACTTGGTTCCCTTGTACAGGTGCAGGTGTACTCTGGATTAGAACATAGTACAATGCAGACGTACCACATAGTTGACAAGCCGGGTCAGAACCAAACGGACGGTACCAGGGAGCAGACGTAAACCAGGTCACTGAGGAAAGCCAAGGTCAAAACCAGAATACCAAGTGCAGTACCAGGGAGGAGACGGAATCAAGTCACAAACTAAGCCAAGGTCAGAAACGAGCGGTAGTAATCTCTGGGAACCCCAGGTATGGTTTGGGAGCCTATACTCTGGCACTTGTTTAGTGCGCAGAGACTCCCTCTAAGAGGGAGGAGTTCGCATCTGGCGCCAAATGTGATGTCATGTTTGGAGCGTATTCTCCTGAAAGTTGGCGTGTGCTCCCCTAGGGGATCCGTGGGTGCCTGCACGCTGCAGCACAGCTAGGGGCCGAGCTGGAAGCAGGGACCATGGCTGCGTGTAACGGTGACTTCCTGCCCACAGCCTACCGCCGAACGGGGCTCCAGTTTTGCTGGATCCAGTAAGTAGCCGCCTGAGGAGGGTTGGAACAGGCGTGGGAAGCTGAAGTGGAGGAAGATAGGCCCATAGGCGAGGACAGAAATGCAATGTCTTTGTTAGGAAAGAGATCTGCAGATGATACTGTATAGAAGAGCATAATCTGATTGGGACTGATGATGCTGGAATGTTGAGTAGGGCCAGAGTAAACGGTAATGTTGAACTGAAGAGCTGGATCAGTTTGAGGACCTGATTCAGACCCGCTCGCTAGATGCGTTTGCACGCTAGATTCGTATGCAAATTTCGGCAAGGCAGACGATCGCACGGCAAGGCCACTATGTCTTAGCATGCGATTGCAGTGTATGCAGACGCCCACCAGCCTGACTTAAGACGCCATCCAATATTGGATGCAATCGCAGCACTTGTGGTTGATCATTACCCTGCCACAAGCACTGCGAGTAAATACTACCAAGTGACGTGTACAATGACGCTGCTTATTAATCATGCACGCCTTTGAAACAGCGTTGTATTTGCACCTCCACTCCCGCGTATATATTGGCCAGCCCCTGTCACCACCCACAAACGGCATCTCCTCTCACTCATTCTGCCAGGCAGTCTATGCGCAGTGAGCTAACGCTTCTGATCACTCGCACTGGTTCGCACATTGCGATGCGTGCGCAGAATGCAAACAATCAGCTGGCTGCGTGCGAACACATCTTAGCGAGCAGGTCTGAATCCGGTCCTGAGACCGATGATGAATTGAAGAACATGGATTTGAAACCGATGTTGAAGAATTGAAGAACTTATTTGAATTGCTATGAGTCCGATATTAATGAATTGATGAACTTGAACGTTTGGGACCGATGTTGATGAATTGAGGAACTTAATTGAAATGATTCCGATGTTGAAAGCATTGGATGAGAACGATGGTTGGAGGTATTTGCTGGAACCGATGGTGGATATAAAAACAAGTCTCAGAGTTAAAACCAGACTGGTGTGCAAGATGGTATAGGAGACTTGTTTACCAGGTATAGGAACTGGATATAACGGACTGGGGGCCTGATTCATCATGGACCACTATTGCTAAAGCTTACGCAGATGGGCGATTGTTGCGTACTGCGCATGAATGCTGCGTATGCATCGTGGTGCGTGAAGGCACCACTGAGACCACGCAATGGTCTCCGTGACAGGCAGTGATTGTGATTGACAGGCAGTGAGTGTTTGGGGATGGTGACGGGGGGGAGGTCAGAGAAATGCAGGCGTGCCTGTCCTTTTGAACGCCCTTGCATGGGCGTGCATAAATTAGCCAGTGCGATTGCATACGCAGCTTGAGTACTCGCTGCGTGCAACAAAATTAGCAATTTAGGTCAGGGCTGCTGTAATTCTGCGTGAGGGAGCAATGGTACTCAATGCTACCGATGTTTTTAAAGGTTTGCAAAGTATTACAGGTGTGAGAGAGCGTTAGTGGGAGGCAATGGGCTTCTCTATGCTGGCAGTGCAACGGCATTGCAATCATTAGCATATTTTCACAGCAGATCTGCATGCAATTACGAAAGAGAGAGACAGAGAGAGAGGAACGAACATACCTGTATATACACTGTATGTAAACTTTATTCCAATAGAAAGGGAATTGGATATCCCAAGTCTTTTTATCCTTTACAAACAGATGATGCTGTCTACTTAATGCACTAAGGAGTAATTATATGATCCTCTGTGTTCTCCCCAGAGAATGGTGCCAGCCGGGTGGCATCAACTAGCAGCCGGGTGGGGGCCTTCGTACAAAAAGAGGCGTAGCTTCACATGGAGGGAGCGTGGCCACACAACAGTGAATGACACGTGAATAACCCAGGTCCATCCGTTGGTGTGAAAGGGGTAAATAAAGAAACTCCGGCTGACCTGCCCCCATCCCAACTGCCTGCAGCCTGCTTCCCACATATGCTCCCTCAGTGCGCCCAGTTGCCCCCAGTGTCTTCCTGATGCTTCCTCAGTGTGCCCAATTGCCCCCAGCATTTCCCTGACCTGCCCCCCCCCTGCAGCATGTTTCCCACACATGCTCCCTCGTTGTGCTCAATTGCCTCCAGCGCCTCCCTGACCCGCCACCCCCTTGTAGCCTGCTTCCCACACATGCTCCCTCGTTGTTCCCAGTTGCCCCCAGCGTCTCCCTGCAGCCTGCTTCCCTCACACAGTTTCTCACATCTCTCTACGGTGGTTGTGTATCCATCAATCACTAGCACGGGAACACTTGCCGCCCGCGAAAAGTAGAGCATGGCACCACGCTAACTGCAGCTAAGCCCGCGATAAATACAGCACGTAACGCTCTGTGCAGCTTCAGTCACATGGTGTGATCACATGCTCTGCCTACTCACGATGACGTCAGTGAGGTACATTTACGGAAGGGGGTCTATCCTATGCACATAAGTGCCATTATCTTAACATAACGGGACAATTATATAATTATTCCTTAGTGCATTATAAGAAGACAGTCTGATTCATTACGGATCACTATTGCAATCACAGCTGCGATTACGCACGCAGATCCACTACGAAAATATGCTAATGTTTGCAATCGCTAACAACATTAGGACGCCCACTTCCCCTTACTGACATCCGTAATACATAGCAATACTGAGAAACCATCAGTAACATTGAGCACTATTCTAGCCTCACGAGTAATTATATCAGGTCTGACCTCACTCAGAATTTGCTAACCTCATTGCACGCAGTGCAAGCTCAAGTTGCGTATGCCATTGCAGTGGCTAATTTATTGACGCCCCTGCAACGGAGTTCAAATGCACTGACACCCCTGTGTTTCGCTGAACACCCCCTGTCAACACCCCCAAATGGTCACTTCCTGTCAATCACTCTGCGTGGTCACTGTGTGTGTGTGTGTGTGTGTGTGTGTGTGTGTGTGTGTGTGTGTGTGTGTGTGTGTGTGTGTGTGTGTGTGTGTTATATAGCCATCTCCACTATAAGAATTTTTTTTATTTTTATAGCATCTTGTATTTGATTTAATGAAATAAATATATTTTTAATATAAATGTGTCAGTAGTTTGATATCTGTTTCTTTCCCTAGTAGCTACCAAAAAAACTAGATTAAGCGCAGCCTTACATACACCCTCCTTTTTTGTCTTAAACTCTGACGTGCAGCCTGTGTGCCATCTTGCTGGGAAGACACGCTGTGAGCAAGGGGCTGCGGAGACCCATCTCCATGCTCAGTGACAGGACATTGAGCGGACGGGGCAGGAGCAGCACAGACAGAACTCAGCACCAGCCTGGAGCGATGTGCAGCATGAGTGGACCTCAGGCATTGGAGAGGTAAGATAGTTGTTTTAAAGTGTCCGCAGCGTGACACCTACACGACAATAGACAACTATCCCATGACTTTTGCCACTTCAGTGTGTATATGTATGTATATAAATGTGTGTCAATTATACTAATCACAGACAGCATGTCAGCAATGTTTCTGGAGGTATCCGGTCTTTAGGTCTACAGTAAAAAGCTAGACAATACAAATTAGACAGGCAATAGGTCGACAGGGTCTGAAGGTCTGCACACTAATGTTCGACTAATAAGAAGGTAGACAGGGACAGAAAGTCGAATCATATTTTTTTTTTAGGGTTAGGCACTTACTCCGATGGTTAGGGTTAGGGATTGGCACTTACTCCGATGGTTAGGCACTTACCCTGATCGTTAGGGTTAAGCACTTACCGGAGGGTTAGGGATTGGCACTTACTCCGGTGCTTAGGGTTAGGCACCTTAAGGGAGGGTTAGGCACTTACCTTAGGGTTAGGCACTAGAAGGGACGGTTAGGGTCAAGCACCAGGAGGGAGGGTTAGGTATAGGCACTAAGGGGAGGGTTAGGGTGAAACTTAGGGTTAGAAAAAAAAACACGTCGATCATTTGTGTATCGACCTAATGACCCTGTCGGCCTTCTTACTAGTCGACCTTTAGTGTGTCAACCTACAGACCCTGTCGACCTATTGCCTGTCTAACTTGTATTGTCTACCTAAACATTGTGTACCTTTTTATTGTAGACCTAGTGATCCACACCCGTTTCTGGGTCGCACAGGACCCTGTCCTCGGGCTGCTATAAGTAGGAATCCTACATTCCTACTTTGGGACTATGTTATAACTGTGGAGTCCAGGGACAGTTGGTCAACAAGTGTCCAAAGAAGTCAGGAGACTAGAAAATCTAGGCTTTGTTGGGCAGTGCATCCTGGGCGTTCATGCTAGAGGCTTTTTAAACTCCCTCCAATTGAACGTCATACTCTGTTTCTGGAGAAGCGGTACACATACAAGCTATAGATGTAAAGACACTCAAGAGTCTCTGATTATCCTCGTCTAGTTTAGAGACATATGTTGCTGTCATGGGGTTAGAGGGTCATCCTCTCCTAGGTGGCCCCATCCTCTCCAGAACTGACTCCATTAAGATGGCGGGTAGCTTTACGCATGAAGAATGGCTATCATTCCTGATCATTAAGTCGTCTTTATTTCCAGTAATTCTCGGGTATCAATGGCTCTTGTCTCATAATATTATAATTGACTGGGAGAGCAGACAAATTGTTCAATGGAGTGAAGAGTGCTCTAAAAATTGCCTTGTGCACCCCATCAGACTTACTGCCACAGAAACTCAGACGCTTCCTGAATATCTCTGATTTTGGGGATGTCTTTGACAAAAAAGCAGCAGCTACACCACCGCCAATCAATTTTATGATTGTGGTATTGACCTAGTTCCTGGAATCCGATTACCTAAAGGACGATTGTTTAATCTCACTGTCCCAGAGAGAAAATCTTGAAAAGGATTCATTAGGCAATCAAGGTCCCCTCTAGGGGCAGGCCTTTTTATTTTTAGCTAAGAATAATGGAGGCTTGAGGCCTTGTATAGATTATAGATGTCTCAATATTATAACCGTAATATCGCAAGGTTTTAAACCGATATCTCTTACCTTTTAATTCTGGAATTATTTGATCAACTGGAGGGAGCAACTGTATTAAAGAGATGAATGGAAAACTGCTTTCATGACTTACAGATGTGTCCTCATACATCTAGCCTCCTTGCACTTTAAACAGACCTTCTAATCGCGCTATGCCTGGCGTGACTCGGTAGTGCCCAGCGTCTTTCGCAGACGCACAGAGAACATAGGCATGCTGCATATAATTTTAATCAGTCGAAGCTGCTTGTGCTAGCTATTCGCATCACTGTGTGAATAAGATGCATTGAAGGCAAACCGTTGCACAAAAGACGCTCAGCGCTCCCGCGTTGTGTGGCTTGACTTGTAGTGCATGGAGGATAGATGTTTGTGGACACATCTGTAAACCGGCGGCGGTCACTATGAATACTTCATCTGCTCCCTAGTCCCCTCATCAGTGTCATGGACGTAATGTGTCACATGACGCCGATGAGAGGACTCAGGAGCCGCTCTGCGCTGTATGTAGCAGCACTGACCATGCTGCTGCATACAGTAACGCAGAGCCGCGGCTGTGAGCCTCAATCCGGGAACAGGTGCCACTGGACACCTGTTCTCGGCAGGGTCACTCCGACGTTTTGTGGGAACCCCTCCGTGTGTGGGGGCCCAGGGACGACCGCCCCTTTTAACTATTTAACTGTGACAGCCAATAAGGCAGAATTAACAAAACTGTGCTGCATAGCAGTCATTAATAACATAATTTGGGAAGATTTATTTTTTTACTCATAATAACACAGCCACTGTGGCCATAATACTGCACAGTAGTCACTCACAATTTTGCTGTAGTTTTTAATTAAACTCTTTATTATTTCTGCCAATAATGCTGCATTAACCAAACTGTGCACTGAACTGTATGCAATAACATTTGTTTATTTTGAATATATAAAATAAACATGTATATAAATTGTACAAAACAGCATTATCACCAAATTTTATCAATCCCAATAGGTAGCCTGCTGTATGTTGTACTGTGGGTCAGACACCAGATTGAACAGGCCAATACACACATGGCACCAGTACAGATTGTGGCCCCGGCTTCCAGCAATCTGTACTTGCGCCATGTGTGTAGTGACCTTGTCCAATTAGTGTCATCACCACCGTATAGCATAAAGCCAGCACCTATTGGGAGTGATAACATTTGGTGATAGTACAGGCAAGAAAAAAAAAGTAAATAAATAAAATTTGGGAATAATTGGGAGATTCATCTGCTGCATCCATAGCAGAGCGCTAAAAATGGTATGGCTTGTGCTTGGGTAATCTCCAACTAGGCAGGGGGGGCCGGCATAGGTGTTTGATGCAGGGGAATAAAGCAGTGGGTCAGCTATATAAGTGGAGAGTTGTTGTTGAGAGACCTACTTAGAAGGTCATAGGTGAGCCTGTGGAAATGTTTCCTATTTAGCTCCTCCATTTTCCTTATGCGACTGTTGACGTGCAGTAAAATCGTCAATATCATCAGGTGGTTTCTGAAGGAGGCGTTCAGCATTTTAGAGAAATAAGTCCTCTTGTTTGGTGCACTTCTCCTTTCTCCACTGTGTTGTTTGTTTGTTTTTTGTGATGGTAAGGAAGAGGATGATGGTCCGGGTACAATGGGTGTTGGCAATTGGGTCGTATTATCCACATCGCTGTGCCCGAGCAAACTTTGGTCTGGCGTGGAGGACAAAACAGGCTCTTGGGTGGGAGTCTATAAAGAAAAAAAAAAGAAACCAATATTATAGTCATGTTTTAAGCTATTTTTTACTATTTTTACAGTTCCCTAACACTGTGGAGGAGTGGAAGAGCATCGCTGATTAGTTCGAACAACGTTGGAATTTCCCTAACTGTGGAGAATCCATCGATGGAAAACACATCCGCATCAACCCACCTGCCAACACAGGATCATATTACTACAACTACAAAGGCTTCTTCAGCATCGTTCTCATGGTAGTGGTGAATGCCAACTACAAATATCTATTTGTGGATGTCGGCAAGAATGGCCGTGCTTCAGATGGTCTGTCCTTCAAACAGACAGCTTTCTACCAGAGACTCACCAACAAAACCCTCAACTTGCCATCACTGGACGAGACAAAGCACGGCCTAAATTACGTTTTCGTCGCAGACAAGGCTTTTGCATTACATGAACATGTCATGAAGCCATTTACACAGAGGGGCCTGCCCAGAGAGAAGAGGATCTACAACTATCGTCTATCCCGATCACGGCGCATTGTGGAAAATACGTTTGGAATATTCAGCAACCGGTTCCGCATTTTCCACACCACCATAAACCTACGTGTGGAGAAGATAAGACTGGGTCGTGATGGCGTGCTGTGTGCTGCACAACTTTCTGTGAAGAAAAACTACCCAACGAGGACCAGTCCCAGCTACACCAGAAGATGCAGGCCCTCCGGAGGACATTGCCCAGTTTACTTCTGTGTCTGCTCCACCAATTTCTACAACATCAACCGCACGTGCCAAAGAAGTGAGGGAGGAGTACATGGCCTATTTCAAAGGACCAGGTGCGGTGCCATGGCAGGAGGACTGTCTATGAGATATATGACTATATTGGACAATTGGGATTGAACTACATAAAACAATAAAAGGTTTTGGATTACGAACTGTGGGCCTGATTCAGAGCCGGACGCTCTGACCAGAGCGCTCGCTCTGAATCAGGGCCCTCCTACATGAAAATGGAGCGGCCTTATGGACGCTCGCATAGCTGTGGGTTACCACCCACAGCTTATGCGAGCGTCCATGATGATGGTCGCGAAGGTCAAGACCATCGCGACCATCGGGCTTGCGACTGAGACCCTGCGGTAGGGTCTCGCTGCCGCAAGCCCTGGAGTGATTTTGGCTCTATCAGAGCCAAAATCACTCCCACTGACATCACTAGTGATGTCAGTGGGGCCGGCTTCAGACGGTAGGCATTCCCAACGCCTCCGTCTGGCAGCCACGCCCCCGGCACGCCCACCAAAGGGGGCGTGCTGTCAATCAACATCGACAGCACGCCCCCTTTGGTGCGAGACCCGGAGCGATGGAGAGCCCGTCGCTATCCGGGTCTCGCGCATGCGCACGACGGAGCTCCCTCCGTCGTGCGCATGCACAGTGGGGCAACATCGACCCGCGTGCGTGCGTCCTGCGCTCGCGAGCGGGTCTGAATGACCCCCTGTGTCTCTACTTACCAAAACTTCCGCAGACGGTCCACTCACTTCTGACGCTTCTTCTCCCTCTCGCTCGGCCATCAGGACAAGTGACTTACGTTGTGGCTCCTCTTCACTCAGAAAGCTTATGAGGTGATTGTATCACAGTATTGGCTGGTACAAGTCGTCGGTGCCTGCTCCAGAACTTTTCGAATCTTCAACTTTTTTTTTCTCCTTTACGTAAACGATACGCAGGTTCTGAATTTTGTTCCGGACTGTTTTGAGGTCAGCATCGACACTCCTTTGACTGGAGGATCTCCAAGAACCCAGTCACAAACTCTCTTTCGGTATCCATAGACTTTGCTGTGAAGAAAAAAAAATATGGACATTTTATTAAGCTACAATTGTAAATTGTTTTGTAAATTTTTAATGTTTTTTTTTTTTTACAGGGTTTTAATGTATTTTTATTGTATTGCAATATGGTTTTTTTTACAGGAATGTAATGTATTTTAATATAAATTGCAATTTATTGGTTTATGTTGTTGACATACAATTGTTTATGGTGGAATATTCATACATTATAAACACATGTATCACAAGAACAAAAACTAATTTTAGATATGTTTTGATATTGTTGTAATGTTTTCTTTTTTGTTGTTGAATTAAAATTGTTTTTGTCATTTAAATATTTTTGTCCGTGACATTGGTGGCCAGTGAGTTGATAGATGGCCAGTGAGACACATGGGTGGGTAGGTGTAAAGTGAATGCATGACCCAGCCAATGGCTGCCTCATTTCTGCAGGCGGTGGGTGGCTCATGCATTTATATGGTGGGTGGCGGGCACACATTGGTGGGTAGCACACATTGGTGGGTAGGTGGGAGGTGAATGCATGACTCAGCCAACGCCTGCCTCATTTCTGCAGGCGGTGGGTGGCTCATGCATTAATATGGTGGGTAGCACACATTGGTGGGTAGGTGGGAGGTAAATGTATGACCCAGCCACCGCCTGCTTCATTTCTGCAGGCGGTGGCTGACTCATGCATTAATATGGTGGGTAGGTGGGTGGCTGGCTGGCGCAGATTGGTGGTTAGGTGGGAGGTGAATACATGACCCAGCCACCGCCCACCCCATTTTAGCGGACAGTGGCTGGGTCATGTATTTATATGGTCGGTAGGTGGGTGGCTCACATTGATGGACAGTGGTGGTGCATCAACAGCAGCAATACTCACCAAAATACAGATTTGCAGACTTGTTGTGCGGGCTCGATCGTGCTTCTTTCTCCTTCTCTCCACGATGCTGCACAAGATGGCGGATGGGCATGTACAGGGTCCTGTCTGTCAAATTCCGCGATGTACGATGAATCGTGCGTTTGATCGTGTGAAAAAAAACTCACGATCGGCATCCATCGTGTCGCAGATTGGCAAATCTGACCTTCAGCACGGCAGATGTGAAGATGTGAGGTAGGACGAGCGGGGACGCGCATTGGCATCGTGAACCTGAATAGAAACTCGCGTTTTGGACATATTTTACACGATTTGTCCTCCCGATTCGTCGAAATCGGCCAAATCAGGTAAAAAAATCGCTATGTGTGTGGGCAGCTTAAGAGTGAGAAATCGGGACGGTCATTGTCTGTATAATAAGGAAGAAGCCATCTTTCAGATGT
The DNA here is from genome assembly GCA_031769625.1 of Taudactylus pleione. Lineage (NCBI taxonomy): Eukaryota > Metazoa > Chordata > Amphibia > Anura > Myobatrachidae > Taudactylus > Taudactylus pleione. The sequence continues at coordinate 13,795,288 of JAUIMM010000064.1, read as the reverse complement.
ATATGGATGTGTCCTCTATAATTATTCTCTTCTTCATACCTGAGGTATATTTTCCTTCTTTTCCATATCTTCTACATCAATATTATATCCAAATACAATTCATTAAAATATTGACACATGGTAATGTATCTCTGCAGTACAACAGTGATGGAAAGTGCTCTATCACCTTGATGGCCGCTCTGCAGTAAAGCACTTTATGCTGGGTTTATTTTGGCTGTGTGAGGCATTCAAATCATGTCCCAGTATTGCAGCTAAGCCAGGTTCCACCAGTAGGAGGGGTTTGGTTAGCAGCTGCTGCCGGCTGTAGGATCCGATCTATAAATATCAAAGAACCAATGGCTGCAGCTTTGGGATATGAGTGCTGCTATTGAACTTGATAGGGTTTTAATCAAACTTCTTATTTCTGTGTCTGTCTCAGTCGGGATCTTCCTTTGTATCACTGTTTTCCAGCTCAAAAAAAGAAACAAAGCTTTTACTGGTTAGTACATCTGTCTTCCACTCTCCCTTTAACATAGAAATAATAATATTTAATTACTACTTAATATTGTGCAAAATAATGGATAACGTGATATGTGTATATACACTATACCTATGTAATATTGTTAGGGTTTTTAGTTGTTTTCAGAAAGAGTTGTATGTTTTTTTTTAATATTTATGCACAATTTATAGTTTCACTGTCTTGAAATGTTTTTGTTTTGTTTTTTTTGCCTTATTATGTAATTTATATTTTATCTTTAGCCATGTCTTAATAATAAGTTTAATTTTAGCAATAATCAGTGTTAATATAACAATTATTTATCTTTTTTTTCACTTTGAAAGTTTATTTGACACTTTACTGATATCTCTTAGTGATTTGGGACAGTTTGAAGGTATATGCATATTACAGATGTGTCCTCACTTACTGGTAGTCCGTACGCCATATAGCATGAGCCGCCCAGCGAGACTGTCACGTTCCGAGAGGGGTGGCATATCGTATTTGTATTCATGTTTGTGCCTTAGTCGCATTATAGATGCCGCGAAAAGCCACTCACAGTACCAGGGACAGTAGCCAGTGACTTTAATGAATTGGTTTAACACGTACAAAGTTGTAGATGAAGCACAACAACACTTGGCATGAGGAAAAGCCGCAGCTGCTGCATCGGAGCCCTATTTACACAGATTCAGTCTCTGTTGCACGTAGATATACAGTACAAAATGCCGCACACCAAATTAATCACTTTACGCTAGCAATGTAGTTTTGTCACTTCAATGTATTTTAATTATGCGAATGAGACGCACAGTGCATACAGATTAATACGCCAGACGCTTTGAAAAGCAACTAATTTTGTATACGAAAATGAAAAAATCTATTTGAAAGTCTTAACTTTGCTAGCAAACTGGATCTTAATGTGTATTGTGATAGGTGTTACCAGGAGCTGTCTGTATGCCAATATGTCTTCACATTGTTTTATGCCAACATTGACCTTACCTAGTTTATTAAACTTTGTGCCTTTGAAAAGGTATGTAACTATGCTATTCCTGATCGTTTCACTGCAGTTACATTACGTACCATATCTCAATATAATGTTATGACGTGGAATCATGTGCCTGCTGGCATCTAATTTGTATGTGAATACTTACAATTTCTTACCAGGTGTTAAGAAATCACAATCCCATAACTGCCCTTTTAGTACAGATCCTTTCCTATGCTGATTGGTTCAATTACTTTTTGTTTTAGTTTTTCTACTTCAGGGTCCATAGGGTATCCACAGGATACCTTGGGGGTATAGGTGTGACGTCAGTCGCTGGGCACCATAGAGTTAAGCTTTTCAGCCTCCCAGGATGCACTAGGGTCCCCCTCCTATACCCCGCCCCCGAGCCAAGGCACCTCAGTTTAGTTTGGTGCCCGGCCGGCGTCGGGTGCACCTGTCGGAGTGGGGGGCTAGAAGAGCCCCTGAAGCTTTCTTCAGTGCAGCTGTGGCTGCACATCTGGATGTACAGCATGGACAGTCAGTCCTGACGTCCATGCTGTCTTCCCTACACCCCCGCCGGTACCAGAACGCCGGTACCGATCCGGGGATGCTGGTGAGCATCTGGGGTCACAGCTAGCGGTGACCCCAGATGTTCCGGACCATGGCCGGATCCAAGGGGGACAAAGGTAAGCAGCGGGGTCCCGCGGTGGGTCCCCGCTGGTCACATGGTCCTAAGTCCCCAGGCAGGGGGCTCCCTGGGGACTGGCTGCAGCGTGGAGCCAGGCGACCAACCTGCGCTTTCCACTACCCCCTGGGACAGCGGACCGCAGCAGAGCGGTAGCGCTGCGGCGTCCCAGGGGTTAAATGCATGCCAGGGGAGCGCGCCTTCCCTGTCTCACAGCCGGCGCCTCCCCCGCTGCACACAGCCCTCTCTGCATGCTGCCGACTGGTCCTGTGGCAGCGCTCCTCCCCCAGGCCAGCCTCCTCTCTGCTCCTCGGCGGCCATCTTCTCCAGAACGCATGGTGAACGCTGCTGGAAGCGCTGGACGGAAGCATCGTGGTCTGGGTCCCCCCGCATACCTCTCCTCCGCTGTGGCTCAGGTCTGTGTATGCAGCGCTGTGTCCTACCAGGCCCTGTGTCTGTGTAGTTGAGTGATCAGCGCTGTTAGTGCAGGAATTGTTATTTCTCTGCATTGTATGTGACTGTGCTAGCGCTGCCTGTAACTTTTCTTCTCTAAACTGTCAGCTTTATTACTGTCCCTGTTCTTCTGCTAAAGCCCTTGCGGTGCGGTGCGGTGCTGCAGGGTGGTCTCTCGCCTATTTAATACTTAATTGGTGAGAGAGGTCACATACGTGGTGCCATCATGTCTGAAAGTGATTTTCCCCTCCGGCTACAGTGTTCCACGTGCAAAGTACCGTTAGCGGAGGGGGAGGGTAGCGCGGAGGGCCTTTGCCGGCAGTGTTTGTCCATGGCGCGGCCTATTACGGTTACAGCACCGGTACAGGAGCCGCCCTGGGCTTGTTTCGCTCAGGCGTTAACAGCTTTAGTGGGCCAGTTAGCTCCGCAGCCCGCGTTTACTCCGATGGGTTTGTCCCAGCAGTCTGTGGTGTCGTCACCCATGCAGGGGTTCCCACGACAATTGGTGGTACCCCACAGTCTCCCTATTTCCCCGCTCCCGGGTTCTCAGGAGCCAGCGTGGGTTAACTCCCTGACGAGTTCTGTACAGCACTTGTCGGATGTGTTGCAAGGGGAGTCTGTGATGCGGCCTCATAAAAGGCCGGTGGCGTCTCTGTCCGCTCCTTATGAGGATGACGAAGGGACGTCTGATGATGGGGAGATTCTGGATCCTTACGATCAGGAACCTCTCCATACTAAGGACGCTGATGCTAAGTCCAAAGTATGTATTCCTGGACTTATTCGGGCGGTCCGCACAGCCTTGGTGATTGAGGACGAAGTTCCCCCAGCGGCTAAATCTAAGTATGCCTTTTTCAAAGTTGTGAAGGGCGATGCCACAGTCTTTCCTCTTTCGGGTCAGTTGGTGGACCATTTAGAGGAGGCGTGGAAACAACCTGGCAAAAGATACCAGCCGCAGAGACGCCTGGCGGTGGCTTATCCGTTCGCGGATAATTATTTTGCTAAGTGGGAATCCCCTCCACAGGTGGATTCTCACGTGACCCGTCTTGTCCGTAGTGCCACATTGCCGATGCCATCCATGTCCTCCCTTAAGGATGCTACGGACCGCAAGGTAGAAATCTGCCTGAAGTCCGCTTATTCCCTTGCAGGGGGGGCAGCACGGCCGGCTATGGCCATTTGCTGGGTTGCCAGAGCGATGGAGCGCTGGGCGGATTCATTAGAGGCTTCTTTTGAATCCGACTGTCCGGCCGAACAGGCGGAGTTGATTGGCAATCTCCGTGATTCGGCCACCTACATCAACGAGGCGGCTCTAGACATTAGTACTCTGGTGTCTAGAATTTCTTCAGCAGCGGTAGCTGCTCGTCGCACCTTGTGGCTGCGATCCTGGAAGGCGGACGCAGATTCCAAGAAAGGTCTGGAAATGTTGCCGTTTACCGGAGAAGTTCTCTTCGGTCCGGATCTGGATAAGATTGTGGCCACGCTGGCGGCAGCCAAATCTGCTTGTCTCCCGTCGGCCGCTGCTCCTTCTGGTTCGGGACCATCGTCCTTTCGGTCATCTAGGGCCCAGGGCAGGCCCAAACCACAGTCGTTTCCTCGACAGGCTGGCCCTAAGAAATCGGTCAAGCCCCGGAAGCAGGCATGGAGTACCAGACGTCCGGCCCCCAAGCCAGATGACAAGCCTGCGGCCTGACGGTCCGGGCCTCCCTTTGGGGGATCCCAGGGTGGGAGGCCGCCTGCTACAGTTCGCCCAGTGTTGGTCGACCACTACGACAGACACTTGGGTTCTGGAGGTGGTTTCCCACGGATACGCCCTCTCCTTCCGGCACAGACCCCCGGCTCGCTTCTTCACCACGGGTCTCCCATCAGACCGGAACAAGGCTACGGAGCTGCGGAAGGTATTGCACACTATGCTCCAGGCTGGAGTTATAGTGCCTGTTCCATTCTCCCAGAGGGGCCAGGGTTTCTATTCAAATCTATTTTTGGTACAGAAACCCAATGGGTCATATCGTCCGATTCTCAACCTCAAAGCACTCAACAAGTCTTTGCGGGTCCCGAAGTTTCGGATGGAGACCCTACGGTCCATCATTCTGGCGCTGGAACCTGGGGACTACTTGGTGTCATTGGACATACAGGACGCTTACCTGCATGTCCCTATTCTTTTGCGCCATCAACAGTTCCTCAGGTTTGCAATCCGCAGCGATCACTTCCAGTTTCGGGCGTTACCTTTTGGCCTGGCAACAGCACCACGTGTTTTCACCAAGGTGATGGCGGTCATGGCGGCTTCTCTGCGGCTGCAGGGAGTCCGCATGTTGCCGTATTTGGACGACCTGTTATTGGTGGCAGGATCTCCAGAGCTCCTGTTACGCCACTTGGACCTGACCATTGCACTGCTGCAACGGCACGGCTGGCTAATCAACTGGCAGAAGTCCACTCTAATCCCGTCTCGGAGGATTCTGCATCTTGGAGCCTTATTGGACTCGGGACAGCAAAGGATCTTCGTGACGGAGGACAAGATCTCTGCTTTACAGTCAAGGGTGCGCAGTTGCCTGCACAGCCGCCGGGTGTCCTTACACTCGGCGATGAGGTTACTGGGCTCCATGGTGTCGGTGTTCGACATGGTGGAATACGCCCAGTTTCACTCCAGACCTCTGCAGCACCTGATCCTGTCCAAGTGGAACGGGCTGCCTCAGTCTCTGAAGTCCCAGACGATTGTGCTCACCCAGGAGGTTCGCCTGTCCCTTGCGTGGTGGTTACAGACGACCCACCTCAACAAGGGACGTCCGTTCTGGGTTCCAAATTGGGTCCTGTTGACAACGGACGCCAGTCTTCAGGGCTGGGGAGCAGTTTCGGGTCCACACTTGTTCCAGGGCAGGTGGACGCCGACAGAAGCGGAGCTTCCAATAAATATCTTGGAACTCTGTGCGGTCTTCAATGCTCTCCAGCAGGCACAGCGGTTTCTCCAGGGTCACCCGGTGCAGGTCCAGTCGGACAACGCTACCACCGTGGCCTACATAAACAGGCAAGGAGGAACTCGCAGTCGGGCGGCTCTCATAGAGGTGTCTCGGATCCTGGTTTGGGCGGAGCGCAATCTTCCGGCCATATCAGCGGTCTTCATCCCGGGAGTGCTAAATTGGGAGGCGGACTTTCTAAGTCGCCAGGACGTTCATCCGGGGGAATGGTCCCTGCACCCGGACGTTTTTCAACTACTGGTGGACAGGTGGGGTCTTCCAGAAATCGACCTCATGGCGTCCCGGGACAACAACAAGTTGCCGGTGTACGGGTCTCGCACAAGAGACGAAGGGGCGTCTCTGGTGGATGCTCTGTCCGTCCGGTGGACGTTCCGGTTCGCATACCTGTTCCCTCCGGTCTCCCTTCTTCCACGGGTAATCCGGAAATTCAAACAGGAAGGAGGGACGCTCCTGTTGATAGCTCCCGCGTGGCCCAGACGGCACTGGTTCTCAGACCTTCAGGGTCTGTCCGTGGACAGTCCTCTGCGGTTGCCGCTACGACCGGACCTTCTGTCTCAGGGTCCTTGCCTTCACCCGGACCTGACTCTGCTGTCTTTGACGGCGTGGCTGTTGAGACGGCCATGCTGAGGTCCCGGGGGTTTTCCAGATCTGTGGTGCGTACCATGTTACAAGCTCGGAAACCGTCTTCCGCGAGGATATACCATCGCGTGTGGCATACGTTCTTCCAGTGGTGTCGACCGAGAGGTTATGCACCGCGGGAGTTTCGTCTGTCTCGGATTCTCGCCTTCCTGCAAGCGGGACTAGATCATGGGCTTCGCCTTGCTTCTTTGAAGGTACAGGTTTCGGCCCTATCTGTCTGGTTTCACCGTAGGATTGCTACAATCCCGGATGTGCGCACCTTTATGCAGGGCGTTCTCCGCATTCAGCCGCCCTTTGTTCCAACTGTGGCGCCTTGGGATTTGGCTGTGGTCCTGAGGGCTCTCCAAGGACCGCCGTTTGAACCACTGGGCTCAGTGGATCTTAAATGGCTAACAGCTAAGACTGTTTTCCTTCTGGCCATTGCTTCGGCCAGACGTGTTTCTGAGTTAGGGGCTCTTTCTTGTAGACCCCCTTTCTTGGTTTTTTATGGGAACAGGGCAGTGCTCCGCACTCGGCCCGAGTTTCTTCCCAAAGTTGTTTCCCAGTTTCATGTTAACGAGGAAATAGTTGTTCCGGCCTTTAACTCACCGGGTCTTTCCGTGGGTGAGGCCTCTTTGGATGTTGTGCGGGCCTTAAGGACTTATGTTGACCGCACTTCTTCGTTTAGGAAGTCGGACGCTTTGTTTGTCCTCTATGGCTTCCGTAAAAAGGGTTGGCCTGCTTCAAAGCAAACTTTGGCAGCCTGGATCCGTATGGCTATTTCTGAAGCTTATCTTCATGAAGGCCTACCGGTCCCTCCTTCTCTGAAGGCTCATTCCACTAGGTCTGTGGGTCCTTCGTGGGCAGCTCGACGTGGTGCCTCGGCAGTTCAGATCTGCAAGGCTGCTACGTGGTCCTCTGTCCATACCTTCGTGAGGTATTACAGGTTTGACACCTTCGCCTCTCAGGATGCTTCCTTCGGGCGGCGGATTCTCCTTTCTGCACAGGAGCGTCCCCACCCTTAAAGGATACTGCTTTGGGACATCCCCAAGGTATCCTGTGGATACCCTATGGACCCTGAAGTAGAAAATATGAGATATGGTAAGAACTTACCCTTGTTATCTCTATTTCTACGAAGTCCATAGGGTTCCACAGGACTCCCGCCCTGTCGCACCTGTGCTGCAGATGGGCTTTGCTCTGGTCACCGGTTTTCCGTCTCCCTCTGGTGAGAATGTGATTCTTGTATGTGTCCAGATCTTTTTTCTCTCTCTTCCTTCTCCTCCTCCGGCCTATGGCTTGATAACTAACTGAGGTGCCTTGGCTCGGGGGCGGGGTATAGGAGGGGGACCCTAGTGCATCCTGGGAGGCTGAAAAGCTTAACTCTATGGTGCCCAGCGACTGACGTCACACCTATACCCCCAAGGTATCCTGTGGAACCCTATGGACTTCGTAGAAATAGAGATAACAAGGGTAAGTTCTTACCATATCTCATATTTTCTACCCTCTATTAATTGAACTCTTTGATTCTGTCACTGCTGAGGCAACATGTCTGTGTCCTGTGACCTTATTATAAGTGATCGTACAAAGCATCACGTGAGTTGCAGGTTTTACCTGTACATCTAAAACAACAAAGCAGCTCTGATTTCCCAATAACGTCACAATTTATTCTTAACCTTACTAGCGTTGGATCAAGTTTCATTAGGCATGTAGCATCACCCTGTCATGTATTTCTTTTCAGTTGCCCAGTGAAAGGCCTCCACTGAGAGTCACCCTGTTCATACACGTATTAATGTATATATTCCTTCCCTCACTGCCTGTAACGGCACCTAGCCCATAGGCTCTGCCTCCCTGCCACTTACTTGGGTGTTATAACCGCTGATGTAGCAATGTCTATAAACCATGTCCTGCAATGTTCTGTACTGTAAAGGTGCGTACACACGTAACGATTTGTGTATCCAACCATTTTCGTTAACGATTTCCCTTCAGATTTTCCCTTGAAAAATAGAACGATTTTGTGTAATGAAATGAACGATTTTGTCAACGATTAATGATATCGTTAGCATGTAAATGAAGTAAAAAGGAAAATCCTATGATTGGTCCACTTCTTTCCAAAGGATTGGCAAATGTGGCCATCGTTCATCATTCGTTCTGTCAAGTATGGACGATTACACTAACGAAATTGTCATGTAGGACAGTCAGAATGGGCGATGAACGATAACTACCAACTGGTAGTTGTCGTTCATCATTTTGGCCCTGAAACTGGACGATTTTTGGAACGACTGAACGATAAAATCAACCCGTGAGTCCGCACCTTAAGTCACTTCTTGTTTCGTTGTTACTGTTTCTATTATGTTCTTTGTAGGGCGCTGTGACCCCTTGTGGTGCCATATAAATAAATGAGAATAATACTGCAGTAAAGTGATACTGAACATGTTACAACAACACGTTTCATGTCTTTAGAAAGGCTGGTTACCCCCTTATTGAGCACTCTGCATGCTGTCCCAGGGATTATTTTGCCCCAGACCTGGGCACCTATAAGCCCTGATTCTGAAAATCTCTACAATCTCCTATGGCGCAGGCGTTACACAGAGTGTACGTACAAAGGCGCTGCTGCGATTGTGACACGCGGTATCAGAGATGTCTTGGGGAAGTGCTGGGTATACCTGGGTGGTGACTAAACAGACGCATGGAGATGGTCCGTCTGTTGGGCATGTCGGGGGCGTGTGTCACTGATGTGTCGGCTTACTCAGACGCTCAATCGTTCACTTTGGAGGCCATTCTCAGATGGTATATCTGCAACTGCCATAGGGCTGGTGCAAGTTCGGATGGTGCAGCCGATGGTGGCGTCTGAAGCTGCAGCAGGCGGTATTACAATGTGTACAGACGCTGGCGGTGGGTGTCTCAGTCCTTTCACTCATTCGCACTGATGTGCACCAGAGAAGGTCTTTGTAGCTGTATTTTCAGAAAGTCTCAGACCTGCAACCATCGATAGACGCAGCCACGGCCACTTCTGTGTCCGCCTCAGAATCAGCCCCATAATGCTGTGCACACTGTGTGTGGTTCACTTATTAACATTGCATTTAGGTGCAGTCATTAATACACTTATTGCATCCACACCTCCAGTAAAAATGTAATCTGTAAAGAGTGCAGAGTTGGGGATTGAGCAGAAGGATTCAGTGTTTGTCCAAATTCACATATATGGCCCAGGGCCCCTAATATAGTGTCATAGTCCATGTTTATCAGCGAGATAACTTGGCTATTCTCATGTTTGGCTGCTACTTCTGCTGTACCTGATCTGGTTACTAAGCACTGTGCTTCTTTTGTCTGACTCCTGTCTACAAAGAGCTGCTCATAAGTCCTTATTGTGTACATCATTAAACAAAGTGTATATTTATGGGCAACATGTTTCTTATGTCTGATGTATCTAGTATACCGATTTGCTTTGCTAGAGACCAGAAATAATACAGTATTACACAGAATTGTTTGCATAATTAGCACCAGATTTTTATTTTTTTGGTGATTATCTCTGTGAATTACGGGCATTTGTGATAAACTTGTTTTCTTCTACCCACAGAGAGCCTGACAGAGCAGGACATCACCACAGAGAGCCTGACAGAGCAGGACATCACCACAGAGAGCCTGACAGAGCAGGACATCACTGCTGAGAGCCTGACAGAGCAGGACATCACCGCTGAGAACTGCAGTATCTCAGAGACAAGTAAGATTCTTACTTTTTATAGTTATTGATTTTGAACTTTTAATATGTACCAGGAAAATAAACTGATTGTCATTAGGATTACCTGTGGTGGTGCTATGTCCTCATCACAGAAAAGTGAATCATTAATCTATAAGCATTTTTTGTTACTGTTAGTGCAGCATTTTCTCATGTATAGTAGTTAGGGACGCATTATTGCATTGTAGTGGTTTTAGTCTGACAAAAAATATCCATAGATACTAAAAGTAACAGGATATAATGAGTACTACAGAGAAGAGAAATAAGGTAAGATTGTAAGCACTACGGGCACGTTCAATGTGCCGCTGCGTTATTGTGTGGCTAAAGCTATTCAATTATGAGGCAATTTCCCCGCATGCTAAACCCTAGCTCCTGATGGTGCAAGACAAAAATCTGTGTGGATTAAAAGATCTACACTATTTAGATAGACAGTCAAAACATCGACACCAACTGGTAGACAGACAATAGGACAGGCAATAGGACGACAGGTACATAAGGTAAACATGGTCAAAAGGATGACATGGATTAAGATCAGCAGGCGCAAAAGGTCAACATGGTCATAAGGTCGACATTGGAGTGGTAGACACAAAAATGGTCAACACACTTTTTTTAACCCTCCCTCCAGCTGCCTAACCCTACCCGTAGGGGTGAGTGCCTTACCCTAACCATTCTTCCTAGTGCCTAACCCTAGCCTTCAGGTAAGTGGCTAACCCTAACCGTCCTTCCTAATGGCTCACCCTGTCGGGGTAAGTGCCTAACCATAATCGTCCCTTCTAGAGCCTAATCGGTGAGTGCCTAACCCTAAAAACAAAAAACCCATGTGTGGACCATTTTTGTGTCGACCATTCCAATGTTTACATTTTTGAACATTTCAACCTTTTGCGCCTGTTGATCTTCATCCATGTCGACTCTTTGTGTGTCTACCTTTTGACCATGTCGAGCTTTTGGACCTGTCAACCTATTGCCGGTCGCCCAGTTGGTGTACATCTATAGACTGCCATCCAAAATCTGCTAATAGTGAGAAGGACATTGAGGACAATTGGAGTGGTGACATATTTCCTCCTGGATTTTTGTAACACTAGACAGGGTTTCCCAGCTCCAGTGCTCAGGGAATCCTAACAGTACATTTGTTCCCATACTCTGTGCTGGAGCACAGGTATATTCATTACTGACCAACACATTTTAAAAGATCCACAGGATGTACTTATTATTTTACTTGTGATTATGTTAGGAGAAAATATGCACTGTTAGGGTTCCTCAAGGAATGCATTTGGGAAACACTGAATTGTGGGGACAGAACTGTTCTGTACAAGCACTTTTGGACTCCTAACACTCCAAATATATATATTACTCCAGCTAGATATCATATGCAGCTACCAGTATTACTGATCAAATATAGACATTTCCTGTAATAGCTATTGAAACTAAGGGATGTGAATAGAGTTATGGAAATATGCTGATGCTATGTACAGTACAGTATATGCTGAATTTGTACTTTTTATGAAGACATTATTTCATACACCGGTTATACAAATATACAAGCAGTATCTAGTTTCGGATCAGAAATAAAAGAACACGATGCATTCACCATGTTGATATTCAAAATATTATGTTTACTTTGTTGAAATGTTGTCATGGTACACGTTGACATCTGCAGAATGTAGACATTAGGGTTATCCCCCGGAAGGGGAAAGGAAGGTTAGGGTTAGGCTGCAGGAGAGGAGAGGAGGGTTAGGGAAAGGCTGCGGGGGTGGAGGGTTAGAGTTAGGCTGCGTGAGGGGAGAAGAGGGTTAGGCAGCAGGAGGGGAGGGTTAAATTTAGGCTGTGGGAGGGTAGGGTTAGGATTAGGCACTAGGAGGAGGGTTAGGGTTAGGCTGCGGGAGGGTTAGGGTTAGGCTGCGGGAGGGTTAGGGTTAGGCTGCGGTGTTGGAGGATTAGGCACTAGGAGGAGGGTTAGGCTGCGGGAGGGTTAGGGTTAGGCTGCAGGAGAGGAGAGGAGGGTTAGGGAAAGGCTGCGGGGGTGGAGGGTTAGAGTTAGGCTGCGTGAGGGGAGAAGAGGGTTAGGCAGCAGGAGGGGAGGGTTAAATTTAGGCTGTGGGAGGGTAGGGTTAGGATTAGGCACTAGGAGGAGGGTTAGGGTTAGGCTGCGGGAGGGTTAGGGTTAGGCTGCGGGAGGGTTAGGGTTAGGCTGCGGTGTTGGAGGATTAGGCACTAGGAGGAGGGTTAGGCTGCGGGGGTGGCAGGTTAGGCTGCGGGAGGGTTAGGGTTAGGCTGCGGGAGGGTTAGGGTTAGGCTGCGGGAGGGTTAGGATTAGGCTGCGGTGGTGGAGGGTTAGTATTAGGCACTAGGAGGAGGGTTAGGACTAGGGGTGGTATAGTGTACTCTACAAATCTGGATCAGCTGACCACCGGACCCATAAGACACCGCTGCATAACTGGAGTGCCTACTAGGCAAGTGAAGCTGCTGCACAACCAGGACACACTGATTTGTTGACATTCTGATCATGGCAACATTTCATTAGTGTCGACATGCTAAACATATCGACATTATGAATGTCAGAATATCGACAAAACATACCCAACCTTAAAAGAACATAAAATGATCGCAGACCGCAAAGCATTCACTTTATGATGTCCAGTTACTAGTTGGAGGAGACAAAAAAGATTCTGTAATCAAAATAGTAAAAGTAAACAAACAATACATATTTCATGAATGTCTTGTTCTGACAATTCAGTGCTTTGAACTGCATAGATGCTGATGACTAACTAGTTACATGTATCTTTAACGCTCTTTCATGGAAAAAAAAAGTGTGCCAAATAGTAACTCCGTCTTGCCTCCTACATAGAATAACACCGACTGTTTTCACAAAACAATATGTAAAC